>CM053575.1:21514186-21580891 GCA_028646485.1 Cryptoprocta ferox
GATGAATGGATTAGGAAGATGTGGTTAATCTATACAAGGGAATACTACATGGCAATGAGAAAGAATGAAATCTGGCCATTCGTAGCTACGTGGATGGACCTCGAGGGTGTCATGCTAAGCAAAATAAGTCAGGCAGGAAGGACAGATACCATATGTTTTCACTCATAGGTCTAACAGGAGAAACCTAACAGAGGACCATGGGGAGGGGAAGGAGGAAAAAGAGTTAGGGCGAGGGAGAGAGAAAAATCATGAGAGACTCTTGAATACTGGAAACAAACTGAGGGCTGAAGGGAGAGAGAGAAAGGAGAAGGGGCGTTGATGGTTATGGTGGAGGACACTTGTGGGGAAGAGCACTGGGTGTTATATGGAAACCAACTTGACAATAAACTCTAAAAAAAAATTCCTTGCCTGTATTCATTGATGAGTTTTACCATGTTAAAAAAAAAAGTTATTTCAATCCTTCAAAATCCTTCCAAAAACTAAAGCACTTTTAATTCATTGTAAAAGGCCAGTATTAATGTCATTTTAAAATCAGGGAAAGATGTCACAAGAAATGTAAACTTCATGCTAACATCTCATGAATATAGATGCAAAAATCCTCAATATATCAGCTAATCGAATTCAGCAACATATAAAATGTATTGTAAACCCACCAGTTAAATCATCTTTTATCCAGGATTACATATTATTTATCTCTGGAATGCAAAGTTGGTTTAAATTACACACCAAAAAAAAAAAAAGTCAATCACCATAAGACATCCTTTGTAATAAGAGAAAAATGTAAAAAAGGCAAAATCACATGATCACCTCAATAGATGTAGAAAAAGCATTTGAAAAAATCCAAAACCCTTTCATAAAGCAAAACAAAACAAAACAACAACAAATAAGCACTAAAGCAAGTTCAGGGCCACATCATATCTAGTGGCCAATGTTTAATCTCTACGTAGTCAAACTCCCCAATTGCACGGTCCTTGCACCACTATGGATTGTGAGTGGGTGTTTCCTATACTATGCCATAGGAGTGTGTCCGTTGTTTCTTGCTATGAAAATTTTTAGACTTAAGAAATTTACACCTTAAAGATGAGTTTTCCCTTCTAGCAGTTAAAAAGTTCAGACCTAACTTAATATCAGGTTGCGAGGTTGCCTCTTTAACCTGAAAACAAAATTAATCTCCAGAATATCCCCAGTGTGATCCTAATGCAGAATTAAATTTGAATCAGCTGAGCTAGTGCTACCTATCTTGGACAGTCATAAAATTTAAACCTAAAATTTTGCTAGAACTCTATGCATTCTGTAGAGCACAAAGGACTTAGCAGCCTTGCACGTTAACAGTGGAAAGAATTGCTTTAGTAGTTATTGTCTTAATGTCCTGTTTCTGCAAAGATAATTTCTGTGATGGTCAAAATTATTTTCCTTTATCCATACCTGCTTAGCAAAACCTTATCTTCAATAGTCCAAAGTCCTGCATATTCAGCTTGTAATTACAGTTGACCATTGAACAACAGGGGTTTGAACTTTGCATGTCCATTTGCATCATATTGAGATTTTTTTTCGGTAAATACAGTACAGGTCTATAAATGCGTTTTCTTTTCCTTGAGATCTTCTTAATAACATTTTCTTTTCTCTAGCTTACTTTATTGTAAGAATACAGCATATAATAAATATAACATACAAAATGTGTATTAATTGCTTGTTCATGTTACTATTGGTAAGGTTTCCGGTCAACAGTAAGCTATTAGTTAAGTTTGGGAGAGTCAATAGTTATATATGAGTTTTATATTGGGTAGGAGGTCAGTAGCCCTCATCCCTACATTGTTCAGGGTCAACTACATTAAAAACAAAACCAACAGTTTGTGTTTTCTCCAAACTACAATACAAAATTAAACTAGCTGGACCTCTTTGTGGTCAGCTTATGTTGAGGCCACATATCATACCAGACTAGTTAAGGCCTTCTCAGACTTTACTTTTGTTAGGACACACTTTTGAAGAGAAACTCAGCCTGTGATTTTGCTAAGGTCCATGTGCCTTTGCTAAAGTCCTGCAGTTTTGCTGAGGATTGTGCACAGTTTGTGTAAGACTTAGGGCTGATTTTTACAACTCAGCTTTACACAAATGATCACTTGGCTTTTGACAAAGTTGTTATATGTTATGAGGACTGACCAAGAAAAAAAACATAGGCCTCAAAAAGTATCTTATGCTCTTATCTCTCTCTCTCCATCTATGTTGCTTTCCTTCTAATTTTTCAAGCAGATATAATTTTTCTGTTTCCCAAACTGTCTGATAAGGAAAAAAAAATATTAGTTTTCCAGTTCCAAATTCCTGGTGAATGGAACAGTTATGAGAATACTGGTACTTTTCCCTGAACCTGCCTATTGTCTGGAGACGGGGCTATATTATGTGAGTGCCAAGAAATGACTACCTTAAAAAAATTTAAAAATCACATTGCAATGTATGCAAATTTTGAATCATTATGTTATACACCTGAAACTAATATAATGTTATTTGTCAATTGTACCATAATTTTAAAAAATCACCATTTCCCAGAAAACATCTTAGAAAGCTTAGTATTCAACCAAACATGAGTTTACTACAATCACCAAAGGCTTTGTGACAGGGTCTATGAATTGAAAGCCTGCTTAAGAATATATGATGACTCCTTGGTGGGTATGTCAAACAGAAGAAACCACAGTAAAAACTCTATGAAATCAGTGGCAGAATTTGCAGAAAAAAATATACATATATATATAATGCATATAAATATATATATTTAATGCATGTAAATATATATTGTGTGTATATATGTGTGTGTGTGTGTGTGTGTGTGTGTAGTGAGAGGGTATTTTGCCTACTTTGTAGATGCCATATGAAGACAAGATGTAGGGAACACATTCTCTGGAAGATGTTTCCAGCTTAGTCAGAAAGTGAAATTTGTATATAATTTGTCTTCCTTGGATAACAATAGCCTAAATTACCATGCTACAATTACTTTGATGGCTGCTGTAGAGGTCTATTGCAGCATTCAAACAATATGACTGATATAACTGCAACATACTTCTTCTGTTAACTGAATTGGAAGTAATACTTCATGTCCAATATAGCAAATAGTGTCCATATTACAGGAATAGAGCAGTATGCCACATGCAATACACATGTAGAATGTCAGAAAACCAACTCCCTAGGAGAATTGAGTAAAATAAATAGGAAATTTCAAATGTTTCATATATGCCTCTCATAATTTTTTTTTGAGGAAAATGTCCTATGGCTTATATTTGTTTCCCCATTGCAGTTAAGAGGCCTCAATATGCAACAAAGGCAGTAGAGAGGCATCAATATATGCAACAAATATTTACTCATTGGTTGACTGTTCAGCAGCTAGAAATCTTCTTGGTTAGATTTAAGGCCCCATGTTTTTTAATATGATAGGAAAGATATATACACTAGGATCTTTGATACATATAATCATCTCAATCTGGAAATAGGAAAATTTTAGATGCTATTTTAGTAGTCTAAGACTGTTATGACAAAGTACTACAAACTGAACGGCTTACAAACAACAGGGATTTCTTGTCTCAAAGTTCTAGAGACTAGGAGTTCAATATCAAGGTGTTGGCAGGACCATGCTCCTTTTGAAGACTCTAGGGGAGGGTCCTTCCTCGTCTCATCCCCTCTCTGCTAGCCCCAACTATTCCTTGGTTTTTACAAACATAACTTCAATTCTTGCCTCTGTCTTCATATAGTTGTCTTTCTCTCTGTCTCTGTCTTCTGATGGCATTTGGCTCTATGTGTGTCTGCCTTCTCTTCTTATAAGAAGATTTTGGGTTAGGACCCACTCTAGAGGAGTAAAGTAAAACCTTCGTTTGTGAGCATAATTCATTCTGAAACATGTTTGCAATCCAAAGCACATGTATATCAAAGCAAATTTCCCCATAAAAAATAATGGAAACTCAGATGATTTGTTCCATAACCCAAAAATATTCATATAAATATGATTACAATACTGTAATATAATATAAAATAATAAAGAAAATACAAAATGTAAAAAAAATAAATTAACCTGCACTTACCTTTGACAAGTTCCATGGCTGGTGTGAGGAAGACAAGAGATAGAAGGATTATTGTAAAAGATGACTTTCACTATCACTAACGGAATCACTGCTATCTACTGGCTCAATGGAATCTTTTTCTTTTCATGCAACTTTAACCAGGAACTTATCCAATGACCTGGAATGAAGCAAAGTGATCTTAAGCTTATTCTTGCATGAAAAAAGCAAAGGACTGTCCATAGGTGCTTTGAAGTGACAAAAAATACACCAGTGCCAGTTGTGGGCACTTTCCGACGTTCTGAAAAATCACTGATTTCTGCCAAACACTGTGGCCTGAGACCAAGCATCCAAACATGGGAGACAATAACCCACTATCCCACAGTGAGAGAGAGAGAGAGAAGGACCACTGGCTCAGTTATATCATGTGATGTTCAGCATCGTGTACTACTCATATTGTAAGACATTGCTCCTTTATCAAGTTAAAATTTATTAGAAATGTTTGCTTGTCTTGTGGAATACTTGCATAACAAGTTACAATACAAGGTTTTACTGTACAACCTTATCTTAAATTTACTACATCAGCAAAGACCCCATTTCCAAATAAGTTCACAGTCATAGGTACTGGGAGTTAAGACATCAACATATCTTTTTAGAGGACATAATTCAATAAAATTATCAAGTGAGACATATTCTTAAATCCATGATATCAGGAACTCAAGCATTTGATTTGCTGCTCTGCTTTTGAATAGGAGGGCTTAGGTACGCAGTCAAGATTTCACATTTCTTTCAGAGGAGCAAGACTAAAAATCTTTCCTTGCTTTAGTAAAAACAGATATTCTTATTTCAATGTTTTTAAGCTGAGGAATTAATACTGCTTATGGAGGTAACAATAAATGATAAAAGCAATTGACTAATAGCCCCCCACTGCAATGAAAACCAGAGCAAAGTGCCACTATTTTGGCATACTCAAAACTTACTGATACAAAAGAATACTGCATTAAAAAAGATTTAATGGGCCATGAGAACATAAAAGTAATGTATTGTTTTATAATCCATTTGAGCATTCTTAGAAGAAAAGCTCTTCATGCTTGGTGAGTGGTTTATGGGTCTTAGAGGCCCCTATAAATGTTTGTGTTGATTTCTGTACTTTTTGGAGGCAGTTGCTTTCATTATAGAGGAGGGTGGTTTTTGAGTAACAGATACAATGATAGAAAATCAGTATTTATTCTCATTTTAAAACGTAATTCTACACATCACAGCCAAAACAATTAAGAAACATGATCTTATTAAAAAAATGCTACATGTGTTCATTCACTCAGTATGTATTTATAGACTGCCTAAGTGTGCCCAACTTTTGCTAAAAATTAAGTGTGACCATATATTTAGACATGCTACAGCAAAATGAATATTTAAGTGTACCTTGAAAATCTTACTGGGGTGCCTATGTGGCTCAGCTGGTTAAGCATCTGGCTCTTGATTTTGGCTCAGGTCATGATCTCATGGTTTATGAGTTCAAGCCCCACATAGGGCCCTTCATTGACAGCACAGATCCTTCTTGGAGTTATCCCTATTCTTCTCTCTGTACCCGTCTCCCACTCATTCTCTCTCTCTCTCTCTCTCTCTCTCTCTCTCTCAAAATAAATGAATAAACATTAACAACAAAAAAGAAAATCTTACTTCAAATATAGTATTTCTGTTTGGAACCTGAGTTTTGGAGTAACAGAAATCAGAATGAAAGTCCTTGCTCTGCCACTTGCTGGTTTTCTAAAATTACTTTAGCTACTTTCTCACTCTGGTCAGTGAAAGGTCAACTTGAAAAATGGAAATGATAGCTTCTTCCTTAGTTGGCAGTGTTACCTTTAAATAATCTTCACATGTAAAAGCACTTAGGGAAAAACCTGATGCATTTAATATTTATTAACTATTAATTATTATTACCAAATATTAGTAGTAGCAATTTTTAAAAAATTAATGTTCAAAGGAATCGTGGAAAGGTAAAGAATCACAGAAGTCCAAAATCTAAGTGTCATCAGGGCCGTGTTTCCTCTGAAGGCTCTAGGGAAGAATGTTCCTTGCCTTATCTAGCTTCTGCAGGTGGCTGGACATTCTTGGTATTCCTTGGCGATAGCTGCATCACTCCAATCTAACCTTCGCCTCCAACTTCAGTTGTTCTTCTCCCCTGAATATCTGTGTTTCTGTGCTCAAATTGCCCTCTTATAACAATATCAGTTACATTGAATTTGGGGCCTTCCTCAAAGAAGTATAACATTACCTTATCTTACCTAATTACATGTGTAAAAACATTCTTCCAAATAAGGTCACATTCACAGGTTCTGGGTGGACATGAATTTTAGGGGGTCACTAGAACCTTCTGAGAAGCAGAGGCAACTGAGCAGTGCTGTTTAAGTGACTTGAGACTCATGGAAAATAATTTATGGGCTTCTGACCACATGTTAATTTTTGTCTCTCTTCCTGCACTAGATGGACCTCTGCCATTCCTGAAATGTGTTGAGAGATCTGGAAGAGCAGAATATCGAAGGATCTCAGATCAGGTAAATACCTCATTGGACACACTAAAGAGAAACCATAGGGTCAAAATAAAAGGTATGAAATTAGAGACAGATTAAATAGAAAAGACTTAAGAATATGCTCCCCATACTGCCTTCACCCAGTAATAACTACTGTGCTATCTGTAATTATAGCCTTAAAAATTATGGATTAAGGCTGTGATAGCACCCTCTTTTATATAAAATGGGAAATAGTCAGTGTTTTCCAAAGTTGATATTTCAGGAGAAAATATTTTCAAAGCCTGTGAGATATTTATATTTATACAATTTTTAGTGATTTTATGGTTTCCATTAAGATAGTGGTGCATATATAAATTGAAAATAGATAAAATTAGGATATGTATATAGATACACACATTTAGAGTGCGAGTGTTAATTCTATTATTGATAGAGGTGTGTGTTAAATATATGGAAACTACTGGTTTATAACCTCACTTTGCATTTATACACATATTTATTATAGTATTTATATATTTATATATAATATATCCATATAATAATTCAAGTATTCATCAACTACTAATTGAATACATCTGTGCAACATCATACTCTAGGTTTAGGGACATAGTATGAACAGAATAATGTACTAACCCTCAAGGAGTTTACATTTTAATAAGAGAGAAAGCCAAGAAACAAATATCTATCACTGGGTGTTGTATGTAAGCAATGAATCACGGGAATCTACCCCCAAAACCAAGAGCACACTGTACACATTGTATGTTAGGCAGTTTGACAATAAGCTGTATTTTAAATAAAAGAAACAAATATCTATCTAGCATTACAAGAGAGAATAAATTCCAAGAATTCAAATGAGTCAGGCAACCCAAATAAACATGATTCATTAAATTTTAAAAATCTCTAATTTGGGGTGCTTTAATAAAATTAAGAACTTCTCATCTGTGAAAAATAATGTTCAAAGAGGGAAAAGATGAAATAACAGAATGGGAGAAAATATTTGCAAAACTCATGATAAAGCAGTTGCATATCAATCCTCTTAAAACTCAACAATGAGAAAACAAATGAATTAAAAAGTGAAGCAAAACAGCTGAAAGCCCATCAGTGAAGATGTCCATATGACAAATAATCATGTGCAAAGATGCTTGATATCACTTGTCACTAGAGAATTCTTAATTCAATCAAGAACAAGATACCACTACACACTTATTAGCATGGCTCAAATTAAAAAAAAAAAAAGCATATATGCCATGACAAGTGGCATCAAAATATGGCAGATTTAGGAAGCTCTAGGCCTTCATCCCCCCACTGATATGCTAACTTAACAATGAAATAAGGACCAAAATAGCTTTTTGAAAACTCTAGAAACCAGTTAAGAAGCTGCAGCAACTAAGCAAATGCCTAATACAGAAAAACGCTACACCTTAAAGAAAACTAGTTTATTAATAAAAAAAAGTAACACATATAAAGAAAAACTACATCCAAAATAGGATATTCTGTGACATTTTCCTCCCTTTGGTCCCTTCAACTACTCAGAGGAATGCACCATCATGAGAAGGAAGCTTTTCAACTTCCAAGAGTAGGTTAGGATGACCAGATGAGACTTTATTGCTATAGTCGTGATGGGAGATTACAGGTGCTGAGACTTAACACTAATGCTGAAACAGTGAGTAGTGGTCAGATGTGGGATATATTCTGAAGCTAGAATTGGCAGTCTTTGCTTATGAATTGGGTGTGTACAACTGAAGATCATTCACTGACATAAGTAAGAATGGGGAAATCGCAAACTGGGTGAGCATGAATCAAGAGTCTTTTTTGTGCAGGGCACCTGGGTGGTCAGTAAGTTAAGCGTCTGACTCGATTTCAGCTCAGGTCATGGTCTCATTATTTGTGAGTTCGAGCCCCACATTGGGCTCTGTGCTGACAGTGTGGAGCCTGCTCGGGATTATCTCTCTCCATCTCCCTCTGCCCCTCCCATGCTCATGCTCTAAATCTCTCTCTCTCTCTCTCTCTCAATTTCTCTCAATTTCTCTCAAAATAAATAAGTAAACATTAAAAAGAAAAGTTTTCTGTGAATGTCATGTTTGAGGGGAACATTAGATCTAAATATAGGATCACATCAGCAGTAGGTACCTTATTTTATAGGACAAGGCAAAGGATGAGATTGCAGATGTAAATCAGCAGCTGTCAACATAAAGATGACCCTTTGAGAGACAATGAGCAGACTGGATGAAATTGTCTAGTCAATAAGTGAACACTGAAAACTAGTGTTCTAAAGACTGAGCTCTCAGGCCCTACAGCAATTTGAGGTTTGAGCCAACAAAGTAGGCTGAAAAGAAGATCCAGAGAAGATAGTAGGAGAACCAAGAAATCAAGTGAAGAGAATATTTCAGTATGAAAGAATGGTCAACTGCTGGTGAGGTTTTAAACAATGAAGATAGAAACAACTTAGATTTATTAAAATGAAATAATTGAAAATCCTTACAAGAGCTCTTATAGAGAATGTTGGAGATCACAATGAGATTATAGTATATTCAAGATCAACCTGGAGGAAGTGACATGGATGGAGGATTTGTAGACTACACCCTAGAAGTCTTTGGGCCCCTGGGTGGCTCAGTTGGTTAAGCCTCCAACTCTTGACTTTTGCTAAGGTCATGATCTCCAGGTTCATGAGTTCAAGCCCTGCCTTGGGCGCTGCACTGACAGTACAAAGCCTGCTTGGGATTCTCTCTCTCCCTCTTTCTCTGCCCCCACACTTGCTCACACACACATGCATTATCTATCAAAATAATTAAATAAACATTAAAAAAAGAAGTCTTATACTCTCACAGAAAAAGAGTTGTCAGATAGTACTGGAGGGTGATGTGAGGTTAAATGAGGGGTTTATTGTTGTTGTTCTTAATTTGTTGTTTTTATAACATGCAGAATCTTAGAAATAAATCATTTGGTGATGGAAATGATCCAGTAAATAGTGGGAAAAATAAGTTCACATAAAAGAAGGAAATAATCATTTATTTAAAAAAATAAAACCTCTGAATAATGGAGAAATGAGGAATGACAACATCCACGAAACAAGGCAAGACACAGGGCACAGATTCAAATGTAGAGGGGTCAATTGGGTAGTCATGGCAGCATGTGGAACATCTCTTTAATTGCCTGTATTTTCTGTAAAGAATCAAGGTCATCAACAGTTAGGAATGGGGAAGACAGAAGTTGTAGTTGGCTTTAGAAGTTTGAGGAGTGAAGAGAAGGTGTGCAACGATCCCCTCTAGAGTGTGGAAAGAGAAGTCACTAAGGAAACTAAGACTGACTGGAATCACCAAGGGGAAATTAGAAATTCAAGATAAATTCAAAGTGTGATGGGTAGACAGAGTGTGTGGTACATGGGCAGTAGCAATGACTTGGATTTATAAAATGGTTAATATTTTGTCACATTGAGTATGATTGAGGAAGAAAGCTACTTGTGAATGGTGTTTGCATAAGAGATCAGTGACCAAGAGACTGCTAATGGACGGGCAAGGACTATTGAATTAGTTCTAAAGTTTATCATGTGGGTGATCTCAAAGAATTTCTAGCAATAGAGTGAAAGAGCAGGAAATTAGAAGATAGCAGTCAGAGAGTGAGGTGTTTGAAACCCTGCTTATGAAGGAGGTGCAATTAGCTATTATTAAGATCTATAATAGGAACATAGATGTCAGTGGCTAAGGTGGTATGAAAGACAAGATCATTAGAGATGAGGAATTCAAGAAACACAAAGGGATCTTCTTCATGAATATGGGTTTGATGTCCAGTTCTGTCAATTATTAGATACATAGTCATGGATAAGGTACTTAATCCCTTTAATCTTCAACTTCATCATTTATAAAATGAAGATAATGATATTTACCGCACAATCATTTGCAATGTGAAGGAATAACGGCCATAGTGATAATTATTAAAATTTATTGAACACTTACTTTGTTGTAAGCAATTTACATGAAATGATTAATTTAATGAAATTCCATATCATTAAAGCTGATGATATTCTCCCATTGTATATATATACTTGCAAAAGATGATCATATTAATAAGCTTACACAAACAACAAACATCTTATTAAACTAACTTGGTGTCTAGTGTTTAGGAAGCCACTTCCTTCCCATCGCTCTTCAAGCTCTCCCAACCCTGCTCCTGTTTGAATCCACATTCCTACACATTTATTTCCTCTGGAAAAACAATTATTTCCTGGTTTATTTCCTCTGGAAATGGCTAAAACTATGCTGAATACCTAGTATATTAATCTCATGACCATGGAATGACTCCCAGAGTAGGTATTCCCCTGAGATTGTTGGGCGACTCAGCAGTCCCTGGAGGCAAAGCCACCTACATAACTAGTAGGGCCCAGGACAAAATCTAAACGTTCAAAATGAAAAACAAAATCAAACAAAAAAACTCCCATTAAACATACAAAAATAAAAAACTTTTTCCCTTTCCTTATGACCTCTCTCTCATTGCTATGGTATTTTCTATTTATTATTTAATGTCGCTGTAAGTGAAAAAAAAATTAAACTATTAACATGAATTTTACATTCTTCTTTATATTGGGGATTACCAGGTTTAAAGGCAAATATAAGAAAATTTAATTCATATGTGCAATCACCAATATTGTGCACTTTGACATAGTAGCACTAACCCACATATTTATTTTGTTCCTACCAGAACCATGGAAACACTACACAAAAATAACTTGAATGTTTTCATATCACTTCTTGATACTTCTCCATTCCAGTAACACACTCAACCTTTGCCTTACCGATGAGTAAGGAAGGACTGAAAGGAAAAGCAGGTGTGGGTTGCTCTACTTTTCTTTTCTAAGATTCTCATTATCAGTGTATATAATTGGCTAACAGAGGAACATTACACAAATAAGAAAGAATATGATAGGGTTCCTTTGCGGCTTCTGTTTCTCAGAACGCCATTGCCTTCTTACTGCATTTGAAATGGGAATTATGCTTCTTCTTGCGGAAATTAACTTCCCCATGGATAGATGCAAACACACCTTGCACTCATTCTAAGTCTTGATGAACACCCCCCCTACACACACGCGCGCGCGCACACACACACACACACACACACACACACTGTGTGTCCATCTGATTTCTGTGCTCATAGGGTTTTGTGAACGCTATATGGGGAAGTGGTGGAGGGAATATATGGGAAAGGGATGTAGGCATACATTGCACAGATCTCTTCTGCTCTCTGGCATGCCCTCTGCACCATCTGACTTTGTCTGCAAAATATAGGTTGAAAAGTACAAGAAAAACATGATGGAGACAGCAGAGTCTTAAACTGAGTGTAGGGCTCTTCTGAATGCAGGGCCTTGAGAGCTGCACAGACACATGTCCATGAAGCTACCTTTGCATGAATGCCTCAGTTGCTATCAATACTCATACTGTACATTTGACAATGATATCAGTTTATATGGTAAGTGAAAAGATGTGTTTGAGTAGAAGGAAAGAAATGTCTATTTCTTGACATTTCCTTTCTTTTCCCCCCTTTTTTCCCTTCTCATTCCTCTTGTCTTTCCACACACTCTACATGAGGCCTTTCTTCCCACCTAACTTCCTACTTAACTTAGGAAAAAGTCTGAGTTCAAGGAATCTTTTTTTTTTTAAAGAATCCAAGCAGGCTCCATGCTGTCAGCATGGACCCCAATGTAGGGCTCGAACTCATGAACTGTGATATCATGACCTGAGCCAAAATCAAGAGGCAGATGCTTAACCAGTTGAGCCACCCAGGTGCCCTTGAGTTCAATAAATCTTAACAGTGAACACTTACTTCAAAATTACAAAGGTGGTTAAGATTTCTCACTTATGTCAGGGTACCTGGGTGGCTCAGTTGGTTATGCATCTGACTCTTGGTTTCAGCTCAGACCCTGATCTCATAGTTTGTTGAGTTTGAGCCCTGCATGGGGCTCTGCACTGACAGTGTGGAGCCTGCTTGGGATTCTTTCTCCCTCTCTCTCTATGCCTTCCCTATTCACACTGTCTCTGTCTCTCTCAAATAAATAAACTTTAAAAAAATTAAAAAATAATTTCTCACTCATGTAATAAATTCAAAGGAAAGATCTATATCAAATTAACAGACAGCATGCTGCAGTTGTTTAAAACTCAGATAGTAGATAGAAGCCTGATATTTATTAGCTGTTTGGGTTTTTAGTAAATTCTTTAATTTCTCAAAGCCTCAATTTTGTCATCCATAAAATGGGGAGAATAATGTAAAATGTTAGCAAAAAATCCATGATGATTCTTTAAAATATTTAAACCAATCCAATGTCAACAATTAATTGTTAATAATATTTTATCACCTTTTCTTAAAAAGTCTGCTTTGTTTTAGTTGTCTGAAATTTGTAAGAACCTGAAAATAGCCACGAAAATATATAATTCTTTGGAGGTCATGAGCTGAGGAATATAAGGACAACAATCTAAATGACAATATTCCCTTTTGATATATTTGTGTTATTGTATTGTCATAAAAGAAAATTAAATAAATTAAACAGACTTGGTGTTTTTCTTTTTTTCTTTTTTTTAGCAGTTCCATACCAAGCACGGAGCCTTATGCAGGGCTTGAACTCATGATCCTGAGATCAAGACCTGAGCTGAGATCAAGAGTTGGATGCTTAACCTACTGAGCCACCCCAGCAGACCTGAAACAGACTAGGATTCTTAAATAATCTTTCCACATATGTAATTGCAGGAGGCAGAATAATGACTCCCCCACAAAGATGTCCACTTCCCAATCCCCAGAGTGACAGAGGGACTTTGTATAAAGTTCAACTGAGGCTCTTGAGATGAGAAATTACCCTGGATTGTCCAAGGGGGCCTAATGCAATTACAGGGGTCCTAATAAGGGAAAGAGAAAGGCAGGGGAGCCAGAGTAGGAGGGGGGAAATATGATGATAGAGAAGGGTCAGAGAGAGATACAAGAAGCCACACTACTGGCTTTGAAGATAAAGGAGCGGATCAGGAGCCAAAGCATATGGACGGACTCTAGAATCTATAGCAGGAAGGAAAATGAATTCTCTCCTAGAAGCCTCCGGAAGGGACCCATGCGGCAACACCTTGAATTTAGCCTAGTAAAACCCAACTCATATTTCTGACCTCCATGACCATAAGATAATACATTATTTCCTTTCAAAAGAGGATTTACTGTGATGCTGAACTTGATCTGTTGACACATCAGTGGTGGGAGAAGTACTATTTATTTATTTATTTATTTATTTATTTATTATTGAAGAACAATTGACATGCAATGTCACATTAACCTCAGGGGTACAACATAGCGACTTGACAAGTCTATACGTTATGTTATGCTCACCACAAGTGGAGCTACCCTCTGTCACCATACAACACTTTTATAATACCATTGCCTGTATCTGAGAAGTACTTTCTTAAACTTTTAAGTCTAGTTACTTACTTTTTACATTTTTCTAGTCCAAACTGTCTGCAAACTAAATAGTGGGACATTCTCTGAAGTAAAGGACATTGTACTTTTCAGCTTAGATAATGAATTTCACAGCGTGATGGGAAGAAACAGTTCTCGATGTTTTAATTTTGTTTTAACACAATTATATGCTATTTTTTCTAGTTATAATTTAGTCATAAAGACTATTTTTTTCTGCATTCAATTATATTCTATATTTTAAGGTAATATATACAGCATTCACAGAACCACAGCAGTGAGAATGCAATTAAATTTGTTTCTTTAATTGTAAAATATCCATTTAAATCATTTTCCTTGCTTGACAAGCACCTGTTCAAGGAAAGAACAGCTCTAAACTAAAATAGAACATATTGAAAAAGATATATCCACTGGTGTGTAAAATCCTAACATCCTTATTTTAGTTTTTAAATAGTAATATTATGTCTCTTTTCCATTTTTCTTATATCAAAAACCAAGTTTCTCAACTGAAAATAATGTGTCTTTCAGATATAGTGGCACTTATTTTTAATACAGCATTTCATCTCCTTCAAGATGTAATTAAGTGACATTCAACCAAACACTCATTCTGCTGGATTCTCATTTTAAGAGTAAAGTAGAAAGTTACCATACTCTTGATTTGTGGCCCTTGCTTTGGAAACCCAAAATAAAAATGGCCTATAATAAGTTCATCTGATATTTAGAAAACAAACTCCATGCTTCTTAGTGAGCTCAAAGTACACTTAAACTTCTATAAAATCTTGCTTAAAGGAAGGGTCTTTATGGTATTTCTTCAAACAATTCATTCTCAGATATAAGGATATTTTTAGCTAGATAATCTTCTTGGTGAATATAATAGTTTCACCAACAAATTAAAAGAAATTCAACATCTTTAGGATTCAGTGAATAAAGGAAAACCTGAATTTGAAGCAGAGAGAGTGGCTTCATGTTCATAATCTTATGTTCTGATTAATCAATGCTCATAAATTAAAGAAAAAGAAGAGAAAAACTTTGAAGATGGACAGTAATTAAAATCAGTATAAAATACTCAAGAGAACCAGGGTGAGTCACTGTCCTTCAAATGTTTATATCTAGATGTCCAAGAAAGTCATGTTTATGTTCTAAAAGTAGTTTTCTGTCTAAATGTTTCTTTTGTTTACAAGTAGCTATTTTTTGACAAATCTTAATTTTTCCCTTTTCTAATGAGACATCATACAAATAATTTTTGTATAAGATCCACTTCACTTTCTTTAACATAGCCTTTAGCATGAACATAATAAAAAAATATGATGAAGTTCAGGACATACCATTTGTTTTATTTAACATTACACTTCATTTGATTTAGAACCACACATGATGAATATAAGTGAGTAAAAGAGAGATTTTTTTAGTGATTTTTTTAAGAGGAGAAATCTTCAAAAAGTAACACACTGGGGATACTAGAAACCATAAGATAAAACAATTTTAAAAAGAGATTAAGAGTCTAAAAAGATAAATGATGGAGAAAAATGTTCTGCAAATTGGTTCTATCAAAGATGAAAAATGAATACAAATCCATTTGTTTAGAGCTTCTTGGAATTGCATCATTACTGGAGTGAAAACATAATACATGCCTCAATTTCCTTTATCTCCTTTTGTAAAAGTCAACATACAGATAAGTTCAAAATCTGAGAAAAGTTAGAGATGGAAAGTATTATTATAATGTGTTATTATCTATAAAAATATAAAAATAACTAGAAATTTAACTCCCATTGTTTTCTGTCATATTAATGTCTACAATTTATTAGCAAGATTCTTTACTGGAAAAATAAATCAATTCAATTGATCATTACATTTATTATAAGCAGTTTAATAAAAACTTTGAAAAGTAATAATAGCAAAATTTTCTTAAATATTTATAGCAGATTATACAAGTCTCTGATTTGTATATTGATTACTGATAAGTTATCTAAACAGAAAGCAAAGCTTTCAAATAGTAATATCAACAGTTTATATGGTACAAATTTTAAGTTTAATTCTTTACTTTATTAATGTTCTTATTTTATCTATAATAGTATAAATATATAATATTAAATCAAATATGTATTGACTTCATTTAGTGCCTGAACCTATCTACAGCTGACCTACTTTTTTTAGGATGAAAAAAATAGTGATGGTTTCTTTATTAACACCATTTTAATTAGATATCATCAAAAGTCCATAAACTGATATATTTATCTGGTTTTAATATTTTACTCAATACTTTTCCTATGCATTCTGTTAACAGAACATCCTGTTGTTAACTATATCCTATTAATTATGATGAAAGTATAAAATATTTTTTAAAATTATTTTTTCCTTACTAAATATTAAAAATCATGTGGTCAGAGAATATGCTTCTTTTTTTTAATGTTTTTATTTATTATTGAGACAGAGAGAAACAGAGCATGAGTGGGGGAGGGGCAGAGAGAGGGAGACACAAATCTGAAGCAGGCTTCAGGCTCTGAGGTGTCAGCACAGAGCCCGATGTGGGGCTCGAACCCACAGACCGTGAGATCATGACCTGAGCCGACTGAGCCACCCAGGCCCCCAGCTTCCTTTTTTTTTTTTTTTATACCCATTGCACAAACATCATGCATGAAACAAAGCAGGTACTCAAGATAAGTGTGCTTTTCAAAAATATATGAATGAATTGGGGCCCCTGGATGGTTCAGTCAGTTGAGTGTCTGACTCTTGATTTTGGCTTAGGTCATGATCCCAGGGGTGTGGGATTGAGCCCTGCATCAGGTCCTGTGCTGAGTGTGGAGACTGATTGGGAGTCATGCTCTCTCTTTCTCTCTCTCAAAAAAAGAATAAATCATTAGATATTAAATGGATAAATTTATATTAAGGATTGATTGAATTAATGGGTTTGAATAGTTTTATGCTGAGATTACTACCAGTAAGTAAAATTTTGCCTGCTTTCTCATTTTAAAAATCATTCTAATTTTCAAACATCTATTAGTCAAAAAAAAAATAAGTAAAGATAAAGGATCTACCCAAAGTAAAGTTTTGTTCTTTTAAACATGCACTGTATGGACACCAAGATATACACATGAATCAAAAGTTAATGAGATCAATAAATCAAAAGGAATTAGAGAAAGTGAAGCCAGATTAGGAAGCAGATTAAAAAGATATTTAAGAAGGATGGAGCATGGACTAAAATTTCAAGAATTAATAGGGTATGGGAGAAGGGAGGACATTTGAAATTTGAAGACATCTTATATAACAGTCAAAATGAAAAGGAAGAGATAAACTTGAAAAATCATCAAAAAATGATTTGATGAGATTGACTCTGAGTAGCAAGTGAAGGAAAAAGAATGAGAAGGCAATTGAGTCAACAGGTTATTATTTGGAAGAAAGAAAATTGTATGGCCATTAGCAGAACTGGAAAAGCAGAGAATAATTTTGTGAGAAATAACCATTAGATGAATTTCATTGTTGTTCAAGAAATAGATTCTCAACAATATACCAAAGATGATTAGAAATCATTGCCTTGATCAGAGTAAGAAACTTAAGAGTGGTAGCCATTCTTAAGGGGTGCTGACTGAAGCAAAAAAAAGGCTAATTTTCATAAGAGAAAGGAGTAAATGATTATGCCCTGGGTCTCAGAAATCTGTCCATTTAATTAGAGGGGAAAAGGAAGACAAAGAAATAGCCCAGGTGGTATTATTGGGCAGAAGGGAAAAGAGAAACTTAATAACCTGACTGTTAAGCTATATCAGGGTAGAGAAGTACATATAAGGAAGACAAAGAAGGGTTACAGTTAAAACAAAATATTCTCTCCCTCTCGCTCTACTCCTCCTAAAAATAAAAAAAAAAATTAAAAAATTAAAAAAAACTTTAAGGACCCCTGGATGTCTCAGTTGGTTAAGTGTCTGACTCTTGGTTTTGGCTCAGGTCATGATCTCATAGTTTGTGAGTTTGAGACCAGCATTGGGCTTGCTGTTGTCAGTGAAAAGCCTGCTTTAGATCCTCTCTCCCCTTCTTGCACTGTCTCTCAAAAATAAATAAACATTTAAAAAAATAAAAATAAAAAGTAAATGAACTTCAAAAAACAGGACATTAAGCTCAGGTTCCATTAACCAAACCCAAGGATATTCCAATCCCTATCCTGTCTCCAATCTTCATGTTCCATTCAATGTATTGATTTTGTTTGGAAAGGGTTACCAATTTTCCTCTTGTGTGCAACTTTTCCTCTTGCATTATGGTGCTTGACTAACCTGGTGCTCCAAATCCAAAATGTTGACTTCTGAGAGCCGATCCTGAGGCTATTTCTCTTTCAGACAAAAGTGGAGTAGTTTATACCATTGGTTCCATATTCCTTGTGTAATATTCTTTGTCACTTTTTAGTACAAGCTAGCTAAAATCATGTTGCTGAACTTGGGGTAATTTTCTCCTGCAACTGTATTTTACTTTATAACTTGATCTCTTAGAACTGTATTTTGCACCCAAGCCTTGCCTTTTCTCTTTTGCCTTTTAACTGATTAATTCTGTAGTATTGTATGAAGAAAATACAGCTTTTTAACTTGACTCTTCATTTGTTACATGTGCTTCTAGGAATCTCTTTCACAAACATAAGGAGTAGGAAATCATTTGAATAACATCTAGTATGCTAAATTCAATGTAACTTCAATATTTGGACCTCATCTGTGTATCCTGTCTTGCAGTATATTTCCCAGCCTTGGAACTAGCTACAAGTGTTACTTGTTCTCCAATGGTTTCATGGGTTAACTAGAGTCACTATCTTTCTGGTAGGATAAAGAAGGATGTTTTCTATAGGTTTTGAGGGAAGATATTTATGACACTCTTGTCAGAATAATTAATTTGATGGATAAAGAAGTCATATGAAAGAAGGGTGAAAATTTTGATAAGGAAATATAGCTTATAGTTTAGGTGTTTGAATGAAACTCTAAAAGGATAGGTACATAAACAAAGTCCAGTGGCTGTTGTTTAGGTATATAGTTGCAAAATTTTTTAAAAAGATTATGATTTTTCTAGAAAATAACTAAAAGAATAAAATAATCACATAGGGATATTTCATGGACTTGGGTGGGTCATAGGGAAATACTAATACCATGAGGAAAAAAAATCATTAAACATTTCCCAGTTCTCTCATCTACCTCTCTACTGAGACTTATTTATTTATTTATTTATTTATTTATTTATTTATTTTTGAGAGGCAGAGAGAGACAGAACATGAGTTGGGGAGGGGCAGAGAGAGAGGGAGACACAGAATCCAAAGCAGGCTCCAGGCTCTGAGCTGTCAGCACAGAGCATGATGCAGGGCTCCAACCTAGGAACCGTGAGATTATCACCTGAGCCAAAGTCGGAGGGTTAACCTACTGAGCTGCCCAGGCGCCCCTGTATTGAGACTTTAATGGCAAATAAGAATTAGTTTTTTTATGATGAAAATGCTCACATTTAATATGAATTTATTATAAGTCTGTGTTCTGAGCACCATCCTATCTGAACTCATTTATTACCCAGAATAAACTGGGTTATGTTAACATAAGATAGAAGATGGGAAATACATTTTCTATGTGTACCAGCTAGTAAGTGGCGGAAGAATAACTACAATACCAATCTAATTCCAGCACCCATGTTACACACTGTGTTCTAAAAGTTGAAATGGAGAGCTTTAAGAACATAAAAAAAGAGGAAACATTTTATGTAAGACAGTATCTTTAGGAGACTAGAATTTATTGTGCACATTGAACTTAGATCAAATGAATCTTCAGATACTATTAGAAGCAAAAAGCAGATAATCTTTAATACAATCATGGAAATGAAAGTGAGGGTTAATAAGAGATCATTAGAACATTCATTTATTCATTCAACATTTCTCTTTTAATATCCATTATAGTGAAATCTTATCCTTTGCACTGGAAATACAGTAGTAAAAAGGAAAGCTTTCCTCATCCACAGAATTTATACTTAAGTGGAGAAGTCAAATAGAAATAAATACAATATTAATCAAAGCATTAATTATGGAAAATGGTAAGTGTTGAAACGGCAACACAGCAGCGTGCTATGATGTTGATAAGTGGAGGAAGAGCAGCACTTTAGATAAATAATGACAGAGGATGGAAGTTGGGTTTGAACTGCAGAATCTGGAATATAGAATCGGGAAGATAGAACAGAGGTGACACAGGGCCACTTGGGGCGGAGCTCCTGATACAGACAGATGGAGCAGACTCATCTGTTTCTCCCCACAAGATGAGGTTGAGAACTTGAATGGGAAGTTCTAGCCCTTCTGTGCAGGAATGTCTCCTCCCCTCCTTTCTTCCCTCCTGCAGGCAAAGGCACAGGCCAGGGCCGGTATTTCCCTCACCCTGCCTTCCTTTTCTCTCTTCATATTCTATTTATTCTACTGGACCACCAGGTATATGGACTGGGTTCAGTGTCTTTGGGGGTCTCTCCAGTGGCCACTACACCTCATGAACACCTGGGTAGCTGGAATCTGCTTCCCTTTTAGGAATATATGTGCCAGAGTTGCTGATAGAACCAATTAAATAGTTATAAAACAAAACAAGCCACAAGGTTTTACCTGAAAAAGACCTATTTTGAGGATGATCCACGGCACAGTTACTTTGAATAAGGTAGGAAATTGGGCCACTGGTTGAGAATCTGGTGACAGATGAATATAAGGAATGCTGAAATAGATATAGCAGTCACTGACTCAGTTATTTCCAGAGATTGATAAAAGAACTGTAGCAAAAATGATGGTGGATCAAAAACTAAGCTAATTTGTCAATTATTAATGGTTAGGGTTAACAGTATCTAACTCGTAAGTTTCAAGAGCTGAAAATCATATATGAACTCCAGTGAAATACAAACTGGAATGGCATTTTGTAAAAAGTAATAGCTTAGTTAAACACAACAGAGTGAAAACCCAATCACGTCTGTAGGAAGTGAATAATGCTTTGGAGATGCAAGGTTTGGTAGGAGAAACAAGGTAGCAAAATGGTCTTTCTCTGGCAATGCATTTCTTAGTGTGCTTTTATATATCATAATGAGTTTGGGGAGTTATACTTCTGAAAACATTGAAACATTATTTATATTCATCAACAGAAATAACTAGAAATGTTATATAACTTCAGTTCAAAGTTTGGAGGACTTCAAGTGCTCATTTCACTGTTGGATATCACTCACCCCAAATGACAGTAAACAGCATTTCATTCTAGCATAGGATTATGCTACGATCAACACTGAAATTAATCAAACTCCCTTGATTAATCAAAATTATATGTTATCATCCTGATTGCAATCACCTATCAAAGAATCACTTTGCACAGTAATTTGTATAAAACCTAATCAGTGGCAATGAACCCAAGCCTGGAGGTTGTGCACCTAAAAAAGAGCTAGTTTATAATTTCCCATTACCCTCAATCTCCCTCTCCCCTAAAGAAAGAAGGAAGGAAGGAAGGAAGGAAGGAAGGAAGGAAAAAGAAAGAAAGGAAGAAAGAAAGAAAGAAAGAAAGAAAGAAAGAAAGAAGGAAGGAAAGAAATATAGAAGGAAAGAAAGAGAAAGAAAGAAAGAAAGAAAGAAAGAAAGAAAGAAAGAAGGAAGGAAAGAAAGAAAGAAGGAAAGAAAGATAAAAGGAAAGAAAGAAAACTCAGGAGGATAGACAGGAATAACTTACTTCAAGATTTCTAACTGTGCTTTACCCCACAATGGCACCCATATAAATAAATACTTTATCAAACCAAATCGATGGTAATTGTAGTGAACAACCTAAGCTTATTCAATTAATCATCTGAAGATATTGTCACTTTTAACTGTTAAATTTACAAGAACAAAGTTAATTTTATTATGATTTTTGAGTCGTTCTAATTTTATACTGTTCAGATCTCATTAAAATAGGTTAAACAAAATAAATAATCTTATGAATTTGAAATAGTTGAAATTAAGAGGTCCCTTTCAGTTTAAAGATTTCATTAAAGCATAGTCCAAGACAGCTAAAATCTTCCTAATGTCGATCACATAGAGTCATTTGTTATGGATATTATATAGCTTCGTTTTGCTTAATTTGCTTTACCTATTCACCTGATTTAAATTAATTTTTCTAAGAATCCATCTTACTTTAATAAAAGCAATATGGTACAGTGGAAGGTGATCTTAGCCAGTTAGAAATAACTGAATTCAAGCTCATGCCCTGCAATCAACTAGCCTTATAATCTTTTTCATGTATATAATGTAATCCTTTTGGCCCTCAGCTTAGGTATAGACAAAATGAAATGCTGTACTCCATAATCCCTAAAAAACCTTTTAATCACAATATAAAAATACAAAATAATGAATTTTCTTAATACCAAGACTGTTTAAAATCAAATCTATGCATATATATATATATATATATATATATATATATATATATATCAGAATATATTTCTTTAAGACCTTTTCACCTATACATCATATCTGTTAACATTTTGACATTTTAATTTTTTTCCTTTCAAGGCTTTAATCTAGCACAGGCTATTGTCTCCCCCCATTGCATGCATCCTTGCAAAAATTAGAGAAGTTAAACAGAATTACACATTCCAGGATTGAATAGATTGAACAGATTGAAGTCTACCTTGAATCTGATGTGTGGGTTGGGTGGGTGGGGGCAGGTGGGTGGTGCCTGACACTTAGAACAGGTAGAGTCTGGAAGGAAAAGAGAGAAATTGAAAGAAAATTGTAATATTCTGCTCTTGCTTCTGTTTCTTTGGGACAATTGCTACATGCCTATTCATCAGAGAAATCACCAGCAATAGTCCAGTGTCCTGGAAATGGCAGAATGTTATCAGGGCAACACAAAAGCCTTGCTAGGGTAGCAGCTGATGAAGACTGTTGCAGGGTGACTGGTCTCCCCAGGACAGACACTTCATCCTCTCAGCTTCTAAGACCTAGAGATTGATTGAGTTTGACCTGGGGAGATTACCTCCTCCAAATGGTGCTTTCCTTATGAGTGTGTGTGTGGTGTGTGTGTGTAGGGTAAGGCATGTGGAAAGATTTACCTGGTATTGTTTTTCCTCTCTACATAGAATAACAGCTATATCGAGAGAGAGAGAGAGAGAGAGAGAGAACAGGGGAGGGGCAGAGAGAGAGGGAGACATAGAATCTGAAGCAGGCTGTCAGCACAGAGCCCAATTAATGCAGGGATCGAACCCACAAACTATGAGATCATGACCTGAGCTGAAGTTGGACACGTAACCGACTGAGCCACCCAGGCACCCCAAATAAGAGCTCTATCTTAAACTCAATTATGTGCTTTATGAAAACTGTCAGGTATAATATACTTTCTTCTTTCTGGGATGCTGACTTATGCAGACACAAAAGCCAATACTACTGTTAAAGAATGGTTATTCATTTATTTTATATTTATTAGGTATCTGCCATAGACCAGTCAATAAGTTAGATATATGCAAATAAAAGAAAATAAGGAGTTTCCAACCTAGAAGAATGCACAGTAGCCAGGCAGTATAAATGCAATACAATGTGTTCTGCTATAGTGGAGATAAGCAAAATTACTTATGGAATCCACAAAATAAAACAATTAACTCTGTGTAAGGAAGTCAGAAAAGATTCACTGAAAAGAGAACATAATCTGATTGGAGAGCCTGATTGGAGTGGGGGGTTGTTTTGGGCAAAGAGAGCAATATTATCAAAGCCATGAAAACAGAAAAAGAATGGTGTGTATGTCACCTAAAGCACTGATGTCAAGTTACCTATCACCAATGCATTAGAGCAACAGGAGGCAAATAACTAGAATGAAGCTGTAGAGATATATAAAAACATGCATAATTTGTTTTAAATGCCTTCAGGTGCAATATTGAGGAGTGTGACCTTGATCTTATATGAAGATGTGTACATCTAAATCTTTAGGTAAAATTTCTAAATATGCATGATTACATTTGTCTTTTAGAGAAATTATCTTGGATGGAGAGATTAAAACTGGGAGAATGTTGGATAATATTTAAAAACAAGGAGTTACAATGATCTACTCCAGAGATAATGAGATATTGGACGATGATTTAGATGATGCACAAAATAGATGGGTATAAATGCATGGATGATTAGATGTAGGACCTGAGGAAGAGTGTGGGTTGAACATGGACTTCCTTTATCTAATACAATGCTTGGCATGGAATAGACTGTCAATATATGTTGTCAGAAAAATGAGCTGGGTTTTTCAAATGGAAGAAAGATATTTTCTAGCAATTCTTCCCCATTCTCCCACCTCCCCATCCTTTGCCACCCTAAATATAAAATATTTGTCTACTCTTCTTCAGCTTTCACGGCCTATTGACATACTATTTTCTGTCTCTCTTTCTTGCTTTTACTACCCCAAGGTTTTGCTCTCGACCGTGTGCAGTACATATGGGTCATAATTACAGGCTAGTCTCTGTAAAAGGAGGCTTGAGAAACATTCCTTGGGAATTAGAGAACATGCTTAATGTAAAATTTCCACATGGACAGGATGAGGGCAAGGATCAGAGTCAATTCCCTCTGTCACATTGGGGAAAGATATTCAATGATTTTATACACAAAACTACCCACCATATATATTTCTACTTTTTGGGATTGTATCTTGAGGGTTTATATATTAATCATAAAATATGCAATAGATTTTTATAGCTGTGGATAGCTAGCACATTGGTAATGTTGATTTCAAAGCAGTTCATCAAATTGGTATAGTTAGGGGAGAAAGAATGACATTGAAGTAATACATTTAGTAAGCAAGGGAAATGATTAGAGCTAACAGCAAAATTTTAAAAATGTAACACAATGACTATCAAAAATATCACAAATCATGAGATCATTAAACTAAAACAAAAATTCTTATATAGAATTTCTAAAACATCGTTATGATTTTACTGATTTAAATCAAATTATTTATGCTTCTGGGTTACTTTTTGAATACATTCAATACATATTTCAAACTGCATTCAAAAGTGATAAAAATAAAAGCAGAAAATAAGCCCAAGTTTTAGGAATTCTTCTGTAATGAAATATTTCTAACTTCCATTATATAACTTTCATGACTTCCCAGTTAACCTTTAAATCAAACTGTTATTATACCCTATTATTAGTTAATCAGGTAGAAAGGCTAGATTTTATTCCTCTACATATTTTCAATAAATTCTTACATATCTCCAAAATAATATTTTCTTGACTTTTCACATAATCTTGAAACATCCCTTAACTTATGCAGGTTACCATTTTCCAAGTCATGAAACAAAGACATCAAAACACTAACAGCAACCTAAAAAGTGAAACATGAAATGTAATTTGGTCTGTCACAGTTCTCTGATTGACAGAACGTTTTTGGATTGACTGAATATATTTAGAAGGAATGTTCTCTAACTGAAAGCGGGACACCTTGATAAAAAATGTAAGAATGCAAAAAATAAGTCAAGGTTAGTCTACATATTTGTTAATAGTAAAACTGTTATTCACCATCTCCTACCACATGTCCTGAATTTGAAAGGAGAGAAGGAAAGGAAAGTAAAACACATAGTCTATGTCCTCTTAGAGATTGCTATAGAGAAACACAAAACAACCCAAAATTTGGTGTGTGTGGAGTCCTGATCCCCTGAGACATACTGATACTCCAACATCCTCATCTGTGAAATGGAAATAACTCTCTTATTTACCTGTTGTATAAAATGAGAATAGTAAAGGCAGACGTTCTTCCAAACTGTAATGAGGCATACAAATGAAATTTATTGTTATAAACTTTACATTTATTCTTACAGAGCTTAGAAAAACTTTAAGTAAATCTTTAAAGGGGAGTTTCTTACATTCTTACCCAAAACTTTCCATTCTGAGGTCCTGTTTTTAGAGTTTACATATACACTGAGCTCAAACAGCTCTAACAACCTCCTTGAAAGTGCTTGCTGCCCAAGTTAAAAAAAAAAAAAGTTTTCAGCTCTTTCAGCCCCAACACAGATGTTCCATCACTTTCCCTGACCTTCCCTGCTGACTTTTACTATAATTATAGAATGTTTCTTTGGTGATGAGATTTTATTTATTTTCCTAATTTTCAAGAGCATATTTTGAAAACTTACACAATTTTTATAGCTCAACATGTTTTCAGAAATAGATGAGAGGTTGCTTGCTTATTTCAACCTCCCTGATTTCCATGGTCATCTCAAAGTGTGTTTCATGTCACTGAGGGGAATTCTTTCCGCCTTCCTGTCTTCCTTCTTTTCTCCTCTGAGAAAAACTAAATCGCTAAGAAACTGTAAATACTCCAGTATGTCCCCCTCCTGTGAAAAGGATATGTTTTCCTCTAGGAATTAGTGAATGAATACAATATTTTCCCATTGTTTTTCTTTCTCCCAGTCGTCAGGAAGAAAATCAAAACAAGCCTCTTGGGTTGTGTTACAGTTTTCTAGCTTCCTACCCAATGAAGTCATTAATAATAAGTAACTTCTGCTGGATTCACAGGTGAACTAAGAGCATAGTTACTGGCATTTGCTATTCTTTAGGCAACTATTTCCATAATTACAGAGATATCTGAATTGTGTGCTACCTTTAGAAGGCAAGGCTATATATGGGGAATTGAAACCAACTAAATATTTAAGCAGCCAGTGCCACTAAAGCTACCAAACCCTAAATTCTTATTCCTCTAGCAAAGCACTGCTCAAACTCTACAACAAAAGACCATCAAAAAAATACCCTATCTTGCGGCGCCTGGGTGGCTTTAGCTCAGGTCATGATCTCACGCATAGTTCACGAGTTTGAACCCTGTGTCTAGAGCCTGTTCAGATTCTCTCTCTCTCTCTGCACCTGTCCTGCTCATGCTGTCTTTCTCTACCTCTCAAAAATAAATTAAAAAAAAATTTAAAAATTTAAAAAAATACCCTATCTTTAATGTACCAAAAAAAAAAAATGGTTCACCGACACCTGAGTACCACATATGCCTCACCAGGTGTGTTTGACAACATCTGAATTACTGTATATTCTGTTCTACAATAAGAATCCTCTGATAACACACTTAGAAGTTGCAATAATGATAAAATGTTATAAATTTTCTCTATGTATTTTTTCAATTTCTCTACTTGTCATGCATGCACTGGCAATATATACTTCACTCATGGGGTTCAGGGCAGGCTGCCCCTGAATGTGCCACTTTGGCACATGGGTTCTTTCCAGCTGAAGGTGATGAAGGCCCAACAGATTTAGGAAGAGCTGGGTTTTGTTTTGTTTTGTTTTGTTTTGTTTTGTTTTTTTTACCTCTGCCTTAACTGCATAAAAGAATTTAGATGGGGAGCCTGTACCAGCAAGAGAGCTACTGCCAAGGATACTCTTTTGTTGCTATTGTTTTTTGTCTTTGTCTTGTTTTGTTTTTAACATAAGAAAGATTTCTTATCACAGCATGGCTAACATTTTTTTCACCAACCATATGCTCCTTGTGAATTGTCTTCCTCCCCTTTGAAGCCCAAGACCACCACGCTTTTCTCCTTAGCTCAGAGTGACTAGTGAGCCTCAATTTTTGTGTCTGGGAGCCTCATACCTTTGGGATTCCCTTATGCATGAAATTATCGGTATTTTTGTTTCTCCTGTTAATCTACTGTATGTTAGTTTCATTATTAGGCCAGCCAAAGAACCTAGAAGAAAAGAAGGGAAAAGCTTTCCTCCCTTCCATCACAAAAAGGTGCCATGCTAAGGATCATAATTTGAATAGAAGCATTAAAGAGGAGCAATTAGAAATATTCCCTGAGAGTAGTAAAAAGCAGTCTCATTTCCATTGGATTGAGTTAATGCATAAACAGCCAATAGAGGAGTCTTTTTGGTGTTGCAATAGATAGCAAATGAGAAATCTGCTGCCATTTTCCAGGTTTCTTTTTGTTCCATACAAACTAAAGGAGTTAAGTTTACCAGGTGATTAAAACAGATAAAGTGTCATAATAGCTTAATTAGCAACACAGAATAATCTCTGCAAAAAGTTTATGAGAAAGGGTCATGAAGGGAAAAGTCATGGAGGGTTATGGACTCTTCTGTATTACTCAATAGTCTTTTATCATCACCTAACCTCACTGGACTACACTTCCTCATTTGTAAAGTAAGCTGATAAGTCACACTGTCTGTTTAGCAAGTTTAGCAAGTCCCTTTTATATCTAAAATTATAGACTTATTGCTCCCTTTAAAATGAATAGTCACCCAGGCTTCAATTATAAGAAAGATCTCATTTCAAAATAAATGAATCACAATTTGTACATTCTTTACTGAAATTTTCCCAGAATAACCCACCATTGATGAGAGCATTGCTAAAGGCACTGATATACTGTCCATTCTTGTAACCATTTACTAGAACCTTCAATTTCTTGATTAAGATTGTAAGTCATATATGAGTTGCTTAAATTCAAATAGATGGGATGCAACATTCTTCAAATGTTAGAAATTTTCTCTTAATATGTTTAAGTATTGATTTGATTTCATGTTTCCTTAGATAATTATAGTACAATAAAGGAGGCTGTGGAAACAGTAAGCTTCTTTTATTCTAATGGCTTGGATGAGGAGGGATCAGTTCTACAATGTGCCTTTATTAAGAAAGACTAAACGAGATGGGGAGAAATCCAGCTAGAAAATAACTCTGAGGAGAATTTGAAGGATGAAGATACTAATATAAATTGCTGTCAAAACAGGGAGAGAAAATAAAGACTTCCTGTGAACATTGAAGCCATTAGGGACTCTGAGGCATTTTATGTTGAGCCAAGAGCAAGTGAAGGAGAAAATACTTTGGAAGAGCTTTTGGAAATTGTCCAAAAAGAATAGGAAGAGAATTTTGTGCCTGTCCACAAAAAGTGATCAAATTGAAAAACAGAGATGGAAAAATTCAATGAGAGTGTGGAAAGATTATTTCCCAAGCACTTTGTTCGCATAAAAGAATATGTCCAACAGAGTCATAATGATCTAAAGAATACACTTCAAACTGAGTTTCAACCCAAGAATAGATCCATGCAGTTCTAGAAATAGATGGTTCTAAACACTCTGAAGGGCTGGGATGGATATAAAATGCCTTATATGTTTCCTGAACAGCACGATCATCTGCAATCTTGCCTATTCCCATTGCGTATTTTTCCATTGGGCTGCACAAGAGTTTAAGTTGCAAGACAGTTCCAGTACAGCAGCCTATTAATGAGTGAATGTGGTTTTATAGTGCCAACAATTTGGACCAACAGTCTCTCTCAGAGAGGTCTAAGGAAATAATGGTTCAATTTGCTTATTGAAAAACTGTTAAATCTATTATGGACTATGTGAATTTACTAATTAATCCTTAGAATTTCTCAGATAAAAAATACAGTCAAAGGGTTCTCTGAATAAGCCATTAGATGTTATAATTGAATTTCCAACAAAACACATTATTGTATGAGATTGCAAAATGATATATACCTATTAAAATGGCACATACAAACATGCTTCTTATTAATTTAGATACATACTTTGTTTGACTTATTTCAATGAATTGCAACTTACAGGATAAAAATAGGCTTATGAATCACTCACTGATTTAAGCACAAGAGAGTTTGTTAAACCTATTCTTTTTTTCACTTATTGATATGTCGACTTTCCATTTTTCCCTTTGGACTTTTTCTTTATCAAATTTATTGTACTTAAAAGTACTAGAAAAACCTTGCTTGAACTACATTTTCATTTGGCATTTACCTATTGAAGATCTAAAGTAGATTAAAACTTCAGAGTTATGTGAAATCCAAGTTCAAATTTAATTTACTATGTAAATATATATAAACATGTTCTACATGCTTAGATCTACTCATGTGCTCCCTTGTTATTTTGCAGGTGAAGGTCCCACACTCCAAGATTACAATTTTTTCAGCCCTGACAATGCACAGCAGTCAATCCTACCAACTTGCTCTTTCTCTAGAAATTAAACTATAGTCCACTCCATGTTACTCAGAATTCTTTATCCTTTGCATTATGTACAAAAATAAACATACAATAAGTTAAATGGTAAATCTTCCTCAGGAATTATTACATATGTTTAAACTGATTGAACTCAAAAGGTAAATGAATAGAAATCTGGCATCTAGAAAGGTAACACAGGCAAATGGCTTTTCTCAATTACCGTTGGCTAAAAAGGAGAGATAGTTAAAATGTTATTTCTTGAATTCTTTTATGTAACAAATCCTACTTGGGACTTTAATATTATTTTCTCCTATAAGCCTCAAACACATCCTATAAGATAGACATTAATATTCATTACTTAAAATAAATGACAAACTGAAATTGAAATCATTAATCTGACTTGTCATTCAAACGATACTGCTCTTACCAAAATACCACACTAACCTCTCAAAGATCTGTTAGGCATATTCCAAAGTGTCCTATGCACAGTGTACCATGTTAATATGCTTGCAGTTGTGATTCAAAAAATCACCTTAAGTGTACTGAACACCAGAACATATTTGGGAGCAGAAATCATTGCTTTTATATAGATCTACCTAGGTTCTAGTGGAACTAATTCCTAGCTGATATGCGTGCACTTTGTGCAAAAATTGTTATAGTAGTCAGGAAATCTTGCTTCCATTGTTTTGCCTCCCATAACCCCAACCATGACCTAGATATTTGGCAATTGCCCATCTAAATTTCCTGCACGCTTTACCTACCTGTCTTTTTCCTATTATTAAATGGATGTATGGTAGTCTCCCCACCCACCCGTCAACCTTATCTGCAGAGATTAAGTTCCAAGACCTTAATCTCCAGTGGATGCCTGAAACCATAGATAGTACTGAATTATATACATATACATACTGTGTTTTTTTCCCTATGCATACATACCTATGGCAAAGTTTAATTTGTAAATTAGCCATAGTAAAACATTAACAACAATAATAATAAAATAGGAAAATTATAATATACTGTAATACAAATTATGTGAATGTGGTCTCCCCCTCCAAATATCTTACTGTACTCACTCTTCTTGTGACAATGTGGGATGATAAAAGGCCCACGTAATGAGATGAAGTGTTGTGATTGCATTAGGCTGGTATTGATCTTCTGATGATTTGTTAGAAGGGGGATCACCTGCTATGGACCGCAGTTAGCCTCTGGTAACTACAACTAAAAAGAAAAACCAGGGATAATGAGGGGACTACTGTTTATCAAACACAGACATTAGGAGGACCCAGTGTGGGGGCTCGGTTGGTTAAGTGTCAGACTATTGATTCCAGCCCAGGTCATGATCTCACATTTCATGAGATCAAGCCCAGCATCAGGCTCTGCACCTTGGGATTCTCTCTCTTCCTCTTTCTCTGACCCTGCTCACTCTCATGTGCATGTGCATGTGCTCTCTCTCTCTCTCTCTCTCTCTCTCAAAATAAATAAATAAACTTAAAGAAAAAAGAGAGATAATAAAGAGGATTCTCTGCAGAGAGTTAGAGACAGGATATGTAACTGTCTTAAATTCTCCATCATTTTGGGATGCCTGGGTGGCTCAGTCAGTTGAGCGCCCAACTTCGGCTCAGGTCATGATCTCACGGTTCACGGGTTCGAGCCCCGCATCGGGCTCTGTGCTGACTGCTAGCTCAGAGCCTGGAGACTGCTTCAGATTCTGTGTCTCCCTCTCTCTCTGACGCTCCCCTGTTCACGCTCTGTCTCAAAAATAAATAAATGTAAAAAAAATTCACTATCATTTTAGTGAAGCCTGAGATATCACATTCCTTATTTGAATACTGCTTTTGAGACCAATTAAGGTGGTGAGAGCAGCAGCATATCCTAATCCTTCTTTTTGACTTAACCACATCTTTTACATTGGGAGGTCACTGGAGAAACAATTACCTCACATATTCATATTGACAAATATGTAAATGTCCATTATGAAGGACAGTTCTCCCAAATCTGTAGAAATTCTAAAACTGAGTCACACAAATAGATTGGTAGAATATGGTCAGATAGGGTCTATATCTACACACACACACACATATGTATATCATTAGGAAAATTTGCATGGTTGGGAACTCTTATAGAGATCCTCAATGATCCCTGCTTCCTGGTGTTTTATGTACATTTGTAATACCCTTTCCTTGTCTGTACTTACTTAGTCATATCTGATAAATAGACAAAGGAAGAAGTGATTGGATGCCTCTGCTGATATTCAGTTATAAAAAGATAATGGCTTTCTTCTTGAACACTCTGTCTCTCTTTGATTGTTCTGGGAAGCTAGCTGTCATGTCATGAGGCAGCCCTGTGTAGAGGTCCACATGAATGAGTTTGGAAGCAGATCTTTTGAAGACTGCCAATAGCCTAATGGGAAAGTTGGAGACAGATCCTTCAGCCCCAGTTGTGTCTCGAGGTGACTGTACCTCAGCCAATAGCTTGATTGCAACCACAGCAGAAAGCTTGAGTCACAAGCACTCAGAAACTTGCTCCCAGATACTGAACCACAGAAAGTATGAGTTTATAAACATTCGTTATTTTAAGCCACTAAATATGGGAGTAATTTCTTACACAGAAATAGACAACTAATACAGATTTTGGTTCCAGGAGACAGACATCATTATATCTTAAAAAGTAAGAAAAACTTTGGAACCAGGAAGTAGAAATATGTGAAAAGGATTGCAGTTAACTTGTTAGGTAAGGCTAAAATTTTGTTAAGCAGATTTATAGTATAAATGTGCACTTTAAGGATGCTGAATGTAAAGGCTCAAAAGCAAGCAAAGAATAGGTGATTGTTATATAAAGACAGAAATGTAGCGACAATATTGCCTGCAGTTATGTGGAAAGTAGAGACTATGCCCAAAGGGGGTGATTTAACTAAGGAGACTTCTAAGCAAAGTATTGAAGGTGCCACACTCTTTTAGCTGCTATAGTAAAAGGCAAGAAAAAAATAGATAAATGGAAATAAGGACTGTTAAACAAGAAGGAGCCAAGATTTGATGGTTTTATAAATCCTCAACCTTTCCAGATGGCCAGGGACACTAAAATTAAGAAATAGCTTTTAAGCAGACATAAAATCCACTCCACTGCCAGGAAAACTTGGTCAAAAGATGAATCCAAGGGTATTACTGTAAATGTTTTATAATACTTCTGAGAGATCAAAGGTCGTGTCTCTGTATATTCAGTCACACAAAAGGCCTTTTAAAAAGATTAAAGGTGTGCCTCCAGTATCCTCTTGTCAAACAATTGAGAAGTAGGAAGCTTAAGTACTCTTAAGGGATCTCCCAGGATGATCCCCAAATAGATCAATGCTTCTCTCCCAGGGATTTATGGGTATGCCTTTGTCTAATGCAGACACATCACCTGCTTTGACTAATGAGCATAGAGGTGATACTGACTGAGAAGAGGCCTTTTGACCCCACAATACTACTGGCAGAATTGAAGCTGAGAAAGTTGCTGAGCGGCAAACATGTGTTACTCTGTATGAAAAAAGAAAAGCTAATTCTGAGGTAAAAGACAAGACCAAGGAAGGGAAAGCAAAGAGCCATGAGGTATTATTCTCAGTCATTAATAATCAAGAATGTTCCCATGATCTCCAAACTGGATTTCAGAACTGCTATGGACCAATAACCCCACTTTATCTCACTATTAACATGTCTTTTTATTTTCTATATTCTGATACCTTGACCTCTGGGGTCTTACTGAGTCTAGAGGACTGCCCCTGAGGCTCAGCCATTTCCTAGAGATATTAAACAACTTGCCTCTGAATGCACCTTTCAAATGCAAGGCAACCAATCCAGAAATCACCAAACACTTGGATTATAGGGCTCTTACACTCTGGGCTGCTATCCCTTTGAGCTAATCACCCCAAGGTCAGTTACTATACATCTAGGGACAGTCCATACAACTCAGAACCTGCTAAAAGTCTTCAAATAAGCCACTGAGCCTACATACCCTACCCCACCTCTTTCTTCCCACAGAAACCACAATAAATGCTTGAGCCCACCAATTTCTTTGTCCTGTCTGCCCCTTGACTGACTCCAGTGCTTCCTGGTAAGGTGTGCTGTGAGTCTTGTTTCTAGGGAACTGAGAGTATAAACTTTTTTCTTCATGACACTCATTTTCATGTCTGAGTGTCTTACCCTACCTGATGAAATCAATTCCTTGGTATCCCTAAAACAGTTCCCTTTTACCCCTTTTGAACAGGAGTATCCACAGTGGTTTTCCTATGCTATCTGGCCACTGGAGAATAGGTGCTTATGAAGTAATTATGTATTTATTATCCCAGATCTACGATTAAAGTGAGGTCACACATGAGGAGCTGTACTTAAAGAATCATACCTAAGGAGTCTCATCCACACCTATACCTGATTTGGAAGACGGCATTGTAGGTTTTGAACTGTAATACTTTGAGACTTTGGAGAACTTCCATGTGGGCGGGACATGAATTATTGGAGGCTAGAGGGCATGCTGCAGTTTATAATTAATCTTCAATAACCTCCACCTCCTTGTACTTATGTGCATATGTAATTCCCTCCTCTTGAACATAGGTTGGACTTGCTTCTACTGAGTGGAATATGGGAGATGTGATAGTATGCTACTTCTGAGGCTAGGCTATAAAAAGACTGTGACGTCCTTGTTGGCCACTCTAATCTTGCTCTTCCCTGGATGACTAGCTCTGCAGGAAACTAGATGCCATGTTGTGAGATAGCCCATGGAAACATGAAGTTAATGACTTTGGAAGCAGATCTTCTGATGTTTGCCAACAAACACGTGATGGAGCCTGGAAGCATATTTTTATCGCCAGTTAAGTCTCGAGATGACTAATGTCTCAGCCAATAAATTGACCATAATTTAATGAGAGAATTAAGTAAGAAACACTCAATAAGGAGCAACTGGATTCCAAACCCATAGAAACTGTGAGATAACAAAAGCTTATTGTTTTAAGCCAGTAAATGTTGGGGTATTGCTTTTTCATGGGGCCATAGATAACAAGTACACATTTCTACTTCGACTCCTTTTCCTGGTTTCATGCAAAAGTACAGACACTTAATCTGAAAAATGTGTTTAGGAGATAAGAGGGAGTGCTCAGAAAAATTTTAATGAGGACTAAGTAATTTACTTATAGGTAACTGAATTAGGAATTGCATTCTACACATTTTCTTTTGAATTAGAAATAATGTATCCTTCAATTAAGTTTTCTGCAACTGAAAGCTTTATTTCTTTCATAAATTTTAAATATGCAACTAAGAATTTGAAAAATCCTAAAACAATTTAGTTTTAGTAGGAAAACTAAAAATTGCTGATTTAAGTCAATTTTGATTTAAACAAAACATAACTTTTACCTTTTTCTTTGTACACATTGGTAGAATTTTTTTGTTTTTGTATGCCTTAGAAGTTCCATGAGGAAAAGGGACCATGACTGTCTTGTCCTCCAGCTCACTGTCACTTTGTAGTACACTGTTCAGCACGTAAAGAGTGATAAATGTCTTTGAATTACTTTCTATGCCTCTTATTATTATTGCTTATTAGTGAGATTAATTAATAAAGGAATATGTAGGAAGACAGTTGATAAAATTCTGACCCTGAGAACTTTTTCTCAATAATTTAGTAAGAATTACTAGAGGTAGCTCATAATTTCAGATTAAAATCCCACCACATGTTACCTATATGGAAATATACCCCAAACAAACAAAAATCCATCATTGATGACTTTATGAAATATTTTCAGGTTTATGGACCAAATATTGTTTTTCTTTAGGTTAAAATTATAACTCATGCACAGACACATATGTGGAACATCTTTTAAAATATTAAATCATATTACATTAAGTATACCTATTATCTAAATATAAGAAAATAAACACTTCTTTTCTGAAGAAAAGTATATAGGTTGACTTAATATTCTTGTGGTTTTTCATATAAACAGATTTCAACAGAGAATAATCACATTATCTGTGGGGATTCAAGTCAGAATATTTAAAACTACCATTTTTCATGGATGGCTATACTACAGAAGAATTTCAAAGACAAGGGACAAAAGAAATTATTGAGAACTGAGAGTTTGCACTGTATGCCTGAGAAATATTTTATTATCTCTTTCCTTCTCTCATGTTGAGAATGAAGGACTATTTATATATAATGTAGCTTCTACCAAAGGTAGAAGTCTTAGCTCAAGGCTTCTACTCATTATCAAAGTTACATCCTGGATGTTTCCGTCCCTATGAAACATGTCTTGAACATGTTTGTTAATCCAGAACTCTCTCTTCTCTGCTAAGATAGCAGTGTACGTGACTTCATTATCTTTTTCTGTTGGAAGAGCTTTGTTTTGTTTTGTTTATTGGTCTGTCTTCATTTCTAGATTATAAGTACCTGAGGACAAGAATTGTGTTCAACAAAAGCATCTAGACTCCTGCCTAGATGTATTGACCAGTACTCTGTGAAATGCTCACTGAACTTGCCCTTTGAGAAATACATTAAACACTAGAGGGCTTTTTCTCATCCATAAAATTAGAAGTTAGTTCCAGATAGTTCAGAGAGCACTGTTGTTTCCTGTAATCTGACAGTTAACTCATTATATTGTTCTTGTGATTTGCTGAATTCACAATAGAAAATGTAAGCTACTGTTTTAAAAGAAAATATTAAATAGGACATTTATTTTACTACATTAAAGAGATGGACTCCATTTCTTGGTTTTTGACTACTTACAGGTTTGAGCCTCTTCCCTCTCTCTTATCATTCGGTTCCACATCTAGGCAAGTTGGTAAGAAAGACTCTAGCATTGGCAAGAGATGCAAATTACAAGTACCTGCCTGTGTGAGAATCCTCAAAGCATCTCCACACCTAAACATAATAGCTTCACCAAGCCAGTCACCTGCACCTGCTGTTTCCAGTCAGTTTTGAAACATCTTTGGAAACTTTCCTTGTTCTCCCTAGAAACCCTCAATTATGTAAGTAATAAACCTTTCAATATTGTCTTGGTATGTGTGTGGTGTTATTAGGCTTGGCATCAAAACCAAATTTCAAGGGAGGTAGTTAAAAGAGAATCAAATTAATACTTTAGCTTTCTGATTGTGTTTAGGTTAAAAAATACTTTTAATTTTAAACTTAAAATCTGTGAAAGAAGTAATAAAATGTTTGACCACAGAAAAATTTAGTAGAATCCCAACTTATAACAGCATTTGAGCCCCAGTATTAATTAAGAACATGAAGGTTATTGGCTCATGCATTTTAGCAAACTTAATGGTATGGTTCTACTCATTAAGTTCTCCTTATACAACATTATTGAAATTACTGACTCCATCCAATCAGAAGCCAAAATATTTTTTCTATTATAGATTTGGCTAATATGTTCTATTTCATGCCTATTTCAAAAACCTCTTAGCCAGTTTGCCTTCATCTCCAAAGGGACTTAATATGTCTTCACTTGTCTACTTATAGGTACTTCAGCAGGCTTGTTCAGTGTTTGTAGGCAAGATCTTAACTACATACAACTTTTTCCAGGAGCACATTGTGACATTACATTGGTTATAATCTCCTCTGAAGAGAAAGTTGTCTTTATTCATTAGACACTGCTCATTCAGGACACAAGCTTACTGATGAGGAGCTCAAAAACAGGAATAAGCCCTTGTCTCACACATCATGCAAGACACTTATAGTTAAATTCCTGTTACTTACTTGACAAATTGAGACCTGCTCCATCCTTGACACTGCCAAGAAACACCTATTGACTTTCTCAACACTACAACTTTTTAAAAGAATCTTTCTGATTTGGAGGGCAACATATTCCTCACTTACAAATTTGACTATTTTCACTGTTACTTGCAAATTGGCCAACTTTGAATGGGTCTTCCCCCAACAAAAGTCTCCAGAAATCCAACTTATAATACAATAGGCATTGTGTTAATGGCCTATGCTTTAACAATACTGTCTCATGTCTCCTGGAATCTCTGGACCATCTATGACACCCATAAGTTGGCCATGGATTTCTGATGCAAGAACTTGCCCTCTTCAGCCCTGTGCTATGCATCATTAAAACAGCAATTGTTAACCACAAAACTAGGTTCTTTTGAAAACAGAGACTATCACAAGCCCTGAGCCTGTGATACTCTGTACTCAGCTGCTTATTGCCTTGCTTGGGTGATGAAAGAAGCACCCCACAGACTCAGCAAGACTACAAAGACTTTCTTGCTACAGGATAGGTCCAAAGATAGGCCTTTTGGTATACACCACTTGCAGGAGGGGAAGGCCTCTCCCGTCCTTATTCTCTTAACAGATGCTGTGGTCCTGTAGAAGTTTAGCCCCTTCCAAACTCATTGGTTACTTAGGAGCCCATTAAGATTAAGTGAGTCAACAGTGGAGTTCATATACTTTATGGAAGGCAATGCCATCAATGGGCAATTTCTGCTTTTCATTCTTTAAAAATTAGTCTCAAAATCTGAACCAAATTTTGGGTAAGTGTTCATCCTATTTTTCAGCATGATTCCAACATAAATATTTGTATTTAAATCCTCCATTTTATTTCCCCATTGTTAAATAATTTCCTGTATTTTTATTAGTATTTTTAAAAAATCTATAACTAGCAAATAGTATCTCTTTATAAGGCTATACATTTTAACATTTATGTTCAATCACTTTTGACCTTGTTTCATTTTGTTTTTCCTTGGAAAACTTTGCACATCATTTGTGGTGCTTTAAATGCCTATTAATGTGGGTTTGTTTTTTTTTTTTTGTTCTAATAATTTTTTAAAATATTTATTTATTTTTTAAAGACAGAGCACAAGCAGGGGAGGGGCAGAGAGAGAGGGAGACAGAGAATCTGAAGTAGGCTCCAGGCTCCAAGCTGTCAGTGCAGAGCCCGATAAGGGGCTTGAACTCACAGACTGAGATCATGACCTAAGCTGAAGTGGGATGCTTAACCAATTGAGCCACTGAGGTGCCCCTGTTTGTTTTTTCATTTTAGAGAGAGAGCGAGCACAAGCAGGGGAGAGGGGTGGAAGGAGAAGGGGGAGAAAGAGAGAGAGAGAGAGAAAGAGAATCTTAAGTAGGCCTGAAGAGAGGCTCAATCTCACAACTGTGAGATGATGACTGAAGCCAAAATTAAGAGTTGGCCGCTCAACCAACTGAGCCACCTAGGCAACTTTAATGTGTTTTTTAAAATAAGAAATACAAGAAGATATTACCACATACCCATTAGAGTGGCTAAAATCCATAAAACTGAGAATACCAAACACTGGCAAGGATGTGGAACAGCAGGAACTCTTATTCCCTGCTGGTGGGAATGCAAAATGGTGCAGCCACTTTGAAAGACAGTACATATTCTGTCTGTCTGTCTGTCAGACATTACTCTATGATCCAGCAATCATACACCTTGGTATTTCTCCAAAGGAGTGGAAAATTTATGTCCACACAAAAATCTGCACATGGATATTGATAGCAGCTTTATGCCTAATTGCTTACTTAGAAGCAACCAAGATGTCCTTGTAGGTGAAAGGAAAAATAAACTGTGGTATATCCAAGACAACAGAATATTATTCATCACTAAAAAGAAATGAACCATCAAGCCATGAAAAGACATGGAATAACCTTAAATGATTACACTTAGTAATCTAAATGAAAGAATATACTCATAAAAGGCATTAAATTTGCCAGTCACATTTCTTAGCATGATAGGCTGAAGAAATTTAAATTTTATTTAAAAAAAAAAAGAAAATATTGGGGCACCTGGGTGGCTCAGTCAGTTAAGGGACCAACTCTTGATTTCACCTCAGCTCTCAATCCCACGGTTAGTGAGTTCGAGCCTTGTGTTTGGGTCTTAGCTGACAGCACGGAGCCTGCTTGGGATTTTCTCTCTCCCTCTCTCACTGTGCCTCCCCTCCTGTCTCTCAAAAGAAAATTAAAATAAACTTAAAAGTATTACATTTTGTATATTTCAAAATAATTTCAAACCTACAAAAAGTTGCAAGAATAATAAAATAATTATTTGTCCTGAACAAATAGTGTAAGTTGCCAACATGCCATATATATCATCAAGAATATCTCCTATGTAACTATATTGTACCATTGATATGAAGTAGAAACCAAAGTGGTATCAGATAATTCACAGAATTATTTCAAATTTACCCATTCTTTCAATAATCTCTATTACAGCAAAACAATTTATTCAAAATGTGCCACATTTAGATGTCATATCCTTTTGATCTATTTCAATCTGGAACACCTTAATCTTCCTTGATATTTAGTACTTAATTTTTAAAATTATGGACTAGTTGTTTTGTAAAACATCCATCAATTTAGTTTGTTTAATGTTTCCCAATGATGAGATTCAGGTTAGTATCATTTTATGTTGCCATGTGGCATATGATTTTGATTTGTCCCAAATTCCATTTGTTTTTTTCCCATATTAAATGTTATTACTTGAATAAGAAACGTTGTTAGTGTTTTTTCTTAGAAAAAGTACTTTTTTTCACTATTATAATTAATAAGTATTTTTTGGGGAGTTCTCTTATGATTACATATATATCCAACATCTTATCAAACTTCTATCCTCTTATTTTAGCATCCATTGATGGTTAGTTTGATAGCTGTCATATTTTGATAATAAATCAATCATTCTTTTCACTTTTATTAGATGGCATTTTACCCTAAGGAAAAACTCCCTTCTCCATGTTTTATCATTTATTCATTTATGTATTTTTTCAGCATGGACACATGAATTCTTATTTTATTCAGTACTTTATAATCAGTTACTATTATTATTTAATAGTGTCTTAGATTGTCTCCAGTTTGGCCAGTGAATAACTCTTCACCTATATCCATCATTCTCGGCATTTCCTTCCTCTCAGGCATGACACAGTTACTCAAGGATCATCTTGTATATTTTTTACACCGGCCCTGTAATTTACCATGTCTTCAAAAAGTTTCATTACTTTCAGTGGAGAAACTAAAGTTAGAAACTGAGATCTGGAGGATAGGTTTGCTCACAGCTACTGAGGTGTTGCTGCTCTAAGACTCTCTCAGTGAAAATGCATCACACACATGCATCTGAATTAATTTTAATGTCTATCTGTTTATACTGCAACCTTTGAGCTACACTGATACTTTCGATTTCAGTCTCCCATACAGAATTCACTGTAGTTTTTTCCCTTCACATATTTGCAAATTCCTCCCATGACAGCCAGAAAATCAGCTTCTATTATCCTTCGCATATTTACTTATTTAGTTAATTCCCTATATGTGAACTATCTGCCATCTCTGCCGATCTTCTGACCATGTACCATTCCCTTCACCACAGGTGAGCCCTCTATACCTGCTGAGTTCCAGTATCCCACACCCTTGCACAAAACGACTCACTATTCTGGGTTGTAGCTGCCACTATGACCCACCCAAATATGTGTGCCCCAGCCCTGACGGAACTGCAGTTCTGTCCCAGCTAATTGCTACCACTGTCCCCATGCACAGTACCCACCTGACCCCACCTCAGCTATGACACATATAACAGGCCACGCCCACAGCTATTTCACACGTGCATGGATGCCTTTCTAATCCTACTCCCCTTCCTAAGATTCCTCCCCTGTAATCTCTTTGGGTTTCAGCCTGCTATGCAGAGCCCCTGTCTGCCCCCTTCCTTACACCCCCCTCACCTTTCTGGGGCTCTGACTCCTTGCACCAGACTGCTGCTTCATTCAATGTCTCCTACACTGGGATATACCTTACCCCGTTTGAGTTTAATTTCTATTCATCTGAGCGCACATCAGAGTTTGGGCTATCTTAATGAGTCAAGCTGAAATGGCACTCTCTAGCCTTCACTTTCGTTAGTTTTGTAAAGTAGATCCTTGAAATTTTATCTCTGATAATTTTAATTCCTAAATCTCTTTTTAGAACATTCAGAACTTTATTATATATATATATATTAAATATATATTTATATATTTAATAGTGTCTTAGATTGTCTCCAGATATATATATATATATCTTTATATATATATATATGTCTCTAAGATATATATATCTTTAATATATATATATATATTAAAACAGGAGAAAAAAGTTAACAGGAAAGGAAGTCTTTTAATATTATTTTGAAATTACTTTTTAAAATATGTCATAACTTCTCAGCTTATGTGTAGTCCCCAGGCATTGTTAATGCCCATGAATGCTAATTAACACCAAAGTGCTTACTACCATATTTTTCTTGCAGGCAGCCTCAAAATGTCCCATTATCATGATTAAATATTTATTGAACTTGAAGTGTGTCCTCAACACTGTAAAGAAGGTACAGGAAAAGTTTCTACTTCAAAGACATTCTTGTGCTCAGAATTACATCAAGGCAAGCTTATGTACCCAAGATGTTTTTTCTCAAATTCTACTACACTCTATCTTGTATTTATTTATGACTATTCTTGTTAAATAAATAAATAGCTATAAATTTAAAACAGTGTCTATTGGAAAATACTTCTTGAGAGAAACTTGACAATGTCCACCAATTACATAAAATCTGCTCATACCATTTGATCTTTATAGAAATCTATTTTAAAACTAAAAAGTTCAATCATTATACGTATAATCTCTATATTTAGGATTTTCAACAACAGTACAATTGCTTGAGTTGGAGTATCCCTTGTTGTGGTGTCTCCCATACTTTACAGGATGTTCAACAGCAACAACCTTGGTTTGTAACCTCTAGATTCTAATATAATCATCCACCAATCCTCAACATTTGCACAAGCAACAATGTCCCCAGACACTGTCAGATGTTCCCTGGCAAGGCAAAATCCTCCAACCCACACTGCAAATCACTGCCTTGTATATATAAAAATAGAGAATGATTGGGGACATAATAGTACACTCATTTTATAGAAACCTGTAACATGAATCACAAACAACTCTATGGGACAGCCAAAGAAAGTAAGTGAATGAAAATCACCACTGGGAACTGTGATAAACTAAGAGCTCATGACATGCTCCAACTAGAAGGAACTGCCGTCCCTATATTATTACTGTAGAGTATTCTAAGACTCAAATTCAGATCCAGTGTTGCTAATTCCCTTTTTAAAGAAAAACACACATCTGAAACTCTATTTTTTAAATATTGAGAATTAATTTATTTTTTAAAATACTCTGCTAACCAATCTTTTTCTTAAAAATATCAGATTCTTGGTTTGCACCCTCTGTTGCACTGTTAAGTGATAAAAATAAATATAAAATTACACATAAGTTTATACCTTTTATCTGAGTTATGTGAAATATATAAATACTAAAAAGATATCAAGGTTTTTATGTTTTTTCATGGGTGGTTATTATTTTCATAACAGAAATATTAATAGCTAACATATTTCTTATATTGATAATTGAGCTTTTAAATGACAATTTAATGGAGAGCATACACATATGTCAGTTCAGATGACAGAGAAGTTAGGGGTTTAGGAAGCACAGATAAGCCAAAGAAAGGAATCTCTCAGGATTCCACAAGAGCCTAAACTTTGCTCGCATCAGAGTTTTGTTTTGTTTTGTTTTGTTTTGTTTTTTTATCATCTGACAGTTGAAAGCCATGAAATGGCTTCTACCAGTGTGCTAGTAGAAATAGGAAGTATCACCTACTGAAAGAAACTGTATCACCTACTGAAGGAAACTGAACAGGGATATAACAACCACCCACTGCTCATCTCTCTATTATAGCCAAATGTAAGCCAAGATGCCACCCAAGTCTGTGTGTCCCAGAATTTGAGGGAAGAAAATGATGCCAAGGATGATGAAGCTCCAACAGGAAACCTGAGAACCAGCCCATATTACACATTCCAAAACCTAACACGGATCAGAGCTGTAACCACAACTCTATAGCACGATCAGCTTGTGCTAAAATTTTAATATCCCTGGAAATGGAGCCAGAATGGAGAAGGAGAAAAATCACCCAGAGGAAGCAATACTCCAGAAGATAGAGGCAAAAATATTCATGTAGAACTCAAGACAAAATAAAAGAACTGAGGAGCTTGGAGAGAATATTATATACAAAGATATGTGCTCCTTTATGTTGTTTTTTTTTTTTAATCGTCCTAAAGGAGCCCATATGATTCACAGATCAGGTCCCTCCTTCATGAAGGTCCCACTCATGACATGATTTAAGCAGTGAATATTGAAATGGAAAGAAAATGCTTTTGTTGACAGGCAGTATTGTAGGATTTGAAGGGCCCATTTTAATATGCAACTATAACTGTTTCACTTTTTTTGTTTTCTTTGTTGAAGTAGTAATAGTTATAGGTCAGGTTTTTCCTTAATTTGGAAGGAAAACAACCTGTAATATTTGCATTAATTTGGATTTGGAATTTAATGGGCCATTGAGATCTGTTGTTAAAGAATAAAACTAAAGCAGGTTTTCTGAGGAGGTAAAAAAGAGGCCTGAAGAAGGGAGATGAAATGGTCTCCCAACTTGAAGAGGACAATTGATGATTTAAAGCATCAGAAGTGGTGAAGAAAGAATAGGTTGGGAGGCAAGACTTGTTAGTTGTCTGCCTTTCAATGATAGGTGAGCCTCTTGGAAAAATGGCTGGTCTCAATAAGACAGGACCAGAAGTGGCCATATAAAAAATTATTTTTTTCAATTGGTTCAGAGAACCAGCACCAAATGGCTGACCTAAAGTGACCCTTCCTTTGGGACAGTAAGGTAACGTGTGGACAGATTACAACTTGCCAGAACCACTCCCCATTTCACTTTATGAAAGGTCTGCAAAACTATAGTGCAACCCAAGGGGAAAGGTTTTTAGTCAGTGTGCTGAGTTGTGAAGCTAGGCATTACTTTAAAATACATAAAGAGATGGCTTATTTCCTATCCAAGTTTGTGTATTGATACATATTTGCCTACTCTGTGACTCATCACACTTTTCTATATGTTTCACATTTTCTAGTATGGGCATGTATCGTATCTGAGGATCTAAAAAAGTACTTCTAAGAGAAAAATCCAAATGTGTACAAATTACATGTGATGCTCTGGTTTTTTTGTTTTTAATTAAAACAATCTATTACTGATGAGAATTTTAGAATGCCAACATGTAGGCAAAATTGATGATATTGAAGCCAATGTCTATTTTCTCATTGATCCATGGCGGTCTGTAGACCTCACAGAAAATAAAACAGTGGCTAATAAATCCTGCTTTGAAATAGAGAAGGTTTAAAATAATGAAAAAATCTATTTCTCATTTTATAATATACAGACTGTTTCACTTAATTGTATTCTATTCTATAGTTTTGACACCAGCATTACTTTTCCCTTGGCATTAGTATTAGTGGATTATTCTGCAAGAAATCCCTTTGAGGGACTATCAAGCACTGCAGGTTTGAGAGGCTAACATTTGGCAAACAGTACAAATTGGAGATATTTCAAATAAAAAAGAAAAACAAGAAAGAAATGCATGATGCCTTATTTATACAGAAAACAAATGCTTTAATAGCAAACATTACAGAGTTTATGATTTACATCCTGTGTTTAGAAAGCATTCAGCTCCTCTTTCCTGTGTCCCAGTAAGGGCACCTGAGATCTGCCCTGCACTGCTTAAAAATAAGACAAAGAATCCCCGACCTCCTTCCACTATTTGTACAAGCACCTTGTTCTAAATAGATTTGAAATAGTTGCCTATTTCTGAATTGCTCCACCACCTCTTTCCCAGTACCAATTAGAGATCGGTTCAAACAGGTTCCATTACGAACTAGAGTAAATATGGCTCAGTGTACATACATTGGGATTAGAAATGAAATATAGTACTTCTTGTTACAAAAATACATAGAGACATGGTCATTTACATCTAGCCATGCGTAGATAACTGTATGTGTACAGCCTGTTTCTGTATCAAACACCACATGAGCAATTCTTTCAATTCCTATTGCTGGCTTATGCATCATTCCCTGTATCACCCTTCCCTACTTAGACATATAGAAAGAAATATTTATCTATATTTTTTGACCAACTTGATATGAAAAACCCTGCAAAATTCATATTTGTCTACATTATCTTCATTCAGCCTTTACATTCGTATTAAAGGCCAACTTTATGCGTCATTGCTCTGAAAGTATCAACATAAAGAACTGTCATCAGCTAATAACATTACAACACAAATTAGGTTTATTCATTTAACAAACATGTATTGTTAAATTGCTATCTTGGATGCAGGTACAAACCCAACTGACATTGTCTTTGCCTTGGAAACATGTACACTCATGTGGGAGAAAGGGTCAGTTGTATAAATCAGTAACTATGATGAAAATTATATGATATGCAATTATACAAAGAGCCACAGACTCTGCAAAGGAGAGTCAAAGGTAAAATTCTATTAAACCTTCTTTTTCTACCCATTAGCATAATATGTTATGGAATTTCCTATGGGGAAAAATGTTTCCCCTCTCGGATGATGCCCTACCTACACTGAAAGAGCTAAGTGAATAAATAAGACAGGAGTTCAGCCCTCTTTTCTCAAAAACTGATGAAATCACACAAAATCTCACAATGATAAGTGTGATTTACTTTTCCTCAAGTGTAATGGAGGCATAGGAAAATACATTTTTATGGTGTGTTCAGTGAGACGGCACTCCTCTTTTTGTATTAGTCTTACCAGAGCTGTTATTTTGTCCATATGACCCCATTTAGAGTTCCTCAGTGTGACCCTACTTGTCCATTCTCCATAATGAGCAATAGTGGTTACATGCTGACTGTAACGACACTTCCAGTTGCCAACTGTCTGGTATACTCCTTTCCAGCTAAACCAGTGAGAACATTGAGAGAGTGACAGTATACATGGGCACAGGAGGACAATGTAATAGTCAATGATGAATCATTCTGTGATCTTAATTGTTTGGTTGTGGAGAAAAACACATAGTTCTTAACTATTGCCTATAATTATTTCTTGTAGTGGGCATCTCCTAGTGACGAACGAAAGACTACTTAGAATGCACCACCACCAGATTTTCCTGGTTGCTTCATCTCGACACTTTGATTTCAGCTGAAATATTACTTTCTCACCCAGGCTTTTCCTTAACCATCTCATCAAAAGTTGTTCTTCTAAATGCTAATTATTTTTCTTTTTTAATTTGAGTGTCATTGACATACAATATTACATTGGTTTCAGGTATACGCATAGTTACTCAACAACTATATATGTTACCCTATGCTCACTGCAAGTGAAGTTGTCATCTACCAACATACAATTCTATTACAATGCCACTGACTACATTCCCTATGCTGTAACTTTTATCCTTGTGTGACTTATTCATTCTGGTTAAAACCAGAAGCCTGTATCTCCCACTCCCCTTCACCCATTTTGCTCATCCCCTGACCCCTTGATCTGGCCACCATCAGTTTGTTCTCTGTATTTATAGGTCTGATTCTGCTTTTTGTTTGTTTATTCATTTGTTTTGCTTTTTTAGATGTCTCATATATGTGAAATGCTAATCATCCCTTATCATATTGCTTTATGTTATTTTTTTCATAACATTTATTATCTGAACATTTGGAAATATTGTACAGAATACCAACTGTGTATTGAGAATATGGAATAAAATATGACTTGGCATGTAATATTAGTGAAATATTTGTGTTAAATTGATATTGAACAGAACCTGCCTTAATCCAGACAAGCTTGTCTCAATTCAACTAGAGTGATGCACATTTATTTATTATATATATTGAGGGTACTTGTCAGATTTTCATCTCAAGAGTGAATAATACTAATAAAATAAACTTATTTTACAACTGGAAAATTAATGCCTTGTACCATAGCAGTAGATGCTCTGAGGTTTGGTAATATTAACTGTATTCATTTTTTTTCTGTGATTTTTATAGCTATTACTTTTTTTCTGCACAAATTTCATGTCTTTCAAAAGAAATCTGTATTTGTGCTCAGAGCTCTGTAGGTCAGAAGTCTAGTGGGCTTAACTGGGTTCAATGTTTAGGGTCTCAGGCCCAAATCAAGGTGTTGACCATATTGACTTCTGATCTGGAGGCTCTGGGGGAAAATCTGCTCCTCAGTGCATTCTTAAATTTTTTTAAAGATTTTATTAATTTTTGAGAGACAGAGAGAGACAGTGTGATCAGGGAAGGGGCAGAGAGAGGGAGACACAGAATCTGAAGCAGGCTCCAGGCTCTGAGCTGTCAGCACAGAGCCTGATGGGCTCAAACCCACGGACCATGAGATCATGAACTGAGCCAATGTCAGACGCCCAACCAACTGAGCCACCCAGGTGGCTTTCTTCCCTCAGTGCATTCTTGATGTTGGAAGAATTCAGTTCCTCACAGTAGGACTGAGATCTCCATTTAATTAATGACTATTGGTCAGCAGCTGCTCTCAGCTCCAAGAGGCCACCCACATTCTTTCTTATATGACCTCCAATGTCTCCAGCCAGCAATGGCATATTGAATCCTCATGCATTGAATTTCCAATTTCTTATTCTGCTTCTACTTGCCAGAGAAAACTCCCTGCTTTCTTTCTTTTTCTCTTTTTTAAAGTTTTTATTTAAATTTCAGTTAATTGACATACAGTGTAATATTATTTTCAGGTGTACAATATAGTCATTCCACACTTCCATAAAAACACCCTGTGCTCCTCACGGTAAGTGCACTCCTTAATCCCCGTCGCCTATTACACCCATCTCCCATCCACCTCCCTTCTAACAACAATCAGTTTGTTCTTTAGAGTTAGGAGTCTGTTTCATAGTTTGCCTCTCTCTTTCTTGCCCTCCTTAGCTCATTTGTTTTGTTTCTTACATTCCACATACAAATTAAATTATATGATCTTTGTCTTTCTCTGATTTATTTTGCTTAACAAAATAATTGCTCTCTAGCTCCATCCATGTCATTGCAAATGGCAAGATTTCAATGTTTTTATGGCTAATAATCTGTGTGTGTGTGTGTGTGTGTGTGTGTGTGTGTGTGTGTGTGTGTGTAAAATGTGTTTTCTGTCTGAGAGCTAAGGCTGGATTAGGATTAGGGCCAGAATTAGTATTAGGGTCAGGATTAGGGCTAGGGTGAGAGTATGTCCCTGGTATCCTGCAGTTCAGAGACCCCTCCACAGGGTTAGGTTTAGGGTTAGAGTTAGAGGAAAACCCCCTGCTTTCTAAAAGACTGTTGATTAGGTTAAGGCCCCTAAGTAATGTTTAAATAAACTGTGTCATGTCACATAATCTAATCATAGAAATAAAATCCATCATATTTGTGTGACATGGACCCAGGAGACAAGGACTTTGGGAGCTATTTTAGAATTCTATCTACCATGAGGCTAACACAGGCCATGAAGTCAACAAAGCAGAGGCAGCAAAACATATTTTGAAAATAGTTTGAAATTTCAAAACTATTCTATCTTCATTGGGAATATCAAGATTTTATTGGACTTTGCTGTAGTCATTTGTGTGTGTGTGTTTGCGCGCGCGTGCGTGTATGTATCTATATGTGTTGTTTTGATCTGTTTTGATGTTGCTTTGGTTGTTTGCTTATTTTTTAAATTACATATGGAGGACACAATACTGTAATTTCTGAGAATGCTGTAGAGCCATAAGTAAGCTATTTATTCACAACATTACAAAATATATTACGTATCATATTCTTTCTTTTTTCACTTATGCACAAAATTAAATAAAGTTGTTGATGGGCTCTGCTCTAGAAGGCACACTCTGTAAGGTCAAAATATTGGATATCCTATAAAATTGATAAGTTATAGAGTTTATAGATGTTGAAAAGCATTTAAAATGCTTCCAACTCCCTATGGAAGAATGATTTCAATTTCTTCCAATGTCCCATACTGCAAGGAATTTAGAAACATTTGCCAAATGTATTAAGCAATAACAATTCACCAGCCATGCCTTTAGAGTAGAGTGATTTGATTTTTTTTTCACTCTAAGTTAAAAGCAGACACTGCTAGGGAATTTGCTTAAATTAAAATACCTATAAATACCTCTTGTAGGTTATGCAACATGTTTTAATTTTACTTATTTTTCTAATAATAACCTGACACAAGTTACCAAAGGTGTGGATGAAAACACCCATAAATTATCATTTGTGTATAGAACATGACAGAACGAGACTAAACATGATATCCTAAAATTTATGTTTATTCATAAACAGAGTCACAAAATAGATGCAGGAGGTTGCACCTGTTTAAGGCACATACTCTCTCAGATTGCAATTAACTGAGTTTCATCATCTCCTCTAGATGAGATTTCTGCTATGGGATGGAGTTAATTAAGTGCATTCTATGAAAATAATTAGTGTTTGTGGAATACGTAAATGGAACTGCTGCAGTTGGTGTACATGAAGATATTATATGGAGATTATTGCATAGTCCTTCACATTTCAGACATTACCAAGAGTAACAAGAATAAAACATTCACAGGCATGCATACAAAAATCTCTCTATGTAGGTACAATATTATCAAATTATCCAAGTTGATTAAAGCTTCACTTGCAAAGTAAAGGTGCAATATTCAAGTGACTTCATGTTTCTACAAGTAAAATTGAAAATAAAATAGCTTTTTCCCAAGTTGCCTGAAATGTCAAGTAAAAGTGGTTTGCAAATTAAATTAACTAGAAAATTGCCTCCGTTTTTCAGCAGATACAATCTTACTGCCCTCCTTGAATGATTATAAAATAAAAAATGGTCTTATTATTATCTTTTACTTTATGGTACTGCAACCAGTAAGAAACTGGATTAGTTCCTAATAGATAAAATGCTGTAATTGGTCAATGGCAAATTTCTGAGTGGAACCAAATACAGAATTTCTGATAAATATATAATACTCCTTAGAAGTTAACAGTCAAATAACTTACTTCCAAAGTACTTTAATAGTATGTGTCAATCGCATTGTAACCTACAGAAGATGTAATTATTAATTTTGGCAAATTATAGAAAATCAAATTCAAAGAAATGAGACCTAACTTAGTGGAATCTGCCCTAACATAGAATCTCTTCTTTAGTAGACACTATTCTTTTCATTGTTGGACAACTGCATTTGTGGTACAAATTTGTTTGCGAATTTAACACAGTAGTGAGTAGGCTGGTCTCTCTTCTGCATGATAGAGTTTCAAGAATTTGAAGATGGCTAACATATATTTGCTTATTTAAGCAAAACATATCACCATATTTTATGTATTTATTATGTAACACAGTTGATGGATATTTAACCTTAATTGCTTATCTCTGACCCCACACTTCCTGCAACTGTTCCCCTTAGAGTACAGAGCCAACATTACTAAAACTCACCCTCCCGAGCACTGTAGCCCAGAATCTGGATGGACACTATCTATCAATACCACAAAATTATATGAATTTTCAAGGTCATAGTGAAGACATTTTTTTGGCCAATATATAAGATAAATGATACTTTGTTTTAGCTTGACTTCCTGGCCTTTTATGAATCCATTTTAATCTACTGGGAATTTCATGTCAAAATATAAACTCTCTATTTTCCTAACTGCATAATTAACATTCAACAAGGCATCTAATCAAAGCGTCCCTTTCTCATTAGTACAGTTCTGACAGTTTCATCATCAAGTGGCAAGTGTTCCAGCAAATTGTGTTGATATCCTATCAGATATGTCAAGAACTTGATCTTCCTTTCCATTAAGTCAGATTAGGGACAGGAACCAATTTCCATTATGAAAATGTGACTGAAAACAATGAGGCTTTTCCAACAAAACCTTCTAGTAGAAAAATGGATTAAACTCACACTTCCTTCCTATATATTCTTCATGAGCCAAATATTTTGAAATACTAATTGAATAATTAGGTATTGATAAACTGGTGTGAAAACTGAAGGGAAAAAGTCCTTAAAATCAATTACCTATTTGATTACAGTCAAGCTTTGAAATATTGCAAAGAAACACAAATTGAATCTTGGAATTTATACATGACTGTGAGTGGTATCATTGTGTTAGTAGTTATGGCTATTTTAGGATGGATTTTATTTACTCTTTGATTCGTTACATTCCATTTATTACATTTGCTCCATGATTACATTATTTTGTATTTATTTATCTCTGTTTTTTATTATGAACATATAAAACTAATAATATCCAATATCAATCATTAACCAACAAAGTTGTACTTTAAATTTTATTTGTATTAACATATAAATATCTATATTAATTAATTATATTTGTATTTAAATATTTTCATAAGGGATTTCATAATAATTTTCTCTTTGGGTCACTGTCACTTTTGATTCTACATCTTTACTGATGATTAATTTTCAAAATTTTGCCTGATCTTCAATCCTGTTTCTAACATTTGCACCGTATAGAAACTCACCTAATTATATAGAGCTATATGACTCTCTTCAGAGAGTATATAAGTAATAACTTTGGAGAGAAAAAAGGTTTCATCTGCATTTGTGTTTCTGTATACTAAAATATTTTATACTGAGAATATTCCTGTTGTAGAAAGCATCTAAAAATCAATAAACCAAGATGGTGCTCATGAGAATGTAATTAAGATATCCCAAATTAAGGGCACTTAATTTTGTTCATGTTCTAAAAAGTTCAAAAAGCTATGCCTTCTGATAATTTTATCTAGAACTATGAATGCAAATGGAAATAAGAGCAATAAAAATTTAAGGGTCTGGGGAGTTCCTGACTTTTAGAGAGGTCAGTGGCAGTCACATGGATTAGCTTACCACTGGACAATGTGTCAGGAGGGATCTTGAAAAGTTCAGGTACAGTATTATACTAGTGTAGAATTTCAGAATTTATCTTAAAATGTTAAGAATGGCTGTTGCAAACACTTTGAGTGTAAATTTGGCATGTGCTTTATAAGTTACTTGATACAGTCTTTCCCCTTTTCAACTTTCTAGTTCCAACTTTTAAGCAGTGGCTTTTATAACAATTTTCAAAAATACAGTTAATAAAAGGATAGTAAAATAATGTACCCACATTTCCACCATCTAGATTCAACAGTATTTCATATCTTGCTATAATTTTGTTCTATTGTATATATATTATGCACACGTGTGTGTGTATGTGTGTGTATTTTGCTGAACCATTTCAAAGTAAGTTGTGGATACAGCACTTCTTTCCTAAATACTTCAGTATATGTCTTTGAAAAATAAGAATGCTATTCACGTAAATAAAATAATGTTATTTCTATGAAGAATGATAGCAATAATTCTCTAATCACCTCTATAGTGGAATTGAAATATTAAAATATTCCAGATTACGTCTTAAGTGTCTTTAATTCTTTTCTACCATTCCCTAATCAAGATACTCAAAGTTATTTTTTGATTTCCTACTCTAGAACAAGTGTCTACTTTTAAAATTGACATTGACTTATTTCATGGACCATATTAATTATTTTTGTAGAATGTCTCATATTTTGTAATTGTCTCATTGGTTTTAAAGGTATAGTTTGACTCTTTCTTCTTCCTTCTGTATTTCTACTAAACTGAAGGTTAGATCTAAACTTACATTGTAATTTTAATGTGGCAAGACCTCCATGCCACGCATCAATCAATTAATCAGTCAGTCAAAGTGCTTGAAAAATTAATGAACACAAAACATACAGCATACTTTTAGACCAAACAAAATGACAGATGTGTTAATGACTTTTTGAAATACCCTTTTAAGCTTAATAAAAGCAAATCAAATTTAAAATTTTACTTTCTGTTTAACATTAAATTGGGTTTCGTATGTAGCTCTGCTTCCCATAATATTGTATATTTGATTTAAAAAAACATGATTAGAAATACATCAGTTTTCAATATATGATAAATGTGATTACTGTTTGTTTCATCATTTTATTTTTTCTGTTTTCTATATTATTTTGTCCTGGCTCATTTTGGTATTGTCACTAATGGTATGTCCCTCTATCACCTGCTTCTTAACATTTTTATTTATATAGACATATGAGATTTTTTAAAATATCACCTATTAAGATAGTATCCTGACAAATTAATCATTCTATATGATTTCTGGACATGTTCTTAACTGTCTATCTTTGAGATATGGAAAGCAACCATATATGAACAGTTATTATACAAATTTTGCCAATCATGTAAAAATCAAAATTAGCAAACAATAGGGTAATTGCCTCATGATGAGAATATAGACAAAACTCAAAATGCTAGTGAAAATAACACATAAATGCATTACTCAGATGGAATATAGGGAAGCCCCTTTTCCTAGGACCATAGGGTCTGTTTAAAAAAGCGGAATGGATAAAATAAGTTTACTTTATTCTCATCTATTTTTTTTCCATTCCAGAAGGTATTTTGTAGAAAACCCATTACTATAAAGCAAGACAGAGCTCTTCATTGTTTTTTAAAATAGTAATCACCCAATAAACATAAGGCACCAAAGGAAATTGACAAAGTTCAATTACATGGACAACTTTTCTACATTAGAATAAAGAAAAAATAACATGACATATGGGACCATGAGTCCTATGCCATTCTCCCAACTTCAGAAAAAAAAAAAAACAATTATTTTCCTTACCTGATGGTCAAACATAACCAAACATAAACACTCAATCTATGAAATGCACACTAACATAGCTTATATTTTGCATTTGTTTATTTTGAAAATGATACTCATTTGCATTTTTCTCATTATTTTTAAATGGGATTTACAACATCTTTCTATCACCAATAGGAATATCCTGGAGAAAACAGAAAATGATGAACCACTATATAGTCTGCTGCTCTGCACTCACTGCACTCCTTGACAATTTGGATGAGTTTTCTGTGGACTAGCATATTTCTACCGTTTCAATTTCCTGCTTCAAGAAAGCACATTTGTTCTTCTAAAAGTAACACTCAGTCTCTGCTACTTAACAGTGGCCTTGTTTAGACAAAATATGAGTTTAATATTTCCTATAAAATACAGTTAAGAGAAATCAGGATTGCTCCTTTTAACTGTCCAAATATCTAAGATTGTATAAATAATGTCAGTGTATAGTTTTAAAGAGTGATCCAATAATTTATCTAAGAGCCATTGGTTCTATGTGAAGTTGGTCAATTGAGATAGAGCTATCAATGTCATGTTTACTGCCCAAAGAGAGAAACCTTTTTGTACTTGATTTCACAAAAATGTGGATGTTCTCACAAAAAGGTCAGAAGATGTATTTGTTATGGTAACTCAGACATATCCAAAAATCTTTGTAGATTTAATACAGTAGGAGTTTATCTCCCCTTTACACAATCCCCAGATGTTGGTGTATGCCAGATGATTTTCCACATTATTCAAGAATCCAGGTACCTTCATAATGGGGCTCTGCTATTTTCAACAGGTAGTTTCCAGGCAGCAATGAAAAGGTAGAGAGAGGGTGAAGGGAAGCTTATCTAGTTCTTAACTTTGCCAGTTCAGGAAACACACACACACACACACACACACACACACGTTAGCTCACAATGTTTTGGGGAAAAATTGATTCAAATCCATCCCCTAAGTGTACTAAATGTAGCCTCAGCCTGGGTAGATGTTCTCAGAAATGTGTATGAAAAAAATAAGGAAACGTGAATCTTTGATTGACAGGTACTAGTCTGCTGCAGGTGAAAATTTGAAAAGATTCATAAAATGTCAATCTACTGAAATAACAGAGTCTCCCCATTATCACCATCATGAAGCAAACACTCATTGCTGAAAGTATGCTCACCTTCATGCTTTACCAATTTCCCATGTGTACTTGCATTCTATTGGCAAAAATGTCATGGGAATAACTTTAAATGTATTCAGTAAAATGTGTCACTATTATTAATTAATGAAGATTTATTTGCATGCTTCTTATGTGCCAGGCATTGTACATTAAAATTCATTTATGTTAGGTCATTAAATCTTCACAATAACCCTAAAGTAAGTGTAACATTTCTCTTTGCAAATGGCAAAATTAAGACTAGAGCATTGAGTAATGTATAGAATTGTGGAATCACTGCACTGTACATCTGAAATTAACTATTAACTGAAATTAATTGTTAGCTATACTGGAATTAAAATTAAAAAATCATAAAAAAACAAAAAACTAAGGCTAGCTGCTAGGCAAATTGTCCAAGGATGAGTATATATGCTGAAGTGAAGAAAACGGAAAAATCTAGCTGCAGTAAAGAAAGAGGAATGAGTCCTTAGGAGCTAGTGAATACAAGCCATCTTGCAAGGTATTTAGATTGATCAAGTTACAGAGACAAATGACATGACAATAAAGGCAGGGCGAAGGTATAGTTTTCAATATGAGAAAGTTAATCATTAATTAATATAATGATTAGCAGAAGGCAAAAAGGCACATGGAGAAGGAATATTTATAGGAACATGACAAAGGGAAAGAGAAGAAAGGTTGAGTGTATGTTTTGTTTTTGTTTTGTTTTGGGGAAGTTTTTGTGTTTGTTTTTGTTTTGTTTTTTTAGAGGATTTTGTGTTTGTTTTTGTTTTTGTCTGTTTTTTGTTGTTGTTTGTTTTGTTTTTTTGAGAGAGGATTAGAATCAGTGCACATGTGGAGAATCCAACTTGGTCAGGCAGAGAGAAATCACTCTCCTTAAATGAAAAGGAAGGAGGGGAATTTGGGTATCATTGTAAGGGAAGTGGTGCCTTTGGGGCAAGGAAGCCTGAAGGTTAAGGGATGTTACACTTGCATGACTCTTACAGCCTGTGGCTTGAGCATATGCTTTAACATTTGCTGGACTTACTGCTTGTGTTATTTGATTGTTGTTTGTTGAACATACCATGTAAGATATTGCTGTGAGAGTTTTAGAAAATATGTACTGCTCATCTGTTTCATTCACATTCTTTGCTCACATATTTGGAAATACCAATGATCGTGAATATTAAAGAGGGGGGGCATAAATTAAAATGAATGCTTTAATGTGTTCCAGGTTTAAAAATAACATTGAGCTATAATTCCTCAATACTATTACCAAGAGAGGAGGATCCCATCCCTGGAAGACAGCATAATTATTAAATATTTTGCTAATTTTTCCACTCAAAATGTTCCTTTTTAATTGTGTTGAAGTCATTTTATTTTAGTTTCATTGAAATGTTTATTTTCCTCTCTAGTCGAGTCTCCCCTGAAAGAAAACTGGAGCATGTATATTCTGTAGGTTTTGAAAACTATTTTTGTTAATAAAAAACAATTATAGGTAATACTTTGTAATAGGCATTTTATAAGTACATTACATATGCCAATTCACAATTCTTATAACCAGCCTATGAAAAAATGTTAATAAATTTTTATTCCATTTTGCAGAAGAGGAAACTGAGGTAAGAAAATAAAATATTGTCTGCTTTTTCTGATATTAGATTAATTCTAGACTTGTTTCATATAATGAATCAATACTTTTTCTTTGAATAAGCTCTAGATTAATTCTAGACTTGTTTCATATAATGAATCAATACTTTTTCTTTGAATAAGCTAGCTTGGGTTAAATGTTGTAATTTCCAATTTTAAAAATGCTGATGGAGGTATCCTTCAGTCATACAGATCACTAGATATGCACTGTCCATTCTCTCACTGTAATACAGGCTTCAAGAGAATATGCAAATAATCTCCTGTGGAATGCTCTTTTCCTCCCTTATTTGCTTAAATCCCACATAGCAAGATGATGCTTCAGAACTCTGACCTTAGCACTATTTCCCCTGCATGGCTTCACAGTGGTAAAACCACTCGACCTATATCTTACCACTCCAACTTCCATCAATATCAAAAATTGCTGACTAATATCTGATTACCTTCCAGTGCTCCAACACTAGTAGGTAATCTCTTCTATGAACTTCCATTGCTTTAAAAAAAAAAAAAACTTTCATTATAACCTAAGCACACCAAGATGGAGGAATGGGCAGAAGGGGAGAAAGAAAAAAAGAAATCTTTGGTCTTGGTAATTAATTTATCAGCACTGATGGAACTTATATTCTAATGAGTTTACATTTTTGTTAGCTTATTTACTGTATGCAAATTTGAATATGAGAAGGCATATTAGAGCATTTGTATTATAGTAGTAGTAGTGTAATATATGATGCACCAATTATATATGGATCACATAATTTATTTTTAGCATTTTGTGAACGTTGGATGAACCTTGAGGATATTTATGGTAAGTAAAAAAGTCAGACATGAAAGACAGATACAGTATGTCCTCACTTATTTGTGGAATCTAAAAAAAACTGAGCTCATAGAAATAGAGTAAAATGGTGCTTGCCAGGGGCTGGGAGCTGGGTGAAATTGGGAGATGTTGGTCAAAGCACACAAACTTTCAGCTATAAGACGAATAAATTCTGGAGATGTAATAGTAAGATTACTATAATTAACAATACTATATTATACACTTGAATATTGTTAAGAGTGTTAATCATAAGTGTTATCACCACAAATAGGAAGGATAATTATGTGAAGTGTTAACTAAACTTTATTGTGGTCATAATTTTCCAATGTATACATGTATTGAGTCATCACATCATACATCTACATTTACATGTTATGCCAATAATATCTCCATCAAGCTGGAAAATAATGTTTAAAAACAGATCTCATGTTGAAGTTCTTGCCACCAAACACACACACACACACACACACACACACGAACACAAGGAAAATTTTGAAGGTTTAGTACATTGATTGTGGTGTTGGTTCATTGGTGTTTGTGTATGTTCAAACTCATCAAGATGTATACAGTTCACCCTTGAACAATGCAGGAGTTAGTGGTGCAGACTCCTCATGACATCAAAAATCCACATATAATTTTTGACTCCCCCAAAATTTAACTACTAATAGCCTACTGTTGAATTGAAACCCTAACAATAACATAAATAGTTGATTAATACATATTTTGAATGTCTTATGTAGTATATACTGTATTCTTACAATAAATAAAGATAAATAAAATGTTATTAAGAAAATCATAAGGAAAATACATTTACAGTACTATACTGTATTTTAAAGCCACCTATAATGGACCCATGACATTCAAACTTGGGTTGTTCAAGGGTCAACAGTATATTAAATGAGTGTATTTTGGGGTGTCTATCAATTATACATCAATAAAGCTTAAAAAACTGAGTTGAGTGTCTTCAGGGTTCAGGTGATCATGTAATGTAAGGTTTTGCTCTACATGATCTCTGTCAGGTTTTTTATTTTCACAGTATTTGCTAGAAAATATATGATTCCCTTTGGCAATCTGGCTCTTCCTTTGCAACACTGAATAATTCCAGTGTCATAAGAACTCAGCATTAGTAGCTAGAACAACTGGGAACCAGAACTTTTGGACTGTAATCACTCATCTTGCAACCCTAAGAGAGGCATCCCACGATCCTGTTTGTCATCATGTGCCAGACCTCCAAAAGAGCCAAGTCTTGTCATTCAGATGCTCTCAGCTGCAATCAATTGTGACAGTGTATGCCATCTATTATATGTTAGTGAGCATCTGTTTTCACCATGTTCTACATAATTAGGCTTTCTGCCTAGGTTTTAGGTTTGTTAACAACTTGCAAATCTAGTCATGCTCCACATTGTATGATGATTTTCTTCACCACCTAACAGAAATGGAATCAAAGTTTCAAAGCAGCAGAAACATCTGAGGGTCTATTACTCCTATGCTAAGAAAGTCAGATATTTATACATTTCCATTTGGGGGATGTATGAGTTGAGAATTCAAATTTTTCAGGATTTTTAGAATCATAGTTTTTATGTTGTATCTGTACTTTCTATTAAAAATCAAGGTAAATGATAACTTCTATCAAAAATATTGGATTTCGTTCAGTAAAAAAGTGGTTGATGTTCTTCTGTCACACACAGGTCATTATCCCTAGCTTCCAGACAAGGTGGTGCTGGAGACAAGCAAGAATTCTAACAGAAGACATGTGTACAATAAACAGTCACATCTACTATGTATAAAATGAAACAAGGTGATAAACTAAAAAATTGTTCTGTATGGGTTCAGAGGTTACTTTAGAAAAGTACCAGGAAAAGAATTCTCCAAAGTATTAGCATCTGGGGACAAACAGCAAAGAGAATATCTGGAAGGAAAGCACTCTCTTTAGGCAGAATAGGAAGAGCAAAAATGAGAATGAGACGTATGTGCATGTTCAGGAAAGAGATAGAGCACCAGTGTGACTGGCCTGATTGTTACTGACTGTCAACAGAATGAGGTCCAGTACAGGGGTATGACCTATGCCATAGTCTTGTGGTGGCTTTGAAAAGGAATTTTTAATCATACCTTAAGTGCATTAAGAAATCATTAGAGGATTGTAGTCTGAAGCATTTGGTGGCTTATTTATATATAAAGTTAACTATTCCATGAGGGTAAGAGAAGCTCAGGAAGAGCAGTCAAGAGTCTACTGTGATGGGGCGGGAGAGGACAGCAGGCCGCCATGAGCATGGGAAGGAGCTATGAAATGCAGCATGTACCCGCAGGCAGAACTTGCAACTTACTAGTGGACTGAATTTGGTGCGAGAAGGGAAATGAAACATTAAAAGTGACCCTTGGGTTTTTGGTTTGAGCAAGGGAGTGGGCATAGTTCATCTTTACTGTGATGGAGAAGTCAAGGGGAAAAGAGGTTTAATAGTGAATACGTAAATGAAGAGCCACAGTTGTTTTACATACCTTAGCACAATCAGTTCAGTATGTAGTCCTCTCAACTTCCATCCGAGGGTAATTAAATTTCAGCCATACCAACTGCCATAGGTTTGTGAACCTAATTATGTTTTTGGTCCAGAATAACAAGAAAATTAGTTAACACATTTGGCAGTTTCGTCGTAAAGATAACCTTTCTTAGGTGACATGTCACCCTGTTAGGAGCTATTGATTTTCTCTGTTCTAATGTGAACAGGGACATAGGAGTTGGCATTATTTCTCAAATTAAATATTTGAAACCTGGCATGTCAGAGTATAATCTCCTACTTAAGGATAATAATAAAATGTTCCCAACTATTTCAATGCACTTAAACTGAAGAGAAGTAATTATCTTTGATAGATCAAAATGAATCTGTTTCTTTTAACTTATAGACTCAAAGATACCTTTGCAATATCTTCAACCTCATAGAAATTTCACCTCCACCTTGTTTGAAAATTGTAGAATTAAAAGTATGCATATTAAGTGTGTAAGATAAGCAGTGTAATAATATAAGCATAGGGATTACCACGTATTCTTTCTTGAGAAAACAGAAGCAGTTAAGATTGAAGAAAACAGTTGGCACACAAGAGCCACCAACATTGCTGAATGATTTAATATGTAGTGGATAATATTTAAGGGAATCTTTAAAGTATGGCTGATTTTGGTTTTTTCTATAAATGTGCAACCTAAGTCATATAATTTATTCATTCTATAAATATACACGAAACACAGTTTCATATATTTGGCAAGAAAGTATACCTGCATTCTCAGGTTTGTTTATGAGAAGGCAGGATACAGTTAGTTTGGTGAATCTTCTAAATAATCATCTAAATAATCTAATAATCTAAATAATCTAAATAATTTTTGCCTTCAAGTAGGAGGCGTCATTTGGGGAGTTGTTTGCATCTTGGAAGAAAGCTAACTTGTTGAGCTCTAAGAGGAAAGATAAAGAATAAATGATTAATATATGATTAATATAACCATTGGTATATGATTTTAAAAGAGAGTGCATTTGGATATGAGGGCAAAGAAGAATCAAGGCAATAGAAATTAAATTTTTTGTGTGGGAATTAGCAAAGGTTTCTAAATTTGGGAGCAGTGTGGGTAATAAAGATAGAAATTCAGCACAGGGAGAGGAGCAAATTTATATATATACATATATATACATGTATATATATATAGTTTTATGCACTTGAGTAACAACTTTAAGGAACTATCACTATTGAAGCAATAGTCAGACTTCTCAGGTAAATTAGGCATCAAAAAGGTATTTCTATGGTCACTTGTATTGGTATAGGTGATCCTGATTAAAAGGGATGAAAAAGAGAAGTTATTTTCATAAAGTTGAATCATAATGCAGTATGTACCAGAGTAGGAATAACTTGGAATATTCCAGGCAGAGGGATCTGAAATGACAAAATCAGAGGAGCATTAAACTGAATGTGATTACAGGAAACTATAAGCTTTATTAAAATCTACTTGAATATTTAAACAAAGATATGAATCATCAAGAGAAAAGTTTAGAGAAGTATGTAGGGAACAATTCCTATAAGTGTTTTAAAATCATAACAATAATAGATAGTATTGATGTAAATTATTTTCTAAAAAGTTCAATGAGTATTCTAAATCTATTAGCTTGTTATTCTTAATATCCTAGTGTATATAGCTGTTGGATGCAGTGTGTATGTGTGTGTGTGTGTGTCTGTGTCTGTGTGTGTGTTAAGATTGTTAGTTATGCTGTTGAAATCTTCTGTATCTTGGCTGGGTTTCTTATTCATAGTCAGTTATAAATTTATAGTTATGTTCATTGTTTGTTATGTCAATTATAGAGATAAACATGAAAAATCACTCATTATGAATACATTATGTCAATTTAAAAATATATTTTCACTTAATCTTCTTTAAAAATAGCCAGAGACTAAATCATCAGATAATACACACATTTTTAAATTATAATATATTCTGGGTAAATTTAAATACATCATTATATACATATAAAATTTATATATAAAATTTATATACATATAAAAAAGACAAAAAAAGATGACCATCTTTATTTATAAAAATGCCTTATTCTATGAGTATTATTTTATTTAACATTTATAAAATTATTCCAAGAATATTTTGTTTATCATTTCCTGGGTTAAGTTATAACTTTATTTAACTTAACAAATGTGTGTTTGCGTTTTATCTTTGTCTCTTGAAAATGGTATATAGTTGGAGTTTGCCTTGTGATAATCTTTTTACTTTAATCAGAGAATGTCATCTGTTTATAGTTAATATAAAATATCATATACTTTTGATATCTATCATCATATATTCTGCTTTTTTATATATCTTGCATGTTCTATATTTCTTTTTCTCTCCTTTTTGCCTTCTTTTGGGTTGAGTACACATTTTTTTATAATTCATTTTATTCCTACCCATTATATAGAGTAAATATAGCCTATTGGTTATCTGACAAATTATAATGTGCCTTCTCTCTTTTCAAAATATAAATGTAGTCAATCATTTTACCCTCTCTCTATACTAAAGAGAACCGCAGACACCACTATAAACTCCCCTCCTAAAACGTAACTGTTGTCATGTGTTTTAATTCTTATCTTACTTGTTACCACACAGGAAGTTATTATTGTGATTTTATACAATTAATATTAATTTAAATTTCACCTCATGGGTAGTACAATTTTTGCCAGGCTTTCTACCAATTAGTTTAACTTCTTTCTCTTACATTATTTTCTTTAATTCTGGGGTTAGTCTTAACTTTCAGACTCAAAGGAAGAAAACTTGTTAATTGAAATGTGTACTTTTCCACACTCCCATCTATATCTGAGTTGTTACTGAATGGTGTTCATTGAATGTCCAGTATTCTAGCCATTGTGGAATAGCATAACACAATTAGAGACCCTATATGTGAGGAGTTAATGAATGAGTTTATGACTTGAAGAGTCAGCTGCATTGATAATTTTGGCTTAAAATAAATTTGGCTTGCAGACTCTCAAAAGTCACAAATATCACTCAATTAAGAATACAGAAAACAACAATTAAAGACAATTTGCCAGGGTGCCTGGGAGGCTCAGTTGGTTAGGCATCCAATTTTGGCTCAGGTCATGATCTCATGGCTCGTGGGTTTGAGCCCCACGACGGGCTCTGTGCTGATAGCTCAGAGCCTGGAGCCTGCTTCAAATTCTGTGTCTTCTTCTCTCTCTGCCCCTCTCCCACCCTCTCTCAAAAATAAATACACATTAAAACATTTTTATATTGAAAAAACACAATTTGCTGAAGATGGTAAAAAGCTAATTTTTTATTAAATTTTGAAAGACGATTATACCACATATGTGGCAGTTAAGAGAAATATTACAGTGAGCTCTGGAACGTTTAAAAATAAAAAGAGAAAAAAAGAAGTGCAGGTCATATGGGTGCTGAGTCCCTTTCAAAAGCTAATCAGTCATGCTATTTCTATTTCCCTTTGCCAAACATTGCATTAATGAAAATGATCATTGTAATTCATTACATTTGTAGAGTTCTTTCATATACTTCATCTCCCTCCAACCACAAAACAGCCTTTTGAGGAAGGTATCATAGTCCCAATTATAGATGAGAAAACAGTCATTCTGAAACAAATCTAGAGCCAAAATGGTACTTAACCTCAGGTTTTTGGTCTCCTTTATCAGTGCTTTTTTTTACTATGTCAAGCCACCTGAAAACTTGGTCTTTAAGATATTCAGATAGGAAGAAAGTTCTTGAGGTGGTTAGGCTTATTATTTTGGAATGATCTAGAAAAACATTAGTGTCTGAAAATAAAAATCTCTTGTTCTGTATAACTTATATATGTTTAGCCAAATACTGAGAGTTTTAAGACTCTAATGGGGTATTTCATGGAATGAAAAAGGTATGTTTAAAGCACTAAAAGGTACTTAACTTCTCTCTTTATAAGTAAATCTAGCCTGAATTCTTGGTATGATAAAATTCAGGAAAAGCATAAACTTCTTAGTGATTCTTAGCTATCAAGCTATTGTCAGATTGGTTAGATTTGTTGGCTGAACATTTACTTAGAAGTATATATACACAGATGAATGAATTATATGCAGAATTATGTGTGTGCATGTGTGTGTACAATTGAGTGCTAACATAGATCTGTTTGGTGCTATTTTGTGGTGAATTTGTTTTTGAACTGTAGAATATTTTGGCTGTTTAAAAAAGGAGTGATCAATGGACTCTTAGGATACATTACTTCAAATTCTTACATCATTGCATTTTGGGCAGTTCAGCAAAGTGAACTGGAAAAAAAAAAGCAAGAATTGTAAATCATACTAATCCAAACATAATGCTTTAGATTCTTGCATAACACCTTCATACATGCCATCTGATTCAACTTTCAGCCTTCTCTATTCCTGACAAATCTAAAAGAAGAACAGATTCACTAACTATCACCACCATCCCCATTTTACATACAAGAATTTAAAGTACAGAGTTTAGATATGTTTTTTAAAAATTCCCAGAGATATTAAAGGTCAAAATATGTGTTTGTGTTTCTCAATTAATTTACATAAAAAAGAAAGGATATCAGGTCAAATATATTAAAAGTGAAATCACAAGGAAACAGATGGCTTGTGACTGATAATTGCAATGGGAAAAAATTCATACAGTGTTCTAGATAGTCACTTTTTGTTACAAGTTTTTTTGTTTGTTAGTTTTTTGTATTCTAGGAGGGTAAAGAATTTCAAGCTAAGTGTACACAGGTGTCTTGCAAATATTTGTTTTTTTTCTTTTAACAAGCAAATTGGACATATGGTTATATCTGCCTTAACATTTTCATAATAAAATTTTTGTAATTATGACTTAAAGGAGCTTCACTCATCTACTTTTCTGTATCTAACAAACCTTAACTCTGAACTGAATCAAACAGAAGTGAGTATAATCCTTGATTCATCTACAAATTGTGAATTATCTTTGGCAATTTACTTAACCCTTTTTGTTGGGTTAAGTAATTTGTCTCAAATTAGTACAAGGGTAGTCCCTGACACATAGGATTTTTGAAGATTAAATGAGGTGATACATGTGAACACACTTGATAGTGTAATTCTCAATTTTGTTATTGTTATAATTATTATCATCACCTCTTCAGTAGAACTTAAATAGCCTCTGTGCAGTTCTTTATTTTTTAGGGGATGATGTCATTCATAATCTGTAATTGAATTTTTCTTTCAGCTATGACTTTGTCTTTAGATTGACACATTAAGTAGCTGAACTTCTAATAATCTTCAAGAAAAATAACATTTAAGCAACAATTTCCCAAACTCAACTTAGAAAACTATGTTACGGATGGTTGCTTGAAGGAGGCAAAATCTAAATCTATTTATTCTTTTGGATCAGATTTCATTGCATTTTCAAAACAGCGTTGAATGGGGGAGAGAGGAGGAAGTGACTAGTCTATATAATCAAGGCATGCTATCCAATAAAACTCTCTGTAATGACAAAAGTGTTTTATAATTGTGTTCAACACAATCACCATTAGCAATTGAAATGTGGCTACTCAGGCTGAGACATAGAGTTTTCCATTTTAATTAATTTTAATTTAAATAGCCACATGTGGTTAGTGGCAACTGTCCTGAAGGGCATCCATTGAGAATCTATCCTTAAATCCTCAAGTCATAAATGAACTAATGCTTAGCACCATATCCTCTTGTCACCTAAAGAATCAACTTGAATAAGTTGTGACTTTACATGATTCCCAAGACCTATCTTGAGAAATAAGATAAAAATTATACTTTACTGAAGATTCTACTTAAAAGGATGTTCAGTGTTTTATGCAATTCTCTCTCACTGAGAATCCACAATTAAGATTTCTTCCTGGCATATGATCAGGAATAAGACTGCTTTCCCTAAGCAACTAGTGTATTTTAACTTACGAACACTATGATTTAAATTTTATGATTTCCTCTTGCCAAAGCCTGATACTAGCCTCAAAAATAATATTCTTTAAATAATAGATATAAAAACACCAATAATCCAATTTTCACACTAATTAATCCCAGATAATATTGATATATTCAGATACAGTTTAGAATGTAAAAATGTTTAACATTAACAAGTAATTTATGAGGAACATGAAACTGAAGAATTTAAAGCAAAGGAGAAACTAGATAATTCAATCAAACTAATGAAACCTCATAAAGCTTTCCATCTCCTACCAAGCCTTACCAAATTTAGCAT
>CM053575.1:21580991-21593799 GCA_028646485.1 Cryptoprocta ferox
TATTGATTCTGGTGAGGATGTGGAGAAATGGGCAGCCTCCTACACTGTTAGTGGGAATGTAAACTGGTGCAGCTGCTATGGAAAACAGTGTGAAGGTTCCTCAAAAAATTAACAATAGAACTCCCCTATGACCCAGCAATAGCATTGCTAGGGATATATCCAAGGGATACAGAAGTGCTGATGCATAGGGGCACATGTACCCCAATGTTCATAGCAGCACTTTCAATGATAACCAAATCATGGAAAGAGCCTAAATGTCCATCAACTGATGAATGGATCAAGATGTGGTTTATATATACAATGGAATACTACATGGCCATGAGAAAGAATGAAATCTGGCCATTTGTAGCAATGTGGATGGAACTCAAGGGTGTCATGCTAAGTGAAATAAGTCAGGCAGAGAAGGACAGATATCATATGTTTTCACTCGTAAATGTAACAAGAGAAACTTAGAAAAGGACCATGGGGGAGAGGAAGGGGGAAAATAGTTGGGAGAGGGAGGGAGGCAAACCGTGAGAGACTCTTGAATACTGAGAACAAACTGAGGGCTGATGGGGGAGGGGGAGAGGGAAAGGGGGGTGATGGACATGGAGGCGGGCACTTGTGGGGATGAGCACTGGGAGTTACATGGAAACCAACTTGCCAATAAACTACAAAAGAATAAATAAATTAAATTAAAAAAATATATAGGTTGTGTTGGAGCTCATTTACAGGGGCGTAGTGGAAAGAGCAAATAACGTGTGGTCAGAAAAAGTAAGTGAAGAGTAATTTCCATTACGTGCGAGTTGTATAACCATACACAATTCAACATAAGTCTGGAATCTGAGTTTGCAAGGCTTTAAGAAACTATAACCACTGCTTTCTTAGGCTTCTCTATGGAAACACCCTGGGAAGTTAGGGAAGAAGTAAAAAGTACTATATCATTTGTTATATGTCTATTAGATGTGGTGCTGCATTTTATATGCCCTTGTTTACCATCACAAAAAATTGATAGGGCTAGCTCTCATTATGAATGTCTTTTTTAAATAACAGCTTTCTTGAGCTATAATTCATTTACTATATAATTAACTATTTAAATCTAATGTTTTTTAGTATAATCATAGAATTATACCACCATCACCGTCATCAATTTAAGAACATTTTTTATTACTCTTCCTCTCTCCCAAATACCCATACCCATTAGCAGTCACTCTGTGTTTTATGCCTCTCCCACTTCCAGTCTTTGGCAACTATTAATCTATTCTTATCCCCATCGATCAGCTTATTTTGGGCATTTCATATAAATATAATCATACAATACGTGGTCTTTCATGACTGGCTTATTTTGTTGAGCAAGTTTTCAAGGTTCATCCATGTTGTAGCATGTACCAATACTTCATGTATTATATTGCTTAATAACATTCCATTGTATGCATATACTACATTTTATTTTTACTCATGCATCCATTGGACTATGTGTGTGTGTGTTTCCCTTTTAAATTCTCATTTCCTTTAGGTGAAGAGAATGATGCTTAACATAAATGCTAAAAGGGGAAAAGAAGACCTTGCCTTTACATTCCATACCTACTCCTATCAAAATGCTTCCCAGTCTGGGAATTTCAACCCTCTGTCATCTTTTTGAAAATCAACTGGTCGAGTTGCAAGCTTTTAGGAATAAGAACAACTGGCCTCCAAGCAAATGTTGTAATAGTCTGAGTGGGAGGGAGAGAGCAGATTGCAAAGCAGTGCGCGAAGGTGCTTAGATAATACGGGCAGGTCCTGGGAGCCACACTCATGAAGGAAGGTATGAGGTCCCTGAACAAACAAGCATTGTCTGTTCCAATGCTGGGTTGCTAATGCTCTGCTACAGAACACAGAGCATTCTGTATCTCATTCCACTCACTGGCAGAAAATTTTGCTCCATGTCATTTTGGATTGTTATAAAAATGTGATCCTTCCCGTGATAAATCTAAGCATGTCAATCATATTTTATTAAACTGAGCAGCAGCAATATCTCCTAGCATACTATCAGTCCATCTCTATTTAGGATTATTATTTTTTTAACTATGGGTTTTGAGTGATCAGAAAGCATTAGAGCGCTATATTTGTGTGACACTTCTGGAACCTCATATTTCCAAAATGTAATATGCTGTATCATGTGAAGCAAAGTTAAATAGGGAATGAATTTATGCATGAGTGAAAAGAGGTTAGGGTAACTTGCATAGTTCATGCAATCTAGAGTTAAATAAGGCTAGAAAGGATGTGAATCCCTGGTAAAATGCTTATTGATGTTTTTGTGATCAGGTTATGAAGAATATTAGTTTTGCTTTTCAGCATGAAAGAGATTCACATGAATTATGGTAAACTCTGAGGTTTTAACTCTTACCTTCCAGATTTTGTATACAGTTCATATACAGTATTTTATAATGTACACTAATCCCTCTCTCCTTCATTTTTTCAGTTATAGCTAATATAAGAGTATTGGAAATAGTAATCCTAATAACTATTGCACAATTAAGATATGCCAGGCACTCTACTAATCTCTCTCAATGCAGTGTTACTTAGTAATACTATGTTCAGTGATACACTTAATGCTGTTACCCATTTTATAAATGGGATAATCCAAGATTAAATCAGTTAGAAATTTACCCAAGCTAGTAAATAAAACCATTACAAGATTAGCTCTATTCTAACCAGTTCCTGAGCAAATTCTGCTCATGGATACGAAGAGCCCTTTAGGGATTTCCACCTGACAGTAGAAGGTGGTACAAATGGTACTGCTGTTATCAAGAACCAGTATATGTCACATTCTATTATAATTACCTAATTCTTTGACTATCTTCCTCCAATAGGTACCACTCTTAGGGTGAACACGTTGTTCAACCTTGCATCCTAGATTTGAGTACAGTAAAGATGCTCATTAAATATTCACTGACAAAACAAGTTAAAGAGAAGCACTGATAAAGAACATGAGCCAATTCATGTCAATTGTATCACAACCTGTCCTTGCCAAATCATGTTGTTCTTTTTTTAAAATTTTTATTTATTATTGAGAGACAGAGAGAGACAGAGCATGAACATGGGAGGGGCAGAGAGAGGAGGAGACACAGAATATGAAGCAGGCTCCAGGCTCTGAGCTGTCAGCTCGGGGCTTGAACTCACAAGGCGCGAGATCATGACCTGAGCCGAAGACAGACACGTAACCGACTGAGCCACCCAGGCGCCCCCCAAATCATGTTGTTCTTTTCCATCTAATCGGACTTCTGTACCTCATAAGTTCTTATTTTCCCTTTTAGAGCCCAGTCTCCTACCAGGACTGTATTTCTCCCATAAGTCCAAGAAACTGGAGTAGAACACTGAAACTGTATGCAATACATTTTAGATCATATACCCTTCAACCTCAACCATTGGTTGACAACCTGCTCCAAAGAGAAATTGCTTGGAATCACAAAGAGAGCCCTTTAAAGTTGGGATATCACTGGTATTTTGAATCCTCTAACATCATTTATCTTCTACCAATTTGAACCAAGGCCAAGTGCACTTGATTTATCTAGATATATGTATTTTATATCTGGTTACCATACCTCAGCGATTAATTCTATTCCCAGTTCAATTCCTCAGTTCTGATCTTATTCCCTCTCTTTTCAACTTTCACCAGAGTTCACAAATGTGGTCTCAGTCCTCATACAGATAAGAATAATATAAATTTTAAGTATATTTAATCTCTGTGCTGAAAACAGATCAGTGTAAGTTGAAAGGACCTGTCCAAACTTTATCAAGCTTTAGAAACAAAGTGAATTTTACACTTGACTTTCCTTTTACAATACTTCAATTGAATTTAAAAAGGGTATGTTCAAAACAGTACATTTAAAAAGCTTAATGAGTAAGTGAGTTCTATTATTAAACTGAAAAAAGCCAACATAATAATTTGTTACTCACTGCACTATTTTTTTTCGACTCAATCCTTCGGTTTAATTTTACTTTTAATTCCTGAATTAAGTTTATACTATACTTACACAGACCCAGCCTGCTGCCATAATGAATGAAAAATAATGGATTTACTTGTGGTTAAGAATGATTCCGTGTATGCTCTTAAAATTGATTCAGGATACTTTGGAGTAATTGAACAGAGAGAAAAAGAAAATTTCAAAAATTAATATTCGGCTCAGTGAATTTGTGTGCATTGTGTGTGTGAGACAGAGACAGACAGTGAGAAAGTGAGAGATAGAGAGAGATTTATATATGAAGAGTAATTCTTGCTGTAAATTAATTGTGGAAACTAAAGGTTAACATAAACATTTTAGAAATATTTGGCTACCTGTTATTTTAAACTAATATTTGGGGGAAATTTTGCAACTCTTTTCAGATAAAAGAATGGAGATGAAAAGTGACTTAGAATCTTCATATTGTAATTTATTATTCATTTCAGAATTTATTATTCCAGCAAGTGACTTTATGTTTTATTACATAAATTGTCATAGGAACTAACTTAACTACCATGATATAGAAATCAGTTCAAAAATTAATGATTTAAGAGTCAGTAAAATATTTAGTTTCCTTTCAGAGGTCCTATATCTTTTACTACTCAGCTCAGATCTAAGCTATGAAGACACAGAAAATAGATGATAGAACTTACCCTCTTAATATTATATAGGCTAGGATGTGGACCCCATGAGATTAATTAAAGATTAATAAGCCTTATGTTGCAGTATCAACATATAAATTTTACTAAGTACAGTATTATAATAATTGCTATTATTGTTAGTTCACATAATTCCTATTTATTAAAAAATTGAAATAAATTAATGTAAAACAGGAAAAAACTCTATTTAAAAAAATTTTAAAACAGAACCAAGTAATAAATTAATAGCGTATGGGAGAAGAGAATGATTATATTCTGAAATATATGTTAAAATATATTACTATAATATAAAAAAGTAAAACAATTACTATAATACTTAAAATACTATAAAAACAAAGTACTATTCTATAATTTACTATAATAAAGTATAGCACAGCTGAATAGTGTTACTGATCTCAGTTGAGTCTGCCTGCCTTACTTGAGGTATGTTCTCATGTGATGGAAGAAGTACCTGGCAAGATGCCTGCATGCAAGATGCCTTCATGACTGTTCAGGTGCTGTACTTCTACTGCATTTCCTAAAAGCCCATTAATCAAAGAAAATTACAGGATTGAGTCCTTAGTTAAGGAATGACAACCCTCCTTACCTCACCCCCAAAGTGGGAGAACATCATACAATGATACATGGGGAAAAGTATGGATGCCCAGTCCTGTTACTGGCAGGATATGGAGAATTGTAACAGTAATTCTTTCCACTGCAGTCCTAGCCAATCATTCACTTAACAGATAATTTTTGAGCAAATTATATGTGACAGGATCTATGTAGGTGCAGAGGATGGAAACAAAATCCCTGGTCCCTCAGAACTAATATTTTAGGGGAGAAAAACAGATAATAAAATATATAAATAAAATACATAATGTACTCCTTAGATCATGTTGTAAACAATATAAGTAGGGAAGGAGAATGAGGAGAATTATGGGATAATATTTTATTTTATGTTATTTTATTTTATTATTTTTTTATTTTTTAAAATTTTATTTAAATCCAAGTTAGTTAAATATATATAATAATGGTTTCAGTAGTAGAATTTAGTGATTCATGTAACACCCAGTGCTCCTCCCAACAAGTACCCTCCATAATACCCATCACCCATTTAGCCCATCCTCCCACCCAACACCCTACCAGAAACCCTCAGTTTGTTCTCTTAATCTAAGAGTCCCTTATGGTTTGTCTCCCTCCTTGTTTTTACCTTATTTTTCCTTCCCTTCTCCTATGTTCATCTGTTTTGTTTCTTAAATTGCACATATGAGGTTATATGAAATTTATCTTACTATGGCTCTTATTTCACTTAGCATAATACACTCAGGTTCCATCCACATTGTTGCAAATGGCAAGATATCATTATTTTTGATCGTGGAGTAGTATTTCATTGTGTATGTGTATGTGTGTGTGTGTGTGTGTATGTGTGTGTGTGTGTGTATACACACAGCACATCTTCCTTATCCATTTGTCAGTCGGTGGACATTTGTGCTCTTTTTGTAATTTATTACAATATTTTATTATTATTATTATTTTAAAATGTTTTACTATTTATTTTTGAGAGAGAGACAGAGCATGAGCAGGGAAGAGAAGAAAGGGAGAGGCACACAGAATATCCAAAGCGGGCTCTATGCTGACAGCAGAGAGCCCAATGTGGGGCTCAAACTCACGAACCATGAGATCATGAGCTGAGCCAAGTTGGACTCTCAAACAACTGGGCCACCCAGGCGCCCCTGCCTGTACTATATTAAGGAAGATGATAGAAAGACACAGTGGGGAGGGGACATTTAACTAAAAATGTAAAAGAAGGGAAGACACTATACAGATAAATTAGGATTTTAGTGAATGTTTCAGCTAATTAAGAAAGCAGTAAGGGGTGCCTGGATGGCTCAGTTGGTTAAGTGTCCAATTCTTGATTTTGGCTCAGGTCATGATCTCATGGTTTGTGGTTCATGCTCCACATCGGGCTCTGTACTGACAGCAAAGAGCCTCCTTGGGATTATGTCTCCTTCTCTCTCTCTCTCTACCCCAACCCTGCTCTGTCTCACTCTCTCAAAATAAATAAATAAACTTAAAAACAATGACAACAACAACAACAAGGAAGCAGTAAATGCAGGCTCAAAAACTGAAGCCAGTGAAGTTATGCAAAGAAGGCGATGAAACCAGAGTGATAGGGAAAAGAGCGTATGTCGGCTTCATAAGCCACTGTAAAGACTGTGCCTTTCACTCTGAGTGAAAGCAAAGGCAATTTCAGATTTTTGTGACATGACCAGATGTAAGCTTTAACAATCTCATTCTGCCTGTTTTATTGAGACCAGAGTGTGTGCAGGTAGGGAGGAAGTAGAAAGATGACTGCAATAATTTGGATGAGGTAGGATGGTTGCTTGGAGCTTTGAATCAGGGCCATAGTGGCAAAGATGGCAAGAGATTGCCCAAATCTGGCATCATTTTAAGGGAGAATTGACAGTATTGACTGAAAGATTGGATGATGGACACAGGAGAGGATAAGAACGGCCTTCAGAATTTTTGGTCTAAGCACCTATGAGGTAGAAGTGACCTTTATCAGAATTGGGAAGGATATGGAAGTAGTTAGGATTTTGGTGATAATGAGAAGCTTGGCTGTGGATGTTATCAAAGTGGAGACATCAGGCAGAGAATCATGCACACAAGCCTAAACATTTGGGGGGAGGTGAGAGCTAAAGATATGCACAGATGAGTCATCAGCATGAACAATGTTTAAAATTACAGTCACATACAGCATGATTCTCAAAGATAGTTACTATATCAATCCATTAAATATAAAAAAAACATATTGTTCACCAACATTTTTAAGATTCTACAAGACTTAGAATGCCTATACTATCTAGCATTCTGTCTTAGAGTTCTTTTCTTTATTTTTTTAATGTTTATTTATTTGGGGGGGGAGGGAGAGAGAGAGAGAGAGAGGGAGAGAAAGAAAGAGAGAGAGAGCATGAGCAGGGGAGGGGCAGAGAGAGAGGGAGACACAGAATCTGAAGCAGATTCCAGGCTCTGAGCTGTCAGCACAGAGCCCGCCACAGGGCTCAAACTCACGAATCCTGAGATCATGACCTGAGACAAAGTTGGATGCTTAACCGACTGAGCCACCCGGGCGCTCCACAGTTCTTAGATATCTTGTAAGGTACTCAAAAAAATTTTAAGCCTCAACCAAAGAGCTTGGGGTTAAGGAAGGATTTCTATTCAAACAGTGGAAATAAAGATTCAGTAAGGTAAAGCTCCAGAAGCCAAATAAGAGGAGCTGAGAAAAGGTAATGATGAGCTGAGGAATAAAGCTCACTGAGCATGGAGTTGCCCAAGGCTCACCCAACTCAGATGATTCCAGGCATATGTTTGGTGGTCTAGTCCTAAGTGTCTGGAAATACTCAAACTTGAGTCTAGAGTGTGCAAACAAGAGGACATAAGCCCAAGCCAGGCAGGACTGGGGGTATGCAAATCTGACATTGAGGGCAAGTAAGCCACAGCAGGAACGGGGAGATTGATTTGGCAAAGGATTCCAGAAGGCACCATTAGAGTCACTTGAGAGACATCTTAAAATCAGTGTCACGGAAATGACTCTATTCTAGTCTCTCAGTTAAAGTTCAGTCTCTGAAACACTAGAGATTTCCCTCCGATTGGCCTTTCTGTAATTCCAGAGAGCTATGATCTTTCACTTTTATTTAAAAAGCTATTGCTTCCACTTCAACACACAAGTCAGCATAGAAGGGGCCATTAACTTGGTGTGTGTTTTACAGATAAATAAGGATTTTGAACTAATCTGTATACAGGGATATTTGGTCAGGCCTGGAGATTTAATTGAACTTGGTATTCATTTACGATTAGTCTGTTTTGTTTACTTTCTTATACCATTAGCAAACTTATTAAAAAGGAAATACAAATAAACTTTGTGCCTATTACATAAGAAAATAATTGGATTTTATTAATCCAGGAACTCAGGCAATCAATTAAGGCAAGGGTACTCTGGTCTCAGTCACCTCATTATTCTTCACGCTAATTAATCGCAAATACTAATGGGTTGCTTAGAAATGGGATGCTTTATTCCTGTAGACACATATAAAAGCTCTTACAATGTTCGTGTCTTCAAAAGAAAATACTGCTTTCAATGAATGGAGTGTTTGCTTTAAAGTAGAAACTTCCATTCTGAGCTATGAAAGTGGATTCTTTATAAATTCTTGGTAAATTAATAATTTAAGTCACAAATGAATAACCCTTTCAAGTTTAAAATCTAATAACAACATCAACTGGTATAGGAATTAACAAGATACAATATTCATATATATGTTCAAACTTCATCTATTAAACTAATTGTCTATATGGTAATAAGTAGGATATTTAGCTTCTCTGAGTCTCTGTTTCTTACTGTAAAATTTGTTAGTAATATTAGCATTGACCATGAAGAATGGGAGAATGCAGTAACGGGTATAAAATTCCTGGCATGTGTTAGACCCTCAGTAACTGTTACGTTTTTCTCTTTTTCTTCTCTCTTTTTTCTGAGGAATTTAGGATTTACTCCTCCAAGTCATTGTTGGTAGTAGATTATTTCTGGATTTTATCTTTTTAAAATAAAATTGTTGTTCCAAGCAGGTCCATGCTTCCCAGCCAATCTACACGTGTTAACTCATATAGGAACTCATTTTTACTAAGGTAGGAGAGACATAACCAACCTGTCTACCTTTGCTTGGTAGGCAACATTTCACTACCCTTATATAATGAGGAGGGTTGATCATGTTTTTTTCAAAATCATTTAGTCTACCTTATACAATATTAGGATAATTATTCCTAAAAATTATTTCTAAAAAAGCTTGTAAAATTATCTGTGTGGTATTTATGCAAGTTCTTGTGTCGATTTTGATATTTTAATCAGTAATTTTAATTTTGTTATTAAAAATATTAACAGAGTACCTGGGTGGCTCAGTCCGTTAAGCATCCAACTCTTGATTTTGGCTCAGGTCATGATCTCAGGGTCGTGAGATCCAGCCCTGCTTTGGGCTCCATGCTCTCTCTCTCGTCCTTTTAATTCCTTTGTAAGAGGCAACCCAGTCAAGAACTGGAACTTCACCAGCCACCGTAGAAGTGTCTCAGTGTGCCTTGTCTCAATGACAGGTTTGACTTTCCTTCTAACATTACTCACTATCCTGACTTTTATAGTGACCATGACTTTATCTCTTTGTATTTTCTTCCCTCAAGTGAAGATATAGATTAGTCTTGATCATTAACAATAAGGATAAGATTAATTCTTTCAATCTACTTCCATTTTTATCACTGTCTTTTTCTTATTATTTATGTCGGAAGAATCTAGAGTGTAAGTCATCTCTAGAAGTGTGATTTGGATGAGGTGTATATCCAAGTATCCACCACCAGAATATTCACATCATCCAGAAAATACCCTTCCACTGCATCACTTCCCAGTTCCATGTCCATCCCATTCCCTAGCCTTAGGCAGCCACTGATCTGCCCGCAAAAGTGCGTTTAATCTTTATTTTCGCGGCACACCTTAAACACCATATGTGTTGTGTATTGTTTTTAATACATCCCACATTTTAATGAAAATCTAACCAGATATTGCATTCTTTGTTCAATGTCCTTTGTCATTATAAAGTTTTTTAAACTTCATACTGTAGCTACTATTGTGGTCAAGACATACGATATCAATACAATTGTCATATATTTTTAGGGAGCTTGGTCTTCTCTCTTTTTAGCATTTTCACCTCTGTTATTTTTAAATACCACTGTAAAATGCCTTTGTACAGGCATCACTTTATTTGCTCTGCTTGACTTCAACGAAAAATTTCAATACGAGGTCTTTCTTCCTTTTCTTTATTTATTTTGGAGAGACAGAGAGAGACAGAGCACAAGCAGGGGAGAGGCAGAGAGAGAGGGAGATACAGAACCCGAAGCAGGCTCCAGGCTCCGAGCTGTCAGCACAGAGCCCAATGTGGGGCTTGAACCCACGAACTGTGAGATGATGAGCTGAGCCAAAGTCAGACACTTAACTGACTGAGCCACCCAGGGACCCATCTTCCTTTTCGATTTATGTCTATTTACCAGCATTTTTTGTTTCCTCATCATTTTCATTCCTTCTTGGCATTATTTGTTTGCTACTGATATTGACAAGTATTTTTAGCTTTTATTGTCTGTTTATATTCTTTTATGTTTTATCCTTTATTATTTCCTACTTTCGGAAAAAACAAACTTTTCAATCTAATATTCCAATTCACCAATTTATTCTTTAATTTTATCCATCCCATTATTTATTCTATATAAAGTACTATTTCAACTATTATATAAATGTTAACTTTCAGATCCTTTTAAGATTTAATACAGTTTTGGGGCAACTGGGTGGCTCAGTCCATTAAGCATCCAACTTGGGCTCAGGTCATGATATCACAGCTGGTGAGTTTGAGCCCTGAGTCGGGCTCTGTGCTGACAGGTTAGGGACTCGGGCCTGCTTCAGATTCTGTCTCTGTCTCTCTCTGCCCTGCCCCCACTCTTTCTCTCTCTCTCTCTCTCTCTCTCTCTCTCTCTGTCCATCTCTGTCTCTCAAATATAAACATTGAAAAAAAGATTTAATACAATTTCATAATTCATACATATACATATAAATAAATGTATTTAACAAACTTGCCTTAATTCTTAATTATTGTGTTCTAATACTTCAGATAATACATATTATAAGAAGAGGAAATAGATATTTCTATTTGATATTATTTTTGCCAAAAAAGAAAAAAAAGCCTCTATTACTATTTTTTTACAATGCATATGAGAAAACATGGAATCCTCTCAGCTTCTGTTAGTTTTTTAAAGATCTTCATTTTGTCCTTAAATTTGAAGAGTATTTCTGCTCAGTATAGAAATCTAAATAAACTTTTTTCCCCTTTGTGCCATACTTAAAAATGGCATGCCATTGACTTCTTGCCTCTATAATTTCTGTAAACAAATCCACTGTTATTATATTTCTTCCTCAACATGTAAGGTGTCTTTTGGTCTTACTAGTTTTAAAGTTTCTTTTTTTACTCATATATTACAGTGAAAAATAATGTACAGCTTATTATTCTGTTAATTATTCTTAACTATATTTTAAAATATTAAAAATATTTTAAATATTTTTCTCTGTGGTTTTAAATAATTTTGTTAATATTTTCAATTTTACCAATTGTTTTACATAGCTTTCAATTTCTGCTAATTCTCTTCAGAGTATTTTTCACTTAAGAGATAGATTTTTTAACACTATAATTTCCAGTTCTATAGCTCCACCATTTTCCCCATAGATAAGTTATTGAAGATCAGTTTGATGACTCTAAGACTTGTATTTAAGCTTTATTATGGTGGGTCTAGAATAGTCTTCATTCCAATCCCACCATAGGCCCACTGGTAAAGTGAAACTCTTATGAACATTATATACACTGATGTATTGGATATTTAATGTATATTTAATACAATTATATATTGATATATATTTATTTTGAAGTCTATCCACTGTGGTTGATAGAAACATGAACTATTTCCCCCCTTGTGTGAGTCCTAGGAATTTTCCAGGCTATTGCTTTCCACTGGTTCTTTGATGTACTTTGGTCCTCTCCTGTATATGGTGTTCAGTACTCAGCCAAAAACTTGAGAGTTCTTTGAAGATCTGTGGGTCTCTCTCTCTCTCTCTCTTTCTCTCCCTCAACCTTAAACCTTTCTATCTTCATCTGCATTCAACATCATGAATTCTAGCCACTTCTCCCTTCCCAAATATCAACCCTGTAAGTCATTGGGAGACTGGGGAATCTCACTCCCTGCGCTGTGATCTGGAAACTCATTCTATGCAGGAAGTTGGAACAATTTCAGGGCTTGCTTTAAATGTTTCCCTTATTACAAGCATCAGAGAAATTCAGTACCTATCACCTAATGTCTAAAACTAGTTGTTCCATATATTTTATTCTGTGGCTTTGTGATTACAGTGAGAGGAAAATACCGGTAGTAGTCAAAGCTTCATGGGTGAAAATAAAAGTACTTTATTTAATATTAAAGTAGGCACTATTACAAAAATAATATACACACCTGTGATTCTACCATTCACATTTAACATCTACTAATTTGCATATTTGCTTCAGGTCAGTCTAGTGAAGGTATATTTTACATTGACACGTAAGTTGCATACAGAATAGAACATAAAACATGAGTATAGCT
>CM053575.1:21594299-21657635 GCA_028646485.1 Cryptoprocta ferox
TTCATGGGTGAAAATAAAAGTACTTTATTTAATATTAAAGTAGGCACTATTACAAAAATAATATACACACCTGTGATTCTACCATTCACATTTAACATCTACTAATTTGCATATTTGCTTCAGGTCAGTCTAGTGAAGGTATATTTTACATTGACACGTAAGTTGCATACAGAATAGAACATAAAACATGAGTATAGCTTATTTAATTTTGACAAACTATGTTCACTTGTGTGTAAGCAGGACCTAGATCTAGCAATACTACATTATCCCCTCTGTCTCCTTCTGTCCTCCCTGCTGAGGTTAACAACTGACTATTAACACCAGAGATATTTTTACTGGTTGTGAATTTTATATAAACGGAATTCAACATTTAATATTACTTTACACTGGACTTTTTTCATCAGTAATATGTTTGGGGCTCTTTCTGCTTCAAGGTAACCTCATGAGAGGGGCTGCAGCCGTGTTGCACAGCCGCAATGGATGGTCTTGCCCAACTGCTTCAGCTATCTGATCAAGAGGAACAAGCAGCTATATAGCGTGGAGCCCAATAACCCAAATGCTTGCAACTCCTTCTCCTATAATAGGCTAATTCACCACCAGGCTCCAGCTGAAGGCAAAGCTGTAGTGATGGTTAAGAAGTGGAGATCTGGCCAGACAAAGCCTGCCACCTCCTACAGGCAGACCGCCACTATAAGAATGCCAAGGCCACCCTCAGCAGCATCCGGGACAGGATCCGCAAGAACAAGTGATCCGCAACAACAAGTGCAGCCCCAATCTGCACTTGGCTGCAGTTCATAGAGCCAGTGCCACCCACCCAGCCAGAAGCCTGTAATGCTGAAGGGCATGCGTCCTGCCCCACAAAGAGCTCCTGAGCACCTCCAAAGCAATAAAGATGTCAACCACCTCAAAAACAAAAAAACACCCCCCCAGAAAACAGTTTGTGGAATTCATCTATGTTGTGTATAATAATGCATACCGTCATTTAATGATATACAATTATTTAATTGCTGTAAAATTATTCCATATTAAATATAATAAAATGTGTAACCATTTTCCTAGTCATATAGGTTGTTTCGAGTTTTTTTTTTTAATAGTAATGCTGCTAGGACTTTGTAATATGTTCATAGTGGATATCTATGCACATTTTTTGGTGGCTTTGTATTTAGACATTGAACTATTTGTATATTTCAAATCATTTTTAAAATAAATGAAACATTGCGAATAAAACCATCGCCCCCCTTTTTCCTCTAAGTTCTTTTAATGTAGGTACTTATTTTCATGAATTGCTGGAAACTCTTTCTGGGCATATTTTAATATACCAAACTATATGTACAGTATTTACATGCAATGTCCTATAATATTGTTTAATAACCAGATGAATGGTATTACAAGTTTGCTGTCAGTATCATATTTATTCATACTGTTAAAGTTAGGCTGTGGAGTTACTATTCTGCTGACGCCACAACAATAATTTGGGAGCATTGCTTTCTTCACTGCTTCTTGGAATAGATTAAGCAAATTTAGAATTATCCATTCATTAAAAAACTTGTAAGCATTCTCTCATGAAATCTTTCTGGCATTTTAAAAAAAATTTTGGCAGAGAATAGATTTGAAAGTTGAAATACTGGGTAAATGTAATGGGGAATTGTTAAAATATTTTTAAATATTCTTATGGTAATTGTTTGTATGGATTTTTCTATATTGGGTTAGCCTCAGCATGTTACACATTCCAGTTTATCAATCTTTAAAGTATTAAAATCTATTAATGTAAATTGAGCAAAGAATTATCCTATAATTCTTGTTTCTTGTATTTATCTGTGTTTATGTCCCTGATCTCTTCTCTAATGTGAAAGTTTGCTTTCTCTCTTTTTCCTTTTTGGAATTATGTGTACGTTTATTCAGTGCAATGTTGCTCAAAATAGCAGCAGTTGTAAAGAATCCAGATTTCACAAAAGATAATAGCAAATAAATTATGGTATTTTTCACACATTGGAATAGACAGCCATCTCCACCCCCACCACCATCCAAAAAACTGATGCCAATAGGTAAAGAAAAAAAATTATAGCCAATGTAAGTGTATGCTATCGTTAAGTATGAGAGTTAATGCTACATACATTAATATATGATACATCAATAGTATATATGTGTATATATGCATATATGTATGTGTATATACATATATGAACACATATACATACATATACCTCTGGAAAAATTCAAAAGGCAATGATGCCATTCATTGCCTTCAAAAAGAAGAATGGGAGGGCACAAAGGGACACTATTTTCTGGGAGATTTTTCACTCTTCATCCCTGTGTCTTTTGAATTTCAAATTATGTCAATTATGTGAATATATTACCTCTTCAACAGAAAGCAAGCAAGCAAGCAAGAAAGGAGGGAAGAAATAAAGAAAAAAAGAGAAGAAAGGAAGAAGGGAAGGAAGGAAGGAAGGAATGAAAGAAGGAAGGAAGCAAGCAAGCAAAAGAAAGGAAGGAAAGGAAGGAAGGAAGAAGAAAGAAGAAAGGAAAGAAAAATTGGAAGGAAGGAAGGAAGGAGGGAGAGGGAAGAGAGGAAAGGAAGGAAGGAAGAAGGAGGAAGGAAGGAAGGAAGGCAGGAAGGCAGGAAGGCAGGAAGGAAGGTAGGTAGGAGAAAGAAAGAAAACTTCCTTTTGCCCAGCTTAGTTAAGTTTGCTAATAAGTAACAGCAGTTCAAACTTCCACCAGTAATTCATGAGACTACCTGTTTCATGGCATACTTATAATTATTAGTGCTCAATGTGATTAATCTTTATAATTGTTGTCATTTTAAAGGGTGCAAAATCATTGCTGAGATATTTATTATCTTGTTTAGTACTAGGGTTGAATATCTGTTCATATGTTTACTATTCACTTGCACTTCCCCCTTTATAAATTGCTTTTTATATGTTTGAATTGTTTTTGGCAATTTGCAGAGAGTTCTTTGTATATTAAAGTTATTAGCCTTATGTCTTCCCACATTTCTTGCAATGAGCATTTATAGTTTCTATAATAAATGTAATTTAAAATTTCTATTGCCTAATCATTTAAAAAAAGTTTCATAGCTAGGTGATCCCTAAAGGCAATATAATATGAAATAAATTCCTACATTTGCATAGTGCTTTATAGTTTACAAACCTTTATTATGACGTTTTCCTTGTAAAAAAATAATTGCTTAATTTTTTAAAGTAACTTATTCATATGATTCAAAAGGTGAAGTATACAAAAATACATGTGAAAAATCTTCTCCTTGACCCCAAGTAACTCGTACCCCTTTGCTATAGTTAGACGATGTTATTAGAAATTTCTTGTGTTCTTCCAGAGTATTTATGCATATAACATAAAATGTGTATCATTTTCCTTTTTTATACAAATGGAAACTTATTAGAGACATTATCCTTCTCCTTAGTTTTTATTTAATCATGTATCTTAGAGAACATTCCAGATTAGTACATGCAGAACTTTCTCATTATGTTCTCTAACTTTATAGTCTGTTTTATGGACATTATTTAGCCAGTGTCCTATTCATGAGTATTTAGGTCTTTCAGAATTTATTTATCACAAACAGTAAGGAAGAGAAAAATATTTTATATTTTATTTCAGATTTAAAATCTATGAGATTTTAAGAAAGAAAATTACTGGGTGAAAGTTACGTATGTTTTGGATTTTGACAGATATTACCAAATTTACCTTCTAATAATGTCTGGTTTTCATATCCTCATCCATTCACTGTGGTATCAAACTCCTTGATTTCTGCAAATCTGATAAGAGAAAATGATTGCATCTGTCTTATTATAGTAGTTAATCAGATAGATATAGATATATAGATATATAGATACAAACCATGTGTATTTCCTTTTCTTTGAAATGCCTATTTATGTCTTCCTGGGTGTAGGCTGTTTATCGTTATTGTTGTTATTAGAAAATACATTAAATATACAATTTCCATCTTGTGCTACTTGGAATTTATTCTTTTACAAAGGATGAGTTTTGTAACTAACTTTATTCATTGGTATATTTATGGCTATTCACTTCTTCCAAAATCATTTATGGAAAAATCTTACTTTTCCTATTGATTGGCAGACTAAGTTGTACATTAAATTTTCTATGTTCTAGGATCCTTCCCTGAGCTTTATATTCTGATTCATTGATCTGTGTTGGTTCAGATTAATTACATAGTTTTTAATCATTAGAGCTTTTTAATATTTGCCTATGTCATGGTAGCATGAATCTCTCCTTGTTGCCTTAGATTTACACTGTTTCTATGAAAATTATTGCTTGTTTACTTTTTATATGAATGTTGATTTTGTCTAAATACCATCTCTTGCTCATAAAAAATATTGATATTCATGAGGAGAAGAATGGATAAATATATCACTGTGAAGTCACACCATAAAGTATTGGACAAAAATAAACAAAGAGCAACATCGTTAACATGGCAAAGCCAATGGTTATTGATGTAAGTCAGAATAGTTATGTCCTTGTGGAAGGGGAGTGACACTAATTGAGAAAAGTTACAAGAGAATTCTCTAGGGTGATTGGAAAATTGTACATTTTGACTGGGTGATGGTTACTTGGTTTTATGCACAAATACCTCTTTCCCTTACCATACACAAGTGCAATTACAAATTGAGGGGCTACATGCAAGATCTTTCCCAGTAAAGTGGTTACAATTGATTGTAAAGTTTTTAAATTAACTCCCAGAATTTAAATTTTAAAGGATTTCCTATAATCACCCATATTTTAGTTCTATTATAATATCAGAAGTTTAGCAACTTTGGTCGAAATTCCCACAAGGCTCTTGAAATTATGTATGCATTGTTTCAGTTGGATGGGACACACTGTCTTCAATTCTCCATGCTTCTCTGCAGTCACTTTTGTCTTATCCACCTTAACTACTTCAATCATTTCCTTTTCTGAATTTCAGCTTTATAATATCATTAATTTCACTGAACTGTGTCTGCTTGTTTATTCTTTAATTACCATTTGCATTTGTATTACTGATAGTTGGCTATAAAGTAACTTCACTTGGAATGCCCATTAAATTCTGTCCTTTCTTAAAATTTCAAATTATAACCTTATCCCTGAATGCTCCGTCAACTATTCCAACCCTCAATAATCTATTTCTTTGAATGCCATTATAACTATTTTTAATCTGATTATCAACTAGTATGTAAAATACCTTATTTTTTTAATTCAAATATGTGTTCTATATCCTGATTGTATTAAGGAATGAATTATGTTTTAGATCATCCAGCTTCCATAGAGCTTACACAAATGGCATTTAATTAGCAAATTCTTAATTGTTTGAAAATTACATATTAGAATGACCATTTGAAAACCCAAATATTTATCAGCAAGTTTGCAATGGAAAAATCCATTACTGGATATGGTAGTATCCCCATTCAAGGTAGAAGAATATAATCTATAGACATACATATTTCATTATAATAATTTATAAAAACTATGGTTTAAATCTAAATATAGTAACATTAGGATATTAATGGTTTTGAAACTTGGATATATATTTTTAGAGAAAAGAGATAAAAATAAAACGTTGTGGTTATAAAGTGCTGAAGAATTTTCTAGAGAGGATGCCGGTTTTTTTCTTTTTTTAAAAAAGAGGAAATCAATACTATTTGTAGATTAAAAATAAAGTAAAAACAAATTGATGTCCCATTGCTTTCCATTACAGAATTACAGAGTAAAGGACTGTGTAACATCCAGCATTTTCTTTTTCATATCAAATCACTTCACACTAGGGTTTAATGTTCCTTTGGAATGATATGTTCATTTCATTGTATATTTCTGTAAGACCTATCGTCGCCAGGCAAGCTCCTTTTGATATTTTATATTTCCTTTCATTGATATGATGCTGAAAATGGTTACTTGCATTTCCAATTCAGATAGCACCCCAAATTTTTAAGCCCTTACACTCATCTCTGTTAAATAGAATGAGGCTGGAACTAAAGTTTCTTCAAGGCCCTGTTCCAATGCACAATCTTTTTGTTTGAGGTATTCATGACACATGCAATCACAGACAACTTGTACCCCATGGCACTAAGAAATTAAAAGATAATATGAATGGTATCACACCAGAAAAAACTATTACAGTGATAAAGAGAAAAAAAAGACAATTTAACCTAAGTCCTTGAGACATCTAAACTAATATTCAACAAAGTAAAAGGTGTAACTTGCCTATGGGAAAATCACTGAAGTCACTTCTAGATAAAAGTCAACATGCCCACAAGAGGGACTCTGTAGTGGGATTGTTCAAGTTGTGGTGGGTCAGCGGTGATCTTTGACATCCAATTAGGCAGGGGGAGCTAAATTCCTCAAAGCCTCATCTATGCCTATACAAGATGAAAGCTCTCTCTGTCATTTGTCTCTGGTGTTAAAAATAAGTTACTGCACTGTGGTTTATTCTCCTCTTGAATCTGTATTCACTCATCGTTTGTTTGTCAAATGCAGAGTTCTGACAGCATCTGATTTTTAAAAACACTTTGAAGTAGCTGAGGGAATATGCTATCAGTGTCAACAGAAAATAATTAACTTTTTGTATAAAAATGTAATTCTGATTTGTATGTGGTTTTGTGATCTCAGAGGCCTGTGTTTATTAGTTTCATTTGACATTTGATAATTTACCTTGTTAGGGGCAAATAATTAAATTTGAGTTATTTTTTATTTTATGAATTTATATACAAGAAAATGAATATAATCATAATAAAGTACACTGTTGCCTACATTTTCATGAATTTTCTAAATTGTAGGCTTAAAATATATTAAAGAAATTAAATGTGGCCAATTAAAACCACTATTGTGAATAAGTAATGAAAAGTAATTTTAATTAACTTACACATTGTACTATATTTGTATTCACAGGCTTTCAGACAGTCTGTGTTTTAAAGTGGTTAAATATTCCTTGTGAAAACTTTATAAAAAAATCAATTTACTTAGCAAATTTTTTGATAAATAGCTACCAGCTAAATAGGCAGAGATGAGTATTTAAAACAGGAAAGGTGATTATGTTTATATACATTTGTGAACCAAGCTCAGGCAATTGTATTCTGGTACCCAAACCTATAATAGACTAAGGAAAGTATAAATATGACAGGATATTTGGCTCAGATATTAATGACACATTTAGAGATAGTGAGAGAAGTAGATCTTTCCATAAATGAATAGTTTCTGGTGTCTGATTTTTAAAAATTTTTTAATGTTTATTTATTTTAAAAGAGAGAGAGAGAGAGAAAGAAGAAGAAGAAGAAGAGAAGAAGGAGGAGGAGGAGGAGGAGGAGGAGGAGGAAGCAGCAGCAGCAGCAGCAACAGAAAGAGAGGGAGAGAGAGAATCCCAAGCAGGCTCTGGGCCATCAGTGCAGAGCCCAACACAGGGCTTGATCTCACCAACCCTGAGATCAGAACCTGAGCTGAAATCAAGAGTCAGACACTTAACCAACTGAGCCATCCAGGCCCCCCTAGTGTCTGACTTCTCAACCTGGGTCCCTGACACTTGCCAAGACCTTGACTTGACTTGCTCATATAGGTGTAAACATCAAACTTTACCTGACTATATCCAAGGCTGGATTCAAGGGCATGGGAACATTGCAGTGGCACAGGGCCACACGCTCAGAAGATCCAAGTGCTTGGTTTAATGCCCTGTTGTCACTGTCTTGAAATGTTATTATCTTTGACTTTATGTTTTGATAGTGAATCTCCATGGCACAATCAAACATGGTTTAAGGGGAAGGGGAGGTATGGAGTCTCAGTTCATGCATAGTCCTTTTTCTCAGCCACCCAGTGCTGATTTTCATTTGCTCAGTCCCCTACTCTCTGGCTCCCCAGACCCCGCTTGCTGTTGCTGCTTCACTTTACCTGGGCAACACACTTCTTTTTCTCAGTTGGGGTGATGGGGAGATGGAGCCCACATTTTACCACCACTCTTCACACCTCAGTGGGGGCTTGAGTATAAGAGCTCCTCAGAAGACCTGGATCACAGTCCAGAGTCAGGCACCTGCACTCTGGAGTGTCTCTGGTGGGGCTGGTGACAGTCCCCTTTACCCACTGCAGACAATTCCTGGAGCATCCAGTGGGCAGCCAGAGGCCACACACTGAGGGTGGGCCACACACTGAGAGAGCCATCCCTTGGGATGGCTCAGTGCCTGGCCCAAAACCTCTTTTCTTTTGTCGAACCTCCCAGTGTATAATGTGGACATGTTACCTCTGGAGTGGCTAGAGGCACCCTCCAGGAATAAGCTAGAAAATACAAACTGTGTCATTTTGGTATTTTCACAAATGAGTTAAATGCTCTTGTATTTGTATATAAAATGAACACTGCACATTATAAAGAACTATGGAAAAATCCATGCTAATAATTTTAAATATTATTTACATAGAACAACATTACATAGCAAATAAAAATACCCTGATAAATCAAGAGAGAGACCACTGAAGAAAGGAAAAGCTTTATATTTTTTTAGTGTCCTTTACAGTCCTTTTCTTTTTGAACAAGGGGCCTTGTGTTTTCATTTTGCGCTGTAGCCTGCATCTCATGTAGCTAGCCCTGCTTATACATAGCTGTATTGCATTCTGTCTCGGTGCCAGGTAATAACTATTGTATTTTGCCTTTTTTTTAAGTTGATCTGATATAGATATGCCTTTTAGGCATATATGCTGTATGTGCCTCCCTGTGTCATTGTCCTTCTGGACCTTCCACTGTGAACTTGTCAGTCTCCATGCAGTCAGAAGTTTCTTCTGGATTGTAGTTTTTGGTTGTGAATTGCCCTGCCTGGCCTATCTGGCTGATAGATTGCAAAGATGCATGTGGGTGGGGCTGCAGCAGGAGTTTCAGTAAGAAATTAACTGAAAAATATGGCATGGATTCTTTAGGTGGCTGTTTTCAGCACTGGTGGGAAGAACAGGCACATTGTGGGGAAGTTAAATATTTGATTAACAGTAGGCTTAGAGAATCTATAATGTCCTTTTCATCTCTGAATTTTATGATTTCAGAGAAGAAGAGATATTGTTGGCATAAGAAAAATAAATGATCTCTAATGTGGTTCTCATGATTATGATCTATCACTGAAAATTGGCTTCAATATCTAGGCAGATTATAGTAGTTCCATAATTCTAGCAGAGGCAAGTTGATAGTGTTCTACAGGTTCATCTTTCTGACACAATTCGCCGAAAGTTTCAGAGGAAATTGAGGGTTATGCAATATTAACAGATGAGAGAAATAGAGAAATTAAATGAAATGCCTGATGTGGTCTGATCACTCATCTTACAAGTCAGTACGTTGTGTTCGTCTATATTTGAGAATAGCTTGTGAACTTGGGCAATTCACTTAATAACTCTTAGCCTCTTTCACTACCTTTAATATGGCAATAATATTGCCTCATTTTGTGATTATTTGCAATAACACAGAAAGTCTCAGCACCACAGACCAAATAGAATTTAATTCCATTTCTGTTTGGAACCTCTCCGTTTAATCACACTTTCACAATGTTCTACCCACATAACAAAAGTAATGAACTTCACTGAATGTCCTTGTAAAGAAGGGATACTTATAATATCAATTTCAGAAGAGTAATGTATATGAAATGTAAGGCATTAATTAATTAATCTAATTGTTTTTTGTGTTTTATTTAACGTCTAGAATCAGATAAAATGTAAGGACTAAGTTTTGAATTATCCACCAAAATGCTTTTGGACAAATTAGTCCAATTATTTATAAAAATGTTTTTCCTGACATATGGTAGATAGTGCCTAAATAGTATTACTTGATATTCAAACTCAAATTGCAACAATAGACCAGGTGGATACCTTTTCCCATGTTTTCAAAGTCTCTTTCCCTGCAAGGAAAGCAAAACATAACGAAAACCCCTTGCCTTACTTATTTATTTTTTCATTAAAGCTCATTTCAATGATTCAAGCCCATATTCAATGGGAAAAATCAGAAGGGAATATTTTGTTTGTGGAGAATATTGCTTTAGGTTGTTCCAGAAACATATACTGATATTCTGAGAACCAATAATAAAAAAAAGAGCCTCAGTGCATTTAAGACATTGTGGCTCTCACAAAGTTATGAGAAGTACCATAATTTTCATGATCTATAATATTAGAATTTTAATTTAAAATGGCAAAAAATTTGTCTGACAAAGGAGTGTTTAAGGAAGAGAAAAATGATTTTTCTATACAGGTAAGAAAAAATAAAAATTGCTAATATTGTGAGGTCCTAATATCATTTGTTTTTAAAAAATAAACGTAATAATTCAATGTTGAATGTGACAGACAGTGCTTCACAGGGAATAATTAAGATATAGTTGGGGAAAAGCAACTGGCCAACAAAAGGGGGACCTTCCTGATATCCAGTTCTGATGGTTAGATCAAGATTTATAGCCTAGTCCTATGAGATTTTGCCCACAAACTAAGTTTTCCATTATTTATACTGAGGACACTGAGGTTGACATAGGCCATCCAAATGCTATAGAAAGCATAACACAATATGCTTTGTGGGGTCTTCTGAAGTTTTTTGAAGGAGAGCTCATTGTTTTATTGCTTTAGAAGAGGTATAAACAGATCAGCATTTTGTTATAAACACTACATACAATTGAGAAATTTCTCAATTGTTATCAAATACCAATTTGATATATACACCCATTTTTTTCGCACAAGAAATACATCATTTCTAGAATTAAAATTTCAATACAAAACCTTGTAACTCTCACAGACCAGATGGATTTGTGAACACTACTTATTAAATCTAAGTTACCTCGGGGACTTACAACCATTTTAATAGTGGAAACCCATAAACCCAGGTCACTGTGTTAGTCCATCTGGGCTGCTACAAAAGAATACCAAAATCCAGGTGATTTAAAAACAACAAAAATTTAATTTTTACACTTGTGGAAACTGGTATATCCAAGACCAAGGTGCGGGAGATTTGGTATCTGGTAAGAGCTTGCTCCCTGGTTCATAGAAGACCATCTTCTCATAGAGTCCTCACATTGAGGATGGGAGAAGAGAGCTCTCTGGGTCTGTTTATAAGGCCACCAATCCCATTCCAGACCTAATCACCTATAGCAAGACACACTTCCTAATACCATAATGTGGGGGTTAGTGTTTCAACATATGCATTTATGGGGAAGCATTCGGTTGCTAGCATTGTCCTTGATGTGATAGCTGAAACTAAGGTCCTCAAATTTACCTTCTGAAATATGTTGAAATTTCTGTGACATTTCCATGTGGTGGTATAAAATGTCAGCCCCTGAACTTTTCAGTGATAGGTAAAAATTATTTGATGACAACAATTTGGCATTAAATATCTAGCTTATATTTAAGATGGCCAGTCTCTATATATCTCTAAAATATGTCTCTAATAAATTTACACTTCTAATAAATTATTTTCTCTCTACTATCTTATAAAAATGTTCCTTTCACCTGTTAGAGACTACTTCTTATAAAATTGGGCACTTGCCCATGAAAATGAGCAATAGAGCCTAGAATAAGTTACTTATTTTCTGTGTGCATAAGATGACTATAAAATTGAAGCTGGACATTTGCTTATGAGAAAGTTATGCTTAAAAAGAATTCTCAGTGTTTGCTTTAAAAGAGTGTTCAGTTGAAAAGTAGCAATCACATCCTTTAGAATGACTTTTTGTTTTTTTTGTTTTGTTTTGTTTTTTGGGTTTTTTTTTAGAATAATCTCTAGTAGGACAAGCTGAATCATGTGTCAAGCTGAATAATTTCACCATAAACATTTCCTGATCCCTAATGTGCCATTGCTATGCCTGCTTCCCCTTCTCTGGCTTTTCTTCCATTCTTCCATTCCATTTTCTATCTCAGGTTTACCATGACTTTTTCTCATCAATTCTATGCCACTTAGAACTATATTTTTGGCTACATTAAAGCAGAAGGGGCTTGGAAAGAAGCAGAAGGAAGTGCTACAAAGTTGAAAAATTGATATATAATCTTAGACTATTTCATTCAACCTCTTTCCAAAGGTGAATTTGGCAATCTACTTAACCAGGAGAATAAGTTCTAATACACTGCTCATGATTCACTTCAGGCAGGCCTTTGTATCTTGTGGGGCACATCATCTTGTGGAGAGGGAACCCTCTGCTTTCCAGGTTTGTTCCCCTTTCATATCATAGAATAGCAGATTTTTGCCAACCACCCTACTAAGACTATATTTATTGTAAATTCTTCAAATGTATAACATATTTCTTGAGGTCAAGGAAAATTTTATACTACTTATAATATTAAATTTAATATAAAAGATGAATGATACTACAAGATAGTGATTAATGACAGTAATTAAGAGCACTGTTTTCCTGGGGTGACTTGGGGCTCCATTTGTTAAGCATCCGACTTCAGCTCAGGTCATGATCTCATGGTTCATGAGCTGGAGACCCACATCGGGCTTTGCACTGACAGTGCAGAGCCTGCTTGCAATTCTCTCTTTCCCTCTCTCTCTGCCCCTCCCTCAATTGCTCTCTCTCTCTCAAAATAATAAATAAATAAATAAATAAATAAATATTAAATAATATATATTATATATAAATAAATAAAATAATAAATAAGCTAACTAAATAAATATTAAATTTTAAAAAAAGAACAGTTTTCCTGACATAAAATTCTGCTTCAGCTATTCACTATCTTCTAATTTCATCAAAGGCTGAATGCATTACAGAGAGAGAAAATAATGGGTCCATCTCCAAATAATGTTGCGAAGGGTGGGAACATACAAAAAGTCCATAACTAAATGCCAGGCAAATACTGGAGGTACTCAGTGTATTTAGTTGTTATAAGGTATTACACATAAGAGCAAACACAATAAAACCTTGGAACTAAATGAATTAATACCTATTTTTCTTAGTTGAACTTAGTTGAATTTCCAGTGTTATACAGAGATATGACATAGTGCCTAAGGAGTACTTGTAAGCAATTTTGAAAAGTTCATACTTTTACTTTCTAAAATTTTTTTTATGCCTTTATTTTATTTTGAGAGAGAGAGAGACGGAGTGTGAGTGGGAAAGGGATAGAGAAATAGGGAGACACAGAATCTGAAGCAGGCTCCAGGCTCTGAGCTGTCAGCACAGAGCCCGACGCGGGGCTCGAACCCACAGACTGTGAGATCATGACCTGAGCTAAAGTTGGACACTCAACCAACTGAGCCACCCAGACACCCCATACTTTCAAAAGCACAACAATTTCTGTTAGTTTCTTACACTCTTGGTTCAAGTGCCCAGACCATGTCTTAATTTTTCCAATGGATTGAGACAATTTTTTCCCATATACTCAAATAAATTATTTGAATGAAGATAAAATAAATAATTAAAATTCTTCCTATTTTAGGGGTTTTAAAGTAAAATGCCTAGCTTTACTAGGGCCAGACTTTTAAATAGCCAAGTACCTAAGCATTCTAGATCTAACTATTTTTACTGTTCTTAAAACCCAATTATGCCAAATGATTTAAGGCTATTTACCTTAAATATCGACCTGCTGTGGCTTATTTAATTTGCAGCAATATTCTCCAAATATCTTATAATCATTTGAAAAATCTATATCTTAAAAACAAAGCTATAGCATAATTTTTATTATGTCTGATTTTTTCATTCTAGACTGTAAACATTATAATTTGACTGTACAACTTTTACTGACTTTCTGGCTAACAAATATCCAAAGCCAAAAATAAATTGGACTTTGGGAATATGTGTACAATCAAGCAGGCACAAATATGCCTTACAAAAAATAATTAAAAGACATGCAGGTAGCTGCTGCCTAATGCTTTCAATAAGAGTAAGAAAAATTAAAAGGATAAAATTTAAAACTCTAAATAAATCTTATGCCACTTCCATTGAAATATTGACATGTAAACATTGTACTTCTACTGTTGGTACATCCTCTCTCTCTCTCTCTCTCTCTCTCTCTGGTAAGCAATATTCTTAAAGTTCAAATACACTATGGAAAAAAGTCTGTAATTTTGGGTCACCTGGGTGGCTCAGTTGCTTAAGCACCTGACTTCGGTTCAGGTCATGATCTTGCCATTCATGAGTTTGAGCCCTGTGTCTGGCTCTGTGCTGATAGCTCAGAACCTGGAACCTGCTTCAGATTCAATGCCTCCCTTTCCTTCTGTCCCTGCCCGGCTCACTGTCTCTGTCTCCCTCTCTCAAAAATAAATAAACATTAAAAAAATTTTAAAAACTCTGTAATATTAGTGTATAAAGTTATATGTTTTGCAGTTGCACTTCTTTGTACTCTATTAACTTTATGTCCATGTTTTAAAGTTAGCAGAAAACTTCATTTGCTTAAGATTTAAAAAGAAAGAAACTGAGTAGTAAAGATAGAAAAAATAGCCTATGTGTTTTTCTTTGAATATGTGAGTGTAGATGTGTCTGTAATTGCGATTCTAAAGAAATAATTATTTTTCTGACATAGGGTTTATTTATATGTGAGTTTACTGCTCTTGAGATTGAAAATCTTTAAAATTTATTCCTTGAATAAGTCTTTGAATGAATGCTTTCATGTATACTAAAATAGTTAAAATATATGAATAAAATCATGCTTTGAGATAATCTGACAATACAATTATTATATTTCAGTACACAAACAAAATGAGACTAGTACATTATGTAGAACACATAAAAACTATTAGAGAGATTATGTGCATTTTACATTAAAAATATGGAGGTAACATTTTAGGTATTCAAACTTTCAAAATTATTAAAGAATATGTTCATGAACATCATGTATTAAAATCGTGGCATATATTTCTTTCATTTAGAAAGTAATTCTATTAAAATTTAATATTAAAAATTCTCTTAATCCTAACTTAAGAAAAGTTTACAGAGGATTCCTTGTTAATCTCAAGGAGATGCTTAATAACAAACTATGACTCCCAGTCCACTGGACTGGACTTCAAAGCTAAACCACTTGTAGAATTAACTCAGAGTCTATCAAGCAAAAATCAAGACATTGTTCCCAATCACATGATGGGTACATATGTAGAGGTTCACCAGAGATAGGGAGACAAAGAGCTCACCCATAGTTACAGAAGGAGAGGCAAAGTAAAACATGTGGTTTTGGCTTTATAAGTCAGAAATATGAACTTTCAGGTATAATTGAATCTTAGGTTTGAACCTTGCTGTCAGGACATTGTCTTTACTATTTCTCAGTGATATGTTTTCTACATTAACTCCATTTTTGGAAATAAAAGCTTACCACCATTATTTGCATCCCGACAGCTTAGCAATTTGAGGATTGAGAGAATACCACTTCCAACTAATATCATCAGTATGGTCTGAGGGTATGCAATCTCCCAATTATATATCAGTAGTTATTTCTTAATCTATTTCTATAGCACAGAGATGCGGTTCTCTGATTAGCCAGGCCCCGGGTCATGTTCCTACCCTACAAATTCAAAATAGAATGGGCCCAGTGCAAGATAAATGTAGAGCGAAAAAATGGAAAATCAGTTATCTAAAGCATAATTAGAATGCTTTTCCTTGAAAGAAAGGAGGAGTCTCGGGTGGGCAAAAATAGATGATGACCTCACATTCTATTCTCTAACTCATAAACAATTACACAAGCCCATCTTCCCTAATATTTACTTTTAAAAAATCATGCTATATATATCATACCATCTCACACCAAAAAGAAAAAAATAAATAATTCATTTTTACTTGAGGTGTTATCTAAGTTCTCAAGTAATTAGCATATCCAGCTTTTGAATTAGATATCAGAGTGATGGACATATTTTTCATTCGAGTCTCACTCCTCATAATTGGCCAACGCAGGGCTAAATACAAAATTTCAATGCCAGTAGCATAGTACTCTAGAAGAACTATAATAACATATATTAATTTTTTCAGTTGTTTTAGCTTTGAGGTATAACAGATATACAAACAATTACACACATTTCACATGTGCATCTTGATGGGCACAGGCATATAGCTGAGGTTGCGGTGAGGGCATTACTGGTACATGTATACATTAGGTGTTTAGTTAAGAGGAGTGTGTTAGCTTCATGGTATGTTACAGCACACCACCACAAACTGGGTGCCTTAGAATACACTTCCGGAAGTTAAAAGTTCAAAATCAAAAGAATAGCAAAGCCATGTTCTCTTTCTTAATTCTTGTCATTACTGGCAATCCTAGGCATTTCCTGCTTGGAACTGCAAAGCTCTCACCTCTGGTTCCATTGCCACATGGCTGTCTTTCCTCTGTGCAGTGGTGATGTCCTCTCTGTGTGTGTCTGTCTCTGTGTCTCTTCTCTTATAGGGAACTCAGTCATATTGGACTAAGGACCCACCAATTCTAGTATGACACAACTCAATTGCATGCACAATAACATGTGATCCAAATAGTTCACATTCACAGGCACTAGGGGTTAAGGCTTTGGTATATCTTCTAACAGAACACAATTCAACCTATTACAAGTAGAAAGCAAAAGAATGCATCTTTACCATCAGTGCATAATGTTCTGATGATAAAAAGGAAACATCTACAAAAGGATCACAAACAACAGATACCACACTCAAATGTAGATGCTAGACCAAACACAGGAATGGAAAAGGCATTGTTTAAAAAAAAATAAAATTTATGAGACTCTTAGACCTCTTGATTTAGAGTGTTTTGAACAAAAATGTTTTCAGTGTTTGGAGAGAGTTACTAGAATGTTGAGTCTTATCATCCCACGGTGTCCCCATCCTTCCTGCTAAACTCAAACTTTTATTTAAATGCAGTGAGTTTACTCAAAGAGCAGTGCAACATTTTAAATTGATATCTAGACTTCTGAGGAAGCAAGGGACTGAGGAGAAGGACTGGCCAACTAGCTACTCCACTGGGGGAGCAAAGGGAAGATTGCTGCTTCATTGAGCAACTTCTTAGGGGAGAGGATGCAATACATTTTCGTGGATAAAAAAATGTACCTTTGTGAGAGACAAGATTGCTTTAGAACCATCTTAGGCTTTCTCAAAGAATGACTCTAGATTGGCAAATAAAACTAAGCAGACATCAAGGGAAACCTTGGGTCAGAGGAGGAGATTATGACAAGGTGGAATAGAGATTCATCTACCTTAGTCATCTGGGAGGTTAGAGATCCTAAACCATGATGAGAGCTCTGAAGAAACCATGAAAGACTTCATGAGGGAAAATCAGCTTTAAATATCCAGAGATCAGTATGGTAAAGTTAGCTTTTCACACAGAAGAGTGGTTAATAACTTCTCCCTTACTATGCCATTTAGTCTTCAGGCTACAAAATATCACACACTAGGTAGCTTATAAACAACAGAAATGTATCAAGATTCCAGCATGGTCTCCTTCTGGCGAGGGACTTCTTCCGGGTTCATACCTGGTGCCTTCTCATTGTGTCCTCACATGGGGGAAGGGGCTATGGAGCAGTGTGGGATCTTTTTTATAAGAGCATTCTTGAGGATTCCACTCTCATGACCTCATCACCCCCAAAGGTTCCACCTCCTAAAGCCATCATATAAGGCATTAGGATTTTTACATATGAATTGGTGGGGGTGGAAACCCAGACATTCAAGTCATAGTCCTCCCCTACACCACCTCCAAATTATAAGCTTCAGTGAACAAGGCAGATTTTTCATCTACATTAGGCCTGAGTTGAGGGAAAGCAAAGAGAAAATTTCTGAGATGTGATTACTACGTGGAACTGCATTTGGTAATTAATGATTTAAGATATTGTTACATAAATATGGCCCACAATTTGAATGGAATTGCTGATTTCACATCTAGAGTAAGGGAAGAACCAGCCTCCCTAAACTGATTTTAAAGAATGATGGGAAATAAAAATAAAGGTGCTTATAAATATCCCTAGAAATTTTACCTGTTTAACAGAATGGTTTTAATGCCATATGTTATATTCTGTATATAGAAAAGATCCCCTGCTGTGGTTTTGTGGATAAACATTAGAGAGAATCCCCAAGGCCAGTAAAGAGGATTGAGGAATTTGCCCCTTTTGTAAGCTACTTCTAACTGAGTACTAAGAAACTAAAGATTTCCTTGTGGTGACCAGGCTGAAAATTTTTTTGTGGCTCTTTAATGTTCTTAAATGTTCATACTCTTTGATTGATTTTTTTCTTTTTAGGGTTGTTTATCCATTACCTGGTCCATTGATTGGGGAATACAAAATATTAAAGTGAAACACATTTTAAGTAGACAGTTATTTTGTGCATCACCACTAACATAAAAAAGTTTATGCAGAAAAGCAAGTACTCTTGAGTCTATTTGCTGAATGTCTTTGACATTGAAATTTCTACCCCCAAAACATTTTTACATGAGACTTTGCTCTGACTTACTGTGATAAATAGAGCTAAAATCTCACACACTCAATAAGGCTTATCACAAATTTATTAAATTTCACAGAAAGAATCTTGACAAATGCTTAGGCAAGATACATGAACAAACAGAGCCATTTATTAAAAATTAAATGTACATTTAAAAAATTTTAAAGGAAAACCTGTCATCCACAAGTTATCCATTTTCTTTTTATAAAGAGACCATAACTTTAGATTTAAACTATAGAAATCATTTATTTGTGATGGCATAAAAGTGCCACACAAATAATTGTATCAAAATTAATAAAGAATTCAAATGAGCTGGTAAAGCTGGGCAATGGAGCTACATAGTTATGATTCATATGCATTTCTATTTTAAAGTCCTAAAAAAAGATTGATTATTTTTGGCCACTAATTTTTAAATTGATCAGATCGACCTGACAAAAGACATTAGAATGTAATAAACTTTCCTTTTGTGAAAAAGTATTTTAGGGGGGGGGAAAGTATGACTACTTGAAATCTATGAAAACATAGATATATACCATGTATCTTTTTCAACAATGAGATGAAACTTATTTGCTGAAATAACTGAAGCTCTATAATTCATAGCTGGGGAAAGGTGGATGAGGAGAAAGATAACAAGCAAACTTGACTCTCTTGCTAGAGAAAAAAAGAAAATTAAGGGCAATAGCATGCTATTGTTGTTGTTGTAGATGCTGCTATTGTGACACGCATTCCCATCCACCTAACTTTTAAACATTTGAACACAGTTCACATTTCAAAAGCTCTAGAAAAAAGTAGAACTCCTCTTCAGTACTCTTTGCCTCCCTATCCTTTACTTTGTTTACCTTCTTTTACTTGCCTTCAGCCTTCGATTGGAAAATAGACTTCTGTGGTTTGAGTGGTCAATAATACATGTGGAGATCAGGGCAAAGTTCAAATGAGTTTACTGATTGATTGTGCTTTTCTTATACTTTATGGTTATAATTTAACAAGATTTTTCATAGGAAGCTAATAATTTTTTGAAACAGGAAGGGAGGCACTCTGGAAAACAAATGTGTGAATTATGTTACTGTCTCCACTTTATCTTTTGACTATGATAGAAACACCCATTTATAAAGAAATAAATAATTTTATAAAATTTATTACGGCAGATATTAAACTTTCAATAAGATAATGAAAGCTATTTTCCTGTGTCACTGACTTCTCGTGGGTTTAAAATATTATAAAAGCCCTTCATGTCATTTTGTATGCTCTGAGACTATATACTATTCAGAGACAGAATAAAATAACAATCACCATATATTACAACATGAGAATAATAATGAGTATATATGTTTTCAACACTTATTCTTCAATTATACCATGTTTATAAATAGTGGGAAAAAATCTCATATGGGAACACGGATACACCACATGCAACTATATGTTTGTCAGTTAAAGAAATAAATGAAAAAAACCTTGGGCTTTAGGCTGAGACTGATGGTAAAAATGTTATTTTGGTGCATGTATAAGCTAAGCAATGATAAGTTTAAGCTCTTCTGATATCTGCCATATTCAAGGCACATGAAATGCTAGAAAAATGCCTCTGTATTAAAACGTATTATGATGAATTGGGCAATGTTGCAAACATTATTTTTTCAAATACATATAAAATTCAAGGATAGAAATTCTGATCTATTGGTATTTTAATTAAGAAATTCTGAATTATCTAAATGAATCATGCATACATTAATATAAGATTGTATATTATTATCTCTCTCTTACACAGATAGTGTAAGATTAAAGAAATATATCTTTAAATAGAAAGCATAGATATTAGCAAAAAAGGAAAAGATGAAACCTTAACTAAGTATATATATAGATAGTCCAGGGGAGGAAAACACAACTGAATCAGCCAAGATAGAGTTCCCTTTATCTGGTGCAAAGCTGAGAGTAGTGTATACTTACAGGCTGATAATATCTGCCCACTCATAGAAGATCAGATAACAATTAAAAGTTAATGTTTATGAAATCAGTATTATGAAAGTTCAGTCCTATTTTTCCTTTGGCTGATGATCCTTTATTCAAAATCTTTGCCAGACAGTCATATTATTTTTAAATAAGTCCAGTAAAGAGTAACTCACAGCTTTGAGACAAGGCATGTCCTTCCTGGGAGCAGTATTCATTAGAGTGTTTCATCACTAACCTTCTTGTCACTCAGTTTACTATTTGTTGTATTCTGATTTCTGGAGTAACGCAGAGAAATTCTACTTTCATATTAGGATGAATATTTAGATGTCTCAGTGCCTTACTGGTGTCTTGTCTGCGGATCGTGTAAACCCAATGCATAAAATGATTTTATATCAGTCTTTTAAACTGGAATGACTCCTTTGATAGAGAAGGTCAGCAAATACCCAGTAATTCAATGTATAAATAAAGAAGTTTAAAAATATAAGAGCTAAGATTTTGAGTCCAGCCACCTGGTTCCTAGCTCCATTCTTTTTAAAACTGAATGACCATAGGAAATTTACCCAAACTCTCTGTGACTTAATTTCCTCATGTGTAAAAGGAAGATGGTAAGAGTATCTCCCACATAGGATTATTGTGAAAATAAAACACGTTAACACATATAATACCTACAGTTTCTTATATGTATTCAAAAATTATCTATTATTTTTACATTGTTGTATTATTATTGTCCAAAGAAAAAGTAATAAAACGGATAAAAGAAGAGAAATATCATTGTCAATCTGCTTATAAACTCATAAGAAATTAATTTAAAATACATTTTTAGAGCATTTTGATAAGAAAATCATAATTTCATGGAAAAAAAGGGAATGGATAGATTTAGAATAAATTTTTTTCATTTTCTTGTTTGGGCAGTTGGAGAAGCTTTGCTCCATCACATCATTCAGGACTTTGATTTTCCTGGCTTAAGACTGCTCCATCCTCCTCTACAACAATGCATGTATCTACATGGTCAGACTTAGGTTCTCTCCTGATCCATTTTCAAACCTTATGAAGGATAAAGAGAAATGCCCTCAGCAAGTCGTTTTATTTTGATTATGGTGAGAGTTGCCCATCCCTATTATACTATTTTTCTTTGGCAAAAACTCTGTCATAAGGCCGCACCCACCTGCAAGGGAATCTGGGAAATGTGTTCTTTATCTGGATGACTATACTTAAGAAAGAATAGGAGAATCAATTTGAGAGAAGAGGGTTTCCGGAGTCCAGCTTCAGCAGGTCCAGGGTTCCCTGAAGGATGCACGAGAGAGAGTGAGAGAGCTTCGAGTTTCTTTCTGATCACCAGGCAGGCATCTCTGCTCTGTCTGATTCTCTAGCTTTATTTATGGTGAGAGGTACAAGGAGCAGAAAAAGCAGTAAATGATATCTCATAGATAATTTTTACAATTTTCCAGGACATGGATTCTGCAGAAGTTACAATTCTAGTAGTAATGATTGTCATAAAAAACTTAGCTACAGGCACTGATGCTATTATACGGGAAGGGCAGGTATTTTTTACAAAACCTCAGGTATAGCCCTAAGGAAGCGACCTTTAACCAAGAGGCAAACAGCATTGTTTAGTAAAGGTCAGTTTTTTATGAGTAAGGGTCATTAGGCTGTTTATAACTCTAAGAGAAAGTGCCCAGAAAAACAGGATTCCCAAGAGACATAATGCCTGCTCTCACAGTCCCAAAGACGATTGATACATTTTATTGCAGTAGTGACTTTTGCAACAGCGTCCAGGCCCAGAAAGTAGTCAGTTCTCAGTTAATTGCTCAGCTAGGAGGAAAATTATATGTTGCTTGCCTTAGTCACATTAGGGTGTATCTCGTATACTCATCTTTTCCCTGACCAGGTGCAATCAAGCCTTAGGGACAGGTCAGGGGGACAGGCCACTTCTGACACTAATCAGCAAAGCACTCCGAGGTTTGGTCCCAAAGCAGAAATGAAAGTTACAAGAGGGTAGATATTGGTAGCTGTCTGAGGTCAAGAGACCATGCAAACTTGCCGTACCCTCACCACGAATTTTCACTCAACCGGTGAGTTCAGACAGCTCCCAACAGAGGGTCAGCTTGTACTCAACCCAATTTCCCCATCTCCAAATAGAGCAACAATAGCAATTTCATGTCTTCTCTCCTGGCCATCTGGTTTTAATCGGTTTGTGTATGCTATCTCTAAGCCTAGTGGTACCTGATATGTTAGTCTTAGTGTAAAGTAGGAGCAAAGTTATATGAAACAAGCCTAAGACATCTGGTTACCTTGATTCTCATCATATATCCATAGCATGGAAAGGAGTTTGGAACTGTGTGCCTTAAAATTCACATCAACATGATATCAAATGAATCACATTTATTCAACATATTTACTAACTACTGTGAACAACGAATACAGTGATGAATAGGTATAGAGACTGCCTTCGATATGCTCTGATTAGAGTGTTTAATAAATAGACTAGGGGGAAATTCGATTCACCTACATTTTATATTTGCTCCCTGTGATGGCTGTTTCTGTGTAAACTTGATTGGCCAGCAGGTGCGCAGATTAAATATTATTTCTGGGTGTGCATGTAAGGGTGTCTCCACACGAGGTCAGCATTTGAAGTGGACTCACTAAAGTGAATGGCCCTCTCCAGTGTGGATGGGCATCATCCAATCCACTGAGGGCCTGAATAGAACAAGGGGCAGAGGAAGGAGGAATTTGCCCCTTTTTGCCAACTGCCTGCCTATTTAATTGGAACATCTCCTCTTCTCCTGCCCTCAGACTAGGATTTATGCCATCAGCTCCCTTGGTTCCCTGGCCTTTATAACCAGATTGGATTATATCACCAGTATTCCTGGGTCTCCAGCTTGCAGAGGGGAGATCATGGGACTTCTAGCTTCTGTAAATCTTATAGGTTCTGTTTCTCTGAAGAATCTTGACTAATATATTTCCTTAGTTCAGGACTCTAACTTATCTCAAGCTTTATCTCCCTGCTCTTTGTAGGCTGATCTTTGAAGTCATCACCTTGTTTGGATTCAATGTTTGAGGAGAAGAAAATAGTCACTTCTATATACTCATGATCAGTGATTTGGGATGTTAATATATGTTAAATTGCAGTCATGACTGCTTCCTTTATGGTTGTTTGAGAGCATGCCTAGCCCTAGTTGCTTTCACAGATACAGAAAAATGTTTAAATGTGAAAAAAAAAGTATTAGTTCAGAACAGGACAAGCTTTACAATATTAAACTTTATAAATATATAACTGTATCTTTGCCAAATGTAATATTACATCTATCAGACATTTGTACTACAAATCAAGTCTTATGTAGTTACACATTAATGTTATTTCATGTGCAATACAAATGCATTTTGATACATTTAATATGATATAGAGTGAGGCTGCAAAACCAAGTAAAGAAGTCCCATTAAAACCTAAAATGGTTTTAGGTTTGTTGCCATTGTTGCAAAAGAGAAGTATCCTTTAAGTGTGTAAGATAGTGATTGACATAATTTTTAAATGAGGTGCCTTATATTCAGGAAATTCTGGTCAGTTGTGTATTACTGCTCTGCTTAAAGAAGAATGATATGTGACAACTAAATGAGATGAGCCATCAATAAAAAATGATATTGATGTTAGGGCATAGCAGCCCTAAGTGACTTCTGTTGTTAGGGAATTCTAAGAATTCCTTTATTAACTCACCTTTCATTTATAATAGGAGAGGACAAAAAATGGTATGGTGTAAGGAGTGACAAACTGAACCTCACAAATTTGGGGTTCATGCCCCAGATCAACTATTTCATCCAAGTAACATAGTAAGGTCTGTGTTCACTCCTCTGTGAAATAAGGAAGTCTGACCAAATCAAGATACCTCAGCTTGGAGTCGATGGCCTATGATTAGTTCCTAAGAAATTTGTGAGATTCATGAACATTCATTTGTACGTTTTTAAATAAAGACTATCTATAGCTTGAAAACAATTATTAGAAGAATTTTGACCCAAAAGAATGCAAGAAGTAGGTGGCTGTATTTTGTTTTTAAAGTTTATTTTAATGCTTATTTATTTTTGAGAGAGAGAGAGGGGGACAGAGTCCAAATGGGGGAGGGGCAGAGAGAGAAGGAGACAGAATCTGAAGCAGGTTCCAGGCTCTGAGTTGTCAGCACAGAGCCTCATGTGGGGCTTGAACTCATGAACTGCAAGATTATGACTTGAGCCACAGTCGGAGGCTTAACTGACTAAGCTACCCAGGGGCCCCAAGTAGATGGCTTTCTAATTGTGTCATTGTGCATGAGTCATTATATATAGGATTCATTCAATAATAATATATACTTAGTGATTACCATGTTCAAGGAAATATGCTCATCTGTGTTATATTTATTAATAAAGATATCCAGGATGGAATGCATTGCAATGGAATATTTTAAATATTTATTTTTATTTATTTTTTAATGTTTATTTTTTAGAGAGAGAGGGACATAGAGAGAGAAATGGGGGGAGGGACAGAGAGGGGGGCAGAGGATCAGAAGCAGGCTCTGTGCTGACAGATGCAGGGCTCGAACTCACAAACTGAAATCATGCATGACCTGAGCCAAAGTCGGATGCTTAATCTACTGAGCCACCCTAGTGCCCCTGCAATGGAATAAATATCTCAATGTTTACATATAAGTGTTCTCTTCCGAGCTATCTAATTTCATCTATTTCTAGTTGTAGATTCACAGTTGAACCTAAAATATTATCCCAGACTATATGTGCATGACTGTGCCCATTAAGCATTTATTCACATTTTTTGGTGTGCATGAGCTAAGGAGCCTGTGAGTAGGAGGATTATGTGCTTGCACCTGGGGTATCCATGGGAAAGGAGGTGTGCTGAGGCCTGCTTCTCTCCCTATCAGCCTTAAGGACTTTTAGCTGCACTATTAGCATATGTGCTCATTTGCATAATATAAGGATTTAAGGAAAGAGTTGAGTTTCATAATGTAATTAGTGAAAAATTCAGACTTCAGCACTGATTGCTGCCATCTAGAAACTTAACCAACTAGCATTATACAGAAGGGACAGAAAGGGTGGCATATGTCATCCCAAAATATGCCCCTTTGGCATGTGGATTTTGAACTAAAGGTGCTTGAGAAATAGCCCCTTCAAGAAGGGTACTCTGACCTTCCTTTTCTTCATGGAAGCAGGAGATAAAACTCCTATCTGAAAGATTCTCTCTATATCAGAAGGAAAGATACATCCTTATCACCAAAGACAAGGAGTTAAGACTAAGTGAAATCTGTAGAGACCTTAAAATAACTTATTTTCCTTTCATTCCTCCATAGATTTTAGTTATTTTTCCGTAATTGATTCTTTGTTCAACCTGACACATAAACAGTTAGGTATAGCCACTTCTTTGGGTCTTCATTTTCCTATGGGTGCTCTGACATACATGTAAAAATCTGTTTGCTTTTTTCCTGTTAATCTCTCTTCTGTTGATTTAATTCTCAAGCCCAACCAGGGACCCTAAGAGAGTAGGGGTAAACTTTTGCCTCCCCTACTGACACAAATAAGATTTCTGTTATTACTCAATGAAACTTGATGTTTATCAATCATAGTCCCCCAGAGAAAACCTAGAGTGTCACATTTTGTAGTATTTTCTCTGCCCTAAGATCTTTCCATTTCTGTATCAACTAAACTTGATCGTCTGTGAGTCTGATAAAGCCAGGTGATACAACTGTAAGAGAATAAATAATTAGTTTTACCTTTCTAATTTTTCCATTTGGTAGATGAAACTGTCCTTTGACCTTTTCAAGAAGAAATAATGCTGATGTAACTAAGCCCCAAAAAAGAAAAATAAACCTAGAAGTATACCTGCCCATTGTTAAAAAGAAAGCAGTCTAAAGTAACTTAAACTTGTTGCTGAGAGGTTAGCTTCAGAAGAGGACTTTCAGCCTTAGGCCAAGTGTTTGATAAGGAAAATTCAAAAGAAGCAGTCACAGGGAATTCAGGACACATTTTTCCTAGGTGCTATTCTATGCTAGGTGATAGGGATTTAAACATGAATAGGATGGGAATTCAATCTAACTGTGAGAAAGAAATACAAAACGAAACAAACAAATACCCAGGCCTTACCAAGCCCTGCCCTCACCAGGCAGTGTCCAGAGAGCTAAAATTGTTCTGCTGTTCCCTCTCAGAGTCAAATTCTCATTTTCTCATTTCATATTTTAGCTTACTAAGCATTCAAAAAGTGACTCACTGAATTTGCACCCAATCTTTTCTTCTCTCTCATTTTCAAACAAAATAAATATGTGTATTCCATTAGTATTTAAAATGTCCCTATTGTGTGGTAGTTATTTGTCATCCCCTGTTGTCCTGTATTGTCTCCATTAGTTTTATTGATATCTTCAGAGTAATGCCACTATAGGCTTTCTAGAAATGCTTTCTGCATGATTTAATTCAGAAGTTTACCAGAAAATAGGGATAACTGACAACTGTTAAATAGGTTGTTCATCTAGTAGCCATTTGCAGCAGAAGAGTTGTCCAATAATAATAAAGTTAGTCCAGAACAAAGACAGTGTGATATTTGAATATTTCAGTTATGGCTAAGCTGTGGGAGAATCCTTCTAATTTCCTTAAAAACAAATAAACTATGAAATGAGAAAGTATTTTTAAGTGAGACTTGATAACTTTTTTCATTTATAATTAACTTTTAATATCTTTTCTTTTAAGTTCATTTATTATTTTGAGATAGAGAGCGTGAATAGGAGAGGGGCAGAGAGAGAGATTAAATCCCAAACAGGCTCTGAGCTGACAGCATGGAGCTCTTTGATTCTACAAACTGTAAGATCATGACCCGAGCTGAAATCAAGAGTCACATGATTAACTGACTGAGCCTCCCCCCCCCCCCCCGCCCCCAATTTGAATATCTTGTAAGTATCCCATTGGACTCATAGAGCTACCTTACCTAGGGCAGGGAATTGATTTATCAAATCTCTGAAGTCTTGGTGAAATCAATGCCCACTATCAATGAAGAGGTGTTTAATGTAGGAACGATTTCATTTATTAGTAGTAGTAGTAGTAGTAGTAGTAGTGTAATGGGAAATGACTCAGACCGAACACCAGAGGAAGCGAAGTGACTCCTTTATTTACACATGCGGGCCCAGAGGAGCGGTCCTCCAAATTCTGGGCCCTGAACAGGGGGTGCAGCCTCACTTTATAGAAGGTGGGGCAGAGGGGTTCTTCTTTTGGCGTGCAGAGAGGTAGGCAGGATTACAGAAGTTTAGAAGCAGGAAAACTAAATGTCATGTTGTTTTACAGTGGTGTGGCTTTCTGAGATAGCGGGGCTTATCTCAATGGCTGCTACAATGGCAACAGTGCTCTATCAGTAGTAGTATCAGTATTACTATTATTCTATCTAAATGTTTTGGGTAGTTCAAATCAAAACAATTACCGTGTACATAGCTGTCCGCACTGTTGTATATTCATCAAATCTCTCAAGCTTACTGATGGGCTGGTTCTTAGGACCTTTATGAGTCATAAGCCCTATCCTAGATAAATTTGTTTTAGGCAGGAAATATCACCACTGTTGAGAAACTTAGGATTATCAATAAAAAGTATCAGAATCCTTTCTGTTTTGCCTGACCAAAGTACTTTATGACACAGTTTTATAGATTTATGTTCTGTCTGTAAGTGATGGTACAAAAGTTCTGACAACAAATTACCTGGCCAAGAATTCAAGTTAGAAAAAGAAGAAATTTATATTGCTCCTCTATTCTCCAGCCAATCTGACAATGATCCCTTTGTCCCCATCTCTTTTAATTTTTGTGATTTATGTGCAAAATAAGACCGACCCCCAAATTATCAGAATATACTCTCTATCTATCCTCCTCAAATCCCTCCTAAATAAGAAGCAGAAATATTAAGTGATAAAGAACAGAATATGCCACCCCAAAATATATCACTCTGGCTTACTGGTTATTTGAATTAAAGTTACTAAGGAAATAGCTGGTGAAAGAATGCCATTTTGACCTGCCTTTGCAGTCCACCTGCAGGAAATGAACCTCCCATGTGAAAGGCATCTCCCTGCACCAGGAGGTAGAGAGACATCCTTATTACCAGAGATAGAGAATTTAGAACTGAGAAGGCTGTACAAACAAATCTTGAAACTTCTTCACTAAATTCCTAATCCAAGCCCAAACTTCTTTGTGTTACCAATTCTTCACAGAATTTTTGTTCATTTGTCTAAAAGGTATACAAGCTGCCTACTTTGGTCACTTCTTTGAGGTTCATGTTTCCATAACCTCCCATACATATGAAATTAATTTGTCTACTGATAATCTGTCTTGTGTCAATTTCATTATTAGACCAGTCAAAAAAAACTAGAAGGGAAGAAAAGTTTTCCTTCCGTGCATAAGCAATAAACTAAATGTATGTTCAATAGGCATAGGTGTTGAATTAGTAATATATATATTATATATGTATATATTATATATATTATACTATATATATATATATAGTCCTCCATATACAATAAGATCCATTTGATTTATTTTAATTTTGGGTTTTTTTTCTTGAAAATTTCTATATTTGTAAGCATTAATATTTTACATCATATATTTTTGTGTGTTATTCCAAAGAATAACAAGAAAATGCACTTGAAAAATTGAATAAACCTCATTTTACTTCTCTATCACTAAACCTCATTTCCTCTATCACTCTATGAGTCCATTGTACTTATTTATAAATCTAAAGATCATTAAGAGTTATAGATAACTTATATTTTTATATTTTGAAACATTTGTCATTTCATAACTTTAGAAATTCTTTCATTATTATTCTTCAATATTTCCAACTAAGCCAGGAAAAATAAAAAAGCAAGCAAGTAGTAGATTGGTAGGCTTGCCTAGACTAGTGATGGATTACTGATATAAACAATCATTATTATATCATCCTTTAGTTTTCTTACTGTATTTTCAAATATTGTAAACTCTTTCAAGAAAGTATAAAAGCTACTGGAGAAAAACTCAGTGTTTTTTGTTTTGTTTTGTTTTGTATTACTTTTTTAATCTTTCTAATACAGAATTCTTGTTTAGAACATTTCATCGTCTATCCATAATAGCAAACAAAACAAAATTGACAGAGGTACACATTTAACAATTGTAAAATAAATTAGAATATGAATATAAAGAGATGGAGGGTAGGACTCTAGACTCTAATGATGATACTAAAATTGGTGATATAGTGAAATTTCAGACTATAAATATTCAGATGATATCCTATGTTAATTATTTCAGCCTTAAGAATCAATGAATAAACAGTAGTAGTAAGAATTAAAAAAATATGGAATTCTAGATAGTCTTTCAACAGGGAGAATTTCATTGTACAATACTTCAAAACAAGTGATTGTCTTGCTCAAAAGTTAAGTGATTATATTATCTCTTCTTTGTAAAAAATATTTTTGCACCAAAATTTTCTGTCTTAAATGGAAAAATGCTGCAGATATAGAGTAATTAAAATTTTTTTAAAGAATTATTTTTTGAATGTTTATTGGGGAGGGGGAGGGGCAGAGAGAAAGGGGACAGAGAATTTGAAGTGAGTGCCACACTGACAGCAGACAGCCCAATGTGGGACTCGAACTCACAAACCACGAGATCAAGACCTGAGCCAAAGTCTGATGCTTAACCAACTAAGCCACCCAGGTGCCCCCCAAAATAATATTTTTAAATTATGACTAAAAAGGGAGCTATCTTCTCTTTAACAGATGTGTGAGCTGTGAAAACTGTCAAAAGCATTGCATTTTAACAATGCAAAGCTAAAAGGATCCATAGATAATGATAAGCTTGAAGATGGATTTGTATTCTGAAATCAGTGAACTCAAATACATATGTTTTAGATTCATGCATGAAAAAGCAATTAATTGCAGTCAAAACCTATTTCTTATTTGGGACTTAAATATCATTAAACCAGAAAAATATGGGATAAAAAGTAATGTTTATATTCTTATTAAATGTTTAAATAACAGTATTTTTAAAAATCCCTTCCTGTCACCTATAAATAATTTGCAAAATTACTTAAACATATATTAAAAAATGAAAGGGTCCATTGGTTCCAGATGATATTACTGTTAGCATAAAAAGTGTCAATCAGGGGTGAATAGACAATATAACAAGTACCTGTAAGACAAGCGGTAAGAACTAGCAAGAAGAAAAACAATTGTCTTTGTAGAAGCTTTCTCAAGAAGTGGCATTAAAGGTAAGATATGTTTGGGCACATGAAAATGAAGGCATTAATAGGGAAGAAGATAAATGGTAGGAGATAGGCACAGAAATATGAAAACCTGAGAAGTGTGTATAATACTTAACGGGAATTGGATATGCCTGAGAAAACTTCAGAGGAAATCATGTTCTGCACTAATATTTACAAACGTACTTTAGTTTACTAGCAAAGCTTTAGTGTAATGAATTACCTCATGGATATTTCCTCTTTGTGAATCAACAGTAAATCTTTTTCCATCTATTTAGGAAAGCTTCAGACAATAGTAGAGCTATTGATTTGCTTAAGTGAAGAAAAATATGGAAAGAGGTAAGTTATTTGCAAAGAAAAAGTCAAGTATGCATAGAAGAAAGAACTAGAACGACTAGAAGTTATGTCAGAGAGATTATTTGCCAAAAGGGAAAATGGAGCAAACGTGTCTTCTAAAATCTTGAAACTGCAGACTGTGACATGACTATTCCTAAGAACCTGGTATTAGCACTCAATAGTGAGAAAAATTGTAACTGAAACTGAAGTCTGCATTTTTCTATTAGTGTTTACTATGCTATAGTATGTTGATAATAGTAGTAGTTTTACTTTGACTTATTATATCATTGATAATCTACAGAAGGGTTTTATACTTATAATTATCATTCCAATTATTGATATTTTAATATTATTTAGATTATTCAAACGTTCTCTTGTTTTTACTTTTGTTTATATTATGACTATGCCTATCATCAGACACAAAGCATCATTATCTTACATAAACTGCAGTGAATCATGATTTTGATAAAAAATAATTAAAACAAAATTCACCATCACTACCTTTAGTTGGTTTTCAATTTCTAATACATTGTACAATTAAACAGTATACCACAATATGTATAAGATAGAAAAATACTTTATTAATGTTTAACCTTGTTGTCTGAGACACCAGGAAATATCCCAAGTAAATTTTGTTAAATTTAAGTAGATTAAAATTGGACTATTTAATGATTCATTTTGTGTAAAATTATACTTCAGATCAGAAAAGAATCAATTAGCAAACATCACATATTGTATGCATTCATTTTCCATTTTGGGTTTGACTGAGTTCAAAATTGCTGACCTTGAGAAAGAAGGAAAATATATCAAGGAAATATCATTAAGGCTGGGATTCTTGGGTTCTGGAATTGGCAAGAAAATTCACAAGGAGATTCTGAAAGTATTTTCTATAAAGCTGAATTCTCTCCTGAGCTAGATTATGGAGCAATTCTACTCTAGCTTTGGAACCACCTTGCCTTTTCTGGCTTTATGTGGTTAGATATGCTTTGAGTTTCACTGCCTTTTCTTCTTAGTAAAATTTCATCACCAGCCTGAAAGATGCTTCTCTATAAAGGTTTTGGGAGGGTTGCATCTCATTCTAAAGTATACCAGTAAGTATAGTTAAAATATCAAAGAGTATCATTATTCTAGATTTCCATCACCATGTTTGTAGGTACAAGATTCCAAAATACATGATTTTAATGTAAAGCCGAATCTCTTTTGCTATAATACATTTTCAATTTTATTCTCTGTGCTATAGTTAAAACAATTTCTCTGTTGTGGAGACTAAAATCTATCTCCTTAGAATTTGATAAGATTTCTTTTATTTTATGCTTCCTTTTCAGACTCTCCTAGTTTTTAAATTCAGACAGACTAACCTGACTTGTATCAGGTAGACTAACCTGACTTCAAATTCCTGTTTTCCTGCATCTTAGCTTGCTACTATATAAAATTATTTTATCAGTCTAAGCTTTAAATCTTTACTTGTAATATTATAATATAAAATAAAAATATTTAACATAAAATACTATATATATTACATATATATGTACTTATATAAATATAGAGACAACTTAATAGAGTTTTCTCTTAGGATGCAAGTGTATAAATATCTTAATGCAGTACCTGGAAGAAAATAAGCAGCCAATGCATTTTAGTGATTCTTTTCTTCTTTCTTATTTACTGACATTCCCCCCCATGCCCATCTCCAACTTCTTGTCATGGCCCTCAAACCTAACATTTCTTAACAAATATGGTTCAGAGTAATTTTTAAATAACTGGTCCAATACTAAGTTTACATCTGCTGTGTAAATTATGCTATGCTAATATAACTGAAATTTTTAGCTTGGGAGTTGAAGGAGATGTTTGGACCCATAGGTAATCTTGCAGCCTAGATTACCTAGAATAGATGTGAAGCAAGGAAGATGACTTACAAGACTGTGGTTATCCAAGTCCATGAAGAGGTACACAGGCAGTATCATGAAGAATACTGGGCTCAACAGGCTTAAGAAGTGACAGCAGAATGGGGTCTATTAGTCTATGAGCTGCCTGGATATTGCTAACACACCAACAGCTTTCCTATATAATTTCCAAAGTACGGATCATAACTGTCAAAATTCCCTGGGGATATTTGTTAAATTTTGGATTATCAGATGCCTACCCAGACACACAAGCTTAGAATCTCTGGTCTTGTATTTTCAAGATACTCCTGTGGAGATTTTTTTTGGGTACCAGTGTCTGAGAACGTCTTTTCCAGATGGATCTTTCAGTTAAAATGCTGTTCCTCTGGAAGTAGGGAGGAATGGACAGCTATTCCTCATCAGACTTAATTGGGCTCTATGATGAACAATTTGGTCATAGAGCCCTTCATCCTTCTGTTGAGTCTCTAAATTATTCTTGGCAAAATTGCCATTATTTTTTAACACTTATAGATGTTTTATCCCACCGTAAATGACCAGGCCTTCTAGGGAAATGACTAAATTACAGATTTGGGGTCAGAATGTATTAGATGGAACTATAACTATGCATTGTCCACTTTTCCACTGGCTAAAGTATTCAAAAACAATATAAGTGATGGCGATTGCAGCACATTGGACTTATAAAAGTCCCTGTGTGTCTAAAGGTACTCAAGAAAAGAGACAACAACAAATGCCGTGTGTGTATCTGTTTGAGTACTTGTACCAACCACAAGATCAAGGAAAAAAATTGAAATAGCAAGTTTCGACATAAATATCCTCTTAACTTGATTATGATTCTAGTTTAATTTGTGTTGACTACTAGGAAAGCTCACTTTAGCTGATGGAATTTCTGGTAGTGTTTTCTTGGTTTTTAATCTTTTCCAAAATGAATTGTTTGAATCTTCTTGTTTTCAATAATTTCTGATTCACTTTTGATTTTCTTTTCAAATTGCTATAAATATCACTTGAAAGCAAGTTGTGCTTTTTAGCTACATGGTTCAACAGCCTCCATTCTGTAGCAGGTACAAATTGCAATTGGAACAGACCATTCTACCACATTTTATCATTCCTTGACAATATATTCTATTATTTTCTTACTATGCCTCCATCATGTTCCATCATAAGTAATACAAATGCAGAATTCATTGCTTCCACAGTCATTTTTGAATTTACTATAAAGACAACCCTGACAATACAAAGTCATTTCTGTCTTGAACCTATTTACCTGTCCTGTCAGAATGCCATTTGTTTATGCATTGATCTGTCGTTGCCTTATTCATCCTGGTTTGGATTTAAAAGCAGTACACACACCTGTTTTACATAGATGGATCATTCAGTAAAAAAGAAATATCTTATTACATTAAGAGAAAAATGTTTAGTTCTTTTAAATGATCTACATATTATAAAGTTTCATTAAAATCATAAGAGTATATTTTATTAATAATTAGGAAGATGACAATATTATTAATTCTAGGTGGTGTTTATTGAGTATTTCACATGTGCTACTAATTGTGCTAAGTGCTTTTCATATGATATCTCAGCTAGGGTAATAACACTCCTAGAAGAGCTATTATCAACTATTTTTTGAAGGAATTGATTAAAAATTAAATTAATAAGTAAGATATTCCACAGTAAGTGACAGAACTAGGGTTCTGGAATTGCCTAAAATTTTTCTAACTATCAGAAATGACTAATTTTTATTACAATGTGAGGAGGCTATCTATATATGCATGATAATATAGAAAAGGAAAATGAACACCTTGATAATTAAGAATCCAATTTTAAGTCTTCTTAAAAAAAGATGCTAGAGGCTGAACTTTATAAGGCAAAACATTTGAACATTAAGTCATTTCTTTCAAAAATATTATGTGTGACTTTATTGCTTTGTTGATTTTTATCAGGACGATGATTTTTTTTTTCTAGCAAAAATTAGCTAAGTTTAGCCATACTTGTCTTCTGTTGGCAAGCATATTATCAAAAATATAGCTTGGAAGGAGACAAGAAAAGGAAGGTGGTACAAGAAATTAGATCTTAAAAAAAATAAAACTATTAGCCATTCTTGATTTCACTAAATACATCATGAAAATTAACTCCAAGTTTAAACAATATTTCTCAAAATGTGGTCCTCTTCTGAGGTACTTTAAGTTTCTTGATCTTAGGCTCCACTAAAAATCAAAATCACTAAGCTTGAGCCCCAGAAGTAGAACAAGCACCCCAGGTGATTCTAATGTATTTTGTTTGAGAACCAGTGCTTTAAGCTTCTAAGGTAAAATTAACATTCAGCTAGATTGAATTATCATAAACATGCAGCAACTGGCAAATGTTTAATAGGCACCTTATTAAAAGAAGCTTTTAGTTTCACACAATGAGGACTTGCAATCCATTAACCCCCATCTGTGTCTGTTCAATTCACATCTAGACTTAAAAATAAAACACTTAACATGGAAGAGCCTTAGGCCAGAAACAAAGCTCACCCAAGTTTAATAGTATCTTAAGACTCAAAATATACAACCTTGAATTAAAAAGCAAAAACGTAAATAGGGTTGGAAGATGGAGAGGAAGGAACCATTTCCTCCTTTCCCTGTATCACACAGGCAGCAATAAAAATAAAAGAGCCACACTATTTATTTTGAACTTTTGAATGTAGTACCATCTAGTGAATATGTATATTTTGATAGCCAATAAAAACAGACCATTTAATTGCTTTGACTTTTGCTTCTTAGAGAGAATGAGTTCTTTAATAATAACTTTTAAAAAGCTGTAATTTTCTTGTTGATCTTTGAATGTTTCCCACTAAGCCTATTTCATGCTGATGTAGGCCAGCGGCCCTCCCTTCCATTATCATTAATGAGGCTAAGGCACTCAGTAGTGGGAGAATGACCTTGTTTAAACAGTAGTTAGTTATTCATCCAATTGACTCTGATGGAAACGTGTAGGATCATTAATAGAATAGATGATCACACAACAGATACCAATCGTGGAACAATGTCTATAATAAGGTCTGATAAAATCTTTGCGTCCTTTCTCTTTAGAGTGTGGAGTCTAGAGTGGATAAATAGTCATTCAATTTATGCTTATATAAAGTAACTAGTTGACGTTTCAGCAAAAGGCTTATGTCAGAACCCAGATAATGAATGTCCATAATTTTAAAGAGTGTGGTAGATTTGCTGCATGATCAAGCATCATATACATGGATGAGTTGACTATATTATTTATAATGAGACTTATTATGGTTTATAGCACCTGATATTCATGCAAACCCAAGTTTATGTTTCATGAAGATAATCAATATAAATTATTCTATGACCAATCTTTCTGCATTTATACTTCATTGTTTTGGGGAGAGCATTCTTGTATTAAATATGAAGATCATTGGCTCAATACTTTGGGAACAGATAAACTTCACATTTCCTTATAAAATATGTCATCATGGGGCACATGGGTAGCCCAGTCCATTAAAGCATCAGACTCCTGATTTCAGCTCAGGTCATGATCTCATGACCTGATGTATTCTTTGGGTATACATTTTATTACTGTAAAGATAAGTATTTAAATATTATATACCCAGTTGCCCTGGGCTCTATTTTTTTATATCCTTTATCTCCTGTCAATTACTCTTCCCACTCCAAACTAAATTTCTTTTATATGGATTATTTTATGACTTAAAATTAATTGGAAAGGAAATTATTTCTGTAAAAAATATTACATATATCAATTTTTGAAGCTAATATAGCTGAAACAAATAATAATAAATAAGTTCCTTATATACAAGGCATTATTTTATAGTGTCATAGTTAAGAACTTGGGCCCTTCTGTGAGATCTGGTTCTAGCACTACCTCAGTTATAGACTCTGAGAACCTGGGCAATATAAAAAATCTTTCTCTGCCTTACTATATTCATTTATAAATGGGACATGGTATTATTACCTGCCATATGGCAAAATATCTGCCCTATGAGATTTGCCTGAGGTTTATATGAAATAATGATTCACAGAGCCTGGTATATATAGACTTGAAATTATTAACTAAAATGTTTTTATCACTACCACAACCCATCAAGTCTCAAAGACAATTCTCTTTACATCAGTACTTACATTGTTTCTGGTGCTATTTGAATGTACTATTCAAGGTCTTTTATATATATGTATTATTATAAAGTCAAAGTCATTTTAAACTTAATTGTCATCTACTGACTTGAAAATGATTATTATATGTATGTTTTGGGCTTAATTTTATTGGCATCATTAGAGAAATACTTTTCAATACCTGATGCTGTAATAGTGTACTGGTGTCCTTTTTGCCTTTATATAAAGTTGAGTTTAGGCAGTGATAAAATGATAATAGCCTCTTCCTTTTGGATATGAAGTTTCAGTTCTGTGTCTTTTAAAAAATCTTTTCATGGGATTTCACATCTCTGCTATATATCACTCTAAAAATAAGTTGAAGTTTAGACAACTGCCCATTGACTCTGGCAAAGGAAAGGATTAGATCTCAATCTCATGAAGATCAAGTAACTAAATTCCAATTTTCTTCAATAGCTTCTTTTTTTGATGTCTGCACAGAGCAAGGCTTCCTTGGGTCATAATCTCTCAAGTTCAGTAACTTAGAAGGTTAGGCCAGGTCTGTGATTGACTTGAAAGCCATGAGGAAATGTCTAGGATTTATAAGAAATGTTCACGATGCATGATATTTTTCTACTCTGAGTTTTAGAAACAAAGGTGGTATCACAGGCAGTAGATGATGGATTTTTGGTAATTTGGTATGTTCAGAAATTTAACAATTTGAACTTGTATTTAAAAAATACTCAGATGTCCTTCAAGTCCATTTTATGGCTTGACTATAAGAAGGTATGTCCCTATACAAGTTACTTCCCTCGTTTGGCTTTCATAATGGTTTCTAAACTAACTTATTTTCTTTTTGTAAATTTTGTTTAACATTTATTAATTTTTGAGACATAGAGAGAGACAGAGCATGAGTGGGAAAGGGGCAGAGAGAGAGGGAGACACAGAATCTGAAGCAAGCTCCAGGCTCCAAGCCGTCAGCACAGAGCCTGACACGCGGCTCAAACTCATGAACTGCATGATCATGGCCCGAGTCAAAGTTGGACCCTTAACCGACTGAGCCACTCAGGTGCCCGGAAATAAACTTATTTTCGTATAAGTACCGCACGCTAACCGATTGGCCACTGGAGATCCCGAAACAAACTTTTTTTCAAAGAATGGATATTAAACACCCTTAACTGAAATCTCCTTCATTCTCCAAGTCTCAATTTCTTTAATTATAAATACAAAATTCATAAATCCCACTCACAGAATTATAAAAATTGTGAAAATTTCAATAAATTTATGAAAGCCACATCATAATAAATGTGATTGATTCATATATTCAATATAGTTATTCATAATCTACATTCTATACGGTCCTGTTCAATGCTAAACATGTTTAAATGTTTCATTCTAATACTCACCTATAAGAGTCATAGTGAATGAATGCAAAATTTTCTTAGTGCCATGTATACATATCCACACAATCATAAATAAACATAAGAACTAAAATTCACCCTATCAACTAATATTTTAGGTAGCATTTTAATTTATATGATATCAAGGTAGATTTTATTTGTTGTTAATAATACAGTTATTTCATTTCTTCTCATCTTTTTTTTTTCTCTATTAGTAGTTAATAACCAGAGAAACAGAGAAACAGAGGAAGCTTTGGCTGATCCTAGGTTCTGGTGGCCATCCAGTTGAATCACTTATGGTTGACAGACAAAAGGAATCTAGGAATCACCTCAATTCCTTCACTAGTCTCCTTTATGTAAGAATTATGTAAACCATATAAAAGATGGTGCATGCTAATGAAATAAAAGATCATTATTTACTTTAACCTATTCAAAATCCTTTGGTTTAGATGGTCTACAAATTATTTTGATAATGAAGTTGGGGCATAATAATCCTACCTTATAATATACAATAATTTGATGAGAAATTCTTATTGTAGCATTTAAATGACATTGTTTTCCTTTCTTTTACTATTAAGCACATGTGAAAATTCTAATACTGATCAAGTTTTTTATTTAACCTCTTTTTTTTTGTTTGTTTGTTTTTTAGTAGTCTTCAAGTCCAGTGTGAAGCCAAACACAGGGCTTGAACTCATGAGCCTGAGATCAAGACCTGAGCTGAGATCAGGAGTTGGACACTTAATCAAGTAAGCCACCCAGGCAACCCCGGTTGTTGTTCTGTTCAAATGTTGGCTTTCATGGTAATAGTTATGTCAATGATTCAAAATTTAATTCAAATTCACCTTGGACCAAATGATATCATTCTTGTAGATGTACATAGTAAGGATATGCATGTGGCAGCTAAATTTTCAAGGCTGTAGGTTATATGCCTGTTCAAATTAATAGTTATTTGTCTATTCCACTCCAGTGATCCTGGTGAGTCAAACCCTTGACATGTAACTAAAGATGAACAATTTTAGTACGCAGAAAGAATTGTGTGAGGTTGGAATCATAATTTCTCTCCTTGAAGACCTCTGTTTCCACAGTTCTTTCCAGATAATGTAACTATTTTTTTTCTAAAGTTATTTCATCTTGGGTTTCTGTCTCTAGAAACCAAAAATAATTTAGCTAACATGGCATTGCTTTTTCCAGAATGTCAAGCAAATGGAATCATACAACCTGTAATGTTAGCTTAATATGTTTGAGATTCATCCATGGTGTGGCATATATCAGTATATCCCATTGTACCACAGCTTGTTTATTTATTCATCATTTGGACATGTGTATTCTATCCAGTTTTGGCATTTGTGAATAAGACTCCTAAAAACAAACAAACACAATGTGTGAATGTGAGCTAACACAGAGTGAATGTGTTTTCCTTAAAAGCTACCAGGGGTGCCTGGGTGGCTAAGTTGGTTAATTATCTGACTCTTGATCTTGGTTCAGGTCATAATCTCATGGTTTGTATGTTTGAGGGCTGCATCAGGCTCTGCGCTGGCAGCATGGAGCCTGCTTGAGATCTTCTCTCTCTTCCTCTTTCTCTGTCTCTCCCCTGCTCGGGTGCTCTCTCTCTCTCTGAATACATAAATAAACTTAAAAAAGAGCTACTAGTGGGGTCCAGCTCCTATTTATATTTTCTAATTGACTTAATATCATAAGCAATTGGTTATCAACTAGCTGTAATCAGGTACCAAAACTTGCAGATAGTCTTTCTCTCACCAAAGTCTATCATCTTCCACTACCAATGAAACAGAAATTATGACCTATACTAAACACATTATTGATATCAATCATGAGTGATTAAATAGAGAATAGATAATGTGGTAGATATTATTACTTAATAAATATGTACCATCAAATATTTAGATGTAAAGAAACATACCTTCTCTAGCTACTCTTCTCATTTTTTGGTTTTATATTTAATTACAAAAACTCTGAAATTGTTACAATGCTTCTCAAAATTACATAGGAGCAATTTCTTCTTTTGAGAATGCTGGAATTAGAAAATTTTATCTGATTACAAAAAGAATTCTAAGAACAGTTTTTTTTTTTTACCAGATTTAATGTTGGCTGAATATAACTGAAATTGTTATTAAAATACTATTTCCCTTAAATAATATTTTATTTTTGAACCTTTAGAGAATTTGTACTTATGTAATTCCATTCCGGAAATGGAATGCTATTAAAGTGAAACTTACTATATAGAAATACAAAGCTTTCAGACTATATTAGCTAAGTAACATGCATTATTTTTAAAACTTTAGGCAATGTAGCAAATCCTCTGTGATGAGTATGTAAATATGCTGATGAGATTTCCAGTGTTTCTGAAAAGAATCTTATTTGGCCAATATAATGTGGAGTCATAATCTCAAGGAGCAAAGTGGTATGTGGGTGTTGAAGTAGGTAAATGCGGGAAATTTATTGTAATCACAAGTAACTCAGGAAGCAGGATGCAGACTGTCTTTTTAAGTCTACCATCTATAGGATATGTTACTTTATTACTTCTTAATTGAAAGTGTATATGTCATATTTATATCCTTAAGTTAAATATGTGTGTGTCTGTGATATATGAGATTATTATTTACAATGGCAGGCTGGTTATTGATTCCTTTTCATAAGCCAATTGCACTCAATATAAAGACATGGATAGTCATAAATAGATGTAGATATAGATATAGATTAGATATATATATATATATAGATAGATATAGATATAGATGATATAGATACAGGTATAGATATAGATATTCATATATATATATATATATATATAATAGGAAATAAGTAGTATGTGATAATAGTGACACTTGGTATATTATTAGCATCATCATCTTTCTCATCATTATTATCATTTATTATAACAAGTCAACATGGCACACATATAGGCCACACATGAGCCTATATGTTGTTTACTGAGTAGAAAAATAATCCAAATAGACTTCAACATGTTAAACATTTATGCTTTTTGTTTATCAAGGCCTTTAACTCACGCTTTGAGATTTAGAATTGTTTTCTGACAGCTTATTTTTTCAGCAGATGTGAAGATGAATTTCTGTTTACAAATTAAGGAAAAACAACTTTATTATTTCAGTGATGTCTCTCCTTTGCTCAAAACCTCTCAATAGGTTCCCATCTTACTAAGAGTAAGAAACAAAATAAAGCATAGAAACTTCTAGAAGATATGGTTCCTATGATCTCTTTGAACATGTCTGATGCTACTCTCACTCTTGCCTACTCTGTTCCAACCACTATGATTTCTTGGCTTATGTTAGAACTAGGAATGCTCTCATCTCAGGGTCCTTGCACAATGCTTGCAATGGTCTTTCTCCAGACAGCTTAATGATATTTTTTCTTTATATCATTCAAAGCTTTGGTCAACTGTCACCTCTCAGTGAGGCTTATCCTTACATGTACTAGTTTACATGATACCCTATCTTTTGCTTCCAAGCATCCTTGATATGGCACAGGAGCAACAAAGAACTATATTTGAAAGGATCACCTTCCCCAGATGGTTCTAGATTATATTTTACCAGTGAGAAGAACTCATATGAGATTTAGGAGACAGAAAATGAGGTAAGATTAACCTTTAAAAAGAGTTGTATCTAGAATCTTGGGGAGAGAAATTCACAATATCTCCTTCATGTTGGTAATGGTTTCAAATCAATATGTTTAAAAAAGAGAATATGGGCAAAAAAATCATTTTTAGATAAGTAAAATTTAGACAGATTACCACAAACTGACTTTCTGACAATGGAGTCTAAGGAATTCATTTCAAGAGAAGAGGTTAGAAAAAAAAATCATAGGACAGTCCGAAGGGAAAGAATGAATGGTTAATAAAAGGTAAACACAGACATAAACAGTGATTGATATAAAATGATAACAATGATAAAATCCATTTATGTGATTAAAAAATCATAACACTTAAGGGAATTAAAACACAAGCCACGGACTGAAAGAAAATATTAGCAAAACACAAATCTGATAAAGGACTGGTACCAAAAATATGCAAAGTCTTAAAACCTAACAATAAGTAAACAAGCAACCTAACTAAAAAATTAAAAAATTCACCCAAGTTCTGAATAGATACCTCATCAAAGAAGACATCCAGATGGAATACACATATGAAAAAAAAAGCTCAACATCATATATCATTAGGGAATTGCAAATTAAAACAAGATACCACTACACACCTGTTAGAATGGCCAGAATCCAAAACACTGAAAACACCAAATGCTGGTAAGTATGTGAAACAAGAACTCTCATTCACTGTTCATGGGAATGCAAAATAATTCAGCCATTTTGGATGACAGCTTGGCATTTGTTTTTTACAAAACTAAACAAACTCTTACCATATGATCCAGAAATCATGCTTATTTGCATTTACCAATATTAGTTGAAAATCTATACACACAAAAATTGACATTCAATGTTTTTAGCAGCTTTATTCATAGCTGCCCAAACATGGAAGCAACCAAGATGTCCATCAGTTGTTAAATAGATAAACCAACTGTGGTATAACCTTACAATGGAATATTATTCAGCAATTTAAAAAACTGAGATAGTGGAATGAAAGTCATGGTAATGACTAATGCATGTTGCTAAGTGAAAGAAGCCAATCTGAAAAGGTTACATATTGCATAATTGTAACTATATGCCATTCTAGAAAAGGCAAAACTATAGATACAATAAAAAGATCAGTGGTTGCCCAGAGTTCAGGAACAAAGAGGAACAATCACTAGGTGGAGCATAGGGGCTTATAGGGCAGTGAATTTAGCTTGTACTATACTGTAAAGGTAGATAGATATCATTATACATTTGTCACAATCCATAGACTGTATAACACAATGAATGAACCCTATGCAAATTATTTTTAATTAATAACAATGTATCAAAGTTGGCTCATCAACTTTAACAAATGTATCACCCTACTGCAAGTTGTTAATAATAGGAGATAATGCATATGCATACAAGACTATTGAAGATAATTGTTTTAAGACATGTGAATGGGTATTTGTGGCATTTTGGATAATTTGTTTTATTTATTTATTTTGAGAGAAAACAGGCTGGGGAGCGGTAGAGACAGAGAGACAGAGAGATAGAGAGTGAGAGAGAGTCCCAAGTAGGCTTCTCACTGTTAGCACAGAGCCCGATGCAGGGCTCGAACCTACGAAGCATGAGACCATGACCTGAACTGAAATCAAGAGTCGGACATTTAACTCACTGAGCCACCTAGGCACCCCTGGATAAATTTTCATGTGATAGCATCATGTGTAAATTGAAAACTGTTATGTGTGTATCAAATATCTCCAATGGAAGGCCACTTGGTGTACTTTGTAATACTATTACTATTCAAAAATTGGTTGATATAAGATGAAGACACTGATGGGTTCAGTAAGACATGAACATGGGTTTTTTTCATAAGTTGTGATAATGGATAAAAGTAATATAAGTAACTTACTATATTATTGTGTATAATTTATGTTTATATCAGTGGGTTGAAAAGAATCTATTTATTCACAAATAATAGTTTTATACACAAAGACATAGATAAAATAATCTAGAGATTTTCGAAAGATAAGAGTTTCATAAGTTTGTTGGGTTTAAAATCAAGGAGGATAAGTCAATGTCATCAAACAACTAGAAAATATAATTTAAAAAAAGACATAATTTAAACAGTGTCAGAGAATATAAAGTTCCTTGGAATAAATCATAAAACTATCTCTAAGAGTCCTATGTGGAAAACTATAAAATTTTATCAGGATACATAAAATATTGATAATTGGGGAGTTAGATCATGTTGGTGGACATAAAGATAGAATATTAGAACAGTGTCATTATTTGTGAATTGATCTATAGTTTCAACATAATTCCAAATAATATTCCTCAGAATGTCCTTATGATTTTTATGATTCTCAAATTTATATTGAAGAGTTAAATCCTTCCATGTCTTGATGTAGTTGAACAGCTTATATGTGATGAATCTTTCCACTGGGAATGATTAGAAAAATTAGATAAAATTGAAATAAATGATTACTTTGTAGCATGTGAGAACTAAAACAGCAAGGACTTGAGAGGCAAAGATCCTGGGCAGGGGGGATACATGCTGAGCTGATCCCTGTATATTTCACATAGCTTTTCCCAATTCTCCAATCCCTAAAGCAGCAGAGAGGTTAGAAGCTGAGGTGGAATTGGCAGCTACAAATCTGAGAAACCGCCAAGGCTTTTGCTCTTCTCTTAATGATGCATAAGCAAAACTATAATTGAGGAGAATTAGTAAACACTTCAAGCTTTCTTTGGGGACCCTTGAAAGGAAGTGACATATGCATGAATGCGGACACTCACAGGCCTGAAACCAGCTTGGAATCAGATCAAACCCAGACTGAAGGAATGGGATCTGCCTCATCGTGTCAAACACAGAACATGTCAAAAACAAAAATACATCCTACTAGGACAAATAGAACTCCTGTCACAGCCTTAAATTTTGCCTACCATCTTCATAGCTAATATCCAGGATTGAACCAACAACTATTCGGCAAAACAAAATTCAGGAGCAATTTATCAAAAAACAAGAAAAATGTAATAGAAATAAATGAAATTGTGAAAATATTAAAATCCTAAAGAATCTCAGAAGAGATTGGCAACCTGTAAAAAAGAAGCAAAAAGGAATTTCATTTGCAAGCAATACTATCACTGAAAATAAGAACTCAATTTAATGCTAGGTAAAATATAGCAGAATAGAGGATACATATCTTGGAAGATAAGACAATAAAAAATAATCTGAAGTGCAAAGAAAAAACTTAAAAAATAATATATAAAAAGAAGCAGGAGCCATATGAAACATGAAGAAATTATTAATACAAAGCAGCTAGAATCTAAAGAAAAAGAGAATGAGGCTGAAAAATATTTAAAGAAAAAAATGACAAAGAATTTTCAACACTGATGAAATACCATGCTGGAGATTTAAAACAATTCTGAATGTCCAGCAGAATATATGCGAAGAAAACCACACCTTGGATCATCACAACAAATCTACTAAAAATTAAAGACAAAAAAATTCTTTTGAAAAAAATTTCTTAATGAAGCAAGCGGAAGGCCCAGAGAGAGGTGCGGTCATATATGGAAACCTAGTATTTAATACTGGTGACATTGCAGATAACTGAGGAAATGCTCAATAAATGAAGATGAGAAAATGACATATTTCTATGGGAAAAACAGGATTTGGGGTTTCTATATGACACCTTTCAAAAATATGAAAATGAATAAAAACTTAAATGTAAAAAATATCAATGCAAGAATGATAATTTTATTATGTAGAAGAAATTATGGAAGTATACTTTTATTTTTTGTTATTTTAATTTTAATGTTTATTTATTTTTGAGAAAGAGAGAGAGAGAGCATGAGCAGGGGAGGGGCAGAGAGAGAGAGGGAGACATAGAATGTGAAGCAGACTCCAGGCTCTGAGCTGCCAGCACAGAACCTACATGAGGTTTGAACCCACGAACCACAAGATCATGATCTGAGCCTAAGTACAATGCTTAACCAACCAAGCCACTCAGGCACCCCTGGAAGTGTACTTTTATAATATTTGGTAACAATTCATTTCTTTAATAAAGAATAAAAGCTAATCAGAAGCAAAAAGATTGATAAATCCAATTATACAAAGATTTTCATCACAATGCACCATGAAGAAAATGAAAGAATAAAAAATAATACTCTATATTGTAAATCAAAGGGAACTCTTTTACAATGTGGATGATACGTAAACAAGAAGGGCAGTTTGGAAAATAATTTGACAATATCTTGTTAAATTGGGTAGTAATATATCCTATAATCTACCATTGTCTTATACATGTATTTTAGAGAAATTCTGGCATGTGAGCACCAAGGCACATGCACTGGACAGTTTTTAAAAGCACAGTTTATTAAACCAAATTTTTGAAATAAGAAACCTAAAAGCTGTATGCAATATGTAAAGGTAAATTATAGCAAATAATTTGTTGGAATATTATCATAAAAATGAACCATAAACCAAAAGAATAACAAAAATCTTATAAAGATACTGTTGAGAAAAAAGTCCCAGTTTACAAACCATACTGTGGCATTATTTGTGTAAAGATCTAAAACAAGTTAAAAAAATTCTTTATTTAAGATTCATACATATGTAATCACAATGTTTTTTCAAAGAAAGTGTTAACTGTAGGGGTGCCTCAGTGGCTCAGTTGGCTAAACGTCTGACTTCAACTCAGATCCTGATCTCATGGTTCATGATTTCGAGCCCTGCACCAACAGCACAGAGCCTGGAGCCTGCATTGGATTCTCTCTCTCTCTCTCTGCCTGTCCTCTGCTTGTGCTATCCCATTCTCTCAATAATAAACAAATAAGCATTTAAAAAAAAAAAGAAAGGGGTAACTTAAAATTCAAGAAAATCATAGTAGGAGATACAAGATTATGGCATAAGAGGTAGGCTGTGTTATTGACAATGCTCTAGTAAGAGCACAACAAAACACTAAATAATTCTAGTTTACATCCTTATTCTATAGAAAAGATAATGGAGAATTTAGTACTTCTATATATGTTAATTTTTCTCTATGACTTTGCACAAAATAAATTTGGCATACTGCAAACAGTACTACATATTCTAAAAGGGCTTAGGGCACCTGGGTGGCTCAGTTGGTTAAGCAACTTGGTCAAGCAAAGTTGGTCTGAATTTGGCTCAGCTCATGATTTCCCTATGTGAGTTCGAGCCCCACATTGGGTTCTGTGCTGACAGCTCAGAGCCTGGAGCCTGCTTTGGATTCTGTGTCTCCCCATCTCTCTCTCAAAAATAAATAAACATTAATAAATAAAATTAAATAAATAAAAGGGCTTACTTAGACCTCTTCAAATGTAACCGCATTGCATTGCAGGAGGTAAAATTCTTGTCAGACACAAAGCAATATGGCCAAGCATGACAGATTGAAAAATCAGATTGAAACTGTGAACTCTGGATCCCCCATTTTGATGCGTCCATCTCTGAATATTCAAGTATGAGTTCTTAGTTACCAAAAATAATTAAAATTTTATTTGCCACTTTTGTATTTCCCTTTCAGATGCCTGTAGATACGTCACTTGGTTAGCAGTAAAAGTGAGCTTTAAATCCTTAGTTGAAAAATTTTGGACACTGCTCTTTTTCTTGGGAAATAGTACTTGGAGAATGTGAAGATGGATACAAAGTTATGTTGTTTAACATCACGTTGTCAACATATGTCTTTATATTACAGGTATAACAAATGTCAGAGTATCTTTACCCAAAACAGGTATTTAAAACAACACTAACTTAAGATAGAAAAGCAATGGTTGATAGCTTCTTTAGATATTTGAAATGAAACTTAAAAATATCTCTTTCTTACTCATTTATCACATAGGCTTTCTATGGTTTTCAGTAAAATGAATCCCCTTTATCCTCCTGTTAATTTTGTGCCACTTCTTTCGTAACTAAAGTGCAAAAAAGACCTGTCTTCTTTAGTAATCCTGTCTTCTCTTTAACTGGGACTGGCCAATATAAAACGGGGCCACCACAGGGACATGCAGGTGTCATTTTTACAAAGTAACATATAAATATGTTAAACGATGATGTTATTACTGCAAAGTTATTCCACATCGCAACTTATTCCTTATCGGTGTATAATCTCTTTTAATGTAGACAATAAATTGTTTGTTGTTGAACAGTTTTACTGTCTATGACATACGTTTTTGAACATTTTTTTTTTCTGTAACCAAGACAACTCTGCTTCAAATGATGCTTTATTGCATAGCTTCCAGTACTTTTGGAGGATTTTATAAAAGAGCTGAAAAATAGTGCGTGTTTGTATGGTAATTCAGTTATTTTATTTAAATCTAGGTAAGATTCCCTAGAAATATCTTAAAAGGTAGAATTGTACCCTTCTGTGGTATAATTCTGTGCCTGGGGCTAGATTTCCTGCAGTTCATCTCTCACTGTCTGCCTTGTTGAATCATAATCTGAGCACCACTAATCAACTACAGATCTAATCAGAGATTCCCCATACTATTTCATGGGGAAAATGACTCTTTTTATGTCCCAAGACATATGTGCCTTATCAGGACATATGCAAAACTTAAAATTGTTTATCATTTGCTGAATGGTGATAGGAAGAATTTTGAATTAAAGATGTGGGTGAAAAAATAAGTAAATATAAGATGTGGATGAGACAGCTCAATTGGGTTTCTGGCCTAATGATTCAAACTGACTGTATGTATACCAATCATTTTCATGTAATGCATAAGTTTTCTGATTTATTTATCTTGGGGCAAAATTTGGCTGATTTGCCCTAAATTTGGTTATTAATAAGAACATTTACCTTATGTGTCTAAAATCTGCATTCTAATTCTTCCCTTACTTTGTTCTGAAATACTGCCTCACATTATCAAATGTTTAAGCCCACACATAGGTTACACCACAGAGCAGATCAGCACTTCTCAGAAGTACTCGCCATAATTAAGGTAGTAGAAATATTTGGTGGTGTGGTCTCTTAAAAAACATACATGTCTTCTCCATTTAATTGCTTAAACTGAAATTGCTTCTGAAAATCGAGGGATTATATCTTTGTCACAAAGTTTGCTGTGGGAGTATAGTAGACTTCAATTGTTTACACATCTCTATTAGTCAGCTAAACACATTGAGCTCAGGCAATGTGACTCTCAGAAGAGAACGTGATTAATTCACTTCAGACAAGGAAATCTTCACAGAAGAAGTAGCATTTAAATAGAGCTTTAACAAACAAGTAGGAGTTCATTAGATAGAGAAACATAAGCAGATAGATGGAATCTGAAAACAGCACAGTCAGTAATAGGCATGGTGGCTAAAATGATGAGAAATAAAAATGGAAACTAACATGATGAATTCTTATCACACATTGAGCACTTTAAGTAGACTATAATGAATTTAACCCTCACAAAAATTCTAGGAGTTGTAAATTATTATTGTTCTTATCATTACCAACTTATTGATATGGAAACTATTCTCAGTAAAGTTAAGAAACCTGTTTGAGCAAATCACAGGGAAAGTGATAAAGATGAAATTGTATCCAGGTCTGTGTGACCCTAAAGCCCTAATTTTACCCATTAGTAATAACAATACTAGGGCAAGAAAGGACCTTAATAGTACTACCAAGAAAGTTAGGTTTTGATCCTGAAAAGTGCAGAACAATCAAAGTTTCCTAAAGAACCCTGGGAGGCTAGAGAGTTTGGAAGACCAGTTAGGAGCATAATGTGATAGCTTAGTAAAGCTCTGAATCAAGGAAATTAAAAGGGAATGGAGAAGAGTGAGTCATGAGGCATTTCAGAGGTAAAACCATAGAACTTAATGACTAGAACTTAGTGAAGAGGAGAAAGGAGTTCAAAGTTTATACATTGGTGACTAAAAAGATAGTAAATAAATTAACCAAGAAAGGGAGCATAGGTATAAGGGTGAAGAATAATGAATCTGATTGGGTCAACTTGAATGCGAGGCTTCAACAGTACATCCCAATCTTCTTTGTGCAGTTATGAGCACAGTCTATGAACAGAGGTAGCTTCTAGAGTTTCTTCTGATGTTTTCACTGATCAGTTGCAATTCTACATTTTACCTGAACAACTTTTCATCTTGATGGTTCATACAATTAATAGTTTCAAAATGAAACATTTTGTAATAATAAAAAAAATAAACTCATTGAGCTAATACTTGTTCTACTAGAATTGTCTTAAGATTTACAGAGTGTCAGTAGTCAAAATTAATTTGATTTTAAGGCCATAGAGTCTCACATTTATGAGCCACGCATTATATAGATGGAATTTGACCACATTATGTAGCAAAGCAGTTAATAATATAGAACTTCCAAGTAAAGTGGATCCACTATACTGGCCAGTGAATTTACCTTGCATATGGGTTTCACCGATATTGGTTTACTAAACTTACCCAAAGCTGGATATCCGGGTGGCTCAGTAGGTTAAGCAACCCACTTCGGCTCAGGCCGTGATCTCATGGGTCCTGAGTTCTGTCTCTGCCCTTCCCCTGCTCACACTCCCTCCGCCTCTCTCAAAAATAAATAAATATTAAAAATAATTAAAAAAATAAACTTGCCCAAAGATGTAACCCATGCCTGTTTTAGTGTATATGTTCAGAAGTTAATAATATAGTATGCATCCTAAGTCCATCACCAGAGTTGGAAAGAGTAAATATTCAGGAAAATTTTACTCTAGAGACTGAAATCTAATGACTTTCTTTCTCTGTCCTTTTTGGGCAATAGGCTAGTTATTTTCTTCATCTGGACAGAGATTTTTGTCATTAAATTTTTTTAGGGGCGCCTGGGTGGCTCAGTCGGTTGAGCATCCTGCTTCGGCTCAGGTCATGATCTCACGGTTTGTGGGTTTGAGCCCCGTGTTGGGTTCTGTGCTGACAGCTAGCTCAGAGCCTGGAGCCTATCTTCGGATTCTGTATCTCCCTCTCTCTCTGACCCTCTCCTGCCCTCTCTCTCTCTCTCTCTCTCTCTTTCTCAAAAATAAATAAAACATTAAAAAATTTTGTTAAATTTTTTTAATGTCTACTTATTTTTGACGGGAGGAGGGGCAGAGAAAGAGGGAGACTGTGAAAACATGACCTGAGCTGAAGTCAGACGCTTAGCCGACTGAGCCATACAGGCACCCCCAGGTTTTTGCTGTTTTAAAGCAAGAGATCTAAACAAATTGTTGTTGAAAAAAATGTATTACAGCCACCTTTATTTATTTATTTATTTATTTATTTTATTTTGTCTTTATGACTTTCTAAAAAAGGGTCCAAAAGACTAGTTTCAGAAAATAGGATTCAGAAGTTTGGTAAAAGTCAAATCATTAAAAACATCCCTTTACATATAATTCTACAACTTTATAAAAAATGTAATGGCTTTAATATCTTAAATGAATATCTCAACTAAAATGATTTATGCATCAATAGAATCAGGAAAGAAGGAACTGAGATTTTTTTCTATAGTTGTCTCCATTTTGTACATTAAAATCTGTCCAAATATGCTCATCAAATAAGTGAAATGCATTCTCTTTGGTTTGTTTTGATTAATATCACTGTCTACTTCTTTGAATAATAAAAGCTATCTCTTTCAATTCCCTGATCCTAGCTATCTATGTGATTTTTGCCCTGAACCTTGAAGAGATGTAACATTTAATTCAATTCTGGAGTAAAACTTATGCAAATATATTCCTTTGCTTTTTCTCTTAACCCATCCAGCCTGGGCTTTTCAATCTTGTAGATTTCATTGAGTCATTTATTAAATGCAAAGTTTTAGATTAATTTAGGGCTTCTCTTTTAATTGGATAGCCTCTTCATTTTCTTTATTTTATTTATTTATTTATTGGAGTTAGGTTCTTTACAAATAGATGACATGGTAAGGAAGAACATGAGAATCCCTTCTGTTATCTGCCTGCCATGCTTTTCATCAAATGATCCACATTGTAATAATCAATAAAATAAGCTCATCTCAGGTATCCTTTAAAGAGATTATATAGACTTATTTCCATTTTTTAAATGATCTCCAGTTCAGTGTTTACTACTAAAAATTGCGTATTTTTGCTAGGGAAACAATGTAAGATTCTCACAATTACTTTATCAGTGTTAGAAATAGTGAGCCACATAACCTGGAATAGAATTCCTATAGAGAAGAGGAGTGACTTCTTAATTTGTTTTAAAGGAGGGGCACTCACCCAAGAGCTGAATGTATACGATGTAGGATCTATCTGTAACTATCTGTGGAACCTGGAATAAATCACTTAGCTTCAGTCCCTGCACTTGTGAAACTGGGACATTAATCTCATAATTAATGGGAAACCCAATGAACTAATGCATAATAATTAATATTCTGCAATAGCATAATGCCATTATCATTTGCTGCTTTCCTCTCACAGGTATTCTTATTGCTTATTTTTATTTAAATTGAATTTTTAGAAACATTAAATGTATTTTTAAAAGGAAATTTTATATCAGCATTATAATGGAAAACAAGCATGTTTTTCACAAATAACAGATACCCAAAAAGTAAACACTGTGAAAACAAAACAATGCTACAAAATCCTACCTAGATATCTAAATATTGTGCCAGCCTGAAGCTTTATATTTGTAAAAAGACAGAGAGATTATAAAGAAATTGCGATATTCAACAGAGATGTCCTTTCTGAGCAATAAGAAGGCCAGAAGGAAAAATAAAGAGGAGTATCTTTGTCTCTGTATAATACAATGCTATTTAATGTTAAGACCATACACCATCTAATTATCTTCTGTAACAATTTTATGTGCCCCATATTTTGTGAAATATTAAAGAGATAAACACAAAATAATTAACACAGGACCTGCCAATACATTATGATAATTATATACCTCAAATGGTACTTTTACCAAATTAAAAACCTTCATCAATCCAATTAAATGGAGCAAATTCATACAGGTGAGGCTGACTACCAGAACAATTTATTTTTATCTTAACAAATTCTCTAATTAGTTTCATAGGCCAATTATAGTATTCCTCTTTCAAGCATTTGGTAAAATAAAATAAGGACCAACAGCACAAAGTTTCTAAAATATAAAAATACCACACCTCCATTCTGCTGATGAGACAATTCACTGAGTTTGTATTTTGACTATTGTTTTCAATTCTAAAATTTCCTTTTGTTTGATCTTGGCTGATAACTTCAACTTCTTTGCTAAATCTTTCTTTTTTCTTTCTTTTGCTTCAAGCATGTTCCTAATTGTCCATTGAAGCACTATTTTTGTTTACCATGGTTACTTTAAAATATTTATCAGATACTTCTAATATTTCTATTATCTTGCTGCTAGCATTTATTGATTGTCTTCTTTGCCATTCATTTCAGATCCACCTAGTTCTTGGTATAATGTGTGATTTTTGTTTAAAACCTAAACATTTTTGTAGTATGTTATGAACCACCATGTTTGAGCCAGCGTGAAAAGCAAAATTGCACCAAGTAAAACAGGCAATAGAGGAGACAGACTAAAATACAGTCTAAACTCAATTGCAGTAAAGGAAAGACTGGGGAGTCCCTAAGAGCTGGGGATGGAGGTGGATCTTAGACAATGTGTATTCACTAACCAGCTTTACACAAAAGTGAAGCAAACTTCCTGGAATCTTTCTAATAGGAGACTGCTTTACAATTGGAAGTGAGGTACCCATATACCCACCTAAGTTATATTTCTATCCACCCACAGAGACTGGGGGATGGGAGCCGTCTTCCTTGATGAGTAGATTTCAAACAGATGGCTCCCAAAGTCGAGAATGACCGGCCCAGGTTATTAAAAATAACTGGCAAGAAGCTTCTAAAATTATTTACATCTCAAAGGGGCAGAAGAAGATTTTGCAATTACAAGTTTTCTCAAGTAAATGCTCTAAGGAAAGGGAGGCCAGAGACCTAGAGTTAGGAAGAAACCTGTCACAAGTTGGGTCATGCTGAGGGAAATGTTAAGGCCATCTTTGTCACTGGCTTTTTCTGACATGACACTAGCAAGGCAAGAGGTAGGGGTCCCATTGTATTATTGCCTGGTGGAAACAGAAGTTCAGATTCCTCAGACAGCTTCCATGACACTCAAGGTGGGGATGGCTCTCCATCTCTGCTGAGCAGGGTGGAAGATTGTCTCCACATGCGGTCCACACTGACACAGTGCTTGGGGTAGGACCCATTTGTTGATGCTTGCTAAGATGCAAGTCCAGGTTTGCCATATGGACTCCATTGGCATTGCACAGTGTGGGGATCTATTACTGCTCAGCAGGGATGAAAGTGCAGGCTCCCTACCTAGCTACCCCTGACTCCAGCCTGGTGGGAGAGGAGAAGGCCTACAGACAGCCTGACAGAGGTACAAGTGTAGGCTAAACTTTCAGGCCTTGCTGACACTGGAGTGGGGCCAGATCTTTTTGGTGCTGTATGGCTAAGTTGAGGATTTATGGACTAAAAATTCTTTCCTAGCCCTTTGGCTAGAGAGAGCAGGCTTTTGTTGGGGCATTATCTGTGCCCATTGATGTTCCCAGGTGGGTAGCTTTTTAAATTCCAAGTGTGTGATATGAGGCAAAAAGAAAACCCAGGAACTCACCACCACCATGTTGTTTTTGGGTCCTGAGGTTTGTAGCTGGTCTTTCTTCTTAGCTCTACTTTTCTTTTTCTTTTTTCTTTTGTAATATAATATCCAGGACTTTTAATTGGACCCAAACTAAAGATTACTATGGGAGAGAAATGGGAACACATATATCTGCCCCATATTCCTGGAAGCAGAAATAAACTTTTTTTTTTTTATGTTTTATTTTATATTTGAGATAGAGAGAGAGAGAGAGTGAGCAGGGGAGAGATAGAGAGACAGAGACAGAATCTGAAGCAGGCCCCAGGCTGTGAGCTATCAGCACAGAGCCTGATGCAGGGCTCGAACTCACAGGCAGTGAGATCATGACTTGAGCTGAACTCCGATGCCTAACCAACTGAGCCACCCAGGTGGCCCTAATGTATTTTTATATTAATAGTTCTTATTGTCTTCAACTAAACATGTTGGTTTGGAAGGCCAGCTACTTCTCTTCACTGACCTGAATTGTGCTGCTCCTGGAGATCCATACATTATATTGTGTGTGTGTGTGTGTGTGTGTGTTTCATGAATCCCAAATACTGTTCTTTAATGTATCAAAAATCCTTTCTTACAGTTTCAATTTTATGTGACAAAATTTTAAGCTTGGCAAAATAGGTAAGATTTTACGACACAGTGTATCAGTCCTTAAATTTATTGTGCCACTAATTGAACCTTTAACGTTGGTCAAGTTGCTTCATTTCATCTAATTTCTAATACCTTATACAAAAAAAACAATAAAAAGTAGTATTGAACTTACAAATTATTGAAAATATTAGATATGATAATTCATGTGAATTTGTCGGCATATTGCATAGTAAATGCTAATATTACTATAATTATATAACTTACCATATTCTTTCCTTTGTGCCTTTAACTGTAAATGTTTTTGAATTAGAACTGTATTTAAGAATGGAGACGAAAGCTTCAAGAAGATTCAAGAGCATGGACAGCAAAATTAGATTTATATGCAAACTAAAAAACATTGGCCTGGTGGAAGTGAGGTATTTATAAGGGTAGAAATGTATAACATGAACAGGAAATTTTTAAAAAAAGAAATCTGTCCCAGAGTGAAAACTCCACAGATAAGACAGAATTATCAACAACTATCCCACACATTAAAAACGAAGGGAAGTTTGAAACGCTCTCCATATAGAAGATAAAAATTCATAAATACTGGCCAAATTCATTTTCTCAGTGACATTTTTACATTTGCAAATAGTCTCATCCAGTAAAAAGAAAAAAAATGAGATGATGTTGTGATGGAGGATAGAGGTAGTTTATAATTTTATATATTTTAGTATTCTGAGCATCAAATCCTAGTTATTTATTTGTATGCCTATTTTTACAATATGAAAAATAATTACCTCAAAATTTAGGGCCTTTTTTTTATACCTAGTACAGTATCTGACATGAAGAAAGAACTTAATGGATTTTTCTCCCAAATGAAGTGTTTAAGAGCCTTCACACATTTTATTTTTCAGCATTCCCCAAATTTCTCTTTATTTTTTCCCTTAGTCATGTGCATTGTTTTTCCAGCAGTTTGGCAGAGGCCAGTCACAACTCCCTTCACACCCCGCATTGATCTTTCCCTCTGGGGTTTTGTGCTTCACTAGTAGAAACCCAGAGGCCAGTTTGTAAAATTTTTCCTCCCCTCTAATGATGTACCTCCGGCCTCAGTCTCTGACTCACCTCATCTCTACAGGAACGTGGTTCAGCCTTTGCTCTTCAATCACCTCCACTGCACTGTCTATTGCCATCTTTCTAAGTTTCTTCTGATCTATGTGCAGGAGTCGGATTCACTGAAGATTGCAGTTGGCATGAGTCACTACCCTGCTCCCTACCCTCCCTTTCAGCCTCTTCTCTTTCCTCTTCACTCTGTGAACACCATTGTGTGGACTGAGCGATGCACGTGGGGAAATGACAAAAACACAAGGCTCTCTTGCTGCTCCCTGCGGAGCTTTTGGTGAACAGAGGGCTCTCCACCTCATTCCTGCAAACATATTTTAATGCTCTTTCTCAGCATGGCCAACGCAGAGCTTTGAAAAGACTTTCTGAAATGCCTCTCACATTCATGAAGATGAAAGTGCGTCTTCTCTTCACCTGGTGGTAGAGACAGCTCTACCAGAACCGGCTGGCCTCGGCTACTGACACCACATAGGGTGGCTGTCGTCATGGCCAGTGTGTCACCTGAATCTCCTAATCATCAGTGCTTCCAGGGCCTTTTAAACTCCTTCTCTGAAGCATGACACCAAATGAATAAGATGTCAATACTCCTGAATGCACATAGCTACAAATTGTGTGTCCTATACTCTAAGGGAACTGTTCAGAAAAAAAAAAAATTCTATGTGTTTAACAAAAAAAAAAAAAAAGGTAAAAAATCAGGCCATATGATATTAATCTAAAATTCCATTTTATCTCTGTATCTATAGAAAATATAGATGATGACTTCATCACACCTACATCATTCCTTAGATGACTGGATCTCACCTACACAGTACATACTTTTATTGGCTGGAATAAGCAATACAATCAAAGACTGAAAAAAGAGAGCATGGGAAGTTCACATAAGTTTTAAATTGTTAACTTTAAATTCTTTACGTAGAAGTAGATAAAACTGAGGTAGTGGAAACACATCTCTTCACAACAAGCTCTCTTCCCCACATCCTACAATATTTTAAGCAGTAAAGTTTGAATAGTTCTTATTCACAGATTCTACTCTATCCCATCCTCTTTTACTCCTCAACATAGTGGAAAGATCTTTAGGACATATAAAAAGACAAGGGCACCAATGGTCTTGTAGTTGCAAAATCTGGGATCATCTCTGTAGTCATGATACTATGTGATCTCTCAAAATCATCTGTCACTGAAAATATTCCTTCTTTATTTAAAAAGGAGAAATTTAAGGGGCACCTGGTGCCACAGTTGGTTAAGCGTCCAACTCTTGATTTCATCTCAGGGCATGATTTCTCGGTTCGTGAGATGAAGCCCTGTGTCACACTCTTTGCTGAAAGCATGGAGTCTGCTTAGGATTCTCTCTCTCTCCCTCTCTCTCTGCCTTTCCCCTGCTCTCTCTCTCTCTCTCAAAAATAAATAAAGTTAAAAAATATTTTCACAAAAGGAGAAATTTAAAACTGAAAACCAGATTACTGTAGTGAGAGTAAAATTAATTTTATTTTTTTATTATTTAATAAATACATTCATTATTAAGGATTAACATATACATCATCTGACAGGTGTCAATGAAAGACAACTGACATTTATTAATCACTGACTATAGGTCCAGAATTATACTGGGAAGTTATAGATTATCTTTAAGCATAACTTCAAAGAATTTCTTCAGTCTTGGCATGTACCTACCACAGTCCCATCAATACATGGATGTGGTATCTTCCTCTAGAATCTGAGCTAGCCTTGTGGCTGTCTTTTACCAATAGAATGTAGTGAAGAAGATATACCACCAGATCTATACTTATGTCTCCAGAAGACTAATAGCCTCTGCTTTAACTTTTTGGGATCTACCTTTGCCATGCAAAGACATTCAGATCAGACGACTGAATAGTGAGAGAAAATACGCAGGGAGGCCCATTCAGATAGTAGACATTCTATCTGCTGAAGTACTGGGTATGTGACTAAAGCCACCTGAGATATTCGAGAATCAACTTTGCTCCCAGCTAGATGCAGCAGTCACTCAAGAGCTAAGTGACCACAACCAACATGAAATTGAGCAGTAGACCTATCCATCAGAGTCTTACTTTCTTAGAAAATTGTGGGAAGTGATTAATTATGGCTTGGTGCTAAGTGTTTGGTGATTATTTACTCAGTAATATATAAATGAGGTAGCCGTTGACACATGGAAATGGCATGTTACATAACAGAAACTTAAAATAAGTGGTATTTGCTTAGAACCAAGTGGTTCTGGGCTGGATGGGCAGTGTGGACTCTGTTGGTAGGAGACCAAAGGAAAGAAAACCAGTGTTGTGCATTGATGGGAAAACTGGCAAAACTGCTGACTGGGTTGGCATAAAATGTAGAAAATATATCTGAATAAGAAGGTACCTAGGCAGAATGTCCAAAATGCTAGTTGACTTTCTTTACTGGGTATGATAAAATAGAAGACAGGTGATGAGCTAAAGAAGAAAATATTCCATTTTGAAACAAAATTTAGAGGATCTGAAGGCTTTCTGGGTTGCAATTTTTTTTTTCTAATCCCCAGCCTCAAAGTTAAAATAGCCCTCAGGCAAAGATCAAATTCAGGGCACTGCCAGTTGAAAGATCAAATCCATGGTGTTTTATAAGACCTCTTTTTAAAACCTCAGAAAGACTTAAGGGGTTTTATCCTGTATTCCCCCAGCATGAAAAAAAAAAACCCAAAAAACAAAACAAACTATTCTAAGAATATTTGGTCCAGTACAACCATGGCTTGCAGCCAAAAGTTGAGAAGGGCTTATCTTGAAGACATTATGGGTATCGCTTTTGTCTAATGAAATGAACTATAATTTCATACATTAACTTAATACAAAGTTATTGGAAACTTGTACAAGCTTGGGCTAACAGGGATTAAGATACTTCTTAATGAAAAGAGGCTTCTGGCCACCAAGTGTTTAGTATCAGGAAGAAAAAGTTACTTAGCAGCAAATAGTTATCTCATATGATAAGGGAATGGCATGTCAGAGAACAAAGTTGATAGCTCAGAGGATAGAGCCAGAGGCTGAGGCTAGCCAAGGGACAGTAAATGTGTTCTCACAGGCCAGACCTGGGTTCTATTTAGAGAATCTTCCTTGTCTGCAGAAGTAGGAGGCTCTGAAAGCAAGCAATAGCTGGATTTCAGAAGAGCTATGGAGCAGAGACTGCTATGTGCTGCATATTCTTCCACTCTTTATTTGTATTTTTTTAATATATAATTTATTGTCAAGTTAGCTAACATACAGTGTATACATTGTGCACTTGGTTTTGGGGGTAGATTCTCATGATTCATCGCTTACATACAACACCCAGTGCTCATCCCAACAAGTGCCCACCTCAATGCCTGTCACCCATTGCCCCCCTCTCCTCCCCCCCAATCTACCCTCAGTTTGTTCTATTTAAGAGTCTCTTATGGTTTGCCTCCCTCTCTGTTTGTAACTATTTTTTCCCCTTCCTTTCTAATCTCTATTGTCCCATCCCTGACTCATGAATAATACTAGGGGCAGATAATCTGCCTTTTGATTATTTTTTTATATTTATTTATTTATTTTGAGAGAAACAGAAACAGCGCTAGTGGGGGAGGGGCAGAGATAGGAGACAGAATCCCAAGCAGGCTCCATGCTGTCAGCACTGAGCCCGATATGGGGTTTAATCTCATGAAACCATGAGATCATGACCTGGGCTGAAACTAAGAGTCCAACACTTATCCAACTGAGCCACCCAGGTGCCCTGATAACCAGCCTTTTAAATTTTCGGTTCTCCAGAGGAACTGGACTTGCACCCAGGAAGCACCATCCAAAGCTAGGCCTGATGCAGAGCAAAAGATACTAGACTTCAAGTCTGCTTCTATGATGAGATGTGCTTGTGGAGGTGTTGCAGGGGGTGGGTATATTTCTTACCTGAGGAGGCATGAGGTATCATGGTAGAGTTTACTGAGGCATGATTTATCATGGTAGATTTTACTGAGATTTGTTTCTAGAAGTTCAATCCTTCCTTGTACATCCTTGCCTTTCTCACATCAAGACTTATTCTACCTCTCTTAGGAGTGCCCACTCACTGGCCTTGTGACTTGCTTGGCAGATAAAATATAGCAGATGTGACACTCTATGAGTAATATCCCTGGTTATTAAAAGGTACAGATCTTCCATTTTTGTCCTTTGAATAGTAAGTCTCCATGTGAAAACAGCGAAGACTCTTCTTTTTCAGAGTTTCAGCATGCTCTACTCATTCTAGCAATCCTATCTGTTTTGCCAGACATGTAAGAGAGGCTATCTTGTATCCTACAAACCAAGTCAACATGCTCCCATCAACACCATATATATGGGTAAAGATGATCCATTCCCACTGAGTCCTGCTCAAGTTTTGTAATCATGGGCAATAAATTGTTATTATTGTTTTAAGTCACCACTTTGTGGTGGTTTGTTACATAGCAGTAGATAACTGATATGGGCATTTTGTATGTAGTTTCTTTTCTCAGTCTCAACAAAACTTTCTAGTACCATCTTTCAGACTTCTAATCACTTTCTTCTGTTAACAACACTGCTATGCCAAATGGAAAAATTCCTATGTTCAGATGATTAAATCAATATGAAGATATTGTACTTGAATTACCTAAAGTATCACCTCATACTCCACTTGGCTATGGGTGTTCATACATTCATGATGCCATTTGACCTTTACGTTCTTGGACAGACACCTATTTGTCTAGGTTAATTTCAAGGCAGTCTATGTGGATTCAAGAGAATTAACTGTGTGACCTTTGGAGTTTTCTTCCAGCTGTATGATTGTATGATTTATGCCGGTTCACCTGCTTTCATGGCAGTATCTAATGGTGTTAATTCAACATAGGAAAAATATGAATCTACAATGCTCTTTTATAACTACCTATACTTTGAAAAATTAGGAGGCTTAAACTGTCATTTCAAGGAATACAGAAACAGAGAAATGGCAAAAGTTTGGCAAATCAAAATGTAACAATGGGAAGCATGCATGGTGAGTGGAACTCAAGGTTCTTAAGTCCTTTGATTATTAAAATAATATGCCAGAAGGAATTAATACATAATTGAAAATAAATTAACCCCTTCCCTTAGTAAAGGGAATCTAACCTTAGAGTTATATTATGGAGATACCACAGGGCAAAGTTTTACAAATTGTACTAAGTACTACACGTCTGAAACTGTGCCAGACACCACTGAGAGTGCCACATGATTGAAACACAATCTTCAGTCAGAAAGATATGTCACATTATCTAGAATTTGTAAATTAGTCAAAAAGATTTCCCTCTAATTCTTTAAGTTAACTAAAAGTGCCTTAGCAAAAACTTCGAATACCACGAATTTATCTTGCCTGCTCCATCTTGGGTATTTAATGGCTAGGAACTGACATAAGAATAAAATGACAATATTAATAAGAGCAATAGTATTGCTATTACTTTACTTGTATTTTTTTACATTTTCAGAGAATTCACATTCTTTCCTTACCACTACCCAGTGAGATAAAAGAAGAAAAATTGAAGTTTTTTGAGAATGAGAAAAAAGATGTACAAAAATATTTTACCTTCTTCAGGATCATACAGCTAGTTATTGAGAAATCATAAATTAAAAATACTTTTAGCATTATTTATTCTCATGACTTTATAATTGTAAATGAAATGCATCTAATTACTCTAATGGATAAACTTTATAAAAATAAAAATTATTTCCATGGTACAAATATTAACAACTTTTTACAGATTACACTACAGATTAGTCTTCAGTCCAATAATTAGAATATTTATATTTATTTTAATTGCTAGTAAAATACACATCTAATTTTTTCTAGTCTATTATAGTTTGCCCATGGTAAATACCACTGGCAGTCCTAAGATTATTGGAATTAATAATTTCTTTTTGTTTATTTCTTGTTAATAATTAATAAAGAAGGGAGGTATTAACAATATTGTATTTAAAAAGGATAAGGATGTCTAAAGAATATCCTGATTTTATTTTATTTTATTTTATTTTTAAAGTTTATTTATTTGAGAGAAACAGAAACAGTGTGATTGGGGGGAGTAACAGAGAGAGAGAGAGAGAGAGAGAGAGGGAATCCCAAACAAGCTCCTCACTGTCCACGGAGAGTAGGCTCTCAAACTCATGAAACTGTGAGATCATGACCTGAGCCAAACCAAGAGTAGGAAGCTTAGCCCACTGAGCCACCAAGGTGCCCCTGGAATATCTGATTTTTAAGTCTATTATAATAAGTATGCAAGGGCCAGCTTCACAGGTATGCAATGTGTGGACTCTATACTTGGTTTAATGCTCTGTTGTCACTGTTTTGGTCTATTAAGGCTGCTGTAACAATATACCATAGACTGAGTAGTTTATAAACAATCAAAATTTATTTCTCGCAGTTCTGGAGGCTGAGAGTCCAAGATCAAGGTGCCAGCATAATTGGATAAGGGTGCTCTTCAGGGTACTGACTTCTCATGTCTTCACATAGAGGAAGGGGCAAGGGAACTGTCTGGGGACTCTTTTATAAGGGCATAATTCCACTCAGGTGGGCAGAACACCAATCACTTCCCAAAGGTCCCATCTCCTAATATCACTGCTTTGGGCATTAAGAATCTAACAAATGAATTTGGGGGGAATGCAAAATAGCAGTCATCCTATGAAAGTTTAAATAATTTTGAACAAGAGTCCTGTATTTTCATTTTGCACTGGGTACCACAAATTGTCTAAGTGGTCTGTAAAGATTGCTTATGTAGAATTTTCTAGTTAATACTTTTCACAGTTATCAACTCATATGGCCCAGACTAACAATTCTGAAGATCATTAGAATAGGGATTATTTCCCAAGTTTCATTTAGTTTCCTTGATAGTAAGTAGCAGAGTAACTTTATTGACTTGAGCATGCATACAGCAACTTTTTGAAAGGATGTGGATTAAATCATAGTAGTGGGGGAATCACACAATCTTTGGTAAAGACAGAAGACAGCATGATTTAAGAGATTATATATCAGGGATTAGTAACCTTAATCTATAGTGCTACTCATTTCCAGCTGCCTTCCTACCCTGGATATATCCCAAAAGATTAAAATCCCTAGCAAAGAGGGGCATCTGGTGGCTCAGTCAGTTAAGCATCTGACTCTTGATTTCAGCTCAGGTCATGATCTCATGGTTTGTGAGTTCAAGCCCTGTGCTGGGCTCTGTGCTGACAGCATAGAGCCTGCTTAGGATCTCTCTCTCTCTCTCTCTCTCTCTCTCTCTCTCTCTCT
>CM053575.1:21657735-21802148 GCA_028646485.1 Cryptoprocta ferox
TCACATCTGCGCGCACACGCGCGTGCGCGCACACACACACACACACACACACTCTCTCTCTCTCTCAAAGTATATAAACATTAAAAAATAATAAAATAACATCCCTAGCAGAGAGAGAGAGAGAGAGAGAAAGAGAGAGAGACAGAGTCTTAATGTTTGATTCTCTCTTAATAAGGTCTCTATGTTGTAAGATATAGGGATATCAAGAGTATAAGAACCATCAGATGGGTTGCCTGGGTGGCTCAGTCAGTTAAATTGAGACTGCCTGGGATTCTCTCCCCCTCTATCTGCCCTCCTCTCCTCACGCTTTCATGTGCTCATGTGCTTGCGCGCTCTCTCTCTCTCTCCCCAAATAAATAAACATATATTTTTAAAAATAATCAGAATCAAAAGAATAAAAGGAAAATCCCCCCAGAAAATAACTGAGCAGATAAAAGGAATAGAAGTGTATTTCTTGCTGTAAAAGTAAAGGAAATGAGTAAGGAAATAAGAGTAAAAGTAAGGAAATGAGTCCAAAGGAAGCATTTTGGTAAAAGTTTTATTTGTGTTAGATAGTAGAGCTGGGGCTTTTACCCCTATCTTTATCTATATCTATATCTATATCTATATCTATATCTATATCTGTATCTATATATACATACATATTTTTGTATGCCACTATGAAATATTGAATATGTCTTCAATATATTCAGTTTTTTAATGGGCAAAGAATTTGTAGATATGTATAAAACCAACTAAAACAGACTACATGATTTCTTCAAAAGGAACAGTCTCAGAAATGTGTTTAGACTGCTGTAGTGTACCTAAAATGATTTGGAATTCACAAATGAGAAGCTTTTCTAAGGTAACAGGTACAGTAGAGTCCATTAATTATTCTTAAGTTATAATCTATTTTTTTCAGAATTTAACAAATTTGCTTACAAATTTAGGCTATACCAGTCAAAATGAACTGGAGAGAAAGCAAACAAAATCTTTTCCTCACCAGACTGAATGTATCTCCCCCAAAATTCATATGGTGAGACCTAATCCCCAATGTAATGGTATTTGGAGATAGAGCCTTTGAGAGGCATTTAGGTCATGAGGTTAGAGCCCTCATGAGTGAGATTAGTACCCTTGTAAAAGAGATTCCAGAGAGCTCCCTGGCCCCTTCTTTTATGTGAGGACCCAGGGCACCTCACCAGACACCAGATCTGCTGCTTTCTTGATCATGGTCTTCCTAGCCTGAAGAACTGTGAGAAATAAATTTCTGTTGATTCTAATCCACCCACCCTATAGTGTTTTTATATAGCAGCCTAAGCTAAGACAATCCCTTTGAATCCAATTAAAATTTTTTTGAATCATTTAAAAGTTTATATAATTCCCCTTAGTTCTCTGTTTCTCAGTGTTCAGACTTATTGTATCTGACTTCATTCCCCAGCTCTATTACCTATGTTTGACTTTGTTCGATACACACATAATTGTTTTTCAGACAGAAGAGGATTGTGTGAAAAGTGGTATTGTACATTAATCAAGAGTGTGGACATATTACAGTAACTGGGATATAATAAATGTTATATAAATGTCTACTATTGTTTGATTAATTAATCCCAGTGTATAAAGATTATTTCTGGGGTATCTAGTGACTGTCCAGCTAGAGTAGTATGGGGTTCATTTGAAGATACAAATCATTAGAATAGTATGAATAGATTGTCAGAATTAATTTTATTTCTGACACAGTTTCAGGTCACCACTTTTTTTTTTAACTATCCTGATCAATCACAGCTAATATATATTAATTTAATCTAGTATAACTGGTAGTTTGAATTATTCTCTGAATGTTTCACACTCTCAGTCCTTCTTCCTTTACACTTGCTAATATACAAGCTTACATTATTTTTAACAGCTGCTCTTTGTAATGCTATGAAAGCATGGTTTACCAAAGAGTTCACTTTTCTAAAGCATATTGGTATAAATTTAACTCCCAATGAAGGAAAACAGTTATTATTCAGAGTTCTTAGACTTTTTATTTACACACAATGCCATAAAACTCTCTATATTTCTCTCTGAACACATCTAATAGTAAATTGAAAAGTAATATAGGTGCCATGAATTCTGTCAAAGAAAGATCTGGAACCCTGTGCCTATAGCTGCTTTGAGATAGTGGTCCAGAGGAGGCCTTAGAATTGCATGATTTCAGGGTGCCTAGGTGGCTCAGTCGGTTAAGCTCAGGCCATGATCTCACAGTTCATGAGTTCAAGCCCTGTGTTGGGCTCTGTGCTGACAGCTCAGAGCCTAGAGCCTGCTTTGGATTCTGTGTCTCCCTCTCTCTCTGCCCCTCCCCTGCTTGCACTCTGTCTCTCTCTCTCAAAAATAAATAAACATTTAAAAAGAATATCATGATTTATTTACCTATTCATTGAATTATTTTCTTATCTTACAAATATTTACTGAGTACTTTCTGAGTGACAGGTGATATTCTGTTCTCTAGAAATAAAATAGTGAACCAGACAGACACAGTTTATATTTTCATGGAACTTGTAGTTATAGAAGACAGATCTATAGGTAAGCAAATGCATACATATGAAAATGTCAAATCATGAGAAGTCCTGGGGAGAATATACAGCGGTGTGATGTGACAGAGGGTGAGTGGTACAGGGGACATGGTCAGAGAAGCTCTCCCCGAGCGTTTTGTATTTCAGCTGAGATCTAAATGATAAGAAATGAGACCCAGGAGGCTGTATAGGAAGAAACCTTGAGAGCAGGAAAGAACCAGTGCAAAGACCAGCAGGCTGAGGTGACCCTGTACTATTTGAAGAGTTGAGAAAAGACATAGTGGTTGGAGTACAGTGACTGAGGGCAGAGTAAAAGGACCTGACATCAGAGGCCCCCACATGGCTTTATCACGTAGAATCACTTCATATGTAGTAAGGAATCTGGATTGCATTTTAAGTGCAGTGAGAATTTATTGAAGAGTTTTAGGTAGGTCTGTAAGTATTTTTTACTCAATTTTAAAACAATTATTTTGGCTTTTAGAATAACTGATTTTAGGGGCTGTATTATAAAATTACAAAATGGTCACAAACATACACAACCATGTTGGCAAATCTTTCTGACCCCAAGAAGGACTTGCTAAATTTTTAGTTCCTATTTCTTCCCTCTAGGATTGTCAAATTTGGCCATGTAAGCCTTAGTACTGGGTGAAATGCCCATGAATAAAACTATGGTTATATATTTTTGTTATTATTTAATGACAAAATGCTGTATTTAGAAAGTAACCTTCAGGGGCATCTCGGTGGCTCAGTTGGTTAAGCATCTGACCAGCTCAGGTCATGATCTCATTGTTCAAGGGTTCAAGCCCCACGTTGGGCTCTATGCTGACAGCTCAGAACCTGCAGCCTGCTTTGGATTCTGTGTCTCCCTCTCTCTCCGCTCTTCCCCTGCTCAAGCTCCATCTCTCTCTCTCTCTCAAAAATAAATAAACTTTTTTTAAAAAAGAAAGAAGGTAACCTTCAGAAATATATGGTAATACAGTATAATGTATTCATAAAGAATATTAATGGTTTTCAAAGTAATATCCTTGTTTACACACCTATTACATAAAAGATATCAAATCAGAATCAGAGGAAGGAAAACAGATCAAATTATTCCCTCTATCCTCAGAAAACATGTAATTTATTAGAAAAATAATATGTTTATGAATAAGTTATTACATCACTGGAAATGTGCAAGAAGAGCCTTAGGGTATCACAGATTTTTTTGTAGTTCAGAATTACAAGATGATATTTTTGTTCAGCAGGAGAGAGAAAATAGCAAGAAGTATTGAAAATGAATGGGAACTCTGGAAGAAATGGCAAAGTAAAAGGTGACAGAAATTGATCTAAGAGCAGACACAGTTAAGCAAGTTTGGCTCTGATACTTAATAACCACATGTTAGAGTATTATTGAAAAAATATTTAGAATAAATAATCTAAATTCTGTTTCTTTTAAATTAGGTTCTGGTACTAATTATAAAAGTATCTCTTGGACTTTAATTTCTTTCTTAATAAAATAGGGTATTTGGCCATGTCAAATATCAGGTTACTTTTTTTCTTTTAAATCTATAACTTGTTATCCAGTCAGTATGCTCCCTTCCAACTATCTTCAGACAGCAGCCAAGTCAGAGCGACCTTTTCAAAATGCAAATCTTACCGGGGCAGCCTCCAACTTAAAATATTTTGATCACTTCCCCTTTCATGTAATATAATAGAACAGGGCTCAGCTTGGTATGGCCCTACCTATTTTTCTAGCTATATCTTAAACCACATCCCCCTAGCTTTCTTTAATTCAGATAAAATACCTTTCAATCACTAATATTCATATCATGTTTCCCTTGACTCTTGTTCCTATTATACTATTTTCCCCTGTCTTCCTTTAACTCCTAAGGCTCATTAATTCCTTGCTCGTAATTTATATCAAATCCCTCTTTTATAAGCTGTAGTAAAATTATGTCACTTTCAATCATGGCACTTATTATAGTTGCAATTTTTCAATTAATTTTGTGGAACTAACCTCTATGCATTCTACTAGATTGAGGCTCCATGGAGGTAATAGCTGTGTCTGTGTTTGCTCTCTGTGGTATTCTAGCACCTTAGTTATACCTAATAAGCATGGATTGAATAGATGAATGAATGAATCAATGAGTAGAGAGATTAATGCTGGCAGTGAAAATGGAAAGAATGAATATAAAGTATATTTATGATAGTGTCTTCTTCCTGATAGAGTAATTCTCCATAATTGTCTAAAAATATTAATGGTTTTCTTCTTCTTCCCTACAACCAACAATGCAGAAATGAGTTAAGAACTTGGAACTGCTATCAGAAATAACATCATTATCAAGCGCTGGGTTTTGTATGTAAGTGATGAATTACTAAATTCTATACCTAAAACTAATGTTATACTGTATGTTAACTAACTGGAATTTAATTAAAACTTGAAAAAATAACATCATCATCATGCTAATAATTATTATCAAAATCATTTTATCATTATCATTGCTGTGATCATTGCCATCATCAATATCATCACTATTAGAATTACAAACATATTTCTGTTCAGTCCTTTGGCAGAATGGAAATTAAAAGAATATATACGTGGAGAGTCAAGCATATTTTTCATGAATAAAGAGGACTGGTGATGAGGTGGTGGGGAAGAAAGTGTAAATCTGTAGAATTTATTCATGGTTTGAGGTATAATGTGAAAATTTAGCTTTGAAAGAAGCAATAACATTTGCATTTTTGAATTTATACTTAGTTTGACACCCTCCAGGCCAGGACAAGGAACAGATGCTGTCAATACAAAACATAGTGCTTATGTAATATTTTGACCTACTTGAGTGAATGCAAGTAGTTTTCTCAAAGATCTTTTCCTTAGAGGCAATCACTTCACAACAGCCATCTTTTACCTGCAATCCATGGCCCACATCACCTTAGAGTTTAACAAAACGTCACTGCGCAAAGCTCCTCTTTCAATCTGAATTTGTATCCAAGGTATAGGAAATATTATCTGGTCATAGAACACGTCTTCTGAAATCGAATACAAATGCACACCAAATCTATGACAGATTATTATGGCTATCTTTATTTCCCTTTGCAGAAAAAAATAATTAGGACTTCTATTTTGTAAAAAAGCAACACCTGTTCAAAATATTACCTGAGATAGTTAAACTTGTATTATATAATATATTACATTTTTATTATAATATTAGATAACAATATAGTAAGCAGAGTATCATGCGTACATTTTTCACAATGTATAATTAAAATTCAAAATATCTGTGGAATGAATAAATAAATCTACTGTATAAGTCAATAATTTGTTTCTATAAATTAGTGATTAAGGTATTTTTTTTCTAAAAACAATTTGATTTGAGGAATAGTCACACACACAAAAAACTTGTTTCATCTTGTAACATATTCCATGTTTTTTCAAAGGAAAAAGTGGTATGTGCCCAATTACTTCCTTACTAATTTCCTAAATATGACTTCTCCCAGCATTTAATTGTTTCAATCCAGTATTCAAAACACGAGTGAAAAATTCCAATTTGACATCACACTCTTAAATAACTAATAGGTGACTTGAAGGAAATCAACACATCTCTAATTTTTGGCTATTCACTACCAGTGGGAATTTTCTTAAAATTATGCAATGTAACAAAAAATGTGTTGGGAAGTATGAAGCCAAAAAATTCCCTTCTGATTTTCAGACAATTCTTTCAGCTGACATCATAAGGAAATAAAATTTTTTACTCATAAAATCTTTAAATTTGAAACAATTTAGATTTATGAAGTACACATTATAAATAAAAAACTCATTCCTCAGAGAACAAAACATTCTCTCTACTGCTAAATTAAGGCTGTTATCATCTGTCTCATTTAGTCACTTATGGATAGGAGTCTCTGAGAAATTTAAGACTGACTATGTATTAAAAATAGGGGTGGGTATATACGATGGTATATATTTTGGAATCTACTAATAACTCAATGCAAAACTTTCAATACTCATTCAGTTTGAATACCAAAAAATTAATCTTTTACTTCCATTCTCCTCATTTCCTTCATTTTGTCCAGTTATTTCCCCCTTCTATATCTTATTGGAATTGAAGACAAAACACTGAAAATCCACCATCTCAAGATATTTTTCTCAAGTTTTGGCCACATTTTTTGAAATATAATTTTTATCTGAAAGCTTTTAAAGTATCGATAATTAAAAAATTATCTAACTGGTGACTTTCTAAGTGAAAATCAAGACCTGATCTTAACTTTCACTAGAAATAGCAATCTTTCATTATGTATAACAATCTAGATCAATCTCTATAAATATTAGACATGGGATTAAAATCTAATATCCCAATTTCTTTTCACTTATCTATTCTGTGTCTGTATATGAATCTTGATGAATGAATGCAGTTGATAATCAAGGCCAATTAGTTTCCTAAATGTAAGTCAGTGTCAGGATATAGCGACCATTTACAATTCAACTTGGCCACTTAGAAAGTGAAGCCCCTTCAGGGTTATGGAAATCCCCAGCCAGGTGAAAAGTAAACTTCCTCTTACAACAGAAGCTATAAAGCTAGAATTCTGTCTTACCAGTCCCCTCTTGCACCTAGAACATGAACAAATGACTCTGACTTAACCAATAAGTTATGCGTAACCCAGACCTGGAATTATAAACCTGAGATTCAGATTAACCGGGAAAATGTGGGTACTAGGCTGGCAATGATGAAAGAATCAGTAATAAATACAACTAGTTTTCAGAGGCAGTAGTGTATGAGCATATTGATTAGTGTCCTGTAGCATTAATTAAAAAAATTAAAAAAAAAACATGCACACCAAGAACTGAGGCAGTTATTAACACTAGGAGAAAGAAAATGTATTAGAATAAAGACATTTATGATTCATTCATTTATATAGCACAGCAGTGAACAATAACGATATAGTCCTTAAAATCCATTCATAAAAAATAATGATTTAAATAAAAATTAGGATGTGATTATATTACAAAGATGAAGAGAAAGGAAGTGGTAGAAGGTAATAAAAGGTAGAGATTCATCTTCGAAATTTGGAAGTCAATATCTGTATTAGTCAAGATTTTCCAGAGAAACATAATAAACAGGATGTGCATATATGTACATAAATAGATACAGGTAGAGAGATGGGGATGAGGAGAGAGAGAGAGACTTATTTGAAAGAATTAATTCACATAAATGTGGAGGTTTGACAAGTCCAAACACTGCAGTGTGGGCCAGCAGGCTGGAGACCCAGAGAAGAGTTGAGATCAAAGGCCTTCAACTGATTGAAAGAAGCCCACCATGTTATGGAGGGTGATCTGGTTTACTCAAAATCTACTGCTCTAAATGTGAATCTCATCTAACAAATACCTTCGCAGAAACATCCAGAAAAACTTTCGACCAAATAGCAGGGTAACGTGGCCTAGCCAAGTTGACGCATAAAATTAACCATCACAATAACATCTAAACCAGAAAAATCAAGAAATAGTATGGGGGGGGTGTGAAATTAAGGATAGGGAATGGTGAAATAGCAGACTATGTTTTTCTCATTACAAGTTTGATAATTTTTATTGTTTCATTCTTTAATCTACATGAAAAGATTATTTGAATAAAAATAATTAACTATGAGGTGCCTGGGTGGCTCTGTTGGTTAAGCGTCCAGCTCTTGATTTCAGCTCAGGTCATGATCTCACGTTCATGTGCTCGAGCCCTGCATCAGGCTCTATGCTGACAGTGTGGGGCCTGCTTGAGATTCTCTGCCTCTCTATCTCTCAAAAATAAATAAACATTTAAGTATAATAATAATAACCTTAAAACAATTATTTTAATAAAATTTGAAAGCTCGCATGATCATTATCAATATTTCAGCAGTATACTATATACCCCTAAGACAAATATCAAATAATGGTAAGAATTCATAAAATCACTGGCTACTCCTGAAGGCAAGAATAATAAAGCTGTGGCACACTTAAGTTTACATAAGGGTCTTGGATAATGAAACATCACATATAATTCTTGGGTTGCAAAAATAAATATATGCATGTTTCCAATAGTAATGTTTAAGTCATCACCAAAACCACATCCAAATCACCCACAATAGCTATCACTACCACAAAGGTTTTCTTCAATAAGGTGGTGATAATGCAGTGTTGAATTCATCCCCCAGACAACTTTAACTTCAAAAAAATTTACGGGATTTACCAATTTAATGATAAATATATTCTATGAATATGTCACATATGATAAGAATGCTTTATTTTGCCTAAGATTCTTTTTAGAGCCATTCAAAGACACTCATGTAAGAGTGAAAGCAGAGATTCATTAAATGACAGATAGATGATAGATGGATGATAGATAGATAGATAATAGCATTCATAATAAGTCCAAACTACCTCCCCTGAAATTCCTTCTACTATAGAGTCTCTATATTAGCCCAAAACTGATTTTAAAAAATCCATGTTAATTCCCAATATCTGGCATTTGCCTGAAGTTGCTCCTTATTTACCTTACTTGTTGATGCTATCTCCTTCATCAAACAGCAACAAAAACTTCTCTAAGTTTCATTCCTTCCTTTTTGTTCAACATTCTTTAAGACCCAAATCATTACTTCTCTTGGTGAATAAGTTTATTTCAGAAAATTTCTTGATATTTCATTATAAGTTTTGGCTCTGTGTTCTTTATAATAAAATGAATCTGGATCTCTGTATGATTCATTTTGTAAATGAGATGTAAACTTTATAAATTACTGCATATAAAATAACTTTCCTAACATCCAAATTGGTGGATAAACAGGAAGTATTTTTAACATCATATATCTTAAATAAGACTAAGTCAAATATAGGCATTTTTGTGTATGTTTTCCAGTTATATTTTTTGATATAGTTTTGAGATTTCATATTGATGGATAATACATGATAATAATTTTCATTTATGATAACAGAAATATGCTCTGCATTAGCAATTTGGCCTAGAAATTCTGATTTTATGTCATAGATTCATATAAAAATTAAATGTTTTTTCTATAAATCAGCAATAGCTTTTTTAAAAATGTAATATTCAATAAAATAGCCATAAATGTCACAAGCAGAACAGAGCTTTTAGAAGTAAAACAAGTATCAAATATACTTTATAGAGAAAACTTTATAAAACATTTTGAATGGTACAAATGAGAATATAAACAAATTTGATATACTATGTTTATAAATAGGAAGATTCAAAACTATAGAGCGCATTTTCCCAAATATATCTTTAAATTTCTTGTATTCAAATCAATTTCCAACAGTATTTTTTTGTAAATTTGACTTTATAATGTTATGAAAACACAGAATCAAAGCAATGAATATTATATTGAAATAAGATCGCTGTATTATCAAATACCAATTTTATTTTAAATCTACAGTAATTAAATCAACTGATAATATTGGTGTCAAACCAGATGAATAAACCATTTTGGTGGAGAGTTCAAGACCAAATCCACTAACATCTTGAAATTAGATATATAATAGATTCAGAGGTATAGGTAAACTATTCAATTAAATGGCACTATGACTAACAGGCTTTTGGGAAAAAAGCGTATTAAATCCTACCTCAACTTACACACAAACCAATAGTCTGGGGAATGATATGCCTAAATAAAAAATAAATATACTTTAAAACATTTATAAATACATGTATATACACATATATGTGTATATATGTTCATGAGTAGGGTTATATATATGTATATAAATGCATAAATATGTATATCATATTTTATTTTTTTAAGTTTATTTATTTATTCAGAGAGAAAGAGAGAGCTGGAGAGGGGGATAAGATGGAGAGGGAGAGAGAGAATCCCAAGCAGGTTCTGCGCTGACAGTGCAAAGCCCTACACAGGGCTCGAGCTCACAAAGCCTGAGATCATGACTTGAGCTGAAATCAAGAGTCACACACTTAACTGACGGAGCCACCTAGGTGCCCCAGGTATACCAATTTTTAAAAAATGAATATAATGTGGGGAAATGCATACAGAAGCAAGATACATAGAGGAAAAATATCTTCTACATTAAAGTTAGAAAACAACTTTCTAATATAAAATCCTACAATAGATGTCTCATAAATCTACACTGAAAAGATACTCAGCCTGTCTTTACGGGACAAAGAATATAACCAGGCAATTCATATAGTAAATCATGTAGAGAATAAAAATTAGGAAAAAATATTTAACCACACTAATAATCAAAGGGAGAAAACTGAGAAAAATGGAATATTATTTCATATCTATTATTAGCTCAGAACAAATTCAAAGTCTGGCAATGTTAAATGTTGACGAGAAAGTATACTAACGGAACCCTCTTAAGCTACATGAGGGGAATGCAAATTTTACAGACACCATATAAAGGGATTTGGTAATATCTATTAAAATTAAATATCTACTTTGTATTAATTCAGCATTGCAGTACCCTATGCAAGATAGTTTATTTTTCTTTTATGGAAAAAATATGGTGGCAAAGAGTTTGAGAAGTTCACATGATCATTGGCCCTGGGCTCCTTCTATTGTTGACCTGGCACTTACACATGCACTAAAAGTAGAAAAACCTGCATGAAAATGATGTGTATGAACATTAATAAGAGGGAAAGAAAAAGAATAGAAAAAGAATGAGCTAATTAACAAGTTCCAAGCAGGAATTTAACACCATCTTTCAAGTTACATTTCTTAAGAAAAAAAAAAGAGGCAAACGATTAGGTTGTGATGAAGTTGAGAGATTGGTAATGGGGTGTTTATTATGTTAATCTTTCTAATTTTCTCTAAAATTATTTAAGAGAAAATATATTTTAGCTCATAGAAAATTGAAAATAATAATGAATAACATATGGGGTAAACATTTTCACTCAGTATGGCTGCTCACATCTGAGAGCCAGTCTGTGGAGGGGGGGAAGTTCCTCATCCCGGAAATCCTACTGGTTGGCAAAGATCGTCTCCTCACACACACTGAGAAATGTGCACTCCCTGCTTTCTAACATCTCTACAGTCGGGCACAATTATGGAGCCTATGATTGGTGACACCACAGGAGGAAGGGGTGCGAAGCTTTTACTTTCTGTGAGGATAGCAACCACGGTTGCGAAGCCACATTCTTGAAGCAGAAGTGGGTCCAGAGCAAAGTGGAACTGTTCTTAGCCCGCCTGCAGTGGCAGCTGTTTCCTTGTTAGTGCTAGACTGCAGTTTCCGATCTGCTGCTAGAAGCTTGGCCTTGAGCATAATTGCTAAGCCCTCTAACTCATTTTTAAAACAACCCAGTATCTATTTCATTTTTTCTTCTGTTCTATAAACCAGAGTCCACTTTTATGGGGAAGGGATGAAGTGGGAATATAGTTGCTGCCAAAGTAAAATTTAATGGGACTGATAGGGAACAGCTAGAAACAGAATGGTTATGTAAACCACTAAAGGAGCTGGAATATGGGAGAAGAAATACACAAAACCCAACATAGTAAAAGACGATGGAGGAGTGCTTTTTGGGCTCACGCTTATCTATTTACAGAGGGGATGCAGCATAATGGGAGATGCGGAGATTTTTGAAAACATAATGACTTGAAACCTAGGTACCTGTGACTCAATCCTTTCTGAAGGCAAGAGGCTTCTCACACACTTTACACATGTATGGAAGACATTATTAGGAGGACAATAGTTGACATTCATGGATAGCATCATTCTTTATTTCTCCCATGTTGTGGAGAGTATTTCCATGTGCAGTGGGGAACGTGCTTGTGTGTGTGTGTGTGTGTGTGTGTGTTTTCTATACGGCTCTCAGTGAGCTAGGTTATTATCCCTATTTGATTAAGACCCTACACGGATTAAGGATGACTTTAAAATAAACAGCTATTATTGTTTGCAAAATTAATAGAAATTTCTTGCTTCATGCCTAGGTATATTTTATAAAATAATCCACTCAATTAAGACAGCTCTCCTTAAAACAGGTTTCTATTAATCCCATAGTGATTGATATATATTTTTGCTGTTATAACACATTGACATTTTACATCTTATTGTCCTTTTTAAATTTTCAGATGTTTTTCAGGGAGGATATAAAAAAATGAAAAAAAAAAGAAAACTAATGCAAAATCTGCTATCTGTATGACCTTGAAGAAGATACTAAATCTCTTGGAATTTTAGTTTGTTGACTGTAAAATGAAAGGATTAGATTAAAAGAACACAAATATTCCTTCAAACATTAATATTCTTGTTCTGTGAATACAGATTGATTTTATTTATATACTTTTGGCCAGGATAGTACTGAACAAATATTTTTAACAATATAAACCTAATAAAATTTCCCATTTCTGAGATTTGTGAGTAACATTCAGTAAGAACTGAAAAGTCGCAGAATTAGAGCCATGAAATTTATGATGAAATGATTTGACACCCAGATCTGACATTTCATAACTGTCATTTTCCAAATATTTTTCTTTACTTTGCAAATATTTTTCTTCTAATAAATATGTTTAGGAAATATTTTTTGAATATAATTTAAGAAGACCTATGGAGAGAATTCCTCATTTTCACACTATTTTATATTGGGTATTTTGGTGGCAAAACAGTCTTAATTTAATTCGGTTTGGTGTCACTTTACAGTTAGGTAAAATAATTAACCAGGAAGTTTCAGTTAACAACCCTCTTTAGACCTTTGTAATGTAAAAGGTCCACGAGACTTTTGGGGCAAAATAAACACCCTGTACAATCAAACTAATTTAGTTATAATAACTATCTAGCATTGTGATATAAAAATGACTTAAGGGGCACTTGGGTGGCTCAGTTGGTTGAGCATCAGACTCTTGATTTTGGCCCAGGTCACAATCCCAGGGGCCTGGGATCAAGCCCCGCCTTGGGGTTGGGATTGAGCCCTCACAGAGTGTGGAGCCTACCTAAGATTTTCTGTCTCTCTCTCTCTCTCTCTCCCCCCCCTTTCTTTCTCTCTCCCTCTCCCCCTCTCTTCTGCTTATGCTCGCTCTTTCTCTCTCTCTCTCTCTCTCTCTCAAATAAAATGATTTAAGATTTTGCAATATGGGAAGAATGAGCTATGTTTTATTAAATAATTTCATCTTAAACAGGAACTCTACCTACGGCATTATATGCATTATTCTTATTTTCCCTTTTACTTATCGGTATGGCATATTATGCTTGTTTTACAGATTAGAAAACTTAAGTTCTAAGTACATAATTAAGGAGTACTTGAAACATATTTTCAAGGTGATAACAAACATTATTGTTTAATCTTACCAATACTTTTTAGTTAGAGACCAGACCACCCCCTCCCTCTCAGTGATCAGAATAATGGTATTTACTGGAGTTAGGTAATTTGTACAAGGTTACTGAACTTGTAAACAACAGAATAGAAAGCTAATTCTATTTATATTCCAAATCTTGCCCATTTTTACTTCACCATGCTTTGAAATTATTGGCTTCTACTTTCCCCTTATATCTCTACTTTTTACAAGACTGGTAAATAGGAGAGATGAGTAAGCCGTTACAGGTGTACATGTATATATGTATGTATGCATGTATTTATGTATTAAAAGAATTGAAATAATTCCATTGTGATAAGTGTTAGACAAGTTTCCTGACATCAAAGAGCATAGACTTTATACAGGAAGCCTATTCATGTGTTTATACAAAATGTGAGAGTGTGACCATGTGACACAAATGAGTAGTTCAGAAAAGACATGCTACCATAATTCTGTATACACTACAGGAGCATCAGAACCTGACTGCTTCATTCTCCATAAACATATAAGGAGCCTAGAGACTGACCTGTCTATACGCTTCACTGAATCACACAGTATTTGGAATCAGTTCTAAAGATATGAAAAGGACCATGAATGAGAGGCAAGTTCAAGATCAGCTTAGCAACTGTATGTTAGTTGTTAAGGATATAACATATGATACAGAGCAAAAGCTCATAACAGAACTCAGAGAACTAATGATATAAGTCTGGGCTGAGTGGGAGTAAACAGTTGAGAGGGAGAAAACCTCCAAGAATCACTGACTTGGAAAATTCCAGAGAGGGAGGTTGAGAACAGAAGCTGAGGGCACATCGTAAGTGGTTCAGAATCTGAGATGCCAAATTCATGCTTCAGTCTGTGAAGGGTGGTAGCTCAGAAATTAAGATCAGATTGTATTAGCTTGTGTAAAAGCTAAGGATTTGGAGCTTATTAAGAAGCCAGAAATTAATGATTATTTTTTGTGAAGCAGTATCATCTTTAAAAAATAGTACTTAAGGATCTTATTTGAGTTCATGTATTTTGTTAGTTTTCATTCAGCAATTTAAAAATTGTCAGCAGAGGACAATTATGATCAGAGACTGAAACCTACATACATTTAATGCATAGATTAAATAATCTAGTCTGTAAGTGTGTGGGGGTCTACTTTGCAAAAGTTATTATAAAACTTTCCAATTTAACAGCCTTTAAAAATTTTGTTTAAGTTTACTTTTAAGTTTATTTATTTTGAGAGAGAGAGAGAGAGGGAGAGAGAGAGAGCACCCACACACAAGCAAGAGAAGGGCAGAGAGAAGGAGACACAGAATCCCAAGCAGGCTCCATGCCATCAGCTCAGAGCCCAACATGGGGCTCGAACTCAGGAACTGTGAAGATTATGACCTGAGCCAAGATCAAGAGTTGATCAATTTAACAATCTTTAAAGACACATGTACTTTCCAATTCTTTGACCTCTCTCCCCACATCCCTTTTTATACATTTATATCTGTCTATCTATATCACACAAATACTTCGTGTGTTTGTGTGATATAGATAGGAAAGCAGGAAAAAATACATTTTGATTCATACACTTATTTTTCTACAATGCGATGTAAGTATTTGACTTGTCAACTCAGTATAGAGTATAAAACATTACCTTCAATAGTATTTAGGTGAATATAGCCTGAGAACTTGGTTAATATCAGGAAATCAATAATTCATTTATCAAATAAAAGTCAAGCATTAAAATTCCAGAAGAACTGGATACTGGATAAACATTAAGTTTTATTTTCAAAATTTTCTGCTTGAAGAGGGCACATGTACAAAATTTTTTTAAACAATTTTAATGTTTATTTAATTTTGAGAGAGAGAGAGAGAGAGACAGAGCATGAGCGGGGGAGGGGCAGAGAGAAAGAGGGAGACACATAATTGGAAGCAGGCTCCAGGCTCTGAGCTGTCAGCACAGAACTGGCTGTGGGGCTCGAACCCACAAAATGAGAGATCATGACCTGAGCCATGTCCGTTGCTTAACCAACTGAGCCACCCAGGCATCATCGTGCAAAGATTTTTACATTGGAAACTGAAATCGTAAACCTAGAGGGAGTTTAGACATTTGTGACAAAGTTTGCTCCCATAATAAGGAATACGTCTTTGTGGCTGGTTGAAGTCATTCAAATCTAAAGGTCTTCACTGAAATACATTTTCCTTTCTGAAAAAATTTTTGGGAAAAACTCTGTCTAGCTAAATAATCTTTTATAAAGGCTTGTCTAGTATGAATATTTTACTCAAAATACTTAGAAATATTTGGAAAGACATATGGTATATGTCAACTAAGTCTGTTCAATCTGGAATGGACAAATAGTTGTATATTGCACACATATGTAAATAACATATATATACACAAACACAAATATAATTTCTGAAGTGGCATAGATTAAAAGTGAAAACCCATTGAAAAAATGGCATTTTTCCCAGGTGAGATTCTGTCAGAAATAAATGATGGGGGGCAATGTAAGACAGAGAACAAAAAACATTGGCAATGTTACAAACCGTCTTCTTTGAAATGTATGATACTCCATACATGTATAATTTTCTCTCCAACAAGTTTTAGAACACATTGCACATCGTGCTCATTATGACCATTGTACATCTGGCAAAATTTACAAAGATTTATTGCCCATCGGTGAAGAGGTAATTAATTTATTTGTGTAAATAAAAGAAGGGAGGGGTGAACTAACAGCCATATTTTATGCAAGGCCATTGAAATTTTTGGGTGAATTTTATAATTGAGGTTCAGATATATTAAGTAAATGTTCAGTGTCTCAATCCTAATAAGTGGCAGAATTATTATTAACACTCAAGTGTTCCTGGCTTACATACCAACATATTTTCCCATGTACTCAATTACCTACCACTTTTAGGTATAATATAGCAAACATAGACTTTTGAAAACTCTGATTTCAAAATGATAAATGTCCTTTCAAGGGAAAAAAATGAAAAATAAAGAATTCCCATCAAAACTAAACAAATATTACCAACCTATCTACTACTTGTTATATGCAGTTTCTACTAAGTCATTTCTATCCATATGCTTATGTACTTTTATTAACTTAGAATCATTCTGTATATACCTGTTTACAACATACTTTCTCCCTTTTGTGGACATTTTCACATGCCAATAATATCCAACCTACATTATTATTTTAATGGATTCATAAAAAGATTTATTTATTGAACTATTTATCCATTGTTGGATATTTGTCATTCTTAACTTTTATTATCAACAGTGCTATGATGAAAAGCTTTCAGCCACCACTGTATGCATATCTCTAATTAGTTTCTTATAATAAATTCACAGAAAGACATTTGTTCATTTGAATGAACAATGAAATGAAATATACATTTCTCAACTTACTGATATGTTGCTAAATTACTCTCCCAAAGTTTTTATCTGTTTAGATTCTTAAAAATAGGATATGCTTTCATATGTGCCCATGAGCCCATCCATATTATTGCTAAAACTGATTTAAAAAAAAAAAAAGTACATAAAAGAAAAGCTTTGCCAGTCTTATGTGAAAAAATACTATTATGGAGATTTATTTGGCATTTCTTTGATTATTGATGATGTTGGAAATGCTTTCATTGGCTTACTGGTTTTTGTATATCTTCTTTTATAATAGACTAATGTATTTGTGTCTATTTATTTATTGGGGGTTTCAGCTTCTTTTTTTTAAAAAGGAGCTTTCATATATGGAAAACCTTTTCCGTGTATATTTTCCTCTACTTCCAGTTTTGGCCTTTTATCTTTGTAATTAATTTTATAATCAGATGATTTATATTTAATGTAGTCAAGCTTGCAAATGCTTTGAACTTTTCCTGTATGTTTGGAAAAGATTTCACCACAATTTATTTAAATATCTCCATTTCTTTCTGTATTTTCTAGTTCTTTTATGTTTGCAATTTTTATATTTAAATATTTAGCAGAAGTTTGTTTTGTCATAATGAGATTTTTCTTTTTCCCCCTAATTCTGTTAGGCAATGTTCTCAATTGTCAAAGCTGGTTGAATGTTTACCATACAGTATTTTGTTTGTTTTACATTTATTTTATATCTCCTCTGTTAAAAAGCCTGTGATTCAGTTATGCTTATGTATTGTTCTATTATACACAATCACTAAGTATCCTGTGCTAGGTCTTTCTTAAATGAGAGAGGGAACTCAGGTTAAAAAGACACAAAATAAGGCTAATGTGAGCAGTCTTGTAAGATTTATGCATACTGTGTACCTACAATGAGATAGGTCTGTTCTAAATTCAGTGAACATGTAACTCCAGGCCCCTAAATATTCTTTTGAGGTAAATGATATTAATATCCTGATTTATAGATTAAATAGCAATATTATGGAACAAAGTTAGAAATTGATAGAAGTAAGATGCAAACCCAGGCAGGCTGACTCTAGTGGCTATGCAATTAATCATTGCATTATATTTGCCTACAAGTAAAGATAAAAGGGGAGGGAGAGAGGACTCCAAGAGTTGGGAAGAAGAAGCATGAATTTAATGAGTGCACAAAACCAGAAGATATCCTTTTAGTTATATTTTGTTGTTTATTTTTTTCCTTTCACAGACATTGAAAGACAAACACTTGAAGTGATTAACATGAAAAGTGGAAGCATATTTACCAGTAAGTATGGCCAAAGGTAAAGGGAAGCAGTCTCCTAAACAGGCAAAAACTGTAAAGTATTGGCAATGTTATTTCCCCAAAGGTGCATAAATGTATAATGACTGGGGTGATATTAAATTAAATTATTTCCCTAAAGATCACAAGAGATATTTCAATGCAACAGCACCAAATGGACAGTAATGAAAGAGTCTCCATAGTCTCACCACAGTGTTTCTTGAGCACATTTCTATTTTACTAGAATAGTCATGTATATTTTATTACAAAACTATAAGCTGTGACACAGAAAAGTCAGTAGTTAATGTAAAATTCTCAGAAAAACATTTTTAAAATATTTTTTAATATTTATGTTTGAGTGAGAGTTAGAAAGCAAGGAGGGGAGGGGCAGAGAGGGAGACAGAATCCCAAGCAGGCTCCATGGTGTCAGCAGAGAGCCTGATGCGGAGCTCAAACATATGAACTGTGAGATCATGTCCTCAGCCCACACCAAGAGTCGGACGCCCAACTGACTGAGCCACCCAGGCACCCCAGTCATGTGTGTATATATATATATATATATATATATATATATATATATCATACAACATAAGCACACAGATTTTTATGTATATGTGAGGTGTATATGTGTATATATATGTGTGTGTGAATACATACATATATACTATACATACACACATGTACATGCATACATGTATAATTCATATCTCAGAATTTAAAATATTATTGACAAATTGGCAGTAAAGTGATGTTTCTATTTTACCATGGCTTTTAAGTCACTAAGTAATTTCCTAAAGAGAGGAAACTCCTCTATGGTAAAGCAATTTATAACATAGAAAAGCAAAGAAAATGCAAGAAGCCAACATTAAGATTTTCAAGATAGGAATAAAGAGGGGGTTCAGAAGGAAGGTAGGCAAATGAAATTTTGATATGCCTTACTTCTCAGGAAGGCACTTCATTGAGTTAATTGTACCTTTTGCATTTGTTTCTTATTTATTATTTTAGTTTATAAATCCCTAGTGGTATCAAATATACCTTCTATCTCATATACACACGTTAGTCAAATGGAAGAGCTACTTTATGTTTCTACCTTTACAGTCTATGATGTGGGCACCACCCAAAGTTTTGCCATGGTGTTGGAAAAGTGCACACAATTTTCTAAAAGATTTTCACTTTTCTTCGCTCCAGGTATTGAAAGATACAAAAGCTATTTGCTGAAGGATTCAGAGTATCTGAGCTCCTTAGATATTTTCTTTTCTGCAGTTTGTTTTAAATTCAGGTCAGAAAAGCTAGCGGAATATTGGAATTGAAGAGAGCAACAGTGTTTTGACATTGTATATCTTGGCATAAACCTTGCCTCATTCACAGTATGAGATGTCATGAAACTCAACTCAGCATAACATAAAATCAAATGGGTTAAAGGAGTTCAAACAGCAAACATCCAGGTGTCTCTGGTGTCCAGCATCTAGTAAGGCAATAAGCTTGTGACAAAATATAATCATTGCCAATATTTATTCAGTATTTATCATGTGCTCACTCTGTGGTAAGGATGCAGAAATTAATAAAACATGTTTCTTCTCAAGAAGGAAATAATCAGACAACTAGAATTTACTGAAAAATTAAACACCAACCTGAGTACTTTATATACATTGTTTTTTAATCTTTATATTAACCTCATGAATTTGACTACATTATCATTTTATAGTGGTAGAAAGAGGATTCACAGACGGTTGATCTAAGGTACTTAATCTGCAAGTGGCTAATAAATATTTGGAACAGATCTGCCTTAACCACAAAACCTTTATGCTTTGAGTTAGAACGTTGCCTCTCCATCCACTGAAGGAGACAGCCCAACAGTGCAAGAAATCAATACATTGTGATAAGTACTTTTGCATGACTGTATACATATTACTAAATTACTAGATGACAGTCAAAAGGGAGGGTACTATTTTGTCCTTGAGATTGTGTGTGTGTGTGTGTGCGCGCGCGCAAGGCGTGGTATTTTAACTGGACCTTGAGCCTTGAACTATAACTATGACTTTGCTAGCTATAGAGCAGTGGAGCAGGAGATTCAAGGACTAGGGAACAGCTTGTAAAAAGCATAACATATTAAGAAACCACAACAAAGTTCTGTTTATAGGAAGTAGGAAAAAAATGAGGAGCATACCAAAAATATATGTGGGGTTGGGATGTGAAGGGTTCTGTTTGCCATTTAAAGAAAAGTGTTTTTTTTTCAATAGTGGAAATGGAGTCAAGATGTTTTTAATATTGGGGGAAAATAAGCATTTCTGCATTTAATAACACTTTATTTTTTTTAAAAATAGTTTTTAAAGATACAATAGGCATTTCCCTTATAATGGTTTACATGTATTTGTAACATTGATTTTCACATAATAAAAGAGCAGAGATTGTGAGAGGGGAGGTTTCTGATCAAATTCCTAAAACTAAAGATCTCATGAAAAGGAAGGAAGGAAAGGATATACTACCCTAGTATTATGTACATTAAAATTTTACTACAGAAATGATTCACAAAAATAGCACTTTACTTGCAAAAAGACATGAGGTTTCCTTTTTGGGATTCAGTGTGGTAATGTCCTTATAGCTTTTGAGTCTCAAGAAAGAGATTAGAAACAGAACATCCTCATTCTTAGGGACAAAATATTATATCACAGAAACAGGTGTTTGGAGATCGCTGATTTTTCTTTCTTTTTCACTATTTTTAAGAAGGTGTATATAATTTTTCTACTTTTTGTGTACGAAGGAGGAAAGCTGAAAGAAAAAAAAAAGGAGTCCTGCTGTGGACTCCTTATTGCACTCACTTCCCTCTTTTACAACGAAGCCGCTTTTACTGTTAATGAACCCTGATGCTACAAAGTGTTGTTCCAAGCACTTCAGTCTTTTAGTTGCTCTAGTACACAAAAAGCACTTTTCCATCCTATTCACAGCATAGCAATGTTGACACATTAAACTCTAATTTCTTTTATCAGCTATGCATCTGATAGTACTCAGAGTAACTTTTTTTTCAGTTTCTGTTCTTCTGATATTATATTCTCTCATTTATTTCAAAAACCCTGCTGTTTCAAGCATTTCTACTGTAATTCACATGTTCCAATTTGGGTGTATTCTTGGACTTCTGTAATCACGTCCTTTACATTTGAAGTAACATTTTAAATAGTTTCATGAAGAAAAATATGCAAATTCAGGAGAATTTCACCACATACACTTGTAGGATAATGCACACTGGTAAACTGGCTAAGGGAGAGAAGATGAAATGTACGTATGCATGTATGTGGTATGTATTTTCTGTATTACTCTGGAAAGTACCACCTTCAGCTGAGTGATTTTTTGATAACTCGGCGTATATCAGAAGCAGAGACTATGTTTACTATGTAAAAAAAAATTGAATAAGAGCTTGTGCCATTTTACACTTCACAGTTACCTTTCACTTGGTTATCCTACACGTATGAAAAAAATAAACATACAAATAATGTAACTTAAGGCAACATGTGCTCATGGTAACATTACATGAGATCAGATGTATAATCAAAAGGTCGGTTTCTGGTCCCATGCCTACCCTAATTCCTCAAAAACCACTGACCCTGAATCTTTGAATTCTAGAAATAGTCTACATATCAAACTTTATAAGTATCATTCTTAAGTATATGTACTGAGTGCTTTTTGAAATGTGTGATTCAGAACATAGTACATAACTGGTTCTGCCTCTCTATTCACTTAATATTCTGAGTAATTTCCTAATGTCAGTACAAAATTTACTCATTCTTAGTGGCTTTCTTTATAAAATATATAAAACTTTGCCTGTTGAAAACTATTTTGGTATAGGATAAAATAAATAATCATTTATATTGTTTCCATGGAAAGAGTACCAAGTCTGATGATGGGTATATGTAAATAGTTAAGGACATAACTATCTATCCTTAATTTATTAAGAACTTATAACAATATATTTTCATTTCAGTATAATATTCTTGATTATAATTAATTAAATTTAACAAATATCATATATATATTACTGTAAATGACCACAAGTTTCTCTGATGATTTTTTTGCTTCTGACATGTAACAATAAAAATAAACTATATTAAAGATTATATTTACATTGAACCGTCTTTGCATTTCTGTAATTAATTTCACAAGAGAATCTGTTTTTCTTCACTATGATACTGAATTATGTTTATTAATGTTTATTTTAAACTTTTGCATTATTATCCATAGATGTGCTTCTTAAATTCTATTTACTTTCCCTGTGTGTTTGATCTTCATGACAGGTTTTGCATGAACTATAACCTTAAATACAACTATTTTGAAAATTTTTTGTGTTTTATTATTATTATTATTATTATTACTTATATTATGGCTGGGACCTATTTAGAATTATCTATTTTTTTAAAGGTTGGGTAGTGTTGTGTGAAATTACCTGGACATATATTTGGGGGAGTTTTCTATTATTAATTTTTAGTTTACTAAATAGTGATTACTAAATATTTCTGGGTATTAACCTTGTTTTAGAAATGTTTTAAAGTTTTATTTGTTGCTTAATATATGGAATTGATTTTTATAAATACTACATGCATATTTAAAAAATGATATAGTGTCTGTTTATAGGAAACCATCATGTTCCTAGATCTTATATATCTTTATTTATTTTGGGTCCATTTGATCAATGGACCCGAAAGAGATCATTTGACCCGAAAGAGATGAATTACATCATATGATAGATATTATGTTTCTATTTTCCTTATATTGCTATAGTTTATTTTTAACATATAAACATTGACCAATAAAATTTGGTGCATACACATTAATTATTGTAAGACCTTCATGGGCGATTCTACCACTTTCATATAAAATAATATAATTATTTTTTCCAAGTGCACAAAATATTTTTCCTTATCTTAGATGTCTGATCATTTTATGCAATGGATCTAGTAAACTGTTCTTTGCTCCTTTTCTGTGGGCTGTGATACACTCTTACAAACCTATTCAAATCTTCTTTTAATATTCTTAAATTACCTATTTCAGTGTGTTTTGTCCTGGTTTCTTTATATATATATGTTTTTTGTTCCACAGCTCATAATTTCTCCCCACCCCAGTGAGATCAGCACAATATGGTAGTTTTCACTGCAAACTATCTCTTCTTCTATGCCTCCCCAACTGACTATTTCAGGCAAATGTATCAAGTCTACTTGATTTAATTTTAGCCCTACTTTCTTTCCCTGCTTCTTGAGTTTTATTTTATTTTGATTTGTTGCTTTTGTTGTTATTGCAATACGTTTAGGGGAAACCCTACAACTAGCTTGTGTAATTATTTTTTTACATTTTTTTCAAAAGTAATGGAGAAAGTCCTTAATATAGGTCAAATAATTTGATTTGAGCATGGTGAGTTTAGAAATCAATGAGATATGCAATAAGAGCTGTTCCCAAGACATTGGAATTACCGACTAAGAACTTAGGAAAAAAAATTTTGCACATAAAGAGACAGAAATAACACTGAGAGACAAGTTTAAGGATGTAAATGGAGAAGAAAATTTCATAAGAAACACCTTCCATAGAGAAAGAAATGGTCAACAGATGGATGTTCAAGATTTAATTGATCAGCCAATATTCATGTATGAAATACCTATGATGTCGGAGGCTATAAGCTACAAGCCTCAAGCAGAGAATAGTAATATAGGTCATTTATGTGTTATAGATTAAAATTTAGTGTCTTTCTGAGGCCTGTCACAGTCTCTATCTCTATAGAAGATAAAAGATTAAAAAAACTACCAATGCAGAAAAACTCAAAATACTTGACAATAGCCACGACATTAACTGAAAAAACGATTAGAGATTTGCTTGAATCCCCTCATCCCTATAAACAAAAATAATTATAAGGAGCATCACTTATTACATTATTGTCAAAGCTCTACAAAAATGAAACTTCGAGCATCCAAATTGGGAGAGATTTGAGAGTGAATGCTTTATAGGAAAACAAATATAAAGCAGGACTTTTCTGGGCAACTTAGAATGTACTGACACCAAATTCTAAGATATTTGGTAAAACAAGTGAGTCATTAATGAAACAAGGATATCAGGTGGTAACAATTTGCTTTTACTCTTGATTAATATCAACCATTGGTTCTAACTATACATCCAGCTCTCTTGCTTGTAATCCAAGTTTCTGTTACTAGTTGCTTCAAAGTAAGCTTTCCTGCCACAAGTAGAATGAGTGTTTATATAAGTGACACTTCTTTCTAACTCATCACACAAGTTTATTTGTCAGTGTAAATAAGTGACTTGCTTTGTCTGACACACAATTTATCTGTTTGGGGCTTGGGGTAGCTGGATCAATTTCTTAATTGCTTCTGGTGAGTTGATGCAACTTAAATGCCAAGCATGGATATATGAGGCCAGAGACCTTGGCATATTCAGGGAACAATGAGTAGAGCAATAATGCTGGATTGAAGCCAATGACTTTCAAGTTTGTCATCAATGATCCAAGTTTCTTAAGAAATAATTCCCATCATTGAAGCCAGAGGGTACTAAGCAATGTCCCCTCATCTCCATGGAACATTAACCGAGAAATGATACCGCAGGTTTCATACTGGCATTGGTGTTCCTCACTGTCTCTGCACAAAATGCCATTGGTGAAACATCATTTTTTTCTGTTGCTCCTTCTACATAGATGTTAGTCTCTGAAAATCTAATGAAATGTCTTTTTTTTCCTGTTTATTTTCTCAGTCCTCCCTTCACTGCACATATTTTCTGAACTCGATCTTGTCTCATTCATCTATGAAAAGTGAGTGGGTCAATAAACTCAGAGGTTTAGGCTTTCTTTCTTTTTATTGCATTCTTGGTAGTCCTTATCCCCAGCCAGACACATTAAGTGACAGACAGTGACGGTGGAGGTAATAAGGATATCTTGATTCTAAACCAAAGTAAACAGGCTGTCATAAAAATATGGAATTGAATAGATGACAAACTAAATTCTCTCTCTGAAAGCAATTATTTCTGAACCTCAGATCTAATAATTTGCAATTCTGAAGGCTGAGGGAAGTGCTCATTCGTGGCTCAATCAATTTAAAACAGAAATCCACATGATGATGAAAATAGCAGTCAAAAGGAAAAAAACAGTGTTTCCTTACTCTGAACAAATAACAGATATCTATTCTAATACTTATTAGGTCTCAATTTATTAAAACAACGTATATTATGCAATCATCTATATTATCAAACAATAGCTTTACTGACTAGTAAGACCATATCTTTGTACAAGAATAAGTAGGTAAATGAATGAGTAAAATAATGCTCTTCTTCAGGGAAAGGTAAATGAGTCCCATTAACCAGATATTTGGTAAAATAATTTTAACTCTACGTAAGATTATATCTTTTAAATAATACGTTTAATTGGAGTGGTGGCTTACAACTAATGAAGAGTTTCACTATGTTTTTTTTTTTTTTTTTAATGAACGGCACGGAAGAAATGAAAACTGATGTATAATAATTGTATTATGCTATGTAATAATTCTAAGTGGAGACCGGTAAATATATTTTGAAGGGCTATCATGAAGCCATAACTAAATATTTCATCCCTTTTAATCCTCAGTTAGTGAGATTGCTATTATTTCCATTTTAGCTTCAGGAAAAATTAAACTCAGAGTTACAAATTATTTAACCCAAGGTCACATGTGGAAAGTGTAAGAGTCAAGATTCAAAGACATAAAAGCCATATTCCAAAACCTAGACACATTTGACTATATCACCTTCGCTTACTACCTGATGTGATAAGTTGAATCTAAAATATGCTTCTAATATCACCCTAATTAACAACAGAATGTTGTCATTGCAATATAGTTCCATCCACATAAATTTATTAAAAGGAATTATTAAATATCTCATTCCACTAAAATGCTACAGTTAAAATAATTATATTTGTGTACTTGAAATCCAATCAAGTAATTAGTAGTAAGCATGCCAAGATTGTGCATATAGGTGAATATCTACTTCTCATTAATTTACTTTGACACCTTAACATAGTGAATTTAAATGACTAGTATATAAAATCAAAGAAGCCCATAGCTAGAAAGTGTTAAACTTGTACAGAACTTTAATTTCTAGGTAAAGTGATGCTTGAGGAAGTAAGGTGACTTATTCAATATTTGACAGGAAGAAAAGAAAATTATTTTAAAAATTCATAATTCTTATTTGATATAAAGTAGATTTAAATTTTGTTACACTTTAAAAAATATATCCAATGTTAAGCTAATGTCAAGAGTTAATTTTGGTGACCAGAACATTATTTATGTTATAATGATACGCAACTTATAAAAAATGCCTTCAATAAATTGTCTCTTATACTTTCTTTGGCTTAAATTTGAATTGCTATGCATTGTTTAATACTTTTCCATTCATTACTTTTGTCATTTTATTCTTGTCTCTTGGGAAATAATAATAATATAGAATTATATATTATACAACTATTATTTAGAATTAGAAAAAGAGTTCATTTTAAGTGTTTTGAAATGCAAAAGGCTAGATGCATGGGTAATGTTTATGCAGCAATCTACAGGTACATATAAATATATAAGACTTCAAATTTTGTGGAGAACAAGTCCAGATTTGTGAAAGATGTATACAAGACTATAACACTGTTCACATAATTCCAAGGTGACATTTAAAGCTTAGGTAGATATATGTATTCTACACTGTAGAATAGTATTAAGTTCTTTACATTTACTGCTGACAAAGACAATATTCTGAGTTACGGAAAATTGTATGGTTTTGTCTTTTCTCTCAAGAGTGAACTTCATGTTTTTCTTCTTTAGAGAGTGAAGCTACCCTACAGGGTAGGACAAAACATAGGAATGTACTTACTACCTGATAAGTGCTCTTCTAAGCCCTTCCTATATTTTAACTCATTTAAACCTCCAAGCAATACTGTCATTTTTATCACCCTGCTTTATGGATAAATAACTGACATATACAGAGGTTAATAAGCCTGATTTTCTCTACAATTGCTCCATTATTTCTCTTGAATGTTTTGGAATCACTACATTTTAAATACCCCCCCCCCCAATCTTCCCTGAACGTTGTTTGCAAACAGAAAAGTTACATATAACCTTCACATCGCCTAGCTGTTTAAATATGTTTTATAGATGAAGCTGAAACTGACAGCAGATGGTGCTTGGAGAGAATCCAATATTTTCCCTTTTTCCATCACATAATAGCAGTTTTTATGATCCTCTCCTCACTCCGCAGATTTAGCCCATCAGAATAATTTTCTAAGAAAGTAACTAATGAAGCTATTTTTTAAAAAATATATACATGGCATATGTCTTTACAGATATCTATAAAACAGACTTAAGCCACGTAGTTAAATTATTGATCACCCATTCCTGTTCCATATTCTCATAATTTTGCCACTGATCTTGCTCTTACCTTTTTCATCCCTAGTTTTTAAGTGATGATTTAAAATGTGGGCATTGATTATTAATGATTTTATTCTATAAGGACTCTAAAGGTTACATGAAACGTTGCCTCTTTATTTCAGAAGAAAGGAAAAGGTTCTCAGCTAATTAGAGATTTTCTAAAGTTCAAATGATAAGGTCAAAAACAGACATTATTTTTCATCTAGCAGTATAAACACTGTTTATCACGAAGCATGGTACAAAACATGATCACAGAAAATTTTGGTGTCTCAAGTGGAGTAAAATATCCCTTTCAAAAAGCAAATGCTAAAAAATATAAACAAACAAACAAATAAGTAAAGAAATTAAATTTGGAAATGATGGTCTAAAATGTTTTTCACCAATTTGTAATCTGAAAATATGCTAATATATAAACAAAGATGTTAGATAATCATTAGATATAAAGGGAATATTTACAATATGAGAAAAGAGGAATGAGATTTTATTCTCTCATTAAATTTAAATCAGTAATTTTCTAAAATTACATACTTTAGTATATAGCAAAACGATGATGTAGTTTATAAAACAACAACGTAGTGATTGCATGATAAGAGCAGTTTAAATTATTGGTAAACAAAGAAAAAGAAGGATGTTTTGACTTGAAATCTAAATAGAAATGCATACCACTTCCTTCAGAAGTGCCATAGTAAACATTTGATTCCCCACAAAATGAAAGAAATATTTTATAAAATTTGACTTATTTGGTTGTAAACTTGTTTTTTTAAACCTGCTTAACAGAAGGTACAACTGGACAGATGAGCTCTTATTTACTTTTTTAAAGATGATTTATTTCACACAATCAGATGCAGTACCCTTCTAAAAAATACTGTAGATTTTATGTAAAACATGTGAATAGAGGCTGTCACTACAAATCCACAACCTGGACACTTGAGAGTGTTTTCCAAGTCTAAAACCCTGAAGAGAGTATTAACTTTTTAGTTGGAAAGTGGATAATATTGAATTATTTATATATAGATTCTTTTTACAGGGCATGTCAGCTAACCATTGCTTTCTAACAAAATCTCAATGGTCTACAATTTATCCTTCATCCTTTTTATGGAAAGTAATAGAGAAGGTCATAGAAAGAGAGTTAAAAAACAAAAAGGTGTCTGTGGTTGAATGTATCAAAAAGGATACACAAAGAATAGCATCAGAGTATTTCTGACAAAGGGTGATATTGGCAAAAGTCATCAAATTGTTATATATTTGTGATCATAAGAATAAACAGATTTGCACTAGGGGAAACACAAACCAAAACTACAGTGAGATATCATCTCATACCTGTCAGAATGGCTAAAATCAAAAACACAAGAAACAAGTGTTGGTGAAGATGTGGAGAAAAAGGAACCTGCTTTCCCTGTTGATGGGAAATGCAAACTGGTACAACCACTGTGGAAAAGAATATTGTGATTCCTCAAAAAATTAAAAATAGAATTTTCATACGATTGGGTATTTACCAAGAGTATACAAAGACACTAATTTGAACAGATATATGCAGCCCTATGTTTATTGCAGTGTTTACAATAGCCAATTTATGGAAGCAACCCAAACGTCCATCAATAGATGAATGGATTTAAAAAAATGTGGTATATATGTACACACAATGGAATATCATTTAGTCATAAAATGTAAGAAGCCTTGCCATTTGCAAAACATAAATGGATCTAGAGGGTGCAATGTTAAGTGAGATAAGGCAGTAAGAGAAAGACAAATACCATATGATTTCACTCATATGTGGAAGTGAAGAAACAAAACAGAAAAAAAAGACACGAACTAAAACAGACTCTTAACAATAGAGAACTGATGGTTACCAGAAGGGAGGGCAGTGGGTGGGTGGAGGGGATGGGGTGACATAGGTAGGGAGATTAAAGAGTACACTTATCATCTTGAGCACTGAGTAACATATAGAATTGTTGAATCACTATATTGTATACTTGAAAGTAATGCAGCAGTATATGTTAAGCGTACTGGAATTAAAGAGAGAGAGAAAGAGAATAAAGTAGATGTGGCAAGAATGCCAAAATTATTTTTTTTAAATGTAAAAAAAAAATAAATGGATTTGATACAAAGGTAATTTTGCCACAAAACTCAAATAGTTTTAATGAGTAATCACAAAGATATGAACACATTACATTTAGCTATCATGTCTCCTAAGGCTCTTCTTGGTTGTGACACTTTCTCAGACTTTTCTTGTTTTTTATGACCTTGACAGTTTTAAGGAATACTCAGGTGTTTTATAGAATGCCTTTCAATAAGTGATTTGTCTGATGTTTTTCTCCTGACTACATTAAAGTTGTAGATTTTTTGGTAGAAAGACTACAGAGGTGAAATGCCATTTTTATCACACCATATCAGAGTTACATGCTTTCAACATGATTTAGCACTTTTGATGTTGACCTTGATCAGCTGAAAGAGGTAATGTTTGTCAAGGTTCTCCACTGTAAAGTTACACACATTTTTCCTCTTTGTTTTTACTGCTTAATAATGTTTGGATGTACTATAGTTTGTATATTAATTAGTCCATTGAAGGACATCTTAGTGGTTTCCAGTTTGGGAAGATCATTAATAAAGCTGCTGTTTTAACTAGTCATGTGCAAGATTTTATAAGGACCTAAGTTTTCAACTCAGCTGGAGATATACCTAAGAGTGCTATTACTAGATCATATGGCAGGACTATGCTTAACATTGTGAGAGATGGATGAATTGGCTTCCAAAGTGCCCATGCACTCCCTGTCTCAGAGAACAAGAGCTCTTGTTGTTCCATGTCTTCACTAGCAATTGCTAATGTCAAGTGCGTGTATTTTTTTTTTAGATATTCTAATTGACATCTAGTGGTTGTGAGTCTATACTTCACATAGTTCTTCAAATACACATCTACAGTGTTATTTCTCATATTGTACAGTATATGGTTATTGCCTCCTCTACTAAATTAAGTGAGCCTCTTAAAGTAGGTTCTATATCTTTATTCACCGTAAGCTCTCAGTATCTAACATATGGCAGGTGATTTTTGTTTTTTTAATGAAAGCAACACTGAGTGAAAGAACAAAAGAATTGTGTCTGATGAATAACTTCAGGGGTGCCTGTGTAGCTCAGTTGGTTAAGTGTTCCACTCTTTATTTTGGTTCAGGTCATGACTCCAGGGCCCTGGAATGTAGCCCCAAATGGGACTTCATGCCATGTGTGGAATCTGCTTAAGGTTCTTTCTCTAGCTCCTTACCTCCCTCTCTCTCTCTTCCCGCCCCCTCTCCCTCTCCCTCTCTTACTCAAAAAAAAAAAAAAAACACCTTCAAATGTGACTTCAGTATATTTAAATATGTGTCTCTTTTTCATTGTGTCCAGTGCATGAAAACTGGACCTCTGATTGCACATTAATATCCTCTCTAAAAATATTGTTTTATGAAATATGTTCCAATTCATTAGCGCCATCTATCAAAAAATTAACTTGCAATCAAAAATTAATTTTGTCTCACATATTAAAATTAATATAGAAATAAATGTTATTTACTCTTTAAAAAGGCTTTTATTTCTTCTAGTCAAATGCCAGGAACAACTTTTTAAAGCCAATAAACATATTTAAACTATATAAACTTTCTTTAAGTATGTAACTGATTAGCTATATATTTTTTGTGGATGTGATAAAAATATTAACAATAAATATGTTGAGTGCAGTATATAAAAATATACACCACGTTAAAAATTTAAACAAGTTGATATACATTCAGTGAATCATTTATTCTTCCCCACATTAGACTATATCCCCTATATCAAATTTATTACAGTATCTAATTATTGTTTCATAAACTATGAAATTAAGACCAATGGAATTTAAGAAAGTTACATGATATCACTAGTCTCTTAAAAATGTCAGGAAAGGATTTAAGCTGAACTTAAAATCACAGTTTATTTTGTACTTCAAACTGGCCATTTATATCAAATATATTTTTGATCTTAATTGGTCTTATCCAGCTAGTTTTTATTAAACTACCAAATCTAAAGTCCCTCAAAGATTCAGCTATGTGATCTTATCTCTCATTACGGAATCACCTTGCTCTTTTGTAGGGCACCTTACAGCAAAAATGTGATATAGATATCAAAATAAGTGATAATGCAGAAGAAAGCTAAAAAAGAGCAAATTTGTCAGAATACACTATAATCATACAAGGTGATTCATTTCCTAATTTTCTTTTTACTTCAAATATAGCTGTAATGTCAATTTTTCTATAGTACCCTGAGGGATTCATAAGTTATTCTTGTTGCCAAGGCTTTACTTCCCACATAGTCTCCATTCTTTCAGAAATAAAATTAGAGAAAGCAGAAGAGATTGACTCAAATATTCTCAAATTTGTGCTATGTGAAAATTTATTCTCCAACCCATCTCCTGCCTCTCTTGCCAAGATTCTGGACTCTCATGTACTTTTTGCTGACTCCTTCGAATTTATATTCTTTTCTCCTACTCTTTCTGAGATAGAATGTGGATGGATGTCTACTTCCAACAGTAAATCAGTTGCTCTATGCACAAAGAACATTTGTTCTAGTAAATATTGTTCCTTGATTCCTCAGCAAAGTATGAGCCCAGAACTAGTTATGCTTATGAAATGACATGAGGATGATGCCATGGGAATGTTTTATGTTGATTGAAAAATGTGGGAGACTAAAGTTTCTTAGTGAATAGATGGGAGAAATATGATTGATGTAAGCCATATTGTTATAACACAACTACCAATTTTCAAGTTGCTGGTCTAAACATTGTATTTAATTAAAAGGAAAGCCTAAACATTTTTTTTTCAAAATTTATGTTAACTAGTGCTATGGGTTTGTTTATTTAGAGAATGATGGGAAATTAAATCAGAATCATTTTCTGAGCCTAGTTTGTGGGTGGCATAAATATTATATTATTGTCATATTTTATTTAAAAAAATAAACACAGTGTGACTCTTAAACTGTGGCCTAAGTATGGTAGCATTAGACTGGTTTCCAGATTTATTTTTTGACGCATGAGGTTAGATATTAAAAGAAATTAATTTAAGTGATTCTGAGAAGTTAGCCTCCATTCAACTCGTGCAAATTAGGAAGTACTAGAAGAGCAGGTACCTCCCCATAAAGTGGAGACAAGATTTTTATGTGATAAGAGAAATTATATAACTCTCCTACAGTTTCAGCTTAGTCTGTTTTTCATTTTAATGAAAACATATGGCTGTGGACCATTCCCGTATTCGTGTTCCTTGGTCAGAGTTCCGATAACCATGAGAAAGATATTTTCTAACTGTTAGCTTATCCAGGTAAGGAAGTTAGAGACCAAAAAGAAAGAAAAGGGTGCAAAGGTAGAAAACAAAAGAGGGATTGGGACCTTTGCAATTTGTTGCCACCTATGGACTTACATCAACACATTATTTTTATCCAAAGCTCCTAGTTTACATTAAGGAACAATCCTGGAATTGTATATTCCATGGGTTTAGACAAATGCATAATGACATGTATCCACTATTACAGCATTATAAATACTAGCTTCACTGACTTGACATGTTTCTGTGCTCTGCCTATTCAAGCTTCCCCTCTCCCTAACTCTTGGCAACCACTGATCTTTTTAATGTCCACAGTTTTCCCTTTTCCAGAATGTAATGTAGTTGAAAGCATACCAAATGTAGCCCAAAGTAGATGGGTTTCTTTCACTTAGTAATATAAATTTAAGTTTTCTCCCTGTCTTTTCATGGCATTAGAGCTCATTTCTTTTGAGCACTGAACAGTGTTCAAAAGAAATGAGTATTCCATTGTCTGAATGCAGTTTATTTATCCATTCACCTAACTGAAGGAAATCTTGATTGTTTAAAGGTGATGTAAAACATATATGTGAACATAAGTTTTCAACTCTGCTGGTAGATACCAAGAAGTGTGATTCTGGATTGCCTGGTAGGAATATGTTTAGTTTTTTTAAAATTTTTTTTTACATTTTATTTATTTTTGAGAGACAGAGAGAGACAGAGCGTGAACAGGGGAGGGGCAGAGAGAGAGGGACACACAGAATTGGAAGCAGGCTCCAGGCTCTGAGCTAGCGGTCAGCACAGAGCCTGATGCAGGGCTCGAACTCACGAACCGTGAGATCATGACCTGAGCCGAAGTCAGATGCTCAACCGACTGAGCCACCCAGGCGCCCCTGAATATGTTTAGTTTTGTAAGAAACAGCCAAACTGTCTTCTACAGTGGCTGTGGAGGTTTGCATTCCCACCAGCAAAGCATGAGAGTTCCTGTTGCTACAAATCCTCACAAGCCTTTGATGTTGTCAGTGTTCCAGATTTGGGCCATTCTAACAGGTTTATAGTGGTGCCTTCTTTTAATCTGCATTTCTCTGATGATATATTATGTGAAGCATCTTTTCATATGCTTGTCTGCCACATCTGTATATCTTCTTTGGTGAAGTATCCTTGAGGTCTTTGGCTCATAGTTGAATTGGGTTACATGCTTTCTTCTTGCTGAGTTTTAAGAGTTCATTGTATGTTTTGGATATAGTCCTTTATCAGCTATGTCTTATGTAAACATTTTCTCCCAGCTGATATTTTGTCTTCTAATCTTTTGTCAGTACCTTTCACAGAGCAGAAATTTTTAATTTTAATTTAAATTTTAATTTTAAGCTTCATATCATTCTAATTCTATCATTCTATCATTCATAAATCATACCTTTGTGTTTTATGTAAAAACTCATTGCCAACCTAAGGTTTTTTAGATTTTCTTCTAAATTATCTTCTAGGAGTTTTAGAGTTTTGCATTTTACACTTAGGCCTATGATCCATTTTGAGTTGATTTGTGTGAAGCGTGTAAAGTCTGTGTCTGGATTCTTTTTTTTTTTCCTTTGTTAAAGATCAGTTGACTATATTTATGTGGGTCTGTTTCTATGCTCTTTTTTCTGCTCCATTTATCTATTTGTTTATTCTTTGACAAATACCACACTGTCTTGATTATTATAGTTTTAGAGTAAGACTTTAATTTGGGCAGTGTCAATCTTCCAAATTTGTTCTTTTCATTTATAATTTTGTTGGCTATTCTGGGTCTTTTGCCTTTCCATATAAATTTTAGAATCCATCTCTTAATTCCAAGAAACAAGATAACTCACTGGGTTTCTTATTTGGATTACATTGAATCTATAGATCAAGATGAAAGGAACTGATTTCTTGACAATATTGAGTCTTCCTACCCATGAATATAAAATATTTCTCCATTTATTTGGTTCTTTGATTTTATTCATCAGAGTTTTATAGTTTTCCTCATAAGATCTTGTACATATTTTGTTAAATATATACCTTATTATTTCACTTTTGGGATATCCCATATAAATGCTATTGAGTTTTTTTCAGTTAAAATTCTACTTATTAATTGCTGGTACATAAAAAAGCTATAGACTTTATATATTAAACTTTTATCCTTCAGCCTCGTTATAATTGCTTATTAGTTACAGCAATTTTTATCCATTTTTCAGATTCTCTACGTTGCCAATCATATCATCAATGAACAAAGACAGTTTTATTTATACTCTTCCAGCCCATATGGCTTTTGTTCTCTCTCTTGTTTTATTGCATGAGCTAAGACAATTGTTTCTTTTAAAAAATTACATCCTATGGTATTTCTAAGTGATCTTATGATACTGAAATGGTAGAAAGGAGAAAAGACCTTTAAACAAGACTTGTTCAGTTTCAGAATTAAATTTGACTTGGCTAATCAACTTTGATTTTATAAAGGAGGAAATTAAGTATAAGTGACTTGATCAGGATCACACTAACTTAGAACTCAAAGGAATGCTAACATTTCTCTAGCTCAGTGATTTTCAACTGTGGGTAATTTTCTACCCCAGGGGATATTTGGCAGTACCCCTGATGTTTTTTATTGTTTCATCTAGTGGGCAGAAATCAAGTATGATGCTAAATATCCTGCAGTGTATAAGATACCCTCTCACGGGAAAGAATCGTTTAGTCTAAAATGGCAATATGCCCAAAAGTCAGAGCTTATGGAACTCTGGACATTAGCTATATTAGTTAAGCTCACGCAAAGTGCTAAAACAAACGTTAGTGGCTTATATAATGGAAAGCTATCTTTATTCAATTGAATCCAATGCAGCTATTTCTGACTGGGAGACTTTCCTTCAACCTTTGATTGACCAGATATATTATCTATTGCTGAATAACAACATACTCCTAAGTTTAAATTACCCATAAGTTAAGTGGCTTAACCACAACACATTTGTTGTTGTATCTTATAATTTCTGTGGGTCAGAAATTTGGGAGCAATTTTGTTGGACAGTTCTGGCTAAGAATTTCTCATAAATAGTCAGATATATGCCAAAGTTGCAGTCATCTAGAGGCTTGATTAAGGATGAAAGCTTGCAATAGCTTCCAAGAGACTCATTGACATAGCTGGCAAATTCATGCTGGCTCTTGGCAGGTACCTGAATTTCTCTCCACATGGGCTTTTCTGCAGGGCTGCCTGAGAGTATGCATGGCAGAAGATGCAAATCAAGAAATGCAAGTGGGAGCTGCAATGCTTTTTATGACCTAGTTTTAAAAGTCACCTATCATTCAGCAGCATTCTATTTGTCACACAGATCAGCCCTGTTTCAGTTCCGGAAAGGAATGCACAAAGGTTTGATCAGTGACATGTGAATGTTATTGGGGGTCATCTTCAATGCTGGTTATTACACTTCATTACTCCATTATATGTTTCCACTATATTCTATAGCAGGCTTCAAAGATCACCATTGCAATTATCTTTAACCCAGCCAGCATGCATGGAAAGAAGAGAGAAAAATTACATGTAAGAGACCGGGGGGAGGGGTAGTGCTGGCTGTGCACATTCTTTCTTGCTAAACAAAAACCATGGGGGTGATGCTTAGGACATAAAAGAAACAGCTCTGGGAAAATATCTACCAAACTCTGTCATACTTCCAGAAAGTTAGTTGAACACAGTATTTTAGGCAATGTCATGCCACAGTGATATTGCCTTTAGAAATCAAAAACATACAAACCTATAATTGGGAAAACCAATAGCATTAATAATCAGATTGAATATCGCTATCCAATAAGAGTATATTATGCAATTTAGTATCACATAATTTATTCTAATATATTAAAAAATTCTTCACTTTTTCTGGTCATTGACTTACAAGAAGAACAAACTAACATAGATTAACTATCTTCTCTGTGCCATATAATGTATAACATATATAAAGACCTGAGAAATAGTTACTATAATCCCTATGCTACATATCAGAAGACAGACTAAAAATATTCAATATATTACTCAAAATGATAGGGCTATTATTTATTATTCATTATAAATAAAATATACAGAATTTGTTATTTATTGTAAGTAAAATATACAGAATTCAAACCTGAATTGGTCTTACCCCCACCCCCACAAGTTTCTATGACACACAGAATAAGGTATTTTCATCTTACCATCAGACTGGTATTACTTCACTCTTACTTCCTTAAAAAGACCGATGAGGTCTTTTAAATTTTTATTTATTTATTTATTTTTTAGTATTCCCTTGACAGACAAGTACTTACATATTCTAGATATGTCCAGAATTGCAAACTTTGCTTTAACCTTGGACAGAAGGATAAATGCAAAATAAAAGGAAACTCTAGCTTTGAAACAGTGTTGTGTTAAGTCCTTGTATCATATTTGGAACATTTTTGGAAAGTAGTATCACACATGCAAATCAAGGAGACCATACACAAAGCTATAGAATATTTAAATTGTATCAGTCAGAAGTGCCAAATACTTCTTTAAAGGACAGATTGTAGGGAAATCTACTGGAAGTCAAAATATTCTCTTCAAAGGAAGTCTTTTAGACACAAAGCATACCTTTGCTTATTTCCCATACATTTTGCATGACAAACTATTCAATGTCATTCAGTGCTTGGAAAGGTATTTTATGATCAAGTGATGATTACTTTAGGGTGAAGAGATTTGAAAGGTATGCAAATGTGCTCTTTGATGGAAGAGCCATTTGCCTATGAAAAGCAACATTACTAGAAAACTGATACATTTAGAAGTAAATGGCAAACCCAGTGAGCTTCACAGTATTTGGCTTGTTCTTAATCAGCCACATATCCAGAAATATCCAGTGCCAGGATCAGAAAATGGTAATGTAGTTAAGCATTAGAAAAGTCCATAATTTTTCAGTCTTAGCTGAGAGCTAAATTGGGCCTAAAAATACACATTAAGACACATCGAGACAATTGTCTCTGAGCGTGTTCATAGACTTCTGATCTCTTTTCATTGCTCCTCTATTAATTTCCATTCAAGAAAGATGTTGGCGGTTTTTTTTTTTTTATGTTCGTTATTGCCTCTGTTGCTGTTTTTTGTTTGTTGTCATTATTGGAGCTAGATTTACTTAACTTCTCATGCAGGTTACACATGAGTGTTCTTATCATAGGGAATTATCTTTCTATGTATTACCAATTACAATCATTAATTGTAACTGTGCATGGTACTAGGGGCAAATTCTCAGATATTTTTGATCATGGTCAGCTTGTGAGAAATAGAGTATTTTCTAGGGCCCTCATCTTTTTCCACTTCCATTACCAGTCTAACCACCACCTCCTCAGTGCCACCATTCCCAATTAACAGTGATCCAGTGGTTGGAAGGCGAAGGGAAAAGACCTTTCTCTCTCTCCATCACAACCTTCTTCCTCCCTCACTTTTTCAACTTAAAAAATAAAATTACCATATAAAGCCAGTAACAAAATGCTAGATATAGCCATAAAATTAAATACTGCTCAGGTTTTACTTTAAGGATCCCTATAGAGTCTGCACTACAGAACTATGACCTATGCTTTGATATCCACAACAAAAATCATAAATGTCATGAAGAACTAACATGGCGTCATATTATGTGATGCCTCAAAACATTGTTTCTACCGTTGTTGTTTGTTAAGAAAAATGACTCCAAGATGGAATAGCAGAGTATCTGGTGGTCTGTCTCATTCATCCCAGCTGAAACACAAAAATCAAACAAAACAAAGCAAAACCAAATACAAAAAAAGTTTACTTTTGTTACACTAAAAGCTGAAGGTCCCTAGTATTTTATGTACTGTTATAGAACCATATTCAAAAGCGGTAGGGCTCACATACTGTTTCCACCCATAATAAGCAGATCAGATCTGATGGGGTATGAAAATGTGGCTCACTGAAAAGAATATTAACTTTGGAGTTGGATATTATGTGAAAATGCTGGAATGATTATTTAACTTCCAGAACCCTCTGTAACTTCATCTTTAAAATTAGAATCACTAAAATTAGTACTCAGGGTTTCCGTGAGAATTAAATACAGAACACTCACAAAATTTCAGAGCATAAAGCTTGTTCAGCTCAAGATATTGGTGCACAGCTTCAACACACGAGGCTATTTGAAGATCCCCACCTTGTGGTCTGTGCAACCCCAAAGGGGCTAGGTCATCATGCAAGTGCAGGTATTTTATGTTTTCTTCTTTGCTATCTCAATCTTTTACTTAGGTGTTGGACTCTTAGTTTATTTAAATTCTTAATGGAGCTGTAATATAGTTAAGCCAATCTATTTTTTTAGCCTCTTTTAAAGCTTTTTTAGAAGTTTATATAATTAATTAATTAATTTTGAGACAGAGATTGAGAGAGAGAGAGAGAGAAGCAGAGAGAGAGAATCCCAAGCAGGCTCTGCACTGACAGATGCAGGGCTCCAACTCAGGAACCATGAGATCATGACCTGAGCTGAAATCAAGTCAGACACTTACCCAGTCAACTGAGTCACTCCGGCGCCCCAAGCCACTCTACTTTTAACCTCTGCTTTCAAATATGGGTGTAATGGGGACATAGATAGCATTTAGAGGCTATTTCCTTCATTTTGCAGGCTTCTAACTTTAACTGTAAAGAAACTCCTAGTCAGCACTACACTTCCCTGCCTCAATGATTTTCCATACCTAAAAGAAAAAAAAAAGATATTCTGATGACATTCAGAGACAGTGGTATTTTGAAATACATAAACAAAACTCACTCCTCAGGATTATACCTATATGATCACCTAAGGAATGCATATTCTAGAGCCATTGATTCTTACTTTTTCTTACTCGATTCTAAACTGGGCAAGAGTAAATCAACATTGTGTTGTGGAAAAAGCAGGGGCTTTGAAATCATACTGGCCTAGGGTCCATTTGTATAATTTTCTTCATGCCTCCTTGTGGCTCTGAGTCTAATTCTGTTACCGTATTATAAGGTTAATAATACCTGCTTGCTGGGATGATGATGTGTCTAATGCAACATACATTTCCCACGATCTGCTTTTGTGTTGGAAATGCAAGCCTTCCAGACTTCTGGCCGCTAGCCTGGCAGGCAGCAAAGTTGAAAGTGTTGAGTAATATTGGTAACTTTTTGCATCTTCAGTGATAATTGGGTGTCACTGGTGCCCCAGGAGGTATAATGCCATAAGGTGAAGAAAATATTCCATTCCATGTCCTCTTTTTTTCTTTTGTTTTTTGCATTTTTGCTTAAAAGCTTTATTTTATATTAAAGGCACACAAGTATTTGGCATTAAAAGAATCATGTAAAAGTCATCCATAACCTCATCATAAGAAAATAGGAATAATTTACACTTCAGTGTAAAAGAATAAAAACCATAAAGGCATGGAACTATAAGTGCATATATTGGCATATACATGTGGCATTGTGGACATGTCTCAGTCTGCTCTATGCTGTAGAAAAAAAAATCCCATGATTCTATGTTGGGAAATACATATCCATATTATTATTTTTAATGACCACATTGTTTTATTTGATATGAATTCACTGGAAAATATTTAATCAATTCTCCCATAAAAAATATATGTAAAATGAAGAAGTAACTGCATAGGTCTCACCGCTGATGAGTACGGAGAAGAAAAAATAAACCCAGGTCTTTTTGTCTTCACAGTCCATCTGCCCCCAGTACTGAATATTGGTTTACTTTCCTTACATAGCCTTTCCAATCGTTTGAACACATGCTATTGACCTAGACAAATCATTCTAGGTTCTGAAAACAAGGTGAATGTTGTGGGTTAAATGGCCCATTCATTTTTGCCTTCTCACTCATTGAGAAGAAGGTGCTTGCCAATAGAGTTGTTGCTCCACATGCTTAGAATGTGAAGACATTAAATAAAAACCCCTCGCTTTACATAATTCTGAAAGTTAACATGGAAAATTCCACCATAAAAATGCCCTCAGCTGCATTAGAAGCATTAGCCCCAGGCTTCGTTTGCACTGAACTAAAATGAGCAGTTAGAACAATAAAACAATGCTTACCAGTTGCCCGGCATTGTGTAGACCCAGTCATAAAGTGCATGTTATGATGTGACACCCACTGGGCCTAATTATTCCCTTTTATGTACGGAATAGCACAAGCTGTGCAGCCTTTGGGAGCTATGACTACTCAGAAAACCTTCCATTCCTCCGTCTTCTCACTCTCTGCCCACAATAGGGATTCTCCCATCAAGCCTCCATTTGGCTAGGAAAGAGAATAGAATCTGTGGTAATTGATAGTATCTGGTCTGGCACGACATGGAGCAAAAGCCTGTAACTGTCATCTCACCACTCAGACATATTTAATGGATCCCCACTGCCTCTGGGATCAATCTTCAATGTGGCCGGAGGCCCTCAAAGATACAGCCCACTTGCCTTCACAGCCTTGTTTTCATCACTGCTTCTCCATGACTGCTCATTCCCTTATACCAGACCTGTCTAGTCATTGCTCTCAGAAGCCAATCTTACCACCTCACCTTTCTTAACATCATTACGGCTTCTGAAAATGCCTTCCTACCTCTTTTGCCTATATGAAGTCAGTCCCTTTACACAGTCGGGGTAATATGGCATCTGGACCCTAATGACATCCAAACTACCTTGGGATTTGTTACTGTCTAATTTATTTATTAGTAACCCTAATTTGCTCCTAAATGCATCTTTCTAAGATCAATTTTATTTTTAAGCCACATGTTATTTTTCTGTGACCGTGAAAGAATGGTCTTTTACTATGTCTCTAGCTGCTTAAATTCTGACATATCTTCTCTTGGGTGTTCAAATACAGTGACTACATTTTTTTGAACCAGAGAGCATAACCCTTTATGACAAAGCCTTTCATATTACAGTGAATTAGGAGGAAAAAAAAAACCCCTGTTTTTCTTACATATTCACAGAGAGAAATATCTTTAGTTTTATCCCTGCTTAAAAATATTCTTTAGAGATGGGGCACCTGGGTGACTCAGTAGGTTGAAATCAGCTTTTGATTTCCATTCAGGTCACGATCTCAAGGTAGTGGGATCAAGCTCCGTGTCAGGCTCCGCACTGGGTGCTGGGCATGGAATTCTTTCTCTCTCTCTGCCTCTACCCAATTCTTGCTCTCAAAAGGAAAATGAAAGGAAGGAAGGAAGGAAGGAAGGAAGGAAGGAAGGAAGGAAGGAAGGGAGGGAGGGGAGGAAGGAAGGAAGGAAGGAAGGAAGGAAGGAAGGAAGGAAGGAAGAAAGAAAGAAAGAAAGAAAGAAAGAAAGAAAGACAAAAAAACTCTTCTTTATACTAGGTCAGTGTCCGCTCATCAGAGACTACTGAATACCAGTTAGCACCTGTGAATGCAGGGAGTGCCTGTAACACTCAGGAAGACAGTCTCAGATAAGAAGAGGAAGTAGTTTGAATGTATTTGGTCACAACAGAAGACATAATCCCTTCAGAAGATCTCTCAGGGCCCTTTTTACCAAAGAGGTCTGGAGGAGAAAGTCGACTGCTGAGTATGAACGTAAAATGTTGAACTTTCAAACAGCCGTGTGGGTTTAATACCAGGAATATTTAAAGAGGCCTTTAGCTATTTTGCTGTTCTCATATTATAGGCAAATAGTCATAGTTTATCTTCTGCCGTGTTGCTTTAGGGTCTTCTAAGCCAATCTCAATAGGTAAATATCAATTGTTCAGCCATAAAAGTCCATAAAAGCCAGAGTTCCAGAAAGAGCATTATGTTTTGCATGCAGTAATGTGTTTGTAAGTGTTTTATAAGCCCTGTGCAACAAAAACGGAAGTGTGAATACCAACAATATGATATTTCAGTTACTCTCTGGGGCACTTAATAATATTGGCAGTATGTTTCAATTAAGCTCACACTACATTTATTAAGAAACTTTATGTGGTTTTCTTTTTCAATTTGAAGCTAATACATGGCTAAAACAACCTCCAAGTAAATGTGTGGCATCAATCCTTATATATCAGCTGATGTTTACAACAGCACATCATGGGACATTACTTCCAGAATGACTTGAAAGCCAAGTCATGAATTTAGAAGGCTATATGAATTCCCATTACCAATTTTCAACAACCCAGACAATTCTATAGGATATAAACTAAAGCAACTGTATATCATAAACAAGCCCCCAGTCCATTTATCTTGTTAATTACCCCTCAACCACAGTTCTCCAGCTAGGCCCTGGCAGGTAAAGAAACCAGTTTTAATCAATCTAATTTTAATGACATTCGGGACATCATTCCTCACCCAAATGGATATACCTCTTACCCTTGCACTAAAGGAAGAAACATTTAGTTTGCTTTTTCTTTATCAACACATTATTAATCTAGAATTGGTATACCTATGAGGTATTCAATAATTTATGAAGCAATGCATCTATAGTGTTTATTTTAAATCAAGTTTTATGGACAGTTCCAGATTTGGTTATTCTATGCATATATCATTTGTTTTACAAGACTGATATAACTGACAACAGAAGTACTATATCCAGATCTCCTTGGATCCCTTTTATATTTCTGTAAGCCCTTCTCTGAGTTCTTGTTGATGGTTTAACTGTGACTCTTTTCCTGTGTGTGGCCCACAGACCACTAGAGCCACTTTTCTCTGCAAGCATAGAGTTTACATTCTTTGGGAGCAGACCTTAGCCAATGTTACAAAGATTGACAGATTAGGATGTGAGACTTAAGTCTCTGGCTTCAGGACTTGGCAGCTCCTGAAGCAAATCTTCTACTCCAGAATTTTCCAGTGAAATCAGCAGAAACGGCCTTCCACAGTGCTTTGCCACAAATCATAGCCTCATTTGGCTTCCTACCCTTTCTTGTCTTGCTTCTTCTTTCACCAGTCTATCTCCGGGGTTCCTTCTACAAAGTCACTTGAATACAAATGCTCACTTTGAGTTTTGCCTCTGGGAACATGAACTAAAACAGCTTGTTTTACACATAGATATTTGGGAATTAAGTACAATTCTTTGCCTACCAGTAAAGAATGATATGAAACTAATTTATTAGTGACTCCTTTGCAATAGTAATTTTGGTTACAGTTTCTTTTGAAGAGAGCATGGGCTTTGGGATCAAAACAAGGTTCAAAGTCAATCTGGGCTTCTCACTAACTATGTAATGCTGGAAACATTAATTAGTCTTTGTTTCTTCAGTTCCATTGGAATAAATCCCTAGAGGAATGTGTTGAACATGAATATGTCTAGCCTAGTGCTTTGTTCACATAATTTCTCATTATCAAATAGTTCTCTTTGTCTGAACCACCTATATACTTGTTTGAAAATGTTTAATCTACCAAAAGTATGATATATTCAACTCAACAGCAGTAGAAAAGTCAGTTAATTTATTCCATGTAGGTTAGACCATGTCATACTGACTATTGATATTTTGGGAAAAGATGGGATGTTAAGAGGGTAGGAGACAGAAAGACATAGGGTTTAGAGGTATTATGCTTCTGAATATGTCATGACAGACAATGTAACCTCCCTTTAATCCAGAAAGTCAATACTATTTTCTACCTTTTTCCTCCCACCTGTGGCAGTATCACCAAATGTAACTAGAAAATGTCATTACAGAAGCAAAATTTTTAAAATTCCAAATGTTACGGGGAAATGTAACCTTAAAAGTTTACCAGAAAAGTCAAAGATATTTTATTTCTTATAAAGGCAAGCTGCTTAATGAGTTGGTCTATGAGGTAGAAACATTATATTGTTCATGTTATCTTATAGGCAAAAATTATTTGCCCAACATCCTTTTTAACAGAAATCCACTTTGTTTAAGTATCTAACCTTTCTTATGCAGCTCTTGTAGTGCAAGATGCAATATGAAAGTACAATATGTTTTATTCTGATGAGAGGGCATGAACAGTCTAAAGATAACCTCATTTCTATTAATTAAAAAAATATATATATGACCTAACTTGAGCAAATAAATTTTGATTAAAGTATTTCTGAGTCTTTTGAAAAGGTTATTCCTGGAATTTGAGAGCAATCTGAAGTAAGTTTCTTATCTCCCCCTCATTTTCACGGGAAATTATCAATTACATGTGAGTTTTGGAACTGTTGCAACCATTGCACAATTGGACAAAAGATGAAACACTAAAGGTAGAAGCAAAGCCCAAAGAATTGCAGAGAAATAGAATTAGAGTGCTCAATTCCAAAGACAGTCATTTCTCTATTTGTGCGAGTTAATAAATTTCCATATTATTTAAAGTCAATTTGAGAAGTTCTATTAATTTTCTATGCCTTTGTTAACAAAGTAGAACCAACCTGGTGAATTAAACTGCATGGATTTATTCCCTCACAGTTCTGGAAGCCAGAAGTCTGAAATCACAGGATCAACATGGCTGGTTCCTTCTGGAGGCTCTGAGAAAGAAAACTTTCCCATGCTTACTCCATGTGTCAAATCTCTCTCCTCTCTTTTACAAGGACAACAGTCATTATATTTGAGGCCTGCTCTAAGTCCTGTATGATCTTATCTCAAGATCATTTACTTAAATCTGCAAAGACCTTATTTCCAAATAATGTTGCATTCACAGGAACCAAGAGTTAGCATTTGGAGACAACATGTCTTTTTTGGAGACACGTAATTCAACACACTACCACTGAATTTTTGTTTTTCACAGAGTACAACCATTCTTTCTGATAATAGATTCCAATTTAACTCAAATAATCCCCTTATTCTGTGGCATAATTCTAGGATCCTGGTCTCACAAAATGATTGAATTCTACAATTTAAACTTTAAAGGGGCATTAATGGTTATCTCATCTAATGTTTCCCTTACCATAAAAATCTCTTTAAGGAGTTCCTAAACAATAGCTGTTTGATATTGCTTTTAATTGTTCCCAAATATATATATTTTTCATGACATCCATATCACTTCCAGAAAATTCTGACCATTTGAAATTTTCTATGACCAAAAAGTGTTTCTGTCTTTTGAAGAGCCCAAACTGTGTAACTTATATATATGAAAGAGCATTTTAGATCCTTATTGGAGCCATAAAAAAGTATATGGTATTGAGAATAACCTCCAATGAGTGGGTTGGATTAACAAATGGAAGAGAAAAATGTCTGCTTTGGGTAAATAGTTTAATTTTTGCATGGTTTACTATATGTGTGTTTACCACCAAGACTCGATCAATATAAGGTTTGCTGCTACTATACATAGGGATAGGTTAAAATGAAGTTTGTGGACTTTAGTAAATGAAAACTAAAGGCTCATAATCTCTGGTACACAGTGAAATGAGGGAGAGACACAAAATATCCAGAAGTAAGACAGATAGGATAAATGCCGTGGACTTGAAATTATTTCTGATTTTAGAACATTTTATGTTTATTCAACACCCAGAGGTATTAGTTCATACTTCCTGCCATTTCCCTTCAAAACTATTAAAAAAAATTGTGAGCCTCCTTAAAAGATAAAATCAGATTTTTTAGAAACAACCTTGAGTCAAACTTCTGAAAACACCATTTAAAGTAGTATTGACTCAACCAAAAGCATAGATTAAGGAGTTTTAAATGTGAACTATCTGAACTGAGTCTCAGGATAGAAAACCATAATCTTAGGAGTCTAAAAGTATAGACATGAATAAAACTCTTGTCCAACAATGCTCAACTTATGCATCCCGCCAGTCATCCTCAAGGCTGAATACAAAACAGAAATACAAAATGTTTTGAATACATCTCAAAACAGATAACAAAAATTAAAAGTAAAAAAATATATATATCAACAGATATGCTAAGATAAGTTGATATAGTGGATCCTTTATAGAGAATTTGTATTCGATTCCTGTCTTTACCTTTTCTAAGTCAATGATCCAATTATTAAATTAATTTTTTCCATTCAATATAAAAGTCCAGATTTATTAAGAAAAACATTGGACTCTCCACTACCCACCTATTAGAATTGCCAAAATCCAAAACACTGACAATGCCAAATGCTGACAAAGATGTCGAACAACGTGAACTCAGTGCTGGTGGGACTGAAAAATGGTATAACCACTTTGGAACACAGTTTGGCAGTTTGTTATAAAACTAAACATACTCTTATCATATGATTCAGCAATCACATTCCTTGGTATTTGCCCAAATGAGTTTAAAACATATGTCCAAGAACAAATATCTACACACAGATGTTTATAGCAGCTTTATTCCTAATAGCCCAAACTTGGAAAAAACCAAGATGTCCTTCAGTAGGTGAATGGATAAATAAACTGTGGTACATCCAGACAACAGAATATTATTCAACACTACAGAAGAAATGGGTTATCAACTCATGAGGAGACATGAGGAAACAAATGCATATTACTAAGTAAAAGAAGCCAATATGAGAAGGCTACATACTTTAAGATTGCAACTATATAACATTCTGGGAAAGACAAAACTATGATGATAATAAAAAGGTCAATGGTTCCCAGGGATTAAGGTAGATAGAGGGATACATAGGTCGACCTATTTATCTTTTTATCCCTCTTGATACCTTTATATAGGTAAGTAAGGATATAAGGTACATAGGGATAAATAGGTCCACCTACATATCCCACCTTAATACCTTTATTAAAAGTCCACAGATGACTTTTAGGGCAGTGAAACTACTCTTTATGCTTATATATATAATGGCTACATGTCATTATACATTTGTCAGAAGCCATAGAATGTACGTCAAAGACCAAAAATGAACCCTAATGTAAACTATAAAATTTGGGTGATGATGATGTGTCAATGTAAGTTCATCAGTTGTATCAAATGTACCTCTGGTTCACGATATTGATAGTGTGGGGGGCAGGGGAGAAGGGTGGGGAGGGTGAGGAAGAAAATATATGGTAGCATTTTTGCTCAGTTTTGTTATACACCTTAAACTGCTCTTAAGAAATAAAGCTTATTAAAAAGAGAACACTGGAATCTATAAATAAAACTTAAAATTCATATCATGGGTAGTTTTTAAAAACCATTAAGAAAACATGTTTTGCCATATTTTTCCCAGCCTATTCTTTGTGCATAGTATTTTTCTACTTAATACTATACAATACTATTATTAAATAAAAATATTATTAAATGATAATACCATTTAATTGTTAGGTATATAAATATTTGTGCATGTATCATGGTCCAGACATTGTTATAGGCAGTCGGAATACAATTATAAACTTGAAAGGAAAACTGTCTCTTTTTATGAAAGCTAAATTCTAAAAGAAAGCAAAGATAATACCCCCAAAAGACATGTCTATAAATAAATTTTAATTTGTTGATCAGTGTTGTGCAAATATAGTGATAATGAATTTAGGGGTTAATAAAAAGTAAAATTAATTCTCCCAGTTGAGAATAAGAGATGACCCCTACACTTTTTTAACTAGTTAGAAAACTAGTAATTTACCTTAGAAAATCAATAATTTTAAGTTCTGTCTTTCTGAAATACATGAAAATCTTTTTAAAAGTTAAATAGGCCTCTTGACAGCTTTAAGACCTAGGAGTGTATTTCTCAAGGATCTGGGAGCTACTCTTTAAAATGCAATAATCAAAAAATTTATTGCCTCTATTCCCTGGTTTCTGTGGGATGGTAGAAGCCTTCAGTGGGCACCATGCTTCAAGTTGCAAAAATATCTCATCATAAAGATATGAGAGGTTTATTTTTCCTTTGGATAAAGCCAATTATGTAACACAGATAGTGATCATCTTAACTACCAAGTGAATTTAAGATGGACCATGTATGACAAATGGTGCTGTCAAGTCCTTTTATTTGATAACTAGTTATTGTTTGCCTTTTTAAAAAAAATTTTTTACATTGATTTATTTTTGAGAGACAGAGAGAGACAGAGCATGAACAGGGGAGGGACAGAGAGAGAAAGAGACACAGAATCTGAAGGAGGCTCCAGGCTCTGAGCTAATGGTCAGCACAGAACCTGATGCAGGGCTCAAACCCATGAACCGTGAGATCATGACCTGAGCCGAAGTCGGACGCTCAACCGACTGAGTCACCCAGGCACCCCTAGTTATTGTTTGTCTTGAGAACACACATGCAGTAAGTTGTATCTGCTTGAATATATAGAAGGATGAACTTTCTTCCTTTCTTTGAAATCTGTCAGGATATGGCCTGTGATGTGCATTAGATTCTGGTTTAAAGCTTATTTAACAATAAAATTGCATTCTCTCTCTTCTATTGTGGAGAGGTTTTCTTGTTAGGAAGATATCTTATTTTTAGTTACATTTCCCCTACATGGGATAGAAAATTATGTAACAGGGAGAATGGTCCATAAAATTCTCTAGAGAGATGATGTTTTAGTAGATGATCTGAATGTTAGTATGGAACCAGCCCTATAAAATATCTGTGGTGAGGAGTCCAAATAGTGAGAATAGCATTTATACTCCTTCTAACATACAGATGAGCCAGGTTTATTTTTTTTTATTTTATTTAAATCCAAGTTAGTTAATATATAGTGTAATAATGGTGTCAGGAGTAGAATTTAGTGGTCCATCACTTACATATAACACCCAGTTCTCATCTCAGCAAGTGCCCTCCTTAATGCCCATCACCCATTTAGCCCATCCACTCACCAACCTCCCCTCCAGCAGCCCTCAGTTTGTTCTCTGTATTTAAGAGTCTCTTAAGGTTTGCCTTCCTCTCTGTTTTATCTTTTCATTCCCTTCCCCTATGTTCATCTGTTTTTTTTCTTAAATTCCACATATGAGAGAAATCATAAGATATTTATCTTTCTCTGAATGACTAATTTCACTTAGCATAATAGACTCTAGTTCCAACCATGTTGTTGCAAATGACAAGATTTCATTATTTTTGATCACCAAGTAATTGTTTATATGTACCACATCTTATTTATCCATTCATCAATTGATAGATATTTGGGATCTTCCCATACTTTGGCTATTGTTGATAGGGCTGCTATAGACATTGGAGTGTATTTGCCCTTTTGAAAGAGCATTTTTGTAGTGCAATGGTTGGTTCATAGGGTAGCTCTATTTTTCATTATTTGAGGAACTTCCATAGTGTTTTCCAGAGAGACTGCACCGGTTTGCATTCCCAACAACAATGCAAGAGTATTCCCCTTCCTCCACATCCTTGCCAACATCTGTTGTTTCCTGAATTGTTAATTTTAACCATTCTGACATGTGTGAGGTGGTATCTCACTGTGGTTTTGATTTGTATTTCACTGATGATGAATGATGTTGAGCATCTTTTCATGTGTCTGTGAGCCATCTGGATGTCTTCTTTTGAAAAGTGTCTGTTCATGTCTTCTGCTCATGTTTTCATTGAATTACTTGATTTTTGGGTGTTGAGTTTGATAAATTTGATATATTTTGGATACTAACCCTTTATCCAATTTGTCATTTGCAAATGTCTTCTCCCATTCTGTTAGTTGCCTTTTAGTTTTGTGTCCTTCCCTGTGCAAAAGCTTTTTATCTTGTTGAGGTCCCAATAGTTCACTTTTGCTTTTGTTTCCTTACCTCCAGAGACATATTGAGTAAGAAGTTGCTGTGGCCGAGGTCAAAGAGGTTTTTGCCTCCTGTAGGATTTTGATGGTTTTCTGTCTTACATTTAGATCTTTCATCGATTTTGAGTTTATTTTTGGGTATGGTGTAAGATAGTGGTCCAGATTCATTCTTCTGCATGTTGCTGTCCAGTTTTCCTAACAGTATTTGCTGAAGAGACTGCCTTTTTTCCCATAGGATATTCTTTCCTGCTTTGTTGAAGATCAGGTGGCCATACATTTGTGGGTCTTTTTCTGAGTTCTCTATTCTGTTTTATTGATCTATGTGTCTGTTTTTGTGACAGTACCATACTGTGTTGAAGACTACAGCTTTTTAATGCAGCTTGAAGTCCAAAGTTGTGATGTCTCCAGCTCTGGTGTTCTTTTTCAACATTATTTTGGCTGTTTGTGGTCTCTTCTGGTTCCATACAAATTTTAGAATGCTGATGTTATTTTGATAGAGATTGCATTGAATGTATAGATTGCTTTAGGTAGTATAAACATTTTAACAATATTTGTTTTTCCAATCCATGAGCATGGAATGTTTTCCTATTTCTTCATATCTTCAATTTCTTTCATAAGCTTTCTATAGTTTTCAGTGTCTAGATCTTTCACCTCTTTGGTTAGGTTTATTCCTAGGTATTTTAAGGTTTTTGGTGCAATTGTAAATGGGATCAATTCCTTGATTTCTCTTTCTTCTGCTTCATTATTGGTGTACAGAAATGCAACATATTTCTGTACATTGATTTTATATTTTGTGGCTTTGCTGAATTCATGGATCAGTTCTTGCAGTTTTTGGTGGAGTTTTTCTAGTTTTCCACATAGAGTAACATGTCATCCATGAAGACTGACAGTTTGACTTCTTCCTTGCCAACTTGTATGCCCTTTATTTCTTTTTGTTGTCTGATTGCTGAGGCTAGGACTTCCAACACTATGTTGAATAACAGTGGTGATAGCAGACATCCCTGTCGTGTTCCTGATCTTAGGGGGAAAGCTCTCAGTTTGTCCCCATTAGGGATGATATTAGCCGTGGGTCTTTCATATATGGACTTTATAATCTTGAGGTATGCTCCTTCTATCCCTACTTTCTTGAAGATTTTTATCAAGAAGTCATGCTGTATTTTGTCAAATGCTTTTTCTGCATCCATCGAAGGGATCATGTGTTTCTTATCCTTTCTTTTATTAATGTGAGGTATCACATTGATTGATTTGTAAATATTGAACCAGCCCTGCAGGCCAGAAATAAATCCCACTTGATCATGGTGTATAATTCTTTTAATGTATTGTTGGATTTGGTTGGCCAGTATCTTGTTGAGAATTTTTGCATTCATGTTCATCGGGGAAATTGGTCTGTAGTTCTCCTTTATAGTGGGATCTTTGTCAGGTTTTGGAATCAAGGTAATGCTTGCATCATGGAATGAATTTGGAATTTTTCTTCCATTTCTAAATTTTTTGGAACAGTTTTAAAAGAATAGGTATTAGCTCTTCTTTAAATGTTTGGTAGAATCCTCCTGGAAAGCCATCCAGCCATGGACTCTTATCTGTTGAGAGATTTTTGATTACTGATTCAATTTCTTTACTGATTATGGGTTTGTTCAAATTTTCTATTTATTCCTGTTTCAGTTTTGATAGTTTATATGTTTCAATGAATTTATCCATTTCTTCCAGATTGCCGAATTTGTTGGCATATAATTGCTCATAATATTCTTTTATTATTGTTTGTATTTCTCTAGTGTTGGTTGTGATCTCTTTCATTTGTGATTTTATTTATTTTGGTCCTTTCCGTTTTCTTTTTGATTGATCTGGCTAGGGGTTTATCAGTTTTATTAATCCTTTCCAAGAACCCACGCCTGGTTTAATTGATCTGTTCTACTGTTTGTTTTTGTTTGTTTGTTTGTTTTCAATATCATTGGTTTCTGTTCTAATCTTTATTATTTCTCTTCCTCTGCTGGTTTTAGGCTTTATTTGCTTCTTTCCCCAGCTCCTTTAGATGTAAAGTTATGGTGTGTATCTGAGACATTTCTTCCTTCTTTAGGAAGGACTGGATTGTTATGGATTTCCTTCTCATGACTGCCTTTTCTGCATCCCAGAGGTTTTGGAGTATCGTGCTTTCATTTTTTTAATAGTGGAAACAGGCCAGTGAATGAAAGCCTTAGAGAATGACAAAGTCATGATAGATAAGGTCAGAAAGATAAGTTGTGGCCAGGTTAGGTGGGGTTTCCATTATTAGAAAGAGTTGAAAAAAAATTCTAACTGAAACTGTGTGCTGTAATCTGGCTCATGTGCTTAAAGATATTACTCTATCTATTTTGTATGGACCATGAAGAGGAAATAACTTCAGCTAGAAGCTGATTCAAAGTCTATTACAGTTGCCCAGGCAAGAAACAGGATTGTAGTAACAGCACTGGATGTTCAGTGAGATGGTTGAACTCAGAATAAATTTTGAAGGTAGACCCTCCATTTGGAGATGAAGACTAAGAAAAAGAAGGAAATAAGAATAACTCCTAAGTCTTTGGTCTTTGGATTGGATGAATGATGACACCATAAAGAGCTATTGCAGACTAAGGAAGAGTAATTCAAAGTGGGTAGGGGATTCTATTACAGCCACATAGTGCTTGAGATGCCCATTAGGTATTCAAATAGAGACATCAAGTTAGAAGTTAGAGAGATGAGTCTGGAAGCTCAGAAATACATATTGGCAGGGGCGCCTGGGTGGCTCAGTCAGTTAAGCATCTGACTTCAGCTCAGGTCTTGATCTGACAGCTTGTGAGTTGGAGCCCTGCATTGGGCTCTGTGCTGACAGCTCAGAGCCTGAAGCCTGCTTCAGATTCTGTGTCTCCCTCTCTTTATGCCCCTCAACAGCTCATGCTCTGACTCTCCCTCTCTCTCTCAGAAATAAATAAACATTAAAAAAAGAAATACATATTGGGAAATCATCAGTTTAAACTCTATTTTTAACCATGGGTCTGAATGAATCTACATGTAGAATAGAGTAAAGGTAGTAAAAAAAAAAAAAATGGTGGATGCAAATTATGCCCTCAGGCAAATGAACATTTGGAGAGCTGACAAAGCAGGAGAAGCCAGGGAAGGAGAATAAAGAAGAGTAAGTAGAGTAGGAAGTAAGATGTTTCCCACTCCAAATTAATAACTCTTGTTAGTTTATATTTATTTATTTATTTATTTATTTATTTATTTATTTATTTTAGAGAGACACAGAGAGCAGGGGAGAGGAGCAGAGGGAGAGAGAGAGAGAATCTCAAGCATGCTTCTGACTCAGAGCTCAGTCCCACAACCCTGGGATCATGAACTGAGCCTAAACTTAGAGTTGAATGCTTAACCAACTGAACCACTGAGGTGCCCAGATAATTGTGATTTAAAATAAAGTTGTCAGTAGTGTTAGAAACTGTTATAACTTCAAGTGCAATAAGGACAGATATTTGAAATTTTCGTTTGGAAAGTCATTGGTGACTTTGATGAGACAAGTTTCAATGGAATGACAGGTAAGAAAATCTAAATTGAGTGGAAAATGGGGAGGAAAAAGAGTCTATGACTATACGCAGCTCTATTGGTAGTTGGTGGTAAACATGAGTATAAAAGAGAAGAATTTTTTGTTACTTCGTTTTTTTTTAATAGGGATGAGTATAGAATGATATAAATGATAGTTTATAATAAATGAAAACAATAACTAAAAGAAGAGAAAAAGACAAAAAGCAGAAGAAGCTAATACAGTATAAAATCCTTGAGTAGGCTAAAGCAGGGAGAGAATTCTGTATACAACAGGAAGCGTTGGTTCTGGCTACAATAAAGGCTATTTTATCATTATAACAGGACATGGTATATGGGTACGATTTTAAGTAAATGTATTGATTCATTTGACTTCCATGATTTCCCTTTTCTCAGTGAAATAAAAATACTTGGCCAGGTTTAAAGAAAAAAAGAGGCAGGTATAAAATTGTTGTCTCAGTGTTATTTTTCTTGGAACTGTAGTAGGATTTCTGGGTAATGCAAATAAACAACTTTATGATAGATTTTTTTATCTTGATTTTCAATTAATGCCTTATCACAGGCAGCTTTCTGGCTTTAAGATAAAAGCCACAGTTTAATTCTTAAATAATGCAAAGTTTTAATTTGACAGTTGTTCTGATATTTACCAATGATTTGTTAAATTTGGAAGCATCTCCCCAATATTTTACTATTATAACTGCTGTAGCTCATAAATATTATTAGGCATGATTTTTATTTTCCTGTCTTTCATATTATTATTCTCTTATGTTGGTTTTCCCACAGTGGTACTAAATGGATCAAAGTGCATGAGCATTTTATGGCCTTTGATATATAGAGTCAAATTGAGTTCTAGATGCTTTATATCAATTTACACTGCCACTATAAATGTATGTGATTTTTCAATTTACTTCATCCTTGCCAGATTTGTTTAGTAGTATATTGCTCGACAATTTGTTAAATGACCTGTGGTGTCATAGCTTGTAGTTTCCCCAAGAGCGCACACCTGATCCAGGATCTTCATGTGAGTGGTTCATCTGGGGAGGTAATCCCCAGGAGTATCAGTAGTGGAATGGAGATGTGTGAGACAGAAAAGAAGGGAGTCAGTAACAGGTGCCTTATTAAGTCAATTACCTTTGTGGGTAAAGTGGAGTTTAAGCCCACTGGGAAGACCCTGGCAGCCAGTAGATGGCATGCCTCAAAGTTACCCAAATAAGCAGGGAAGCAATTGGGGTATTTATACACAAACTCCTGCTAACCACCGGCTGAAGCTACTCTTGGTGTCTTTAATCAATTGGAACTCCTGATCTGTAACAGGAGCATGAGAGCATGTTTTAACAGCACGGGAGAGTCACCATGCAAAAGAAAACAGATAGCAGCTGGAAACCGATTGGAGATGAGTGTGGGCACTGACAGCATTAACCATACACAGTACCCTATTTTTATTGCTTTTTGATATAATAGCAATAATGTGAAAAAAAGCAAGATCAGCAGGACTTGTTTGGCCATTGCTATGTTCCCAGCACTCTGCTGACCCCAGCACACCCAGACCCTTCTCATTTTCCCTCAGATTCCAAGACCCCAGCTATTTTGTTGTCTCTGTTGTTGACAGTGGATATTTTGAGAAATTTTTATTTTTAGTTCTGTAACCATAACTAAAAAAGAAAACTTCACCATCATCCTTGATAACTTATTCATTTATATATTTTTTTGACTTGAGTTCTATTTTTTCAATATTCTCAAGATTTTCTTTTTTAACATACCTGAATGAAATATTCATGAAACATACCTGGGTGAAATATTTTCTGAGACTTCATATACGAAAAACTGTTAAAAATTGTTTTTAATTCTTTTCCAACATGATTAATAACTTTGCTGGACATAAGGATCTTGGTACATAGTGCCCCACACAGATTCTCTCCTTACTTTTGTTATTTGACTTTGTAAGAAAAAGGAATTAGAAAAATAAAGAAAAGAAAAATAAAATAAAGAAAGAAAAAAGAAAATGAAAGAAAGAAAGCCCCAATTATTTGTGTGTGTGTGTTTCTAGAAAACTTTTTTCTCCAACTTTGAAAATTTTTGGTATTTTTTTATCACTGAAATATAAAGGTATTTCTTATTTATATATATGTCATAAAATATTTTAGTTTGCTTTTATTTTAATTTTCTTCTCTTTTTTAAGTGAGGTAAGTCTGTAAAGCTTTCTACTCTCTTTCTTCTAATTTCTCCCGTGGTCAGACCTAATATGCATGAATTGGAATCCTAATATCAATTCCACCAAAATATATGTGTGTTTTTTTGAAAGATAGTTTTTTTAATGTTTATTTATTTTTGAGAGAGAGAGAAAGTAGGGGAGGGGCAGAGAGAGAGGGAGACAAACAATCTGAAGCAGGCTCCAGGCTCTGAGCTGTAAGCACAGAGCCTGATATGGGGCTTGAACTCGTAAACCACAAGATCAAGACCTGATCTGAAGTCAGACGCTTACCCAGGTGCCCCCAATTATTGTCTTTTAAAATAATACCCAGCACATAACTTTCCCCCAGTATTCCTGGTTTTCGTCTTTCAATTGTTTCTCATTGTTGAAGGAATATATCTCAGGTTTTTCCTCTAAAACACAAATTTAAGACTGTTGCTAACCCTACTCAATCTATTTACATGTGAGCTTCTACAATTCCCATAGTTTGTCTACCTTCTGCTTTACAAATCCAATATACATGCTTCTTATTGGCAGACCTGAACTCAGAATTATCTGGGTAAAGGAATTTGGCAAAATCTAATTCTAAGCTGCTCTCCCCACAGATAGTAGTTTTTTTTTTCTTTGTAATTTGTTGTTCTCTTGATGTTCAAAAAGATACTGCCCCAAGATAGGCTGTGTGCGTGCGTGCGTGTGTGTGTGTGTGTGTGTGTGTTTAAGACTTAACTTCTTTAGAGTTTGATGTATATGTTTTAATTCTATATCTTCAGCTTCTCTAACAGCTACATTAAAAAATTTTAAGCCTAAAGTATGCTGAGAGAAACTACCAAATAATTGATGCCAATGTTCTACAATCATGTACATATAATACCTTTGGCATTTTTAGGTTTCCACAGGGCCTTAAGGTAACCCACACACCACTTCTCACCCTACCCCCCGCCTCCTTTAAACAAGTAAAAAGGGAAGAATGACACAGACAACAGCAACACACTCAGCATGAAAAATAGCAGTATGCACTCAGGTGTGAGTCATCTTGGAAACCGAAGATTCTTAATATGAACACAATTCAGAAGGATTGCTTTATGCCATCTCCTGTTAGAACAAGGACAAAATCCATTTTTCAGAATGTTTTAATCATATTGAAATTACTTCATAAAGTTTGTCTTTCTCTCAATTATATGGTAGTTTTCAAGTTCCCTCAATAACTGTATATCTAATGGCCAAACCTATGTCAAACTATATCAATGATTTAATTGAAAAATGAAACATAGAAATAAAGGTACATCTTACCTTATGAACTTTATAAAAATGTGCATTTTTAGGGGTGCCTGGGTGGCTCAGTCGGTTAAGTGTCTGACTTCTGCTCAGGTCATGATCTTCCTGTGTGAGTTTGAGCCCCACATTGGGTTCTGTGCTGACAGCTCAGGGTCTGGAGCCTGCTTTGGATTCTGTGTTTCCCTCTCTCTCTGCCCCTCCCATGCTGGTGCTCTGTCTCTGTCTCAAAAATAAATAAACATTAATTTTTTAATGTGTACTTTTAAAGTAAAAATTAAAAAAATTAAAAAGTAAAAAAGTTATAAAATTACTTCACTTCCTAAAGTAAATTCTTATCTGAAAACTGGAGCTGGGATGGGAAGGGGCAAGAGCGTGCAACATATATGACATATTTATGTGAAAAAAGGTAGTGACAGTTTTGAGCTGTTAGCTACCTAGTTAAGTAGGCAGAGACAGTATCTCTCAGCAAGAACACGTTCTTAATTACAGTCACTGGTAACCAGAACTTCCTGCTAGAATAGGATAGACAAATGCAAGCAAAGTAAACGCCTTGGAAATGAGAAAATGCTCAAATGATCTGGCCTGTGGCAAAGTCCAAGGCTGGAATATCATCAAGAGTCATTAGGTGGGCCAGCTCTGATGCTGGTCTGCACAGTACCAATGGATGAGTCACTAAATCATTCTTCATGTAAGTCAAGATTTGTGCTAGAAATAGAGTTAAATCAGATAGCTCCATGGATGGGGGATAGCTGGAAAACAAGTGAATCATAAGTGTTTCAAAGGTTAGTAGAATGCACATTGTCTCTGAAAACTGTCTTGATGGACAGCTGATAAAGTTATATTGAGAAAAGAACTGTTGAGGGTACCAGAAGAATCAACCCATATAAATAGGTAAAACAAGTGACTTCCTACATTGGACAATTTCAAGGGCCACCAAAACCTCAGAAATTTTTGTACTGTCCCCCCAACTTTCATTTATATTTTTATTCAAAGCAAATTAATGATATATATATATATATATATATATATATATATATATATGTTTTTCATGTCAAACTGAAGATTCCCAGAGTGAAGATGGGAAGAGAATGTTTTGTAAATGCTTAAAAAAAGAGATTTGTTGCCAGTCATGCAGTCATAGGAGTGTTGAATGTTTTGTTTTGGTTTGTTGTTTGGCTTTTTTTTCTGTCTTTATTTAACACAGTGTTTGGGATTACTGTGGAATCTCAAGGAATATTTGTAGAAATTTTACTTAGGGTAAATATAAAAATCAGAAATCAGGAAGAGGAAGAAAGTACCAAATGATTGTATTCCTTAAGGGGTGGGGTGAATTTCATGGAATCAGGGTATATACAAGGACAAGGAGGTTAAATGGCAAATGCAAAGCCTGCCTTCTTTACAATATGTTTGGGACCAGAATATGTTAAGTACGAGTCCCCTTGAAAATATTGTATATGGCCCTCTCACTATCTTCTTGCCTCTAGAAATCCTCTCTTTGTGCACAAGACACACAAACCTCTAATGCTTTTGCCCTTCAAACTGGAATAATTTCTTAGGTTGTCTATGCATGGGTAAAACAAGAATAAAGCTAAACACAAACATGTTTTTCTATCAATAAATTAAGGTATTCAGGCTCAACTGAAAAATGACATTTCATTTCATTCATTCTACAGCATTTTCTAGTCTGAGAAATGCAACTGGTATCATCAGTAAATGAGTCATGTTAGAATAGGCCAGACATTCAGTACCGGAAGCTTTCCTGTGTCCCGCTCAGATAATGAAATCCTCTAAAAAAGCTATGATGTAGTCTGTCTGTTTTTCCCTATTTCATAAAATTCAGGATATGATTCAAGGCAACCGGGAGAGTTCAGTCTGGGATAATCTTAATGTTATAAAGCCTGTGATGCTCTGTTAGGAATTATGAGCTTTATTGATGTAACCTTCCAAATGTCCTTCAAAATTCTTCCTATAGATTGAACTTGGTATGCTATGTATAGTCTATATGAAAAGATGAAAATAAAAGATACATCTGACTTTATGAATCTGTTATAAAAGGAATAAACCAACAGATGAAAAGTGGTGTTGGAATCATAACTATCAGAAAACCTGATGGGAGCACAAACAAACCATCTGTCCTAATCAGCGCTACCCCTCCCTAGAGTAAGTTGAGCCTCTACCTATGCCCCTTGATTTAGGGCAGTGTCTCCCAAACTTTAATGTACATACTTATAGATATGGTTGAAATTCAGATTCTGATCAGTACATCTTAGGTGGGCCTGAGGGTCTCAGGTGAGGATTTTCCAATCTCAATACTATTAATATTTTGGACCAAGTAATTAGTTTTAGAGACATATCCTGTGCAGTGTAGGATGGTTAACAGCATCCCTGGCCTCTACCCAACTAGTCCTATGATTTTCCCCGACTGGTCATGATAATCAAGGTGCTTTCAATATTGCCAAATGTTCCCTAGAAGACAAAAATCATCCCCATTTGGAAACCACTGCTCTAGGGGATGCTGATGCTACTGGTGTTGAGAGCAAGGTTTCGAGAGGGATCTACGTGGACTCTCCATTAATTATGTATCTCTCCACAGAGTAAGGAGTATGTGGGGCCAAGAGAAGAATATATTCTGAGCCTATGCTCCTCTCCTTGACCAGGTTCTAGGCAACTAGGACCTGGGGATTTTCTGCTAAAATGATCCAGGCCTGCTTGTAAGATTTATGAGCTTCTTTGCTGGATCTGTTTTCGCAAGGACTGACCATATCACAGATGGCCCCAGCCTTTGGGCCAAAGGGAGACACTTGGAGGAGCTGTGGACTGAGCTTAGGTATGAGTGCAGAATGTCCACCACATGCTGCTCTATGCAGCAGAGGAAGAAACGAAAAAATGAATAAAAAGTTATGGAGAAGTTGCAGGATGGAGGTTGAGAATGGATCCCCTTCATACTGCCATGTTGTTATATAAAAACTCTTAAAAGTCTGAATATTCTATGTTCAAGTTTGGCTTTCTAGTTCATTATAAATGAATGCTTATCAAAACAGAAGGATAAAACATACTATTTTAATAATCTTTCTTACTTGATTTATAACTTTAAATGTGTTGTATATGAGCCCCACTTATTCTTTTGCCTTACATCCCACAAATACTAGGAGTTGGCCTAGTTTCAGGGCTGGTAGAAAATTCTGGATCAATGGGAAAAACAGAGTACCTTACTATATAAGAGAAAGTCAGGCTGCTTTATGTTAGTAATCATAAAACAGCAGAAAACGTGAAGCTGAACTGGGAACACATAGTTCCTTGTGAGGCTGTCTGACTCAAAGAGCATTTGCTTTGTGCTATGCCAGGCATTAACACATTTTTCTGTAAAGTGTGAGTAAATATCATGTCCTTTGCAAGCTTAATGGCTCTGTTGCAACTACTAAACTCTGTTGTAGCTAGAAACAGCCATAGATATTATATAAATGAATGGGTATGGCTGTCTTCAAACTTTCTTTGTAAAAACAGACTATAGTTTGCTAACTTTTCAGTTGTACTCCTCTTCAAGACAAAGAAAGGGACTTTTAAATAACATGTTAGTGGGGCATAATGTTAAGTGCTGGCAGACAACTTCTTAACACATGTTAAAACTAAACCATATACTGTGTGGGCAATACAGATAAAAATACAAGAGTAGTTTTTTGTAACATATTTTATCTTCATTTTGCTTACCTGGCCTCAGAATACTGACTGCAAAAGTATTTATCTTTCATTTAGATACACTTATCTACGTGTAATGATATGTGGAGGTGTTCTGTGACATGAGACTAAAGAAGACATACATACAAACATAATGAAATAAATAACCAAAACTCATTGAATGCATATTCTTAAACTAAAACCATATATAATGGGTGTTCACCTAAAATATGGTATAAATGAATTAAACATCAATAAATAAATGAACAGAACATCATTGTTTAATTCTTATTTATATATTTATTTGGAATTGATGTAGATTTTTTAAATTAATGTCCCTAAGAGACTGGCATTTCCTTTGGTCTTGTCTGAATCATTTACCCATTTGTTTTATCAGTATAGGTCTATGTATTGTACTGTTCTTAACTCACATCAGTCTATGCTAGGATGCCACTTTCTCATATTAGATTATTCATTACGTCTTGAGAGAGTTTTTAACCTTTGTTCACATGACCTTTTTAAGGTTCATTCAAGTGTTAACCCTTCATCAACAATGTTTTTAAAGATATTAGGTCCCTTCATTATGTTCTATTAAATTCTTATTATCAATAACTTAACTACTTAGGAAATGGTATCTCCTTCATATTTACTTAGTACGTTTGCTCTCTCTTTAGCTGAATTCTCCATGCTCTGTGGGGTTAATTTCTGCTTATGTGTGTGCGTGTGTGTGTGTGTGTGTGTGTGTGTGTGTGCGCGCGCCCAACTTATGACTGTTCTATAGCTGAACAGAAAGGAGGTGGGTATTATGATCTCCTTTTGCTGGAAAGGAGTAATTTCTTTCTTTTCTTTCTCTTATTTTTACTTATTTAGAGAACGAGATAGAGAGCAAGAAGGGAAGGAACAGAGAGAGAGGGAGACGGTATCCCAGGCAGGCTCCATGATGTCAGTGAAGAGTCTGATGTGGGGCTTGAACTCATGAACCATGAGATCATGAGCCGAGTTGAAATCAAGAGTCATATGCTTAACTGACTGAGCCATCCAGGCACCCCAAAAGGAATAATTTTTTAATTGCAATATGAGCTGAAAATGGATTACCCTCCTAGGAAGACATATGGAAGGAATCCCACTTCTGATATAATATCATTACATATCTTTCCTGGCACCTTCAGCTCAAAATAAGGTGGGCCAGCAAGGCCAATAAACATTAATATAATTAATAATATAATTAGAATTGTCCCTTTCTTCATTCGGTAACCACCTATAGTTTCTTAATAATTCTTGTATAAGAGCTGAAAGATAATGATTTGTTCATATTAAGATTTCTAGAAGGGTCTTCTGTTCTAATAGACTTTTATTTTTTAGAGTAGGCTTAGGTTCCCAGCAAAAATGAAAGTAGGGAGATTTCCTTATACTTCGTATCCCCATACATGCATAGCGTCTCCCACCAGAGTGATGCATTTATTACAATTGATGAAAAGTATTTTGCCTTAATATATCTATATGCAAACCATACAAACATGACCTATACAGAAAGACAAAAAAAAAAAAAAAAAGAATTAGGAATTGAGAATTAAAAATGGGCTATATTCTCATTCTCTACCCTTCACTTGCAATATGCATCAGGTCCTAGTGTGGACAGAAAGGCAGGCTGATAAAGCGTTCGTAAGACAGTTTTCAGGTTGAAATATTCAAAAATACATCTGCAAGGCCAAGATGAAATATATTATAGAATATACCGAGAAAAGTGCTCCCAAGATAGAAAACCAAGGTTCCTTGCTCATTTCTACCTAAAACAGCTTTAAGGTCTTCATTCTTCTTTTTATGTAGCTAATACATTTCCAAAACTCTGCAATTATCACACATGAGTAAAGCAGGGAAAATGTGCTATGCTTTCTGTAGCACTTCTCAGTCTATCCTTGATAATAATAATGGTGACGGACAGGAGTTTTATTTCTGGAAGCACAGTCACCATGTAAAACCAAATTATCAGATTTCAGGGCCAAAAAGAACATTTTGTTGGATGTAATAGTTATTAATCATTTCTCTCTAGAATACTGGAAGTTGTGGCTTTTAGCAAAGAAATATATCAAATGTAGTTTAATATTGATTTTTTTCCTTTGGAAATGCATTTCAACCATGAGAACCCCAAACCTTAGTAAATCTACATGTAATTCCTATTCAGGCTACAGTTACACTTTCCCCTTATTTTATCGAGAAATGTTTGTGACAGTTCATTCAATTTATTCTCCCAATCTGACCTACTATTTATAGGAGTGCATCATGGGGGACTGAGGCTTCAGATTAATTGGGAACATCAGAGTTTATACGGAAAAGAAGAGAGTGATTCCCTGAGTGAATACAATATTCCACAGCTCTTGTGAAGCTCTTTCCTGGAAAAAGGTATCTTATACATGTTTCATATATGTGGTCACATATGTCCCACTGTTCCATTTGTCATTCATGGTCCCATGATTCAAGCCATAACTGATTGAACCAGGTTTAGGTGCCTGAAAAAGATTAAAAAATCTGCCGATAGGCTATACAGATGTATTATTAGATTTTGTCTTAAAGTATAGAGGGATGTTGGGGCGTCTGGGTGGCTCAGTCAGTTAAGTGACTTCAGCTCAGATCATGATTTCATGGTTTGTTAGTTCAAGCCCCATGTCAAGCTCTGTGCTGAAAGCTCAGAGCCTGGAGCCTGCTTCAGATTCTGTGCGTGTGTGTCTCTCTCTCTCTGTCCCTCCCCTGCTCACACTCTGTCCCTCGCTCTCTTTCAAAAATACGTAAACATTAAAATAGTTTTAAAATACAGAGGAATATTAAATTTAATGATATGTAGATGTCATAAAGAAATAGTAAGCATGCAATAAGCATAAACACTTGAAGTAGAATAAACTTTATTTAAAAACTTTCCATGGAACTTTCTACATAATGTTCATAAGCAAGAAAAATTATTTCCATCATAACACAAATATAAAAAATGCTGATTTAAATAAATTTGAATGGGTTTCTTTAATTACAAGTTTTTCCAGAATGTTTAAAATACAAATATAAATTGTGAATCTCTATGGTAAGTGATAGCCAAAATTTTGGCTGTAGATCTTAGGTTGTTTTTTAAATGAGCTTGTTAACACATCATTGAACACTCGAGTCATATGAATACAGAAAACACTGAAATAGAAGAATATGAGAAACAGATTGATTATAGAAACATCAGAGTCACTGAATCCCCACATCGGTGCAAGAGTAGAATGGGAGAAAATAAAGAGTGACAGAAACAGGTTGTAGGATGATAACAACATCCTTTATCACTACACTACTGCCCTGCCTAAAAGATCTTTAATGCCACTGCATTGTGCTTCATTTTTTATGAAGAGTTGCTCTGATATCTGGGAACTCTCTCTTATTGCTCTATTATTCTTATAAAAACACTCATCAATTGAATATGTTAGATCAATGTAGGGCAATGTAACTAGTTCAAAGTTTCAACTAAAAAGAACCCCCCTTTTGTTCTAATTGAGTAACATTTCAATGGAGACCTTGAATGAATGCCCAGGGTATGGATAAAACAATTACAAACTTGATTGTTGCCTCCTGCTTTTCCTTGAGCCATTGATGAAGAAAGGAGAGGCTCCTGTATAATAGTGCCATTGATGGTTGGAACTTTGCTACTCTAAGTAGTGCATGAAGGTGGAGAATAGTCAGGCCGTGTTCTGTTAGTATTTGTAGCCAACAAACCAGGACCTTCCATTAGGGTTAGCCAAAAGACAGAGCATACTAATTGTCTAACCATTATAATTCTCTCTTTTCTTCTAAGAGAACCCATTTCCGCATCACTACCACCACTACCGCCACCATCACACACAGTTATTGTAGGTGGCAGTGTGCCCAATTAAATAGTCCTTCTTCTCTCTTTTCTTCGTAGACATGTGTGAACAATGCGATATTAACAGAAGTAGAAGGAAAGGAATTATTAGAAAGCCCATTTGGTCTCAAACTTTTTCTTCTGTCTGTTGTCTAGAATGTGGGTGTGAAGGCTTAAAATTTAGTAGCCATATTGAGATCAGGAGAGAAAGGCCAAGACTCCTGTACAAACCACAGATGTAACATATTGAAGTAGCTGCTAAACCAAAGCCAGAATCCACCCACTTTTGGATTTCTGATCAAATAAAGAGAGTGAACTCCTACAGGAAGATTATTCTTCATATAGTCCATTTACTCTTAATTGAGTGTTTTGAGGACTCTGTTTATAATTGACTAACCCAGTTACTGACGTGTATAAGAGAGGATAGGTGATCATACAAGTACAACAGAAACACAAACACTGAGGACCTAATGTGTTACCCAGGCTGCTCCAAAGTTACGGTCGTAAGGCATTCATAGTCCTGATGATATAAATTGAGTACTCAGGCATTTAGGGATTACTGGGCTATCTGGGCACAGGAAATATATTTTAAATTATATAGCCAAAAGTCCATTATGCCCTCAATTAAAATACAGCCTTTTATTTGGGTCCTAACTGTTACTGCATTAAAATCAATTTCCAACAGCTTGTTTTACATTTAAAGCTTATAGTACCCAAGTATTTGAAGATACAACTTTATAATGAAAGAGAAAACTTCTTTCTATGAAGTGGCACTTGTTTTCAGGACCTTGGCACCAAAAGAATAAGTAGTCCCATAGTTCCATGTCAATGTTGGGAAGACCTCAAATGTACCAAATTCCATACAGCTTAAAGAACTTAGCTAACACAGAGCAGAAATGGATTTCTTTCTTATATCACCTTTGGAGGATTGTTAAAATTAAAACAAATTATGTTCAGGTTTTATTTTCATTTTCCCTCATGATATGACATGGCTTAGAATTTTACTAATATTCGGAGAAAAGACTATTGTAAAGAGGCATGCTATTTATGCTTGTAAATTTTATCTATATCTATATACACATGTATACATGCATTTGTGCATATATATGTAAAAATTATATGCAATAGCAATCTAACATGACTTTATGCTGTATATATTGACGAGAGGAGAAAAAGTCTTCTTAGAACAAACAAAAGCAAGGTATTTAAGGCTATTTGGATATAATACAAAAAAATGAGAGATTAGCTGCACATATTATAACTCTTAGATCCACACCACTTGTCTGCAGTTATAACTGTGTACTGATATAAACATTGATAAAATGATATGTGTTTGCAAATGGTATGTTTCAGAAACTTGAGTTTTGCACAGCAATTCTGAAAGCCATTTATTTTTGTCACCCACTTTCACTTCACAATGGTTTCGGAGGGGAACATTTCCCCTCTGCCATTGATTGAAAACACCAGCAGATCCCTATATTTTTTCTTGTCACTCATAAATAATAGAAAGCTATGGGTCAATTAACAAATCTTAGTCCTGATTATGAAGATTAGAGTACATGACTCATCACTTTGATTTTTATTCAAAGATAGCACTGCTGACTTCCCAATTAAGGCCTTATTTTCCTAACCTCATTTGCTCCGGAACACCCTGGTTCTCAAGGAAGGGGAGAAAAGCAGGGTGAGCCAGGCAGCACCTCTTCCTTGTCTACTTGTCTTTGCATTCTTTTGGCTTTGTGGTTAATTAATAAGGAAACATTCTCACATGGGAACATTCTTGGTATATATGGAGGATGCCTTGGGGATCCTTCAGATTTTGATTCTCAAACTGACTCTACTTCAACAGGCTGCTTCTGTTGCCACCTTAGACTCTGGCTTCTGGTACCTCACTCTTTGTGAACTATCTCTTTTAAAAGCCCCCATATTTTCTAGCAGAAGCCCTATGAAATAACTTCTCTTTAAATGACATCATACAGCATGCTTGCCACTGGTTCTATGTTCGGTCCTCAGGATTCATGTCACTGAGTACATTGCAGTTAGCTCTCCCCAAACCATCCCTCACTTTGTGGAACCCACTGCCTTGGGACACTAGTCACCCTTCACCTTTAGAATCCTCAGACTAGTGTATTATGTCCACTGAAATAGAATATGTAAAACTGAGAAATATGTAAAAAATTAGAAAATACATAAAAATGGTAATAGTTGGTTAGCTGGGCTTGGGTGCATGGAAGCTTTAACTGTTTTCTTTATATTTTCTAAATTTTCTACAGGAATACTGACAAAGATCCCCTCTTTAACCAAACTCTAGCCAGGCTCCTCTGAACTCTCTTCTTGACAAGAATTTAATCTTGGCCTATGAAGACTTCAATGAACACTAACATAGTTGCTAATAGCTCAAGGCCCCATCTCTAGAATGATCCATCTCCCCCATTCTGAGTGCCTGCCTGAGAAAATTTAAGGCTGCCAGTAGAATTTGTTGTTTGTTCCACCCAACTCCTGAAGATAGGGTCTGTTTCCCAGCCTTTGTGGGAGGATAGGAGCCTAACTTTGGTAAGTACCAGTTACCAAACCCAGATGGGTTTCACATGGACCAACCAATTCTTGTAACTTAAAATTTTTTTTCTTCTCTGACTCTACTGGGTGCCTGCCAATCCCCCTCCCTAGTCCCTCATTTGCCCTTTAAAATGTCCAGTTACCTCTGTACAATTTAAAGTTGAGTTCTAGTCATGCTGGCTTCTTTTCCCTATTGCAACAGTATATTACTGATTAAATTTTGTCCTTCCTACTTTAACTGGTGTCCAGATTTATCTGTGCCAGCACACAGTGCATTTAAAACAATAAGGAAGAATCACAATCTAGTACAAATTATAATATGTGTAACAGTTAAAGTTATAACTAGATAACGATGGTTCATTTATAAAAGATATCAAGGAAAACTCTAAAGAGTGAAAGGAAATCAGCACATGAACTTAGACAAGAAGCAAAAATCTAAGTTTGAAGAAGAAACATTTTAGGTCAAATGCATGCTCTGAAGACCAGGGATGAGCAAGAAGACAAATCACTCCCAAATAGCTAGAAGGTCATAGAGAAATAAAAAAGAAGCCAGTACTTCTAACTTATATACATAGGTATCATCTTTATATCCTAGCATATTATCTGGCATGAGAATTATGCTTAATAACTATATTTCTGATAGGTAAGTGAATCACAGAGAAGAATAATTACTTTGTTCAGTATGGGGAAAAAAAGAAAAGAAAATCAGTCCTTTTTTTTTATCAAAACATAACAAATATTTTCTTATACATGTAAATGTCTGCCTATAGCAGAGGTAATAACCATATCTCCTATACATTAAAACACATGTACACACAGATACTAAGTGAATATTTCCCCTTACCAAAGATGCTGGGATCAAGAATGTCCTAATCAAAAGCAAAGACTTCCTAATCTGTATGGTAGGAAAAATTGGAGTCATAAGATTGTAAGACACATTTTTATTCATAAAACTTGTTTTATTTATATAAATGAATATTTTAAATTCAAGTATTTTAAACATTTAAACATTTAAAATACTGAATATGTAAAATTCACAAAATATTTTATTTAAAAAAATTTAAGTCCATTTATTTATTTTGAGAGAAAGAGGGAGAGGATGAGCATGATAGGGGCAGAGAGAGAGGGAGAGAATCCCTAGCAGGCTTCACACTGTCAGCACAGCTAAAGAATGTGGGGCTTGAATTCACAAACTGCAAGATCATGGCCTGAGTCGAAATCAAGACTCAGACGCTTGACTGAGCCACCCAGGTACCCCTCAAAAAAATATTTTATTAAAAAAATTGATGAATATGTGATCATAAATATACATATATATGTATTTAAGTTACAATGATTAATATACATAGAGGGAAAATTAGTGATATATTCATATATAAATTAAATACAGATGTATTATGTCATATATATGATATTCAGAATAAATATATATAAAGAGATAAAGGATCAAGATACAAGGAAACATATAAGCTTTATATATATGTGTATATATACATACACACATATGTATATGTTATGTATGTAGGCTCATAAGAATTATATAAGTTTAAAAGAGTGTCATTGATAAAAAGGCAATTAACTGTATAAATTAGTTAAGATATAAAAAATACAAAAGGCATGCATCCTTTAAGGGGAGTTATTCAGAATGTTAGTAGAGTAAGATAAGCCTCAAGGAAAGCCTGTGAAGATATATGTAAAATGGAAGAGCAGGGCAGGAACCAGTGAGAAATTCCATGCTGTGTCATTCCTGTATACTGTGAAGAAGGATTGATCAGCATTGGCAGGCCATTAATACGACCTGCTTCCTGAGAGTTGATGGTATTGTTCTTATTCACTCAAGCTATGGAATAATGAAAAGCCATCTGGCTCTTTTGGTGCCATAAACTCTTATCTCTGGCTTTTCAGGCAACATGTTCTAACCAGTTGAGGTTAATCTCAAGGACAACATATCCCATCAATCAGGACATTTAATTTGTAAGTGAACAGGGAACAATGGAAGAAAATTATAGAAAGATGAATTCATCAGCTATCCCATCTGTTATCCCTGAAATGATATTTTGTTTGTTTGGGAGGAGGGAGTTTGTCTTCTCTGTCAAGGTAGGTTTCTTTAATTTGTGTTTAATTCCCAGAGCCTAAGTCTTAGGTGGATTGTGATTAAATTATGAGACTCAGAAAATATGCCTATATGATATTACTCTCCATCAATTTTTATACATATTTATAGTACATATTAGAGGATTGTGGAAATATATAGGGCTTCTGTTTTTTTAGTTTCAAGTTGCTGAGGGTCTATTTAGAGGATAATAATAGCTCTACATGTCTAGGATGACCCACAGAGATGAAGTGCTTAATTCTTCTTAAGATCAAAATTATTCTAGATCATCCTATTATAGATCTAAGATGTATTGGTGCTTATATCTTTCTCTTTAAATAGATATGAAAATAATTTTTCTTGTTCCAGACTACTTTTGAGAAATTGTTTTTGTATTTTCAAATGGTTTGAAATCAGTTTTCTGATTGTTATCACCACATTCTGTGAGCTGTGTAAGGTCGGTATAACCCTCATTTAACACACGTGGAAAATAAAATAAAGATTTTAAGGTGACTTCTGAGGGTGACACATTTTTCTTGTATCAGAGCTATCACAATAAGCCAGAGAGTCTACTCCAAGTCCCACAGTATTTTCATTTTACTCAAAAGCATCAATATTATGCAATAAAACTTCACCCTCTCCTTACTACTATTTGTTGGATAATTAAATGTGTTAAAAAGCCAAGTCTTTGTTGGAAACAATCTGGAGAATGTATCTCCTAATAACGACAAAACAAGTTTAGAAAAAGCCATCTTTTTTCCAGGAAAGCATTGTATATAGAGTTGAGATTTCAAATACAGTATAACTAATTCCATAAAACTAAGTCATTTTTAAAGAGTTTATTTGAAATCCACACTCAACGAAGAAATCTAGGTTCAAGGAACATAGTAAAAACAAACAAACTAACAAACTTTAAAGGTCACTTTAAAACTGTCCTTCATTCACAGAAGCTTGGAATATTTTTGTAATTTTCCCCTTCTACATTTTTAGACATAGAATTTCCTGAAAACTCCTTTCCTGAGTGTGGAATTTAATTAAGCTGTATAGTAATGCTACTCTTATAAATAAAAATGATTCAGAGATCTGATTCTGTCACACACTTTCACTTTGTTCCTGATGCAAAGTATTCTCTTAGTTTCCAGAAGCAGAAAAGCTAATACAAACAAAATATTAATTCTCATTAATCTTAATATTCCAGCAAAAGGTGTGAAAATTAAAGGAAAACTGAGTTCTTTCAACATACCATTTGGTATAATAAAATTATTATTATGTCTCCACATAATATCCATCTTTCTTCCTGAAAGCAGATATAGACATGCCTTGTTTTATTGTGCTTTTCAGATATTGTACATCTTCCAAATTAAACTTTTGTGGCAATCCTGCCTCGAGCAAGTCTATTGGCATTTGTTCACTGTGTGTTTGTTTCTGTGTCACATTGTGATAATTCTTGTAATATTTCAAATTATTTCATTATTATTATATTTGTATGGTGATCTTTGATCAATGATCTTTGATGTTACTATCATAATTGTTTTGGGGCATGATGAAATATGCCCCGATACGACAGGAAATTTAATTGATAAATGTGTGTGAGTCCTGACTGCTTCACTGACTGGCCATTCTCTCACCTCTCTCCCTCTCCTCAGGCATCTCTATTCCCTGAGACACAACAATATTGAAAATTAGGCCAATTAATAACCCTACAATGTCCTCTAAGTGTCCACGTGAAGGGAAGAGTCACATTTTTCACCACCTTAAATTGAAAGCTAGAAATGATCAAGCTTAGTGAGGAAGGTATGTCAAAAGCCAAGGTAGGCCAAAAGCTAGTTTTCTTATACCAGGTAGCCAAGTTGTGAATGCAGAGAAAAGTTCTTGAGAGAAATTCAAAGTGCTACTTCAATAAACACATGATAGGTAAGAAAGAGAAACAACTTTATTGCTGGTATGGAGAAAGTTTTAGTGGTCTGCACAGGAAATCAAACCAGACACAACATTTCCTTTAAGCCAAGGCCTAATCCAGAGCAAAAATTGGGCTAAATCTCCTGACTCTCTTCAATTCTCTTTTTTTTTCTTTTAATGTTTATTTATTTTGAGAGAAAAAGTGTGTGTGTGTGTAAGCAAGGGAGGACCAGAGAGAGAGAGAGAGAGAATCTCAAGCGGGCTCCACACTCAGCACAGAGCCCAATGCAGGGCCTGATCTCATGATTGTGAGATCATGACCTGAACCCATACCAAGAGTCAGACACTTAACCAATTGAGCTACCCAGGCACCCCTCTCTTCAATTCTATAAAGGCTGAGAGAGGTGAGGAAGCTGCAGAAGAAAAGTTTGAAGATAGCAGATATTGGTTCAAGCGGTTTAAGGAAAGGACCTGTCTCTATAATATAAAATTGCAAGGTGAAACAGCAAGTGCTGATATAGGAACTGCAGCAAGTTATCCAGAAATCTAGCTAAAATAATTAATTAAGGGTGGGCACATTAAACAACAGATTTTTAATGCAGGTGGAATAGCCTTCTATTGGAAGAAGATGCCATCTAGGATTCTAGAAAGAAGTCAATGCCTGGCTTCAAAGCTTGGAAGGACAGGCTGACTCTTACAAGAGGCTAGTGTAGCTGGGACTTTCAGTTGAAGCCCATGATCACTGACATTCTGAAAACCTTGGGGTCCTTTAAGAATTATGCTAAATCTACTCTGCCCCTGCTCTATAAATGAAATAACAAAGCCTGGATGACAGAGCATCTGTTTACAACATGGTTTATTGAATATTTTAAGCCCACCGTTGAGATCTACTGTTCAGAAGAATGATTCTTAGAGCACCTGGTGGCTCATTCATTTAAGTGTCCAACTCTGACTCTTGATTTTGGCTCAGGTTATGATCTCACAGCTGGTGGGATCAAGCCCTCCATCAGGCTTTCTGCTGACAGTATCTAGTCTGCTTAGTATTCTCTCTCCTTCTTTGTCTGCCACTCCCCTATGCATGCGATCTCTCTCTCTCTCCCCCTCCCTCACCCCCCTCTCTTTTTCTCTCTCTCAAAATAAATGAATAAACATTAAAAAATGATTCTTTTCAAAATATGACTGCTCATTGACAATGCACCTGATCACCTAAGAGCTCAGATGGAAATGTATCCTGAGATTAATGTTGTTTTAATGCTGCTAATAAAATATCCATTCTGCAGCCCATGGATCAAGGAGTGATTTTGGCTTTAAATTAGAAATCTTCTGGAAAGGATTCACCATTGTGGGTGCCATTAAGGACATTTGTGATTCATGGAAAGACTCAAAGTGAACAGTTTGGAAGTTGATTCCAACCCTCAAGGATGACTTTGAGGGTTTCAAACATTCAGTGGAGAAAGTGACTACAGATGTGGTGGAAACAGCAGGAGAACTAGAATTTGAAGTGAAGCCCAATGATATGACTGAATTGCTACAATCTCATGATAAAACTTAAATGGATGAAGAGTTGTTTTTCATGGAAAAGCCAAAAATGTGATTTCTAGAGCTGGATTCTACTCCTGGGGAAGATGCTGTGAAGACTGTTGAAATGACAACAAAGGATTTAGAATATCACATAAACTTAGTGGGAAAGCATTTGGCAGGGTTTGAGAGGATCGACTCCAATTTTGAAAGAAGTTCCACTGTGGGTAAAATGCTATCAAACAGCATCACGTGCTACAGAGAACTCACTCACAAAATGAAGAGTTGGTCAATGCAGCAAATTTCACTATTTTCTTATTTTAAGAAATGGCCACCCCAGCCTTCAACAGCCAGCATCCTGAACAGTCAGCTGCCATTGACATCAAGGCAGCACCCTCCACCAGCAAAAAGTTTAAGATTTGCTGAGAGCTCAGATGATGGTAAGCACTTTTTAGCAAGTAAGTATTTTTAGCTGATGTACATACATTGTTTTCTAGGCATAATGCAATTGCATACTTAATAGACTATGGTGTAGTGTAAACATAACTTTTATATGCCCTGGGAAACTGAAAAAATTCTTTTGACTCTATTGCAATATTTACTTTATTGTGGTGGTCTGAAACCAAATCTGCTATATCTCTGAATTATGTGTGTTTATATACCTGTGTTTATGTGTGTATGTGTGTGTGTGTATACACACACAACAGACATATACCTATATATATAGAGAGAGATATACCTAGATATGTATAGATATATACAAATTTATATATAAATATATATATAAATAGATACATATTGATATATGCCTGTTGTGTATATATATCTATATAGATATATAGATATATGTCTGTTGTGCATATAGCTAGTAAAATACAGTTGGAACAAAAGTAATATGAGGAGGATCTCCATCTATGTGATCTTAGAGTGCTTGATTTTAAAAGCAGTAGTCACTTTTTAATGGAACCCTGCAATGAATTCTTTTGTGATATGAATAATCCCTTCCAAAATGCAAAAGCTGATCCCCTAATTCACATGTGTAATCAGGTTTCATTAATCGAAGCACAGCTACACAGGCATGACCTTATCTTTGTAACAGCTGTCAAATAAATAAATAAATGCTTATTTGCAGCAAGTTTAATTCTTTCCCTCCCGGTCCTAGCACAGAGGTGCACACTTGCCGAAGAACAACTCTACACAGTGTGTCAGACAGGTAAACTTCTGGGAAATAACAGTGTCAGACAGATCAGCCTGGCATAAAGCTATCAGGGAAAAGGCCTCTGTTTGAATTCTAGAATTACCAAGCTGAAATGCGACTGGATTTCAATTATTGGCTACAGCTTTTAGAGAACTACTGTTTTGTTATAGGATCTTCCTTTTTTCTATTTATATACAGGAAACAATCACTGTCAATTTCATCAACATGAAATCTGAATGACAGTGATGTATGAATACTGAGCTGGCCACACCAAAGACAGCCACGGCAGGAGTTCTGGGGAAGGGGCAGAGTATTGCAGGTGACATGAAGCTAAAAGTGACAGGTTTGGGCAAAAGATAGTTGGTTGGAATAAAAAAGAGAAAGAGACCCTAGGGTTTATAATTTAAAGAAGAGGTGACAATGCAGAGGGAATAGCTTTAGAGAAAGAATGAAGAGCTCTCCCTTAACCTAAATGTCATTTACTTGAGGTCTTCATGAATATAAGCTTAAAAAAAAAGAATAACAATAACCAAACAGTAATATCTGACAGTATGAGGGGGAAAAAAGTTTATTTTAAAAGCCAGCGGATATTTTCTCCTCTGTGGTGTTTTTAATATTCTACAAAAATAGAAGTCTTGATCCAATAAGAAATTTGGTCTTTGTAGATGATATGGGACAAATAGGAAGTTGATGGTTCCTAGTGAAAGAATTGATTCTATTATGAAACAGAGATACTGACTTCAAAGAGCATGGAGTTGGACAGGTATAGACATGTAGAAAATCATGAAACAGCTTCATTCTGGCTGGGAAAAGCTTATCACAGAGAAATTGGAAATCTCTGTCTCTGTCAGTCTCTCCTTCCACCCTCTCTTTCCCCTTGAACCTTAAGCTGAATAAAGAAAAATGTCAGTTTCATGTCACACACACACACACATACACACACACACACACGGCTTAGGTAGTTAGATATATGGAGTTAAACATATACTTGTGCACTTGTGCAATGAAAAGTCACATTTTATAGCTGGAAGATACATCAAAGATTATTCTGTTCACTACTGTAGTTTCAATGTGAGAAAACTATGACCCAGAAAATAAAAGTGAGGTACTGTGTCTTAGTTGGTAAGAGGTCAAACCATATATGACCTAGGGATTTGTTATTTTAGAAGGCTAAGTGTATTTAAAATTTTTTAATCTTTAGATAAATACTTCTTACCATGTGGGCTATTGCACTTCTCTGGTCTTTCAAGCTAACCTGTCAGAGCAAACTGTTAAATGGGCTGAAATGCATTATCTGAGCCAGCAAACTAAAGTCTGGGTCCATTGAAAGAGTAAAATGTACCCAAGCATTATGGGAAAAGTTGATGTTCAGCAATCCACAAAGATAGGTTGTGGATAAAGAATGGAATCAGCTTCTGTACTGTCAGACATAAAAGAAAAAGAAGGGACCGGCATCTATATAGGAAGGAAGACCAATCACAAAACTTCAAGAGGTCATGTAGGTAGGTCCAAACCATGGTCCCATTGGGATATAACTGCTTTCAGGATAGAGGTGTGATGGGATGTTATCTTCTGTTTTTGCATGGAGGATTCTGCTCAGTACACATTAATAAATACTAGCAAAAAAAAATATTGCTCTCCAGGGCATGACAGCTCTTTATAAATGTATGATGACTGGGATGCTACAGATCAAAGAATGTGTGCAAGTGCAAACACCCACACATTGTTAGAATTCATTTTACCTCTAAAAAAATGATATCTTCTGAAGATCCCATTTTCTCTAAGTGAGGGTATAAGTATGCAAATTGGAGAGATTTTGGCAGGATTGAATTGTTTTACATAAGAAAAAGATTAAGGAGGGGGGCGGGAAGAGATCCTGGAAGCTGAGGGAGGCTGAACAAGTTGCATAGAGATCCATGATAGAGGGAGTTTGGGGACAGGAGTGGGAGATCCTTCGAAATAGAGAAAGAATATAAGGAGGTGGGGGGGGGCACAGAGGTACATTTTGGAGAACTTTGGTTTATTTTTGTGCTGTGGGTTGTAACATTATACTCACTTCTATATTCTCAAGGAACCTCTTACTCAACAGTGCTTTGGGGATTGGATTTATGCTGCTCATTCGGATATGTGAAAGTGTTGAGGCAAATTTCCAGGTGAGGAAGAACATGAAACCCAAACTATAAAAGGTACAGGGACAAACATGGGTTACAGTCAGAGGAGGAGGCTCTGAAAAGAGGCATACTGATCAAAACTTCAACAGTCTGTTTATACCTTCAAATTTTACTCCAGATTTTAATTAAGCATTTTCACTGTCGGAATTTCCAATAAAGCACTTATTTTATTAGAAAACAAGTATATGGAAATCTGTGTTCCAGCTTTACATCTGATCTATTGGAAACCCAGCCCAGCAGAACATGAAACCATATGTCAGAGAAAATTCATTTAATAAAGGCATAGAGTTTGAAAAAAAAGATAATCAATACATCTTAGCTCCCTTGCCAGTTGAGACTCAGGAATAGCTGTTAGATAAGCTTTGTTTAAAGGTTCAGCGCAAAGGAGTTCATGAGTCAGAGACATCTCATGAGGGAAAAGGAGAGAGAGGTTACAACACCTTGGCCCCATGTTTCCTGACCCTCATAAGCAAACCTTTAGACAACCCCAGTTTTCACAAGCTACACAAATATGATCAGAAAGATAAGGACCAACGAGTCATAACTCTTAAACAATAGTTTTAAAATAAAGAATCATAGTTTTGAACATATTATAAATTAGCCTCTTGGCAAATGTTTCCAGATAGGTGTGCATGGTAGTTCTATACCCAGAAATCATATGTAAGTTAATAGTTTTTTTTTTAGCTTTATACCAAAGCAGAGGTCTCTAAAAGTTTAGAACCTTAAAATAAACAAACAAACAAAAAACTTCACACCAAAAGAAAAAGCATATTGCTTAAAGACAAAAAGAATGGGCAAAATTTCTATTATAACAATTTTGTGGAGTAAAAAATTATAAAATTATAGTATACATAAAATTAATATAAGTAATATATATAATGTATATTCTAAAATCGCATGGAATGATGTTTTTTAGGTTAAACAGTGCAGCTCTATGAGATCATTTCACAGTTACTGTCGGGGGTATAGTTTGAAAAGCACATTGAACAACATAATACCAATTCCTATTAACAATGGCACTGTCTAAACACACAGGATACATACACACATACAAAGTAAATCTCTTAAATCTCTATAAAATCTCTTTGGATGAAGAATTATAGAAAACAAAGAAGTAAATTGTGTTTACACTTTGTGTGGTATGTTTGTTAATTCAAATATTAAAGTGTAACTTTACTGTGTATGCAATATATTTGTGTACATAGTGCAAGATAAACTTTTTTTCTCATATCGTAGATAAGGGTTTCTTCATGATTTTAGTTGATGTTATATTTTATTTTAGAAGACCACTTGCCATTCTAAATATTATTGGTATTACAAACCAAAATTGCTTTTGCTCTCCAAACTTGTTATATCTTCTATTTTAATCATTGCATAGGTAAGTGTTTATCTTGATTCTGAAAGCTACAAATGAGAGATTTATTAAAATGAGATCATTTCTATCTACCTCAGAGCCATAATTGGGATGGGGGTAAAGTGTGTGGTATTGAACACTAACGGTTCTTCACAATGCTAGATTGGTAATTCACATTTTTGTTAAAATCAATTTTTTTTTAATTTCCTATTTTCAGGATGCAATGTGTCATTTACCATCAAGCACTGGTTTTCATTACTGCATGTCTCATGAGATCTAAGAGAAAATCTGTACTTTAGAATCAAATAGCATAATTATATTGGAGAAAAAAAGATTAAATACTGAACCATGTGCCTTGCATTTTAAATATTGTATAAAAGCATTTTATTCAATACTGAAGTTCATTGATTTTTAAAAAGAAATATGCCAAAATATGCTTATTTTTAGATTACACAGTAGGGTGAAGGGAGAAGCAAATGTTTTGGTTATGTAAGTGGAGAGTAACACTAATTGACTAGCTTTCTTTAATCTTCAAAAAATGACCACTTACAAACTAGGCAAACATGATAGGTATGTTTGAAGATCTGAAAATACTGAAGAACTTGAAACTTCAAATGTCAAATAGAAAGATTACACATTCTTTATATTTCAAGTATTTACTGGAAAAGTACTAAAATATGGTAAAATTATCTTTATTTTATTAATTAGAAACTTTTTGAATATGACTTTTATGGGGGAAAAATTCAACAGCCTTCCTGCAGGATGATTTCAGACAAACTTTTTGAATATGACTTTTATGGAGGAAAAAATTCAACAGCCTTCCTGTAGGATGACTTCAAACAAATTTTGTCTTATGTTTTGACTGAGCATCCCATTGGAAAGTTTGTAATAAAAAAAGTGGAAAATTATTCTGAGATTTTTTAAAGATTGTGTTTACTCAATGACCTTTTATTTGATCTCAAATACATGTAAGTCAATAAAAGGTTAGCAATGATGAATATATTTACTATCAGTGGTGCAACAGATAATAAAATATGGTATACATGTTATTAATTCTACTTTCTTGTTTTGCTATCTCCATCCAAGTATTTTCAAGGGCACAGTAACAAAACCTGGTTTCATAACTTGTATAGTTCAGCAGCTTGCATGAAATAATAAAGAAACATATGCCAAGTTTCCTTCTAATAAACCAGATCACTAGGTGTGTATTTATAATTAATGGAATGAGATTGATGCTTCCGAGAGCCCTCTGAAGCCCTCCCCACTTAGGGAGTAAATGTTTAGGGAAACACTTACTCCCTAAGTGTTTCCCTAAAATGAGTTTTCATGGTCAAGGGTCTTTGTAAAATGTACAAAAGCAAGAAATTTTGGTCACAATTTCAAAAGATCTCTTTCTTTTCCCAATAAAACTTGCACTCTCCTTTGTCTGATGGGACCAATTATAAAGAGGTGATTAAAAAAACATATAGCTAAAAGCATCTGAAGAAAAATATTATATAGTTACTATTTATTAAGTGTTTGCTACTCTATTAGGCTTTTTGGAGACAATCTCATGTATCCTCCAGGAAAATACTGTGAATCATGTAGTCATATTATTCAAAGGTAATTATGTTCAGAATAAAGGTAATTATATTTAATTTATTAATTAATGTTTGGAAACAGACTATATTATTTTGAATGTCTGTGATGTTTAAACTTTTGACTTTGATGGAATAATTCCTTGATGACAGATTAGACAGAAAGAAAATTTATAATTCATTCTAAAAGGTACATTTTTTTTTTGTTTTGCCCTAGCTACTGGCTCAAGTATCAATTTAAATTAGGGAAATAAAATGGACAACATCAGACATATCTGTAAACTATCAACATTGAGGACTTTGGGATGAGAGAAACCAAATGGAATTTATATGTAACATACAGTGTTGTGTATGTGATCTATTTATGTCTATATATCTTACATATAAAATATACTGCATATATAAAACACCAAAAGCAATTTTTATGCTTTCCAGGGAATATGTGGAGGTACCACACATTTGAAGACAACCAATGCACAGGACAGTGTCTGTGTAACATTTAACAGCATTGAAACCCCAGATGGAGCTGTGGGCATTTCCTTTCTCTCTGCAGAGCTTATCTAAGAAAGTGGGTTATATGCGGGAAGAAGATTCTTAATGGTCATATTAAAGCTAAAGTGAGAAACAGAAAAGAACTTCACAAGACTACAACAGATTTAGAGCAGGAAAACACACACACACACACACACACACACACACACAAACACTGGCTCTAGCATGAAATGAAATATACAATAGTATTTCATAAATAGAGATATTTTTGGTTTATTTTAATCTGAAGAATTCACACTACGAATTAAATACTGCCTAAATCGGAGGAAACAAAATGTAAAGTATTAGTATGTGATAAATGTGACCACTGGGAGAAACTCACTGTGCACCTAGCTAATAGGAACTGCTTGGGGAATGGAAGCATTGGGAAAGCTGAGAGGCTTTTCTCCTTTTGTAGTCTCCTTACTCTTTTTTATTTTAATTTTTTAATGTTTATTTATTTTTAAGACAGAGAGAGACAGAGCTTGAGGCGGGGAGGGGCAGAGAGAGAGGGAGACACAGAATCTGAAGCAGGCTCCAGGCTCCGAGCTGTTAGCACAGAACCCTACCCGGGGCTCGAACCCACGAACTGTGGGTTCATGACCTGAGCCGAGGTCAGATGCTTAGCCGACCGAGCCACCCAGGCACCCCTCCTGTTTACTCCTTAAAACTGTGTATTGCCTCTTTTTTGACAGTGTTCTCTTAAATTCCTATTTTCGTATTTGTGTACATTTATGACTGTCATTTAAAGAGTTGCTTTAGTATCTGACCACTAGGGGGTACCCTCATTGCACATTTTGCTGCACAACCTGTGAGGCAGTGATCTTGACAGGGACTGCAGTGACACAAATTTTATTTTTGGCTAATCTCAATTGTAAATTTGTTTTGCTATTGTTTTTTTTAACCTCTGACCCAAGGATTTGATATCATTGCCTTCTTCATTGTGAAATGTTAAGCCACTTTTTCGAAGTGCTGTTAATTTTCAGACAATTTGGAGTGTTTCCTGAAGAGAACCGAAATCTTAGATTAAATAGCTCCTTCCAATTTTGCATCAGATTTCGGTTCTCTTCAGGAATCTCATAAACCCCCACGGGTATATGGCATCAAATTATGTCAGTTTAATATAGTTGCTTATATTTATTGTCTATTTAATGAAATATTCAACATTTAATATGCTGAATAACATATTATAATACTTAAAATATTCAAAATTTCCATGCAAAAATAAAATTTGTTAGCTCATTTAAAAGAATTAAATTTTACTATATTATCACTAGTGTAAAGAACCGATTCTTGTATGTCTTAATTATACCATTTAAAAACATTCTTAATAATGTACTTTCATTGGAAATTTATATAATACTTACACTTACAAGTGACAAACAGCTTGCTACAATGTTCTAGCATGGCTTCCCTTAACAAACTAAAGACATGATACTCTACTGAAATTTATATGAAAAAATTGATTATAATATTTCCATGAGGCCAATGAGATGAAATGAACTCCATTTCTTGTATTTAAGCAATTATCAATACAAAAATTTGAGACATTTAATAAATTACCAACATAAAACTCCAGATATGGTTTTTGATTTTAGAAAATGTCAAGCCTAATATTGAAAGACCTTAAAATGTGAAAAAAAAAAAAAAAGCTAATGGGTGTTTTGTTTACATTGATCATTAGGTTATCTACATCTTTTATTGGCTTTGAGAGATTTTTAAACTTTGTAAGGTAGAGAAAAATATTAATACAGATCATTTTTGTCCATAAAATGGAACTAATTGTTTCTAGCGGAATACAACTGATTATTGCCCTGTGGACAAGCTTTTTTTAAAAAACATGTTTCCAAATTCATTTTAGAATTTATTTCCTATGTATGCATGCTTCTTGTGATTTTCTTCTGAAATGGTTTTAATGGCTCCCACATTCATCATCATGTTAACATCTTTGACACATGTTCACCTTATAGTTGTAAAGGCATGATTTTTCCATTAAATTTACGATTTAAATTAATGGGTGAGGATTCAGATCAACAAATATGATCAGGCTCCATTAAAACAGAAATTACTACAAAATTTGAAAATAACTTTTATAAAAAATATCTCATAAGAGCTGTCTTTTAAATATATTAAAATACAGCATTAGTTTCACTTAGATAAGCCTTTTAATGAGCCATTTTCCTTACTCAGCCATGGCTTGGATAGCTCAAACTCAAACACTAATGAATCCCCACAACCAACATCATATTTTTCAATAATTTAAAATAAAGTAAAATTCACATGCATTTTAGATATCTGCAATATTCTTAGATAATAAGATATGCAGATGTATATATTAGTCCTGTATAATCACATTTCTCCTCTGTTCCCCTTCCCAAATCACTCCCTTCTGAGCCCTACAATAATATTCTAAAATATAAGTTTATACTACAGTAAAGGTATGGAAGATTTATCTCCTGATGTTCTTAAATTTGTTTTGCTGATGCCATAGTTATGTTTTGATGTATGACTGAGTAAGATGTAAGTGTACTTATGAGGATAGATCCTCGGTTGTAGGGTGTTATGTGTAAGTGCAAATGGCCTTATTATTCCTGGAGATGGCCCACATTGCAGAGCCATTTAAAAATTTCTGCTTCAAAGAAATACTATTCCTTCTAAAATGAACAAGGGCCTCAGTAAAGCTCTACTTCTGAAGACAGGTGTGTGTGGCCAATGGGTAATGGCTGAGGAGCATGAAGGTGAAAGCCAATAGGCAGTCGCTCATGGCAACAATCTTTAGTGAACCCTACAATATCACTGGGCTGCTAAGACATCACTGGAAATATGAGTTGATGAACAAACCTAATTTCAGGTGCCAGAGGATGTTAAGATGGGACTCTTATAGTTTGTGTTTAATGAAGACAAAACATCAAAACATTCAGTGCCACATAACCCACATCCTAAATCAAGTAAGTACAAAACCTCCAATACAGGACTTGTAAAGCAGGTGATTTTCAAGTAGTCCTTTGGGCCAGTAGTTTTCAACTAAGGGCATTTGCCCCTTAATGGACATTGGCAACGTCTATAGACATTTCAGGTGGTCAGGATTGGGGTCACTGGGCAAAGCTGCTACTGGCATCTGGTGGGTAGAGGCTGGAGATGTGTTCAACATTCTGTAACACACTTGACAGACCACCATAAAAAATTATTCAGCCCAAAATGTCAGCAGTGCTGATGTTTTGAAACCTTGACTTATCCTAACAATAATCTCTTGATTACAGACCAATGGAGTTAGAGAAGTCAGGAACGACAATTTGGTTTAGATAAAGATTTACTTAGAATTTTAATTCCCACCATGGGGAGAGGTTTTCTTTCCTCAAAGCTCAGGTTTCATTGATGGTATTTTCTAAGAGTCTGTCATTGGAATAATTAGTTTTTGTCTCCTGAATATGAAGAGTCAAAGGGATGGGCAATTGATCCATGCCCGAGAAGAGCACATATGAAAGATACACTCGGAGCACAGCCACCCTTTTAGTCAAGCAAGGAAAGGTCACCACAAGAAGGAAATCAGCAATTTTAAGACCAAAGAAAATAAGTTACTAAAGAGTCATAATAGAATCATTCACAGAAGCGTTTTGATTAAATCTTTTTCAGATGGACTGTGCTCAAAAGTGTAGTCTTGATTGGGTTTGGGGAGGGGACAGGTCTTAAGAAGTCAGCCAGATTAGGCACAGTTTGTAGTAAAAACTTTACAAATGAGTGCTTTCCAGTGACTGAGGAATTATTTTTCCCAAAGAGCTCAGAAAAGCAACTGACAGAGAAGGAACACTTTCCAATCTAAAAGCAATCATGTCAAATCACCATGGTAATTATCACTTGCTCTCTTTCCTCTTCTCCCTTCCACTGCTGTAGATCTGAAGGGAACAGAAGCAGCCAAGTGAGGTTGGACCAGACTTCTCCACTTCAACATAGTCCTCTCTGCTTAAAGCAGAACAAAGCCAGTGGAAAAAACAAGAATCATGTTGTGGACATTTATTTTTAATTGTAGTACTGAAAGTGCTTTAAGGACCTAAGTTATTTTGGAGGAAATATTTAGTATTCAAGTATATGTCAAAAGTTAAGGATTTTATTCAAGACATAAGGAAGAATGAGTCCATAATTTGAATTTGAAAGGACAGTGGACGAAAGGAATAAATTGCTTTCTGTTTTTATCTATATGCTGGAAACAGATGATAGATAACACATCTAAGGAGGGATGGCTATAAAGAAGGTGGGTCTAATCGAAGGATCTTGTTTTGCTAAGTGAAGTGTGCAAGGTTTGGAGTCATATATTTAGATATAGATAGATATACATATAGATATAGGTAGATGCTGCACTTCTATGACTTTTTTTGTTGTTTTTCTTCCATGACATTAAATAATTCTAAGAATATCAGTAAGAAGTGGAGTTCTTTTATCAGCCTGCCTCATTCTTGGTTTGGTCTTTTCCTTTCTGGGACAATTCACTTGCATTCCTGGCTACATGAGTGTATGACAGCTTATTTCTCAGATTCATTTTTTTCTCATCTCCTTCTTGCCCACCTCTGAATTTTTTAATTATTGCTTTGGACTAATTATTTCATCTACTCTCTGTGTAGTACAGTTCTTAATGCATTAATGATAAAATTCATTCTTTTTTTGATTAATTCCTTCAACTTATTTATGGAATACTCAGCTCTATGCAAAGAGCTAACCCTGATGTTTTATATTCAATGGCAGAAAAAATAGCTCTAGTCTCTTCCCTTAGGGAACATATAGTCTATTAATATAAACATAATGAGTCCTAACAATGTATTTGCTATTGTCATAGGCATTAGGTATACACATGTGAATAAAACTAATACTGACTCAACCATCATGGAATTTAAAATATAAAGTTCCAGAGTAATAGTAAATCATAGTAGAAAAACAACGATCTTGACATCAGTTGGAACGTTTTTAAAGTGTCACAAATAAGCATGATAATTTCTGTGGCTTCAAGTATATAAGGCATAAACATGAACAGCAAATCTTTTCAATGCCATAGGGGGCTAACTCTCACCCAGTGATTATGAACAGAGATGTCCTTAAATTACCTCATAGTTTATTCTTTAGAAGTCCAAGAGATTCCCGTTTAACAATAAAGATGCAAATAATTTCTCTGTGGTAGAAGAGATAACCCCCAAGGCTTATGGTCCTGATAGACATAAACAAGTTTTGTATCCAATTCAGAAACCTTTTTCTAACATTGCTTATATATACAAATCTGTAATTCTTTCCAAACTGGCCATGATATCTTACTTGTTCCTTCATTATATAATAGTTAAATAGAGTTTTGATGGGTGTTTATTTTCTATGTATCTGAGAGTCATGATTTTTACCTCTTTGAAAATAATACCTAACAATATCAAGTTTAAGGTAAAGACCTCTTTTAGATACTTGACTAAGAGGTATTTATTTCAGTCAAGAATGGTTATTGATATTTTATCAGTTTATTATCTATAACATCTATCAGTGTGATAATAAATTGTCTTTTTAATTTCTTAGATACTGAAATATTACTAGTAGCTCTTTAATGTTGGAGCACCATTATATTTATGAGAAAAAATGTTTTAAAATCATTATTTTAATATACCTCTAGGTACAATTGGTAATTATTCAGAATTTTTTAAATATCTAAATTAGTACTTGAGCTCAGTTTTTTATTTTAATTTTGTTTATGATACTTATATTATTTGTTATTATGTAAATAGTTGGCAAGCTTGCATTCTTACCTCACTCATATTCTGAAATAATTTAAGCAAAAAAGGAATCCTTTGAAGGTCTGCTAGAATTTTCCTTTTGGAAAATTTTAAATCTATAATGACATATTCAATTTTTTAAATTGTTATTAACCTATTATTTTTCTACTGGAAATTAAGTCCCTAAAAAATATAGATTGTCTTAGTACATTGTCCATTTTATCTAGATGATCATATTTATTGGTATAAAGATATATATGATATTCTTTTATTAATTTAAATGTATATAAAAGAGATACTTGTACCTGTATCTATGTGAGTCCATCCTGATGAGTGTTTAGTGTGTGCATTTTATTTTATATGAAGAAATAATTGTAGACATATATTTCTGTAACTTGCTAGTTTCCATGTCTCAATTTATAGTATCCCTCCCCCCAGTCTTTCCATGTCAATTGATGTAAAGTGTCTTCATTTTTCTTTAATGGTGCATACTTTACATAGATCTATGGGCTTCTAATGTTTCTGATTTCCCCCCCTTTTTTAAATTATCTTTGTTTTGAGTAAGCATCATATCCTGGGAAAAGTAAAGTGACATATTTCCATAAAAGGGTTGTGGACTCTGTAATCACATTATGCTTCATATCACTTTTTAAAAGTAACAATTAGAGGTGATGACAGAATGTTCTACAAAATATCCTTTACCTCAAAGTGAAGCAGACGTATTAAAGAAAACTCTTGACAAATGCCATCGATATTCCCACAATAACTCCCATCCTTGATTTTGTGCTAGCCAAAAAGTGTTACCGCATTGTCAATAGTCTGAATCGACATGTTTCTGTATTGAATAAACCACTCCTTTTAGCCCCAATTATTTTAGTTACAAGTAACAGAAGCTCACAGGAAAATAATTAACAAACATACAAACAAAAAAACCCCCAGGAATACAGGCTCACAAATTTCAACTACAGAAAGCTCTTCCCAGACTCTGCAGTCAGATACTAGGGGTGGGGCAACAATTAAAGCCAACTGCTCTTTCTCTTTCTCTCTCATTCAGGTGTCTAATCTCACTTATTGGTTTTATTTATGCTTCATTTATCTTTCTGAACAATGGGTTTCTCTACTTCTACATGTTGAATAATAGTTTTACAGGTTCTGTTTTCATAAGTGATTAGTATTCACTCATAAACCTGTCAAAGAAAAATTGTACTGGAGAGGTTAATCAAACAAGCAAAAATTTATCCAAGACTCTTGTAATAGGGGAGAGAGACTGACATCCACTCTACTGAAACAAAAGATAGTTTTTAAGTTCTGGGGAAGCAAGTGGAAAAGCATAGGCGGATGTTTGTGGAGAGGTTGATCAATAAGAGGTTTGTGTTTAGCATGATGAGTTACTCCCAAATCTCCAAGTGTTTTCCTCTGTGATTTGGCTATGTTTGCTAATTGGTACCCATTGAAGTTAGGTTTCTTTCCAAAGAAACTGGGAGATATAGGTACTATCTTCCATGATGATTACATTTCAAATGGATGGCTCTCAGGTTCTTGAGAAAAATGTCCCTGGGTTGTAAAACTGGCAAGAAGCTTGGAGAAGCTTATAGATATGAGCTATATAGATAGATTATATATATATATATATATAGATAGATAGATAGATAGATATAGATATATATTATATATATAAAGGAGCAGATATATATATAGATATATCTATATAGATATATGATATATATGATATATCTATATATAAAGGAGCAGATACATAAATATAAATAATAAATATAAATGCATATATATAAGTATAAATGTAAATATAAATGTATATATATAAATGTAAATATATATATAGGAGCAGAAAAAGAATTTTTAATTACAAGTTTCCTAGAAAAAAAAAAGAGACTGCTTGCTTGCCCCACCGCCCCCTTTCCTGCCCCCGGGCTCTATTTCTGCTGCTCCAACACTGAAGATATCAATTGATACAATTATGCTGTAGCTGTCCAGTTGAGGGCTTTGGGATGACACTGGGTACAGAAAATATTGAGGGTTACAAGCCTGAAGGCAAGGGGAGAAGTGTGGGGCAACATAATGACTTATAAGAGCTCTCCTTAGACATTGGGAAAAATGAATAAGAGAAGTAGTAGGGATATGTTTAAGAAATATTTAGGAGATAAACTTGACAGAGCTTAGTGATTGATGGCTCTGCAGAATGAGGGATAGGAAGTAGTCCTGGATGGCTCTGCCTTATCACTTAACAGCAATGTTAGCATATTTTTACATACCACAGCTATAGTTTACCCACATTTTTTATAGATAGGTTAATCCAAAGTATAGTGGGAAAGGGGAGTGGCAGCAAAACAGAGTAGGCAGAAAAAAAAGGAGGGGGGGAATAAACTATGGGAGAAAAATAACATAGAGACTAAAAATAAAAAGCTTATTTAGGAGACAACAATTAATTCTAAAAGGTCAAAGTGGATGAAAATGGGTCTCAAAGGTAGAGTTAGCCCAGTTACTTAAAAGCTAGAACAGTCTGCTTGCTAAAGAAATCATAAAGAGAGGCTGAGGAGACTATCTTCTCTGACACCTCATAAGGAGGAAGCATGATTAACTTGACTGCTTTGCTGGACGGAATACGCTCTTAGTATTCTTAGACAATTCAAATCAAGTTCAGAGTTTCGGAGTCTATAAATCTCCACTTTTCCTCCTCTGCTTTCCTGTGGGGGTTGACTTCTTGTCAGATAAACTGTCACTACATAGTGGCAATATAACCCTTGACCTCTGACTGCTTAATAAATGCAGAAAGAGATCTTTCCTCTCCTTTTAAAACCACTCTGAAAATAGGGGAACCTGGGAGGCTCAGTCAATTGAGCCTCTGACTCTTGATTTTGGCTCAAGTAATGATCTCACAGTTCATGAGATGGAGTCCCATGTTGGGCTCTGTACTGATAGCACCTAGTGTGCTTGGGATTCTCTCTCTCCCACCGTCTTTGCCCCTCCCCAACACAAGCTCTCTCCTTCTCTCTTACAATAAATAAACATTAAAAAAAAAAACCCTACCCTGAAAGTCAGTATATGAATAATATAATAGGCTTATGCTAAATTTCTGTATTGTTCTAGTCTCATGGGCCCAAAACAAACAATTCATAGACCAGTATGGTTCTGCAAGACCACACTTTGAATAGCACTAAGTCTAGTTTTCTTTCACCAATTATAAAATCATTAAACCCAAAGCTGAACTTCTCTGAATGCAGTGAGAATGGTATCTGAGTATCCTGAATGCCTCACCCTACCCAGGGTCATAGCCTGGTTTTGTAGCCTCACTGGGTCTGAAGGTCACATAGCCCTAGGAGTTACATTACCATAAGAAAGAGGTGAGCATTTTACAAAAGTATAGTAATCCCAAAGTATTACAAGGACCTCTTTCAAAAGAGATAATTTCATTATTTAGTCAATGCAAGTTAGTGAGTTTCTAATATAAATATTGGTTCCCATGGTAAGTTCTGGATACATAAAGATGAAGGAAATATACACTGGTCCTGCCTTTATGGAGTAGACATTTTGAAAGATGACTGAGAAGCAGATAATGGAGGTATGGAGGAGTCCTCTGGGTCTAGGACCTCAGGCCTTCTTTACCATGAAAATGCCCACCCTTGGTTTCTTCTTTCACTTTCTAACTATACATATAGATTATAGAAGGATGATAGCAGTTGAGGACTGATGAAGAGTTAGAGCAATTAATATTTTAAACAATTTCCTGGACTCTTCCATTTTAGGTATCCAAAATGATAAAAGGAGGCACACTTGCAAGATTTATATCAGCCAAGGTAACTCTATGACATAAACAGCTGTACTCATTTTCCTACTATGTGGAGACAAGGGTCAGTAGAGATCACCTCTGAACAAAAGAATATGTGCCTCATCTCGCTTACGACACACATGATGGAGGTACCTTTTTTACTCGATAGGGAGTGAAGTATGTGAAGGAAGAACTCTTCCTCCATTCACTACTGTCTGTCCTCAGCAGCTAGCCTAGCACATGATACCTGCCTAATGCACTGTAGAAGGAATGAATAAATGAGAGCAGCATTCTTAATGAAAAAGCAATCTTCCTCTTTCTTTATTGACGCACACAAATATTTCTTCTTTTGAAAAGGAAAATACAGGGGCACCTGGGTGGCTCAGTTAAGCGTCCGACTTCTGCTCAGGTCATGATCTCATGGTTCATGAGTTTGAGCCCCACATTAGGCTCTGTGTGGACAGCTCAGAGCCTGGAGCATTCTTTGGATTCTGAGTTTCCCTCTCTCTCTGTCCCTCCCCTTTTCATGCTCTATCTCTCTCTCCCTTAAAAATAAATAAACATTAAAATTTTTTTTTAAAAAAAGAAAAAGAAAATACAAAAAATATACCAAAAAACAATACAAATAGGTCTCCAGAATCAGATTTGTTTCCAAATATTTGTACACTTGATTTTCAACTAGGCATATAATGGCTGAACTTCTTTGTTTTACCTTTTGCTCTGGTAAATGTGAACTTTATAAAATCTAAGGGGGCAAGACAGCCGCCAATCATAGGATAAATGCTTAAAGCTTCTTTTATTGTTTTTCAGCTGGTGCCCTTTGCTGAAGGATCTCTCCTGTATTCCTCTGTGGCATAAGCAGAACAAAAACATTTCATTTTATGGAAGCAATTAGACACACATCTGTTCCAGAACTTCCATATTAAATGCTTGTCCGTATAGACCACATGAACTCCAAAACGTCTGTAGGCAACAAGAGAGGTTTTAAGTCATACTGATCTATGAAAACGTGCATTGAGATTTGGTCCTCTTTCACTTCAGTTGAATGAAAACACCTTTTCCTTACTTGAGTAGTTAAAAACTTGTTGGTTATATCTGCTGAAACCAACCTAAGAAGCATTATAATAATTTTGGCTGTTTCTATTTATTTCACATGGGTTTAAAAAAATGTCTCTTCACTTCTATATCCCTAACACTGAACTTGGTGGCTAATCAATAAATAACTGTGGAGTTATTAAAAGAACATGTGTAGGACAATAGGAAAACTAGGTCATTGAGATTCTTAAACCAAGATGTCATTATATGTGAACACAGAGACTTTGAGGATGAAACCTGATTTTATTCCCTGTATTAATAATTAGAATAGAATAATTAAATTAGTAAAGTGAAAGTAAATGTTTTTAAACAAACATACACATGCAAACAAGGAAGTCACATACATATATGCAATTTGCTTATTAGCTATTCATCATCCCAAATTGATTGGGCTTTAGAAAATAAGATTCTAGGTAAAAGATATTATAAAAATATTTAATGCAAAAGCAAAGAACATAAGAAAAGTATAAACTACATATCTAATGTGTAAATAAATACACATATTAATATAATATAAATATACTTATAAATTATATATATTTTTTTATTTCTTAAAATTGATTTCTGAGAGAGAGAGTGAGAAAGAGCAAGCAGGGGAGGGACAGAGAGAGTGGGACAGAGGATCTGAAGCAGGCTCTGTGCTGACAACAAAGAGCCCAGTGCAGGGCTTGAACTCATGAACTGTGAGATCATGACCTGAGCCAAATTGGGATGCTTAACTGACTAAGCCACTCAGGTGCCCCAATTATATATATATATATATATATAAATGCATAAGTGAGATCATTATATATTTCTTTTTAGTGCAGTTTTTTTTGTTGTTGTTAAATTCTTGTCACCCTTTGTTTTTTCATCTCCATATCACCCTAGTCATGGGATTCATTTTAACAACTCGTGTATATTTTTATTTTTCTATTCAGAGTAGGTTTTCCTCCTATCTATGAATATCTAAGGCAACTTATTTTTTTAAATATTTATTTTGAGAGAGAGAGAGAGAGAGGGAGAGAGAGAGAGAAAATAAGAACCCCAAGCAGGCATCCGGCTGTCAGTGCAGAGCCCAATGCGGGGCTCGAACCCACAAACTATGAGATCATGACCTGAGCTGAAATCAAGAGTCTGTCACTCAACAGACTGAGCCACCCAGATGCCCCTATATTTAAGGTAACTTCTTTCTCTTTGCTTCTCTACAGGAAATAGCTTCCCATTAGGTATGGCAATTCTCCTCCAATGACTCGTTCTTCACTGATAAAAAGTTCTCTCTCCTCTGACAACCTCCACTTTCTCCTGTGTCTGCTCCACCTCCTCTCCCCCTCATCTCCCACTCTTATCTTATGTCTCAGATCATTACTGTTCCAAAGGAGGGCAAGGTATTCTAATTATTCTCTAAAACTCCTATTTTCTATCATTTGTTGGAAAACACCCATTATGATTCAGGTGGAAGAAGAGTTTCACGTTTCCTTCTCATCCCTGACTTAAAATCCTCATTTTTGACCCACTAGATTGAGTTCTTTCCTGCAATCTCTATGCCAACATTTCCAACTTTTGGACTTCCAGTCGTCCTTGTTATATACTTTTCATTTCTGAACTGTAGGCTAGGACTGCATTTTGTTCATCTTTTATCTCCAGTTTTTGGTTTAGTGATTCACACACTAAGAATTTCAATAAATGGCTGTTAAATGAAGTAATAAATGAACCAAGGAAAAGGTCAAATTTATTGTTCAACTTGAAATTCATATAGAAAGTTACAGCTATATTTAGATTCTGACAGAAGACTCTCTAATCTTTTTTCTTTTTCCAAATTTATGATTGTACATAAGAAGAATGTGGATTTAATTAAATGCTAAGAAACTATAAATAAAGACCATGAGTAAGTAAATCAATGACTAAAGTACAAATTTTTGAATTGAAAACCATATAAAATATAAAATATTGAGTAAAAAATAAAAATATCTGCTGTACACCGAAATCTCCATGACATAAAAAATTTAATATTTAACTCTTCTATGCATCTTGTCCATAACTATTTTCTTTTATTCCATATGCTTTTCCTTCTGTCCATGCATTTATTGCACTTTATTGCACACATAATAAAATAATCAGAGGAATCAAATTCTTCTTTTAAGGATATTATAATCATTTTCATCTATTCATAAACTGTTTAGTAAGTACTAAATATATTTTACATCTAACCACACAGGTGTTTAAAAAAAAAATTGTATGAAGTGGATTAGGATTTTTGAATTCTAAAAAGAACTTTAACAATTTTAATTTCTAATATCTAATTTATTATATAACTACCAATGATTTCTTTGCACTTTGCCACTCATGGTCTTTTTGAAAAGCTCTCATTGTAAGCTCTTATTCTCTCTGGGTACAGAATGTAGCATACTCCTTGTTTTCTTTTAGTCAATCTTGTTGTTAAATAAGAGCAACTAAATTGGAGACCATTTGGGAATGTGTGTGTTAATAAAATTTATAACAAATGAATATGGGCATAAGCAAAGATTTTAAGCCATAAAACTGCAAGCATGGCACCAGAATCTCCAGACAGAAATGAGAACTAAGAATCTATTAAATGATGAGATATGAGAAGGTCTTCTAGTAATTGAAAGTGGCCCCTGGGATCTTCAGATGTCACACAGCATCATACTTGTGACTACTTTAAAAGCCCCCTTTTTTTCAGTTTCTCTGTGAAAATCTTGCTTGATTTGTTAACCTCTGAACATTACTGCCTGGAGTGGAGAACAATTAGATTCATTAATTTGTTTCCCTTCTCACTTGATTTAATACATCCTCAGTAATAGAGCTCACTAACAATTGTAGTCTTGACTTTAGTACTTATTAGCAAATTATACTTAAAACTGAATATTAAATTATCATCGAGGAATGTGAATAAAAGGGAGCAATTCAAAGCTGGAAAAAAATAAAAACCTATTTTTGGCACATACTTTCAGAAGCATAGATTTATATACTCAATTGTTTGGGAGATACAAAACCCTGTGGCATAACTTTTTCACATTGTAGTTTTGCTAAGTTAAACATAGCTTATGTAATGCAGAGAGATATTTTCTTGAGTATAAATTATTAAATGATTTGTCATGCCCTAAGGGAGGGATACTTCATAGAGTTGATGGGTACTGATAAGCATTGAATACTCTAACAAATTAAATCTGTCCCTAAAGAGCCTTGGTTGAAAGAGTTCCAGTTTACTTTAGTGGACTTTAGCTAGTTTTTAAACCTGCTATAAATAATTAAGATGTTGGGTTAACAAACACATCAAAGATACAAAAAGAGAACAAGAAACATTTAGGCTGAGTTTTGTCTCGAAGTCAGACCAAAGGGGAGGTGGAGTAACAAACAGGAAAGTCACTTTCATCCTGAATATACCCCTCTATACAATACACATCTCTGAGCAGACATCAAATCTAGTAACCAGGCAAGATAGACCTTCCCTACTTTCATAGGAAAGGCCATAAAGTTGCACCTGCTGGGGAAAAGGGAAACCAGCTTTATACTTGTTTTCCACATTCTAACTTAAATTGAGTGAAACTGTAGTAGATGCTGCTATGACTGCCTACAGAATAGGATGGAAAAGGGAAAAAAAAGTAAGGGGTGGGGGTACTTTCCTAAGCCACCTTCACATGGATTGGTTACATAGTCACACACAAAGTAGATGGCCCAGTGACTGTCAAAACTTGAACTTCATTTGTGTTTATTCCGACTGCTGAAATATCATTTTTCAAACAAAGACTAACAAGCTATTTAATATCAATAGACACACCAGAAGAAACAACTTGAGTATGAACTAGAACTAACTAGAAAGAAGAAAGCAGCACTTGACACACATAAATATTGGCTTTTAGCAAATTGTCCCCTTTTAAACATAGATGATAAACCTTGACATTATCTGAAGGGACCACAGAAGGACAAAAATTACATAGTAAGATTTAAAAATAACCCAACATAGAACTTCCAGACATAAATACAATGACTAGAGGTACCTGAGTAACTCAGTCAGTTAAGCGTCTGACTTCAGCTCAGGTCATGATCTCATGGTTTGTGAGCTGGGGCCCCATGTCTGTGCTGACAGCTCAGAGCCTGGAGCCTGCCTCAGATTCTGTGTGTGTGTCTCTCTCTGGCCAACTCTCATTCTCTCTCTCTCTCAAAAATAAAAATAAACATTAAAAATAAATAAAAACAGTGATTATAAAAACTCAAGAGAACACTCTAGCACCAGCTAAGATGAGATAACTTACTACAAATCCATCTCTCCCATTGATCTTAACTAAAATTGTGGGGCAGTTTTCAAAAGCCACTGCATAAGGATGCTGAAGAATAAAGAACAGTGGATGGAATTGGGAGAGAAATCAAATTTTGAAGAATGAACTGCTTTGTGGGGACTTGCCTCCTTATTTGCTTTCCTCTCCTTTATTTTTTTGGCTTTGCCTCAACTTTGGCCTAAGTAACAAGCTATAAATGAAGCACAGAAAACAAGAAATCTAAGAAACATCGTGTTTTCTGGCTAAAGGACTGGAAACAGAGCTAGACAGATCTGAGGGGGATCCTTGTTTCACTTTTTTTCATCTTTCCTCTCTTTTTCTCTCCTATATGCTGAAAATCCAAAATCAAAACAAACTCAACCAAAACATTTTACTCAAAAATGAAAAAAAAAGAGTCTCTGGTACCTACAGTGCATGGAGAAATCCTTGAGCAAAGGGAATGGACATAAGAACCCTCTAACACTTTGTAAGACCTAACACAGTCTAAGGTTTACATATGAACCGCGGATACATGTAAGAAAACATATGAAACATCACAAAGGCTATGAGAAGAAAATCAAGAAATAAATCACGACATCTCAGACTAACCCTGGAGTGGCATATGTACACGGTAAACCCAAATATCCTAGAACAGTCCCTGAAAACTGAGCTGACATTGGAATTGTTGCCCACATTAATTAAGAGCTAAACATAGCTGAGCTGACTGACCCTAGAATGAACAAATCAACATGATCTAAAAAAAATGTATCAGGCTCCAGAATCTCACAATATATTTAGAATTCCCAGGATACAATTCAAAATTACTTGACATACAAAGAAGGGGCAGTTAGTAAATTAAATAAATCGAATCAATTAATTAAATCTAATTCCCTTAAAAAAAAAAAGTCAACCCCCCCCCAATGATACAGCTATTTGAAGCATCAGATAAAAACTTTAAAGTAGCTATCAAAACTGTGCTTCATGAGGTAAGGTTGAACACCCTTGAAATAAGTGGAAAGGTAAATTTTGAAAAGATATTTTGTACTGAATACAAGTGAACAAAATGGAAATTTTAGAACTGAAAACTGAAATATATGAAATATAACTAGGGGTACTTAAAAGCAGGATGAAGATGACAGAGAAAGTAAGATAAAACAATAGTAATCATCCCATCTAAAGAGCAGGGAGAAAAGAAAAGCTAAAAAACATTAAACAAAACCATAGAGATCTGTGAAATAATATCTAAAGATCTAACATTTGTGTCACTTGAGTCCCAGAAGGAGAGGAGAAAGAGACTGGCACAGAAAAAATATTGGAAGAAATAATGGTTAAGAACATCGCCAAATTGGTGAAGGACATGCATTACAGATTCCAGAAGCTTAGCAAACCCCTAAGAGGATAAAGTCAAAAGCATACCAAGATACATCAAACTAAACCATCAGAAAGCCAAAAGTGTATAAAAAGATGTTTTAAGCCTCTGGAGTAAAAATATAAATGCATATAACCTTTCATATGCTATGTATGATTGAATACATACAGATTTTATATCAGAAAACTAGAAGATAGGAGACAATAGGGCAGTTTCTTTAAAGGGCTGATAGAAAACAAACATCAACACATTCTATACCAAGTGAAAACACACTTCAGGAATGAAGAAAAAAAATAGAGGCATTTTAGATTAAAGAAAACTAAAAGAACTTGTCACCAGTGTGCCTACTTTACAATAAATGTTAAAAGAAATTCTTCAGGATGAAGATAAAGCACCTACAGGGAAACATAGATTTTCATGAATGAAAGAACAACAGAAATGGCAACAGTTCACCATAAATACAAAAGGCTAGACAAATGCCAAAGACTCCCTTTATTCTCTTAAATTCTTTAAATATGTATGACTGTTGAAAGCAAAAATTAAAATGTTTTCTGGTGGGCTTCAAGGTATAAAACATAGCACACACAAAAACTAAACTTACGTGGAGAAGGTAAAAATTGATATAAAAGTAAAGCTTATATGTTTTCTTTAAAGTGGTAAATGATAACTCTAAGTAGACTGTACATGAGGTGTATACAGTATAATCCTTAGAGTCACAAATAAGAAGAAAATACAAAAATACACAGCAAAAAATTTAAAGGTTATATTAAATTTAGGATAAAAAATTAAAATGGTCCAAAAGAAAGAACAAGAGGGTGATTGAAGGTATGGGTAGACGACAAACAGAAAACAACAAAATGGCGGACTATATCTGTACCAAGAACTGCGTAAAACATAAGGTACCTAATTGTTAATATATTCAGGAGGAATAGCAAACAAATTTGCAATTATAGAAAAATTAGCACTCCTTTCTCTGCAGTTGATTGAAAAAGTAGACATAAAATCTAGGATAAAACAGAACTGAATAATACTATCAGCTAACTTTTAATTATCGTGCATTTTAAAACCTCTGACCAAATGATATTTGAATACATACTCTTTTCAAAGGTACTCAAAACATTCACCAAATTCAATCATATAATAGGCCCTAAAAAAACTCAGCAAATTAAAAACATATTGAAGTCAATCAAATCTTGTTACTCTGACCATAATCAAATTTAACTAGAAATTTATAATGTAAAGATACCTCTCCAGTACCCAAATAAGACATTAAACCCACTTCTCAATAACATATAAGTCAAAGAAGAAGTCTCAAGAGAAATTAGAAGATATTTTGAATGGCATGAAAATGAAAATAGATTACATAAAATGTGTGAGATATTGGTAAAATGGAGTTTAGAGAGAATTTTCTTACTAAATATCTATATCAGAAAAGAAGAAAGGTTTCAAACCAATATTCTAAGTTTGCCTCTAAAAATAAAAATATACATAAAGAATGAATTAAATGTAAAGAAAGGAGATGATAGAAAACAAAAAAAAAAACATATATAAAAGCATAAATGATGAAAATAAATACAGAAAAGCAACAAAGAAAAATCAATAAAATCCAAAGCAGTTTCTTTTAAAAGTCCACAAAATTAATACATCTGTATCCAAGCTAACCAAGAAAAAGAAAGGAAACAAAAATTACCAATATCTAGAATGCAAGGTTGGTATCACTACAGACACCAAAGACTCTGAAAGGTTTCTTTTCTTCCTTTCTGTTCAGTCTGGGAAATACTCATTGACTTGTTATCAGTCTGAACTTACCTGACCTTTGTTATTTCTGCTGTTAATTTCATCCAATTAAGTTTTCACTATAGTCATTAAATTTTTCAGTCCTGGAAATTTAATTTGATTTATAGATTTCTTTTTCTATGTTATTACTTTATCTTTCCACTTTTCTCCCTTCTTTCATTAAAGTTGTCTAATATATTTAAATCATTATTTTAGAGTCCTTGTTTTCTAAATTCAGTATAAGCCATTTGTAGGTCTGCTCTACTGATCAATGATTTTTTTTATGGATTACATTTTTTCTTTTTTTTAAGTTTATTTATTTATGTTTCGAGAGAGAGTCAGCATGAGTTGGGGAGGGGCAGAGAGAGAGAGAGGGAGACACAGAATCCCAAGCAGGCTTGCATTGCCAGCACAGAGCCCAGTGCAGGGCTAGAACTCAAGAAGCCGTGAGATCATGACCTGAGCTGAAACCAAGTCCTCTTAACAAACTGAGCTACCCAGCCCCTAGGTTACATTTTTATGCTTCTTCATACATGTCATAGTTTCTGTATTTTGTCCTGGATATTTTGTACACAAAGAACAGTAGAGACTGAAATAAACAGTAATTTTCCCCCAGAAAGGAGTTGTTCTCTCCCCTATCACACAGCAAGGATGAGGATTTGTTCAATTCCTCCATCTGATCAGAATTTGAAATGAGTCAAACCTCAATTAGAACTTTAATTATTGTCAATTTCCCTCTGATTTATAATATCTTGTGGGTGGTTTCAGCTGTTCCCTTCAGCGGTGCTCTGGGATATAAGCACTGTGAAAATCAGGATCTTTTTCTGCTTTCCATTCCCCACCCCCTACCTCCCCCCAGAACCAATTCCTTTTTTCAGAGAAGACTAGCTTTATGGTTTAAACACACCTTGATTCAGGTCTGCCACACTAGTCCACCTGTGGCATTGTACATTCAGCTGGTTTCTCCTAATTGCAGCAAAATTTACCTACCCACAGCAAGCTTGCTCTTCCAACATCCAGACCCAGATTTTAATGTGGTCTCTCATCTCAGCTTACATATTAAATGTCCGTTCTTCTCTGGAATTTTATTATTATTTGCTTCTACAACTCTTCTGTATTAATCTATCCTTCATTTCCTTCCTTCCTTCCTTCCTTCCTTCCTTCCTTCCTTCCTTCCTTCCTTCCTTCCTTCCTTATGATATTTCAGTTTATTGAGTGTTCACTTAATCTTATGGCAGAAATACTGATATTCTGCAATATTTCATAAACTATTCAGAATGGGCAATGTCAAAATCACTTTAATTTTGAAGATTATTATTTCTACTCTGGAAATATATGTCTTCTCAATGAAAGCAGTGCTTACAAAAGTATTATCTGTTACCTAACCACTGGAGTAAGAGGTAATTCATTTGTACATTCATATTATTACTTACTCTTGATATTTACTATCCTATATTCCAAGTCTTCTTTTAGGTACTAAGAATTCAACAATGAGCAAATCAAAGGTAAAACAAAACAATCACAACAGACAATTCTTTTAAAAAAAGAAAAGAAAAAACAAAACAAAACAACAATAACAACAAACCACTTATTTCAGTGAGTAAGGAGTTAAAAAAAAGTTGATTTGGGATACTGACCTAGCAACCTCATCACTCTCAAAAGTGAATGCTGCAGCATCAATTGATTTACATATTATTTCTTTCCCTTATTAGATTTCAAATTTGACCAGGATAACATCTATGCTGGCTTTGTTTAACAATTTATATTTGATGCCTTCAAGTCTCTTTTCCCTTCTGTTTATTAGCAATCCAAGCTCTGTATAAATATTTGCGGAATGAATGAATTCAGTCAGGGTAACAACCAAATATATGACAGCTCATAATTAAAAAAAAATAACTGAGTGCCAATAGTCTTAAATACATATTATGTGTGTGGGTACAATAGTATTGTAAAAATGTTAATGTGTAATTTATAATGTGACATCTGTAGTCAGATTGCCTCAGTTTCAAAACAAATTCTACCACTTATTACCTTTGTGATTTTGGTGAGTTAGTTAATATCCATATGTACCTCAGTTTTTCATCTGTACTTGCAAAAATGATAGTACCTTTTCTGTATGTTGCTATGAGCACTGCTTAATATTTGTAAAGTGTTCAGAAGAGCATCTGGTATTAACTACACACTGTGTGGGGGTATGCTATTCACAGGAATAGTAGGAATAGCAGTATATATAAATATAACTTTTCTATTGCTGTATGACAAATTACCACAAACTCAGGGGCTTAAAACAATACCCATTTACTAGCTCACAGTTCTGTGGATCAAAGGTCTGGGTAGTCTTGATTGGGTTCTCTGCTTAAGAGTTCAGAAGTTCAAAATCAAGGTGTTAGCCAGACTGGGTTGTTATTGGAAGCTCTCAGCTCTGAGGAAGAATTTGCTGTGAAGCTTGTTCAGATTATTGGCAGGATTCAATTACTTGTACTTATAGGGCTGAAGTCCTGATATCTTGCTTGGACTGCTCTTAGATGCTATCAGCTATCCTTAATTCCTTGCCTCCTAGCTTCCCCAGCAAGGGAAAATCTCCATCCCATCAAATCCCTCATGTGTCAAATCTCTCTGACTTTCTCTTCCGTGACCAGCCAGAGAATCCACTGCTATTAAAAGGCTCACAGGAGTATATTAAATCACCCCAGATAACCTGTGTCTTAAAGTCAATTAAGAACCTCAATTATATCTGCAAAATGCCTTTTGCTATGTAACATAGAATAATCAAGGTCGTAATATCACAGGGTCCATCTCTGAATTCTGCCTGCTACATTCTCACACCAGGAATCCCACAAAAAGACTTCTGAGATATTTCAGTTGGAGAACTGACTATACTAACAACCATCCAAGCTACCTTTCTCCTAACCCTACTGTGTTTGTTACATTTGCACAAGTGAAGGACTGGCAAAGATGAAATGAGCCTTGTAGGGAATGGAGCATTTGTAAAAAACAAAAAACAAAAAACTATAGTCTCCCTCATCCATGCCACTATTATGCAGAGATTATGGAAGATTTCAGCAGCATCACTTAGTGATGTGTGAACTGGTACACTCTCCATAGTCAGACACTAATGAGCATGCTTCATTCCATAAGTGTCTAAGTTACTAGAACAGCAATGCACTGAATGATGCCAGGGTGCAGGAAAATGGGTAGAAGAGAGATATCCACCATCAGAGATGAGCTGCTTGTGAATCAGCCAACAGCTCTACTATTTGTTTGGGGAAAGATATGAGCATTTCTGGCTCAAGAAAATCTTAAATATTTTCCCATAGGTAGGTATTGCCACAGTTTGTGATTAAACAGGAAATTTTTGTTGTTTGACGGCATTGAGATATATTCATGGTAAATCAAACCCAACTTTATTAACAATAAAAAAAATTATTGAACAAACCAAGTTAATGGTTATAAGATACCATGAAGAGCCACACAGGACACAAAAGTAATCCTTAAGAGTATTAAATAAAGCTTTTGAAAATAATATGTGACCAGTGAAGAACTCAGATATTATGTGGAACAACATGAAGTGACCACAAAATGTGATGTATTTATAGTATATATCATTAAAATTTAGATGACAGAATTTAGTACTTGCATCAGGCTAAGGATCATTTAATTGAAAATGTTAATTCTTAGGACTTTATAGGTTTTTCAAGCATTGATTAGAATGGAGGATATTACATTACAGTGGCTTATATACAGTTGGCATTCAATAACATTTAATGATATTATTAATTTACTTCTCTGTGCCCAGAAGCATAGAGTTGTTTTTAGAAAAAAAAAAAATCAGGATGAGGAAGTGGAGAATAGCAATTTGCCTAGAGTGAATAATTTCTGAAATATAGGAGTAAAAAAAGGCAGGCTAACCAGATAAGGCTATAGAAAACCTAAGTGCCAGGCACCAAGATTAGATACAGAAAATTCATGGAGAAAGTGAGGGGGTAGAGACACTGGAAGGTTGGAGCTTTTTGATCAGGAAATTGAAGTTTGAATCAGGGTATAGGATAATAAATCTTTGTAAACCCATGGGGTATAATACAAGGGAAAGAAATGAAAGTATATTCAGAGAGGAGAATATTCAAACTCATTATGTACTAGGTATAAAATAGTAAAAGTGGTCCTCATTTATTAGAAAGTTCATTGCTTGCTCCAAGAATATTATACTCATCCCAACATCCCTATAATGTTTTAAAAATATTTGATTCAGAGATTGAAATGCATCAACTACACATGTTTTAGCATTAACTTATTGTTTGTATGCTGGACTATCCAATGGAATTTCCTGTCTGATGGTGTGGTAGCCCACACGTGACTATTTAGCGCTTGGAATATGGCCAGTGGAACTGTATTATTAAGGTTTAAATTTTGCTTATTTCTTAAAAAATGTTTTTAACGTTTATTCATTTTTGAGAGAGAGAGAGAGAGAGAGAGAGAGCAAATGGGGGAAGGGCAGAGAGAGAGGGAAACACAGAATCTGAAGCAGGCTTCAGGCTCTGAGCTGCCAGTACAGAACCCGATGTGGGGCTTGAACTCACGAACTGTGAGATCATGACCTGAGCCAAAGTCAGATGCTTCGGAATCACCCAGGTGCCCCTAAATTTTGCTTATTTTTAAGTAATGCAAATTTAAATTTTAAGTGCCATATGTGGTTTGTGGCTACCCTATTGAGCAACAAAGATAGAAAGTAACTATAAACTTATACTGTAGATCTTAATTTTCAAAATTCTTTTAACTGCCAAAATTAGTGGGTGAACTAAGAACAGATGCAGGAGGCTTCTAAATTTCAGAATACTCATATTTAATATATTAGAAAGCATGAGTTATTCCTTTATTTATAATAGCTGCAATGGATATGGTGTTAACATTACCTGCCACTTTGCTGTACTATAAATCACTAGGATTTTTGTCTGGTAGCTCCATTCTTTTTTTTTCCAGTGGCCCCCTGCCTTTCCTCACTTGAGGACCACTTCCTACCCCATATTCTTACGAATATGGTAGCATAAGGATTTTGCTGATGCCTAGACTTAGTCCAACTACTGCTTTAAAATGCCTAGTACATCAACACTGCCTGCATTATTTAATTCTTGTTTTCCTTTCTCCAGTTAAAAACCTTTCCCAAAAAACAAACTCAGAGTCATGCTCTTTTACTTTGTCAGTGTTAAAGCAGATCGCTGGATTCCTGAATTGCTTCAACTTTTTGGCTGTGCTCACTCACTGTGATTTTTCTCATTGCATACATCCCCAGAGACAGACCACATGCTGCTGATGATTATTTTTATTTAAAAAAAAGATATCCAAAGCATTTTGTAATTATCTATAAACTAGCAATGGTAGAAATAGCAGCAGCAGCAACAAGGAAAACATGAACACAACAGCAACAATTTTTGCTTTGGGTTTTCAATTCCCAAAATGCAAAATGAAACTTTCATACCGATATTTACATTTCTATTATACATCAGAAAATCGAGTGATGTCTCTGGTTCCCTAATGAATTAGCAGTCCTAGAACTAGCAAACTGATTTCAATAGCACACTTTTTTTTTTATTGATGTCTAGGGTCTTTCACTATTTTTCAAAATGGAAAACCCTATGTTCAGTCTAACTTTCCCAAAGGAGCTATCAGCTTGTCTCATATGTTTAAAAATATGACACAGCTGATGTAAATAATATATAAAAAGAATCCCTAAGTGAAACTATGTGGGGAGGGGGAGAAAAAAATGAGTAAAATGCATATTAGAAATGTTTTCATTCCAAGCATCTTCACTGTTACACTCTAATCTCAGTCTATCTACAACAGATGTGTCACATCCTTCTCTGACATGGGTTTTTTGTTTGTTTGTTTTTAGACTGAAGCATAAAAAGTTGGGGAGCAAAACATACCTAGGTATTCCCACATAAATTCATGAGAAATTCATATGGCAAGATTTTTTGTTTCAAATTCTAAAGGTCTATTTCTTTTACCTTCTTCTTCATATATAAAGACACCCATTTGGTTATTCAATATATCAGCAAATATTCATTGAACAACTACTATACGGCAGGCACAGGCATTCGGTATATCAGTGAACAAAAATGACTGTTAAAGCTCACATTCTAGTGGATTTCAAATATTTTCATAAGGTGTGTTTGAAAAATATATTGTTTCCAGTTCATGAAGTTTTTAGCTTTATAACAGAACAGAAAAAGATGGCCACTTAACTCTTCCCTTTGAGATTGAATACAATTTGCCCTGAGCTCTTTGAGAAAGTAAATTCATCATTGTTAGATGGATAACCATGTGATAGAAGGAAAGATATCTCTCATTCTAGGTAGTGGGTTATGTAACTACCTAGAACTACCTACAACTACCATCCTCACTCTCTTCGTTTATGGAATCCCACATTTGGTGGCCATGCAACCTATCCCAGGGAATGAATCAGGATTGATACAAGAAAATCAAAGTGTTCTTTTTCTTCTTTCCAGTGATTTATTCAGGGACGGGCATGTGATGAACTTTGTTCAATGCCATACAAAGGAAATCTGCCTTGATATTTCTTTGAAAAATTCAATTCTCCATTAGAACAAGATACATAGGCAAGTAAAAAGTGCAGTTACTTCATCCCTTTCTTTCTAGTTGAGATGATTATGAGAATATTATGTCTGCAGTTCTAGAAGCCATTTACAAGATACAAAATATGTTAGGGTAGAAAGTAATAAACCTAGATTCCATGGGCCACATGGGCATTGTGGAAACATCTACTTCCTGACAGTTGCTAGTTACATAGGGGGATATCCTTTTGCTCAAATCCTAAAGCATCATGACTGCTACTATTAGGATAAGCATTAGAATTTTGAATATTTTCCTATAGAACAATTACAACAATTAATTCTCAAGGAATTTACTTAAGTGCTAATTTTCTATCTACAACCTGAACTTAATTTTAGATTTCAGGCCAAAACAAACATGAAAGCATCAATTCTGACAGGCCACTCAGTTAGCCATGGTGATGACCAACTCATAGTATTGCATGAGGTATTATTAGGCAATGTCCTAATACTGGTTCTGTATGGTTCAAGGAAAACAAACATATTTGAATGGCTTACTGCTTATTTTGGCTTCTCCAAAACAGTATTTTCAATTAAAAAGGATGAAAAATAAAATGCAACAAATTCATAATGGGGTTAATAAAAATATTAGTAGAATTATATAAATTCATCCATCTAGCTATCTTATCTTGGGTTGAATAATGCCCTCCAAATTTACAACTACCCAGAACCTCAGAATGTGATCTTTTTTAATGGAAACAGAGTATTTGCAGATATAATTAAGATGAAGCCACACTGCAATAATGTGACCCCAAGTCGAATAACTGGTGTCTTTGTAAGAAAAATTTGGACCCATCGCTTGAAGATGGGCATATGCATAGGAGCTATGTATGTACAAGGTAAAAGATGCTGAATATTGTCAGTAACCATGAGAATCCAGGAGAGAGGTAGGAGACAGATTCTCTCTCAGAAGCTTCAGAAGAAACCAACCCTTCTAAAATCTGCACTTCAGGATTCTGGCCTCCAGAACTGTGAGAGAGTACATTTCTGTTGTTTTACGTCACCTAGTTTTTGGTAATTTGTTACAGTAGCTCTATGGAAACTAATAATCTATATGTTTATGGCTAAAGCAAGTGAGTATGTATAGTATGCAATTTTGCCATGGTTTAATAGATTTTTGAAAAGTGAAAATTGTTTTTTATGAAATTTGAATTTATCTGATTAATAAGGTTGTTTCATATGGTTAAGGAGTATACCTTTCCTCCTTTGTGAAATACCCTCTCACATATTTAGCTTATTTGTATTAAACATATTTTATCATCCAGATAATAACAGCATTAAGGAGATTAGTTTCTGTGCATAAACTGCAAATATCTTCTCTCAGCTCTTTATATATTTTGTCTTTTAATTCTGCTTATGGTGTAAATGTCCTTGCATGTTTTAAAATTTTATCCAAAATTTTTTTTCTTATTGATTCTGTATTCTAGATCATCTTTATGAAGGTTTCCATGACCCAAGACTATAATAGAAATTACCCATATTTTTCCTAGTATGTATACTGCTCCATTTCCACATTTAAATATCCAATCAATATTCTGCTATGCAATGTGAAGTTCAGATTACATTTTGTAAAATTTCCAAATGGCTTCTCAGTTATCTGTTGCCTTATTAAAGTGACCAGTCATCACATAATTTGAGATACTAATTTTATATCAAATTTCCACATATGGGTAAGTCTCTTTCTGGACATCCTATTCTTTGGATCGTTCTATCACAGTGTTTAAATATAGAAACTTCATATTTTAACAATGTGTTTAGGTAGTACTCTAATCCTTTGCCTTTTTATTATTTTCTGGATCTTCAATCTGATTTTTTCAGAATTAATAATAAGTTTGACCATCTTCAGGGAATAATTATTGGTTATTTGATATGAATCACATAAAGCTAATTGTATGTTAAGTGAAGTGGAATCGAGGTGTTTCACATTGAGTCTCTCTATCCAAAAATGTGTGATAACTTTTCATTTGTTCAATTCTACTTTGTAGAAAATAAAATACAATTATTTTAATACTTTCTTCATACAGCATTTGTAAATTTCATGTGAATTTTATGTTCAGTATTGTATATTTTATTAATATTATAAATAGGTCTTCTTTAACTCACAAGTTTTTTTTAAACATAAAAAGCATACTTTTAGCTTACTATATGTGGATTCTATTACCCCACTACTTTATTAATTCTGCTAATTCTGTTGTCATTTGTAGCATTTTCATTGGATACTCTTGGACAATTTACACACACACACACACACACACACACACTCATAGCAGCTGAAATAAATATAGTTTTGCCTCTTCCTTTCTAATTCTTGGGCTTATTATGGCTTTCCCATATGTAATTACATTAACCATTTATTCAGAGTAGGAGCAATAGTGGGTATTCTTTTCTTTTCCCTAATCTTAGAAGAAATGCCACTAGTATGCATTAAGTGAAATACTGATGTTTGCACTAATATTTAATTTTAAATCTATTTTTATAAGTTTCTATTATTTTTAATATGCTTTATATTAAGCATATTTTTATATTTTATTATATATAAAATATTTTATATTTATATTTATATTATATATAATATTTTATATAATATTATATATTTTTAATTAAGCTTTATATTAAGCATTTTAATATGCTATATATTATATGAAATATAATATGCTTAATAATATTTCTATTATTTTTGTCAAAAGCCCATTCAGCATCTATATTTTTCTTCTTAGATATATTTATATGATAAATTATATTAATAGATGCCTTCATTGAACCACACTTGAGATTCTTGAAAAGAATCCTAATGGATAATGATGTATTTTTTTGTTAATTTTTATATGCTATTTACTAACCTGTGTTTAAGATTTTCGTATTGATATCCAAAATTGAGATTTATTTGTAGTTTTATTTTTTAATTAATATTTATTAGGATTTGATAACAATGTTATATTTACTTGGTAAAAGGAACTTTTAAAAATATTTATTTATTTTGAGAGGGAAAGAGAGAGAGAGCGAGAGCATGAGAGCATGAGCAGGGGAAGGGCAGAGAGAGAGAGAGAGAGAGAGAGAGAAAATCCTAATCAGGCTCCAGACTCAGCACAGAGCCAGTTACAGGGCTCAATCCCATGACCCGGGGATCATGACCTGAGTGAAAATCAAGATACAGAGGCTTAACCAACTGAGCCATCTAGGCACTCCTGTAAAAGGTATTTTTAAGGTTTTCTTTTTCTCAGGTGCCTGGGAGTCAGTTAAGAATCCATCTTTGGCTTAGGTCATGGGCTCAGAAACTGAGCCCAAGACGTGCTTTGGGATTCTCTCTCTCCCTCTCTCTCTCCATCTCTCTTTCCCTCCTGGGATTCTCTCTCTCTGCCCCTTGCTCACTTGCATCTCTCTCTCTCTCTCTCTCTCTCTCTCTCTCTCTCAAAAATAACAACAAAAAAAGGTTTTCATTTTTCATGCTCTGGAACAGTTGTAAGATTAAAGTGACTCTATGATCATTGAAGGTTTAGAAAAATCCCTCTGTGAAGAAAACCTAGACCTGTGACATTCCTTTGACTTTTGTTTTGGAGGGTACTGTGGGGAATAAATTTAGGATTTTTCCAGGCTTACACCAATGGGTTAACAAAGCATATAGAAGTACAAAGCCATAGGATATTCACACCCGAGTTTGGGGATATAAGATTAGCTCCCCCAGAATAAGGAGGTATAAAGGCACCAAGAATAGGGAGGTGCAAAGGCACCCCAGAATAGAGAGGGAGGGGCAAAGGCTCCAGAATAGAGAGGGGTGCAAAGGCACCCAATACAAAGGTATATGAGGTAAGCAAGATTAGGCATTCAGGGCAAAGCGTCCCCCAATTTAGTGTCATGCAAAAAGCTGCTTTCACAGGAAGAAAGGACCAAATTAGGTAAGCAGGTAAATGCAGGTGATGCTGCCCAGAGCGAAGCTGGTTTACAAAAGAAAGGTGCCTTGTTTGCCCTACCTGTCTCATCCCCTAGGCTAGCTAAGATAAACAGAGGTGGTGCCTCATGTCTGCTGTAAACAGCCTTCCACCAACTGCACCAGGATTTTGTTTTGTAGTAACCTAAACCCCTAACCCCAAATACCTTCAAGACCCCCTTTCCCTCACATCCCCAAGTTAATGTCCACAGATTTATTGTCTCCTTGTGCATGTCTATCACCATGTTTGTAAGTCTTCGGATCCTAATAAAAATGGGGCAAGGACCCTTATTCAAAGCTCTTGTCTTTTCCAGGACATTAGCCATCTCCTGCTTTTCATCCTGCATCCCTCTCTCTTGCTAGACAAGAGAGAACATTAGACCCAGAGTCTATGACAGGATACATGAAGCACATTTACATATTAATTCGCTTCAATGTTGAAATTACTCCATTTAGATTTTTTTTTCTTTTCTCTGGGGTTTCGAGTTTTCTTGCTAACAAAAATTTATGTATCTACTAACTCCTACAACTATCTTCAACTTCTGTTTCTATTGATCTAGTGTTCTTTGCATGCTTAATATGATTTCTACTTTCAGTATATTCCCTCATGAGTATGTGCTGTCATTTTAAAAGAGTATCTGATGGATACTTCAGAGGGTCATAAGAACTTATACCAACATAATCCTATAAACTCTCCTATGTATTCTCATACACCCATGAACAGATTTTTGTTTGTTTGCTTGTTTTGTTTCAGTTTTTGTTTTTGTTTTTTAATTGTATTGCGTTCATACTCATTAGCAATTTAGAATCTGTAAGAGGTTTTCTCAACTTCAGTGACTGATTTTTAGGACACCCACCCAGGTTCTACTCATAATGGGTAGAAACATCTCTTTATTCAGGGATGTAAGTATCTGTTTTATTTTTTTAGTTTGTAGGGTCCTTCAAGAACCTCTTTTCACTTCAGTCCTCTGATCCCTACTAGAGGACTCCTGATCTCAGGATCTCAGGATGGACATACCACCCACATTGTAAAGTTCATCAGGATTTCCTGCCATCAAGTTTGATTGAGAGTATCATTTTCATGTTGTTGTTGTTGTTGCTTAGTATCCTATTTGGTCCATTTAGTTTTCTGGAAAATTTTGTGGCAATCCAAACACAATGGTTTTGGACTCATCACACATGTGGAAGTCTCAGGTGTTTTTTAAATTTTTTAAAACTGTAAAGCAGGGATTCTCTCTCTCCCTCTCTCTCTCCATCTCTCTTTCCCTCCTGGGATTCTCTCTCTCTGCCCCTTGCTCACTTGCATCTCTCTCTCTCTCTCTCTCTCTCTCTCTCTCTCTCAAAAAAAATATATATATATATAAGCTAACATATAGTGTATATGGTATGCTCTTGGCTCTTGGTTTCAGGAGTAGATTTCTGTGATTCATCACTTATATAAAACACCCAGTGCTCATCCCAAGAAGTGCCCTGCTCAATGCCTATCACCCATTTTCACCACCCTCCACTCCACCGCTCCCTTCCACCCTCAGTTTGTTCTCTGTATTTAAAAGTCTATTATAGTTTGCCTACCTAAACTAGGGAAAACTTAGAAGGATGTTATGTGACTAGTTTTAGAAAGAGTAAGAAAGCTAAGAAGTGGAATATATCCATTAACTCAGTGTGCCAGAGAGTGAATGGGCAAAGATGAGTACAAGGATATTCTGGTCCTAAGGGGGGGGGGGAGGGCAAAAAGAAAGGTCCGAATAACTGAGAGCTATGGAAATAAAGCAGAAGAAATGATTGTGGTGGACCTCTTGAGATTCTGAAGTTTCCCCAAGGGTGTACCTGTTCAGTTAGCACAACCCATTCTCCAACAACCATGGAGATTGACCTTAACATCGGTCTAGTACTTTTGGACCATGATCTAAGTCCCTTGATACCACAAATTCATTTTTTTGTCTGATTTTATTTAGGTCTCTGGGCCTCTATAATAGCATTAATTTGCAAACAGTTTTTCCTCAATATAACTAGGATTTTGCATTTAATGATTTTATTTAAAGATTCCTGAGCACTTCTGTCAACAGCTGGATCAATGACTGAGAGGAGAAATGAATTTTTCACAGATTTGGCTTAGCTGTTGATTTTATTTACCAGCCCTTACCACCTTGCTCAATATTTCACTTTTGATCTTTATTACTTTTGTCTCACCTCCTTAAGAGTTGCCAAGAAATTTCCAAGAATGTGTTGACTATTTCTCACTTAATGAACCTATCTTTCTGCAAGAATAAGAGATTATGCACATATATTTTGTTGTACCATGTGAAACTGCACAGAGAAAATTTCTGTACAATGGATTATTTCTCTTTCTCCTCACTTGTAGTATTTTCCATGCCAGGAAATTTGTGGAGAAGAGAATAAAAATGGCAGTAATAGCATCTTCTCCCGATGTAGCATATGCCTTCATGTCATCCTCCTGCCAAGGGGACTGGAACCATGCTAGCTATTATGGTGACACTCTAGTAATCTCATCTCCAAGTGAGATGATGGTGACATACATTAGCTGATCTCCTATATAGAAATGTTCTGGTCAAAAGTAAAGCAATGAAAATGACAAAAAAAAAATAGACATCAAATCCAAATATTATTTCTGGAATGTTAGATGGATACTTATACATAATCATAAAATGCGCCCATTGCACAAATTGGATGACTAAACTTTCTCTGAGCTTCGTGGCTATGCTCCCAATGATTTTCTAAATTCAAAGTTAATCACAGCCAGACCCCTTGAATTTTCTTAAGTATTCCAATTTCAATCATGAGTTAGTTTAGCTGGGAGTCAGGTTCTTCCCAAGTTCACTAGAAGAATTTTTGGCTACAGTTTTAGACATTCTGGCCCATATTAAGCTAAGTAGGCAAGGTTAATTTTTTTCTATAGCTTATTACAGTTTCTGTCACTTACTTCTTGGAAATTGCTAATGGAAATCATATGGCCAATATTAAAAAATGAATTTAGTTAGGTACTTTGCCCTATTCATTTTATGATTTATTCTTTCTATAATCTGTTTTTGGTGAGTTCTATAGTAAACAATGAAATAGAGTTCAAGAGGCATTTTAGTTCTACTGCTTAATCTCAGTTTAGGTGCTTGACAATTTTGTTCCAACAAAATTGTTAAAAGCGTTTCTTTTCAAAAGGTATCCTGCCACTAAGATGAATGAAAACATCACATGCACAGACAAAACCACTTACACACATATATGACTTTTTCTTCACATACATTACAAAAAAGAGTTTTCTGTATAACATTTTTGATAATTTTTTTAAATTTCTTAATTCTTATGTGAAAAACTTTAATCCTTAAAAAATTCACACAAAACTATGACATACACAATAACATATCAACTTTTCCTATCACTATGTTTTACACCTGAAACTAATGCAATATTATATGTCAACTATACTTAAATTAAAAAAAAGACTAGTTTTGTGTTTGTGAATTAAAAAACAACTATTTCACACATTTTTCTATGCTGACACTAAATAAGTAGCTAAATGTATTTTTGATGAATTGAGGATCAAACTATTGCTCTTCAGCTTCTTGGATCATCATTGTTCTCGATCTAGTGATCTCGTACCATGAGTAGATTCAGGAGATTTAATACAGATTTTGGGTTGCTACACTCTAAGAACTAACAGGGATTTGTATTTCCTAGTTTCAAGTTAGACACTTATCAATATTCACACAAGACACTAAGGAAGATACACTTGACCACAGTGATGGTTAGCCATCATTTAATTACTCATCCCAAGTCAAATAATAGTTGTTTTTATCCTTTACTTTTCATCTTTGTCTAAATGATATTTTAACTATTTTCTGAGTGAAAGAGTAAGCATGGTGGAATAGAAATACCAGACTTGCAACCAGACAGAATATTTTTTAAGTTTATTTATTTTGAGAGAGAGAGAGAGAGGGAATGAGAGAGAGAGGAAGTGAGGTAGAGACAGAGGGAGAGAGAGAATCCCAAACTGGGCTCAATTCCATGAACCGTGAGATCATGACCTGAGCTGAGATTAAGAGTCGGACTCGGACGTCTAACCAACTGAGCCAAGCAGCTGCCCCCAGACAGAATATTTCAATTTGATTTCAGGTTGCATGGAATTAGAATTGAATATAATGATAATTTTACACACAAAGTATTATAAACTTCAAACCCTATAATTAACAAAAGTATCAAACTACATGCCTGAAAGCATTTATATTTCATAATCCATATCTGTGTTAATTGTTCATATGTCATATGAACATAACTGTTTTATTGGTGTTGATATAAAAACTGTTAGTGGAACTTTGAATCATTCCTTTAGAGATCTTAAATTTTATATTATATTTTCTGACAAATAGTACCTACTTATGACTATGATAAAATTTATGTCCAGAAAGTTCCCTAATGTTTACTGAACACCAAGAGGGTCTCTTTTATAGGCACAGGGGGAAAAGAAAAGGTGAGACAAACAGGACTTAACACATTTCTATGTCATGGTTATTGAGCTAGGAGTTAGGTAAATATCAGCAACACACACATACATACACACACACATACACACACACACACACACACACACACACACACACAAAACTCCTATATCTTTTAGTTTAATAGAAACGATACTAAATGTGGAGTTAAAAGACAGGGATTCAGGACTGATAATAGCTATAGTATCAGAAAAAGTACTTAAATTTTCTGACATCTTTATTTTCTGTCTCTATGTGTAAGCTCAGAGCTTACACTGTGAACATCTCAGAGCGAATACACAAAGTGATATTTTCATATATGCTTTGAAAATGGTACAGTGTTTTGTTATTATTTAATCATAATAAACATTGAAAGACTTGGAAACTTGAATATTTATTAAAAAAAATAACAGTTTGGGGTGCCTCGGTGTCTCAGTCAGGTAAGCGGCCAATATAAGCTCAGGTCATGATCTCACGGTTTGTGAGTTCGAGCCCCAAGTCAGTCTCTGTGCTGACAGCTCAGAGCCTGAAGCCTGCTTCGGATTCTGTATTTCCATCTCTCTCTCTGTCACTCCCCTCCTCATGCTCTGTCTGTCTCTCTCACTCTCTCTCAAAAATAAATTTAAAAAAACATTTTAAAAAATTAATAGTGTAAGAAAACACTGTTTTATACAAATAGTCAATATGTTTTAACATATGGAATGGATTTCAATGGTTTACGTGCTCTAATTCCTGTTAGTGAATAAAAGATATCAATAACAATACATAGGTGGAATTTAAGATACAAAACATATGAACAAAGAAAGAAAAGGAGAGAGACAAACTAAAAAACAGATGCTTAATAAAAAAGAACAAAATGATGGTTACCAGAAAGGAGGTGGGTGAAGGGACAGATGAAATAGGTGATGGAGATTAAGAGTACTCTTATCAGGGTACCTGGGTGGCTCAGTTGGATAAGGGTCCAACTTCAGGTCAGGTCATTATCTGATGGTTCATGGGTTCAAGCCCCAAATCGGGCTCTGTGCCTAGACCATGCTTTGGATTCTGCGTCTCCCTCTCTCTCTGCCACTACCTTATTCATTCTCTCATATTCTCTCTCTCTCTCTCTCTCTCTCTCTCTCTCTCTCTCTCTCTCTCTCTCTCAAAAATGATTAAACATAAAAAATTAAAAAAGAGTACATTGATCATGATGAGCACTGGGTAATGTACAGAATTGTTGAATCACTATATTGTACACCTGAAATTAATACAACACTGTATGTTCACTAAACTGGAATTTAAAACCTTAACAAAAATTTCATGGGCAGGAGAAAAAAAACAGAAAGAAAGAAAATAGCACCTGCTGGCATAGCAATCTTAAATTATTTTTCTACAATTCTGACCATGACAATGCTAACCTTAAATGGAAAAGTATCAGGAAAATTCAAATAAAGCTTTAATGCACAATAGTTCAGTAATATCTTTGTGATCCCCACAAGTACTACATGTTGTAAAGAAAATGTTAAGGAAAAAAAAATAGCACACTTGAGAAAATGGACCAAGTAGAGGGTTTCAAAGTAAAATAAGGTCATCTCAAAGAGGTTGAAAATGGGGAGTAAATCAGTTAAGGGAATGGAGAACAAATCTAAAAACATTTTCCTTCAGAAAGAGAAATGTTCTGATTAGTGCCTTTAGGGGGTTAATAAATCAAAGATTGAATTAAGAAGGCTTTTCAGAACTCATCCATAAAATTACACAGGTGTCTCTTGGTAACGCCAATAGGCACAAGATGTTTTGTAGTCTTAGAGGTAATGGACTATGCCATATTTATTTTTCTAATGCCAATATTTAGCACATAGTCTGGCAAAAACAATACCTTCACTAAATGAATGATGAATGAATGGGGGTATTATTTGTTCATATTGAAGGCAGTCTGGTAACAGAATTCTTGCTAGTGGAGCATATCTATGCAGTGCCCTAGAAATCATTGATGTGATCTGAGCAGACTAATTTCTAAATGGCAAGACTGAAGAAGGGGCAAAGTAGGTATTTCCTGAGCCTGGGAGCTCAATGGAGAGGACAGGACTCTGCAGGGGCTCCACATAAAGGTGTGCAGAACCATCTCTCCACCACTATCTGCTGCCTGAGAACCTGCATCTCTGGGAAGTAAAACACTTTTTATGACACAGGTAGGGAAAAAATGATATCCCTGGTGGCCTAAAAGTTCTACATGAGAAAACCCTTGGTTTGGAAGCTTTCCTATTGCATGAAAAAGCAAAAAAGGCTGCATAGCAAGGACTCACAATGAAAATAATTGGTAACTACCTGATAAAGAAGGTAGGGTGCTACCAAATAGTCATTTTAGATGGTATGCATGTAAAGGGGGATATATTTATATTCTGATAGTGCCAGAAGGTGGCATTTTATTCCACAGATAACCCAACTCTCTTTTGTAAAATATAAGAAATAAGTAATTAGATAAACCAGCAAAGAAAAGACTTGGAGTTTTCATTGGTAAAAAGTAGTTGTGTATTCCAGTAAATGATAGAGGGATCAATGAATGAATTCTCTTTAGAGATGCAAGGCCATAAAACAAAATGTAAATGTAATGCTACACCCAAAACACTGTCTTTTGTGATTCCATATATTGATGCTAACTATGCTAAATCAAAAATAGTCATAATATTGATCATTCTATTTTGTAAGCAGCTGTCCATGTTTTATCTTATAGATGTACTATCTGATTTAGTCAAAATGTTCTAATAGTGTTATTATAATATTAGGTAATATAATTTCAGATTTTAGATTAGGGAAGTGAGGCCCAAGGAATTTATGTAAGTATAATTAAGTCTATTAAGACAAGAAATAGGTCTTCCTATTCCATCAGTTATCCCCAGCACATGGTATGTTCTTTAGTCCTTGGAAGGCACTTAGAAGATATTAAATGGGGTGATAAGAGAACTTTCCCAGATGATTAAGTTGTAGTGTTAGATTCAACTATGTCTTTGACTTCATGACACACATCTCTTACAGAAAGCAAGTGCTTTTATTTATTTCTGAAAACAACTCTACTTAGAGAGAAACTTGATGATACAATTAATATACTTCCTTGAGGAGGGACATTTCCCCCCCACAAATGATTATTTCAGACAGCACTGAGGTTCAGGTGCCTGTCTATATACTTGCTAGTTAGAGTAACATATTTCTATAATCTCTTTTTGGCTCATCTATTATGCAGTTATTCAACATTCATCAAATATTGATTAAGGGCTTCCTATGTGCCAGACACTCTTCTTGGTACTAGCGATGCAGTGGTGAGTACAAGAGCTCCTGTCCTCAAATGACTCACATTCCATACTCTGTGTACCCCGACCTCCCAGAGATGCCATTCAATATGAATTCATAAATATTACTTGCCTTTCCAGAATCTAATTTTCCTCTTTTTTAAAATAGAGATAATACCTGTCTTGCAAGGTTGCTAGGAAGATAATAAAAAATACATAAGAAATTATAAAAATGGAAGCAACAACAGTGATTGAATTTTAAGGTTTCCAGATGGTTGTCAGAGACATTATCTTATTAAATTCTCTAATAGGATAATGATAATGTAAAGATTATGAAACAATATGGTGAGGCAGACCTCAGCTTGAGTCCTTGCACAGATATTATCAGCTCTTTGACCTTGAAAATATTATTAACATTATTGACATAAGTTACTTCATCCACCAGTTGAAAATTGCATTCTACTTTGCAAGGTTGTTATGAGGATTATTGATAAACTATGCAAATTACATACTCACTGAACACTAACTGTTATAAATGCTCAACAATGACAAGTATGAGAAGTTACAATTAGATTGAGAAACCAGAATTCTACTACTCTCCTAGTGGGAATACTGTTTGGTACAATTCTTCTGGAAAAGTGTTTAAGCAGCATCTTCTAAAGACGAATATATGCATTTCCAAAGGCATGGACACTCTACCCTACTCCATTTCACCAAAAGACATGTTTTAGGATGATTTTATAGCCCATATTTGGAAAAAGCCTAATGACAGTCTTTCCAAAAGCTTTGGAAAGCAAATAGTTGAGCTATTTGCACAATGGAATTCAATAATATGAATGGATTATATATAACACACAATGCTGTCAGTGAATCTCAGAAGTGTTGCCTGAAAGAAGCCAGACTTGATAGAGTACATGTTCTCCAATGCCATTAATATAAGGTATAAAAACAGGTTAATTCATGTGTTTAGAAATTGAAATCTTGGGATACCTAGGGTGCTCAGCAGGTTGAGCATCTGACTTCGGCTCAGGTCATGATCTCGCAGTTAGTGAGTTTGAGCCCCATGTCAGGCTCTGTGCTAACAGCTCAGAGTCTGGAGCCTGCTTCGGATTCTATGTCTCCCTCAGGTGACCCTCCCCTGCTCACCCTCTGTCTGTCTGTCTCTCTCTCAAAAATAAACATTAAAAAATTAAAAGAAAAAAAAGAAATTGTCATCTTAATGGTGCTAGATGTATAGTGATTAGAAGGAAACATAAAGAAAGCTTTTGCAGCTCTAAAGAAGTATGTTCACGTTTATGAAAACTTTAAAGAGTTTTCCACCAGTGTACTCTTCTGTACATATATTTTACTCTAAAAAAGTAAAAAATAGTGTATTTATAACTAATTGTTATTTGTTAATATAAAACATTCACATTTTTAGAAACTTTTCAATAGATCGATTTTTACTCTAGCTAAAATGCCAGAGTAAACAGCTCTAGGAGACTCATCTTTCATATACTTCAAGTCTCCTTATGTTAGTTTTTCCATGCAAATTTGTAACAAGTGCCTTCTAAATCCAAAGGATAGGCCACAGGATCTTTGGAAACAAGGGTTCCATTGCTTGACATGGACACGTATACCAATTCACCTTCATACAATTGAGCTATTTAAAAAGTAGATGGGAGAAACTGTTACCAGAAAAAAGATAGATGCTGGATTACAAATTTCTTCTGTCAATTTTGCAGAAGAGCCAACAACAACAACAACAACAACAACAAAAAAAAAACCCCACACACTGTACTTACTACACTTGGGACACATATTTATGACCCCTGGTATTTCTAGTACTTGTTGGAGAAAAGTGTGCATAAGAACTCTGCATGTTTGCAATATTCTATTTCAAGATACAATTCCATCAGACCCAATTTGAGTCTAACTCACATGTTATGGACCAAATGTGTGTGTCCCCTTGAAGTTCATTTGTTGTATGCCTAATTCCCAGTGTGGCTGAATTGGGCAGTGGAGCCTCTAAGGAAGTAATTAAAGTTAAATTAGGTCATAAGGTTGGAGCCCTGATCCAATCACTGATTTTCTAAAAAACGGAAAAGGGTTTAAGGAAGACATGATCCAGTTAGACAGCCAGCCAGAGAACACAAAGACTCTACCTTTCAAAATCTTTTATTTTTTTACTTATTCAAAAGGCAACTATGGTCTTCTCCTTAGTAGAAAAACATTTAATTTTTTAACATTTATTTATTTCTCAGAGAGACAGAGTGTGAGCAGTAGAGGCGGCAGAGAGACAAAAAAGGGAGACTCAGAATCTGAAGCAGACTCCAGGCTCCAAGCCATCAGCACAGAGCCTGATGTGGGGCTCGAACCCACAAACCATGAGCTCATGACCTGAGCCAAAGTCAGATGCTTAACCGACTGAGCCACCCAGGTGCCCCCGCCAAATAATCTTAATTTAGCAGCCTCTCTTCTCAAATCTCTTGGAAATACTTCTTGTGTGATCAACAAACACCAAGGTGAGAATATTGCAAAAAGCATTTCAAACCAGCCCTCCTTCAGAAAAAGTTATTAGAAATGACTGAAAAATTTTCCCTCAAAAAAATTTCAAGACATTTAGCAACAAAAGAAACAATAGTTAGCTGAATTGAACTGTAAATGCTAATCTCTGCTTTCTACCCTTGTTTCTAGCATGTAGAAAAAATTCTAATGTATGAATCCAGTTGCAGGTAGGAGGCTTGTTATATAACTTTCAGTAACAGGGAAATTATAAAGATCACTGAAGAACTACTTGATACCCAAATCAGATACTTTAGTACCCCTTCTTCTAAATAAAAATTATTTTCTACACTAATCATGATGTGCAATGAATAATAGCCACAATAAATTGAGAAAGTGAACTGAACTTCATGCATATATAATTGTGCAAATAAAAAGAAATTAATGAAATTTACGGTACAAAAGAGGCAAAAGCATCATTTTTAATATTTGACATTTTTAAATTAATAAACTTTAGGTTTTAGAGCAGTTTTAGGTTCATAGCAAAGTTGACTGAAAAGTACAGAGATTTCCCCACATACCTTGTATCCCCACATACCTAAAACCACCCCCACTATCAACTTTCTGCATGAGGGGTACATCTGTTAAAATCAATGAACCTGCATTGATACATCATATCACTGAAAGTCTACAGATCACATTAGGTTCACTCTTGGTATTGTATATTTTATGGATTTGGACAAATGTATGATGATGAATCTACCATATACAGAATATTTTCACTTTGCTAAAAATCTTCTTTGCTCAGCCTATTCATTCCCCTTCCCTGCTACCTGACAACCACTGATTTTTTTTTTTTACTGCCCCATAGTTTTGCCTTTTCCAGAATGTCATACAGTTGGAATTACACAATATATAGCCTTTTCAAAAAAAAATCTAGTTATTTATTTTGAGAGAGACCAAGACAGCATGAATGGGGGATAGGCAGAGAGAGAGGGAGAGAGAGAATTCCAAGCAATCTCTGCACTGCCAGCATAAGAACCCAATGTGGGGATTGAACTCACAAAACCGTGAGATCATGACCTGAAACCAAGAGTAGGACACTTAACCGACTGAGCCACACAGCCATCCCAGTATATAGTCTTTTCAGACTGGCTTCTTTCACATGGTAATATGCATTTAAGTTTTCACTCTGTCGTTCGTGGCTTGCTAGCTCATTTCTTTCTAGTGCCAAATAATAACTTAATTATCCAAATCTACAGAAGTTTATTTATCAATTCTACTCCTGAAGGACATCTTGGTTGCTTCCACATATTGGCAAATAACAACACTGCCATAAACATTGATGTATGGTATGTGTATGGACATAAATTTTCAACTTTGAGCTGAATTGAATTACAAGGAGTGTGATTGCTGAATCATATAGTAAGAGTCTGTTTAGTTTTGTGAGACACTGCAAAACTATTTTCCAAAGTGGCTGTACCGTTCTGAATTCCCACCAGCAATAAATGAGATTTACTCTTGCTCTGTATCCTAGCCAGCATGTGGTTATTGTCACTATTTTGGATTTTGGCCATTCTAATAGGTGTGGAGTGGTATCTTGTTATTTTAATTTGCAATTGCCTAATGGCATATGATGTTGAACATCTTTTCATATGCTTATTTGCCATCTGTTTATCCTCTTTGGTGAGGTGTCTGTTAAGGTCTTTGGTTCATTTTTAAATTGGGTTGTTTTTCTTATTGTTAAGTATATTTTAGATAACAGTCCTTTGTTCAGATGCGTCTCTTGGAAATACTTTCTTTCCCCTAGTCTGTGACTTGGATTGTCTTCTCATTCTCTTGACATTATCTTTTGCAAAAGCAGAAGTTTTTAGTTTTAATGAATCCAGTTCATCAATTATTTCTACCATGGATTATGCCTTTGGAGTTTTTATCTAAAAAGTCACTCCCACATCCAAGATAATTTAGGTTTTCCCCTCTGTAATTTTCTAGAGGTTTTACATTTAGGTCTATGATCCATTTTGAGTCAATTTTTGTGAAGGATTAATTTTTGTTAGAACTGTGTCTAGATCCTTCTCCTCTCCCACTCCTCCCCCTTCTCCCTTCCTCCTCCCATTCTTTTCCTACTTACACGTATTTCTCCACTTGTTCTAGCTCTACTTGTTTAAAAACTATCTTTACTCCACTGTGGTGCCTTTGTTTCCTTTGTTAAAGATCAGTTGACTATATTTATCTGGATCTAATTCCAGGAGATAGATAATATAGATACATATCTAAGATTTTGAACTTTGATCCCTTGATTGTCATCTAACATAATATTTTATAAAATAATTGTGATATAATAACTGGATTTTAATAAAACTAAAATAACTTCAATAAATTTTAGAAACCAGTAAATTATACTATTGATATAATATTTTTCTTAAATCATTCTTTAGTTTTAAAACAATCAGAACTTTAAAAAAAATTTTTACTTTAGTTTAAAGATTTTCAAATTCAGTAAGCTAAACCATTTATGAACCAAAATACTGCCAATATAGATTTAGCAAATAAAAATACAGCAAATAAAAAAATTTGAATTTCTGACAAATAATAAAAATCTTCTTTTTGTTAGAAGTATGTTCCCAAATATTGTAAGAGGCATATTCATATTTAAAATATCACTTTATATTAGTTTAAATTTAACTTAAAATTCTGTATTTTAGCTTCAAGACACTTACCAAAATATTTCACCTCACTATTTACACATAAATGTTTTTAATTTTTCACACAAATAAAAACACCAAGTAGTAACACAGAATGACAGAATTGAAGTCAATCAAATTCTAATGCTTCATTTTCAAATATTCCAAACCTAGTGTTTAAATACAGGACATGTAGAATTATAGAGTTAGAGATATATACTATGCCCACATTGATCTTGAAGAACTTGACAATTACAATCTTATTCTCAAAAGAAATGAGACTGACTGAGCCTGTATGTATGAAGGGTCCAGCTGTATAAATGAGAGGTATTTGAAGTAACTTTTATATGTAACTCAATTTTTGTTAAAGAAGAAATAAAAGTATCTTAATACATACCTCACATATTATATTACCAAAACACAACCTCTACTTTAACCATAGCAATTGTGCTGAACTTAGACCAGCCAAAATCTGAACTACCTTATGCCTCCAGTGATTTTTATTTTTATTTTTTTGAAACACTGACATTGTTTAGACTAAGATTGCATGGGAATAATAAAAATAAGAGTGACTCAATTTTATTGTTGTTTTTAAGTACTCTACAAATAACTACCCAAGGTGGACTTTCACCATTGACCTTCCTACCACCCTACCTTTGGAATATCAGTGGTGAAGGCCATATATTTATCTCATTTATTTTAGTATATCTCTGGAATAATGAGTATATTAAGTAGTATCTTCAGCTTCAGCAGTGTTCTTTGAAGCTTTTCTGTCCTGGAACGAATAATAATGGGTCTGAAACATTTTGGTTGGCTCACTACAGTACAAATGACTATAAGAAAACAATACGGACAACATGGTTATATACCATTAGGAAAGCCCACTTTAAATTTGTGATTTTTCATTCCACGGCTAGCCCAATCTCTCCTTTCCATCTTCAACTAAAATCTTAGCACTCCTTTAATGTGACCCTCATGGCATCTTTAATATGAGTCTTCAGGTTTTTATCACCTGGAATTGAAAAACCGCATGTAGACTGATACAAATTCTTCCTTGGAGGTCATAGCCTCTACAATTACAAACTTGCTTGTGTAAAAATGAATGACGGTCACCCACATTAGAACAAGCACATGAGGCTTATTCTTAGCTTGTTATAGCAAGGAAGTCAGCCACCATCACTTGTGTTTGAGAGACACAAAGGTGGACAGGGGAGTATAAAAGTTTTATAATGGAAAAAAAAAGAAAAGAAAAAGAGACGACTTTAAGTATTTCCTTTATTGGAATCATTGCCATAGGGAAGCTGGGAGGTGGGCTAACCAGGAGTGAGGCATCCTATATAATTGGTTAAAGGAGTCTATTTGGTTTTTCCTAGTTAGTCCTTAGTTAGAAGAGGAGGCAAAAATTAAGAAAATCGGCATGAAGTCCTGACAGTTTGGAGCAATTACTATGTCAGTTGTGGTTTAGCATCTTTTTACTTGCTTCAGATTGTGGGTCAGAGTTCTGTTTTCGTATGTGGTCTGGCCATTTCCATTTGGACACTAATTTTTCACTTGTCTGTGCCTTTCTCTACAGCTGAATAAACTAAGCCTCTTACAAGAAAAATTGTTTAAGATTTACACGGAGCCCTGGTTCTCAGTTTTTGCTTTGTTTCATTTATTGAAGAAATTTTTATCAAATTCTATAAGTGAAGATCATATCCAGGATGGAAAAGAGATACCAAGTCTCTACTTCTATGAAACTCACATGCTGTTTACTGAGATAAGATAGTATCAAGTAGTTCAGGTTTTCAAACACACAACACTATGCCACAATGTCTCAGATATATTCATCGTTTTCTGTAATTTTTTTCTCAGAAAAAAAGAGAATACTCTAATCATATTTTGTTGACAGGATCTTAATTGCAGAATATTAAAAGCAGCTGTGTGTCTATTCAATTAGAGCCTCATATTTGTCATCATTCTTCCCCAGAAGTGAATTAAACATTAACATCAGTTGCTGAGAAAATGTGCTCACATAGGCACTTCTATTCTTTACCTGTGTTGCTTTTTAAGTGTATCAAACAGAAACACTCAGGGAAATGAATTTGTTGCCTTGCCAGATCTTCTGGCATATAAGATGTGGATAACTTGGCTGTAAACTAAGCAGAATAAAAATGTCTCTAGACAGGTTTTTCACCCTTGAGATTTTTATGTACATAATTTTGATGAAACCACATTGTATAGAATACAGGTGAACATGGAGTCAAAGATGATTTTGTGGAGAAACTACTTTTTATTCCTACATATTATGAGAATATCATAGCATGGGTTGACTGAGTGGCTATGAATGCTTTAAAGGAAATATATATTTTTTTCAATGAGGAAAAAGTCACAGAAGCACATTTGCCAGTGATGGAGAAGGGTGCCAATTTGCTAACTAGAGTAAAGCAATGGTTATTCAACTCAAATGTGAGTCAGAATTATCTGATTCAGTAGGTCCAGAGTGAGGTTCCAAAATCTGCGTTTCTAACACATCAACAGTCAATGCTGATGCTGCTGGTCTGTGCACCGCACCTTGAGGACCATTGGAGCAGAGGACCTGTTGGATAACATATTCCCTTCTGCTTTGGAAGTCCCATTACTCATAATTTATGCAGTAGCTGAAACCAGTTTAGGATTGGACCAAATAAAGTACAAATCGTAAGGATGAGATTGTTTCCTCACATTGTGAGAGGAATAGGATTTTGCCTTGTGTGGAGAATTAATTAAATTTGCAAAGTTAATACTTAGAACAAATGGGCCCTTGAGGAGAAAACCAAGACTGTTTTCTTACTATTAAGAGATTGAATGCCATACTTAGAGATATGGAATTAATAAACATAAACCTATTGAGATTTTAAATTTTAGATTAATTTCCATAAGCCTAATGGGTTCATTATATAGTTTGAGTGAGTATATCTATGTTCATATAACATTTAAACAAGTAAAATTTTCCATAGTAACCATATAATAACAAATGCAATTCCTAAAATGTCTTTTACAAATTTTGTGGATGAAAGATTAAAACAAACTCTTCAGACTTCAAATGGTAATCTCAATAAACTGTTGCATATCTCAAAGGTTTTCATTCTATTACTTTAGAAACACTGAAGGAACTATAAACATGATTATAAGGTAGGGGAATGCATTTTAACTCAGGAAAACCTTTGCCCAATCTAATTTATAGTCTTTATTCTTTGAGCTTTTGAGGAAAGGGAATGTAAATATTATCTAACTGTCTCACCTACATTTTGATAGTATAAATTTCCAACATTTTATGAACAAAATTATTTATTTTCAAAAGTAAATACTATTGTGTCTTGTGATTTCTATTTTCTTGTAATTTCACCTAAAGCTAAGCCAAATAACTTGTAGACTTTTCATGTTAATTTATTTATAATTAAGTGTATATAAATTACCAGATTAATTTTAATTTCTTCTGTTGAGAGAAGAAATTACTTTGTTGGTTTTACTCATCAGATTCTCATTAAGAAGTATTTCCTTTTCTGAAACTCAAAGTTTCCACAACATGAAGATCACTTATTTTTGAAACCCAATGGTTTATATAGCCTGATGGAAAACTTTAATGCACAAAGAAAATAAATGATTCCACAGCTCTAAGTATAAAACCAGTCACATTCCTTATCTGCTCTGAATCCAGTGGAAAGTGACTCAATACTCGCTGTACAAGATTCTGAGAAATTCCATCTCATCCATGCTCTGTGTAGCCCTTACACTTAAGTGCAGTGCTACAAACATACCAAGAGCCTTCATGTTGACTTAGCAAAAGCAGAATAAGAAACTCTAAATATCCATCCATCATAATTCCAAACTGGATACTCATTAGACCAATCCAAGCATCCAGTCAATGCCAGCCTTCTGTAGCTCTGTGTTCAAATGTTGGTTCAGGATTCTTTCCTGTGTCTCCAAGGAACAAGCATCCTGTTTAGATTCTTGACATTTCCTTATCTCCACAGTAGGAGACCTGAACTTCTTTGGGTACTTCACAGTTTATTGTCAATCACTGATATCACCCTCAACACAGTAATTTCTTACTACTATCATCAAAATCTCCCTCCATCCTATAGCAACTTCAGTCTGCACACTTAGCAGATAACAAATATACATTTTTAACCATATTTTTAAAAAATTTAATGTATTTATTTGAGAGAGAGAATGGGGTAGGGGTAGAGAAAGAGACAGAAAATGAGAGAGAGAGAGAGAGATACAGAGAGAAAGAGACAGAGAGAGAATCCCAAGCAGGCTCCATGCTCTCAGCACAGAGCCCAATGTGGGGCTTGGTCTCTCGAACCCAGATAACATGACCTGAGCTGAAATGTAGAATCTGACGCCTTAGTGACTGAACCACCCAGGTGCCATTAAATTTACATTTTATATGGTTTGGTTCTAAATTTAAGCATGTTCATTTTCCAAAACAAGAACTTCTTGAGTCTTGCTGCTTGTTTTCTGGGTGAGTGGGCTTAGTGAGAAATGGCGGTCACACGGTAGAAAGAGAAATATAAAACTTGTCTTCCATTCTTCAACAGCAGTGCAAAATAAACACATAACAAATGAATAACTCACTCACCACTGTGTGTGTGTGTGTGTGTGTGTGTGTGTGTGTGTGTATGTATGTGTACTAAAGCCTAATGGAAGGGAGGGAGGAGGGAAGAAAGGAGGAAGGAAACAAGAACTACAAATACAGACTAATTAAGTCATTCTCTTTAGAGCCTCTTACCTTCCTCTCCTAAAATAAAAGCAGTTTCCTGTATCAAATGCCTTTTTGATACAAGAGCTTTCTTTGTGAAGGGATCTGAGGGCATTGTTCACTATTGAGCAGTATTCCCACAATAATTCTTAACTAGGGGCCTTTATTCCCTTAAATTCAAGTTTCTGTCCTTTTTAACAAATAAAAATACATCTTAGGAAGCAGAACACTACAGGAATCAGTGTTGGAAGATAAGTGTTTCCTCCATCTCAATGCCACATGTTACATAGTTCACAATGACATCTTTACAATCTGATTTTGGAAAGGGCTAAAAAGATAAAAAGAAAATATGCTCATTTTGCTATTTGGTATTTTTAAGTGACCATTATGTCTTTTTTTTTTTTTTTTAATTAAGGTATGTAGTGCTAGGGTATGTTCTTGGTCAGTTAAAATAGGAACATTAACCCAATCAGATAACACATTTATATTCTCTTTTCTCAAGAAATCTCAATATAACTAATAGAAATTTCACAAACTAGTGTCTAAAACTGAGGTGATCTTTGTGTATATACCTGATATCCAGAAAGTTAGCATTCCGTTCTTTTTAAAAACCTTACCTTTTTAAGAATTTATACTTTTTCTGAAGTTATATACAATTACACTGAAACCTTAGCACAGTGCCTGACACACATTTTATGAATGAAAAATTAAATAAATAACCTCATGTTCAGCTGAATTGGGCAATCTTCCAAATTACAGATTAATCCTCTCACAAATAATAGTACAGCCATTATTGATTATTTGAAATATTTTATGTTTGTCTTTTCTGATTGATTGTAATTTCACAAGGCTTCAACCTGCATGTGTCTTCCTCACTATGGTGTCACCAGAACCCAAAACATAGTTGGTGTTCAGTAGCTACTGAATGAGTGAACACTGGCTCACTCATTAACTCAATGAATGAATGAATAAAATGAATAAAAAAATAAAAAAAGAATACCACAGAAAAAGACTGAAAAGGTAGAGACTAGATGATTAAGTCTAATAAGTCTTTTGTTAAACATTTTCTCAATGTTTCTAGGTAATTGGGAAAAATAGTAAAAAAGCAATTAATATCTTTTGTTCTCTTCAGTTGTAAGAAGAAATGGATGAAGAAAAATCAAAGGTGAAAATCAGAGAGGCCAAGATACACAGACTTTGTATTTTCCTGACACAACTTTATATGGCTTCCTTCACTTTACCCCATTTTGCCAATGTAGATACTTCTCATTCTTGAATGCTCTCCTCAATCTTTGTCTCAGTGTAATTAACCGAGTCAATAGTAGTATTTACCTGACTGAGAATTTCCAACACTAATAATATGGCCCAGTTTATTATTCAAAAATCATCTTTGCAGGAAGTCCTGGTCATATATTTTTATCTTTCCCTATGTGATCTCATCCAAAGAATTCTTTTTCAATGGAATTTATTTAAATATAAATCCTGTACTTACAATTTAAATTTGACCTCTCCCCTTTGTTTTAGTCTTGTATGTCTTTTAATCAAAATTTCAACTTTTGTATCTAATAGCATTTTATATTCAGAGAATTCTTAAATTTCTGTTCACTACCCCAATCTTTTCCTCCCATGGCCTTTCTCAGTTCTTTCAAGAGGAGCTCCACCCTCTTCCTCAAGTAAACCTCAAATACCAGGAGATACACACAGACCTCTTTTCTTTCAATGTTATGTTTCATTAGTCATTTATTTCCTATGGTTCTACTTTGTAATTATATTAAAATTATGTTTCTTTTTGTTCCCATCTCTATTAGCCATTTCCTCCAACAGTAAGTCTCTATATTGTCAACCTATATGTTTTATCCATATCACAATCTAATTACAGCCTGAATTGCCATATGAATTTATCGTTTTATTCTTTTTGATCTCCCTGACTAGAATATCATGGCCTGGTGGGAGTGTCTTCCCTGACTTCTATATTGCTCTATCCCTAGTACCTTGATCAGTGGCTGGCACCTGGTAAATACGCTCTATACAGTTGGCATAATATTGTGAAAAAATGTTATCTAATGTTGAATAAATATATAAATGTATTAGTCTCATAGAAAAAGGAAATAAGAATCTTACAGCAGAAATTTCCATGTAAACATGAGAAAGGTAGTAAAAATTTTAGTTATAATTTTATAGATCTTGATCTGATATTATCCACTACTTTTTATTACCAGTAAAGAGGGTACAAATACATCTTCTTAAAACAAAAAATAAAACTTCTTTCAAGTTTGGGAGATATTTACTAAAATTTTGCTTAATTTCCTACCATTTAAGTGGCTGTAAGGAATGTTTGTATATACTAATTCTACTTATATCTCTTCTTAAATTCTGTGAATCCCCATTCTACTACCCCATTAATCAAATGTCCTTCCATTCTGGAAGGATATTCTTCTATGTATCTAATACTAAGAAATATTTCTAACTTCCTCCCCTCCATGGTGAGGCAACTCTACCCTTAACTTCCAAATAAAACCTTTCTAAATGTTAGGTTCATCACCCTAAAGGTTCACGGTCAATATTCCTATCATTTGAGGTCTCTGTCTATTCTCGGTGTTTAGTTTTTCTTCTTCCACTAAACAGTAGCACTTTGCTATGCTATCTCTAAACTTCATCACATTTGTTTACTTATTCTGTTTATTACAGATATCATCATATTATCTTGAAAAGACAGTGAGGGGAGCTGATCTAGGGCAGGAAATCTGTAATTTCATTTGCCTGGTTTGAAAGATTCTAGTTTTGATATTCTCTAGCTATTTACCTGAGACAAATAAATGTTTTCAAAATTCAATAAGTAAAAAAACCTGCATAACTATATATGTATGTATATATATTAAAAAACCTGCATAACTATATATATGCATATATATAATAAAACCTGCCTAACTTTATATTATATACATATATATAATAAAAATACCTACCATTTAATGGTTTTAACCTTTATTAATTTTATTAAATTAATTAAAAATTAAATATTATTAATTTAAATAATATAAAAGAACTTATGATTACAGAAATTTTCACCCTATTTGGGCTTTCAAAATTTCTAAGACACATTGTAAATTAGGACAAAATATTTGAACATATAATTGTATCCATGCTAGTGTAGGATACTTTAAAAGAAAAAAAATAACCTAGCTAGATCAAGGTAGACCCATATCTGTAGTTAGAATCTTAAATTTTAGTTATAAAGAATGGCTCAAAATGAGAAGGTTTATTCATTAAAATATCTCTGTAAATACATGTTTGTGCAAGAGAGAAAAAGGTAGAACTCTAAATATCTAAAAAGCATTTAATATTTGAAGAAACTACAATATCATATTTAACTAGCTTTACCTCTTTATTTTGAAAATTAGCAAAATGTTAAGAGAAATGAGGTTGGAGAGTTGCAAATTTCTCTAAATGCTAACTTGGTCCTTAATATAACACTATTTTCACTTTGAACCACTTTCTAGTCAAAAAGAAACTCTCATTAATAAAAACATGCATACAACTAATGGCTTAGAGCCATAAATATATTATCAGTTCATGTCATGGCTTTTAAAGTAGACCAAATGATAATTTCTATTTGTCATATTGCTCCCACCTGTACATTATTTTTCTTTATATAATATTTAATCTGATTGATGACAGTAATATAATAAGAAGATAACAAAGAAGAGAAACATTAGTAACTAATACTTATCATATCTTCCAAGTATACATACATGTGTGTTATATATTGCTCCCCAAAATCTAATGAGGTAGCACTAATTATACTAACTGTATGGACACATTTGGTGACTGGGGAAAATAACTTTTTCAAGTATATAAACCCAGATCTGCAAAGTTACTTCTTTCTTAACCAGATGCTTTTCCTACAAATTTTATATGAGTATTTAGTTCATTTGATTTAACAATTAAAATGTTATTTAAAACTTCATCTGATTGTGAATATGCATGCCATTGAGTACAATATATTTAAGTCTTTCATAAGAAGAATTCTACAAAGACTTCTACAAAGATTTCTTAAAATGTATTTTGCATTCCACCTATCCATGATTGAGGAGATGAAATAATAAAATATTTTCTGAGTTGAACCAACTGTGATAGCTACTGTTATATATCAACTTAATTAGGTCTTGGGGTGTCCAGATATTTGACCAAACATTATTCTGGGTGTTTCTGTGAGGGTATTTTTGTATTAGATTCACATTTGAATCAGTAGACTGAATAAAGCATTGTCCTCCCTAGTGTGGGTGGGCCTCATCCAATCACTTGAAGACTTGAAGAGAACAAAAAGGCTGAGTAAGAGGGAGTTCCTCCTGCCTGACTGCAAGAGCTGGGCAATTGGTTTTTGCCGGCATTTGAACTCAACTAAAACACCAGCTCTTTTTGGTCTTGAATCTGTAAGCTTTCAGATAGGAACTATAACACCGTTTGCTCACCTGGTTTCAGACTTTGAACTCAGACTAGAACTACACATGAGCTCTCCTGAACCTCCAGCTTGCCAACTGTGGAATCTGGGTCTTCTCAGCCTCCATAATAACATGAACAAATTCCTAATAATAAATCTCTCTATACATATAGTGATCTCATTGGTTCTGTTCCTCTAGAGCACCTTAATATACCAAGTATTTCAAATAATTTAATTTATTAACTAGATATTGGGAAAATAGAAATAATTGATTCTTTATTATCCAGAATGTAGTAGTATGAAGATGCAATTTGTAGTCTAGCTTCTACTATTTTTAACTCTGTGTTCTCTGAGGGTCAAACTGTTTGGTGAAAAAGATATTTGAGATTTTATAAAACACAAATCAGCCTTAATATTAAATAGTCAAAACATGTAAAAACAGATAAAAGTTTTTAACTTTAGAAAATCACAAACACAAAGAAAAAAAGGTACAAATCATTTGTACTCCTTTTTTGATGATTATTTAATTCTGAAGGTAAATGTGATGAATCATTGTTAGGGAATTTTCTATTGGACCTGTGTTTAGGTTGTTTCCAGCCCCATTTCACTGAAATCTAAGTTGTCAGTTTTCTTCTAAAAAGGCATTTCTTATCGGGGCGCCTGGGTGGCTCAGTCGGTTGAGCGGCCGACTTCAGGTCAGGTCATGATCTCGCGTCCATGGGTTTGGGCCCCGCGTCGGGCTCTGTGCTGACAGCTCGCTCAGAGCCTGGAGTCTGCTTCGGATTCTGTCTCCTCCTCTCTCTCTGACCCTCCCCCGCTCATGCTCTGTCTCTCTGTCTCTCAAAAATAAATAAACGTTAAAAAATAAAAAAAAAAAAGGCATTTCTTATCAAGATTATATGTTGATTTCATACTATCTTTTTTTTAACGTTTATTTATTTTTGAGAGAAAGAGATAGAGCGTGAGTGGGAGAGGGACAGAGAGAGTGGGAGAACAGAATTGGAAGTAGTCTCCAGGCTCCGAGCTCTATGCGGGGTCAAACCCACAGCAGTGAGATCATGCCTGAGCCGAAGTTGGACACCTAACTGATGGAGCTACCCAGAAGCCCTGACACCACTTTTTTTTTCTTTTTTACCTAAACTTCTTTAACATAGTAAACTTCTGGGGGGATTAGGTGGCTCAGTCGGTTAAGCATCCAACTTGATTTTGGCTCAGGTCATGACCTCACAGTTCATGAGATCAAGCCCTGAGTTAGGCTCTGTGCTGACAGTAAGGAGACTGCTTGGGATACTCTCTCTCCTACTCTCTCTCTCTCTCTCTCTCTCTCTCTCTCTCTCTCTGCTCCTCCCCTGCTCCTGCAAGTGCACTCTCTCTCAAAATGAGTAAACATTAAAAAAAATAGTAAACTTCTTATGCTCAAAGCATCTAAAGAAATCTCAGCTGGAAAGTCAAATTATCATTGAAATTAACTTAGCAAGTTCTCTTCAGACTTAAGTTATAACTCTAAACATTTTAAACAAAGACAAACAGAATATAGAATAAAATAATGGGTATGTACAATAAAGCTATGATAAAACTTTGAGAATTGCCCAATAAATGGGCTATTTGGAAAGAAGAAAACAGAAGAAGGTCAACAGTAAAAATGAAAATAATAAGTTTCAAGAAGAATGATGAAAAGCAAAAAAAGAAAGAGGTGTTATTTGATAGATTTCACAATCCCACATCAGTTACCATAAAACACTCTACATTGTAATAGAATAAAAGTTGAGTGTGTGTGTATATACACACATTGCCATATGCTATTTAATCCTTATTAATATCATATTATTCAATAAATATGCCTTCAATTTTTCTATCACTAAAATGGAATGGCACATAGAATATATGATCAAATTTGAAAATTTCAATTAATTACATGGTAAAATATACATGTTAATTTTTAAATTACAAAATAAATACAATATATAATAATCAATTAATAAGACATTTATAGAGTAAAACATGAAAATTTCATTTGCTGTCCCATCTCTGAACTGTCGTAGGATCACTCTGCTCTTTGCACACATCCATCCTAATATAAGCAATGCTATCAGTTTGGTATATATTCTTCCAGTCCTTTTTCTATAGTTTCCTATACATATGCTTTTTTTCTAGATCTATAATCACATTTTATATATATGAAAACTGAAATTATACTCATCTATTTATTTAAATTAAGTACCTTTTTATTGACTTAATATATTTTCAAAGCTCTCCATGTCCGTGCATACAGGTCTAACTGATTCTCTAAATGGATTTTCTATTTAATTAATGTACCATTATTAATGCACCATTATGTACTTATTCTTTCCGTATGTTAGAGTCATTACTTTCAAAATCTATATTTACAACCCCCCCCCACACACACATTTAAGTAGTTCTACAAAATTGAATTTCAAAAGTAAAATTGCTATATCAAAGGGGAAATTCCTTTTTCAACCATCAAAAGAAAATGGCTTAATATTTGGCTCTGGGTTAATTCATTTTTAGGTAAGAAGTAGTGATGGCACTGATGTCATTATAAAGCAATATGATGCTAGCCTTGAAGGATGATGTAATTGATCTTCATTATCTTAGCTCAGCCACATAATATATATACAGGCATCTCCATGTGGTCTACATAAGGAAGATACATGTGCAGCATAACAAGTCAAGCAAAACAACATTTTATTTATCCCTGCAATTTTTACCTCAAATTCTACAAGTCTACTAGTCAACTGGGTTTACTTTCTTTAGAGAGCAAAGGCATCCTTTTGCTTAGAAAGAAAGTCCTGAGGGCAAGACAAAAACCTAGCTTTGATTCCTTTCTCCTAGGCCTGCACCTTTTTTATGAACCAGTGATCTCAAAAGAAAGTAACCCAAGGCAATAGAAAAGAACATTTTTTTCCCTAAAGAACTAAAAGAGGGGTCTTCATTAGGCTGCATTGGCCTGTTAGCCAAATCCAGACCTTCACCTAGTTTTATATGGCCTGTAAGATTTTTTTTTAACAGATGAATGTTTCAAACCAATTTGATCATAAAAAACACTAACTTTGAAGGCCAATTATGCAAAATATTCCAACCCCCCCAAAAAAAGTTCAATTCTCTTCAGTGGATCTTAACAATAACAAAAAATATACAATTATAAAATTTTTGAAATTTATTAATTACAAAAATTGTGGAAATTTCCTTTCTCTCTTTCTATGTAAGCACCCACATAATATCTCCAATTTTACTTCTTCACTCACGAAGCCTAGAATATTTACTTTGACTATAGACAGAAAAAAAATTGCCACCTGTTAGACTAGAGCAATGAGTTAGTTATTTATTTCACTTACTATTTTCTTCTGACATCAAGCTACCCAGGTGACCACTTACTTAAAATTCCAAAAATAGGAAGGGAATAGGTGAATCCTTCCAAAGAAGGAAGCCCTGGAACTTTTCTTTTACCAAACCAAACTCAAGGGAGAAGAAAGACTCCAGAGAAAGTGGCTTTCAAAGGAGAAAAAACAAAACAAGTAGACTAGGAATTCTGAGATTAAATCTAAAAAAAATTGCCCCATTCAAGATCTTTCCCTTTACCCTAGTGGTGTCACATTTTACTACTATCCCCCAATGACATGTCCTGAGAGCCACTTTATCCTTGACTCATATCTATGACCTGCAGAGCTATAACAAAAAATGAAAGAGACAGAGAGGAGCTTCTCTGAGTCACTAATACAGATTCATAAATAAGAAACCTCAGAGTTACTCACATACTTTGATATAGCAACCACAATTTTGAGAATTGATATGAAGGAAATAATTTAAGAGAATAACATTTTATATGAACATAGATAAACACTGGAGTATATGTATAATTCCAAACAAAAAGAGGGGCAATCCAAATGTCTAAGGGTAGTAAAATGCTTGAATCATAGTAACTGAAATAGATAGCATTTAGCCATTCCATTTATAATTATGGGGACTATACAAATGGAAAACATTTTTATAATATGATGTTAAGCTAAAAAAAAAAAAAAGACAATAAAGTACTGCAAACCAAATATTGCATATATAAGGTACAGTATAGGGGCACCTGGGTGGTTCAGTTTGTTAAGCTTCTGACTTTGGCTCAGGTCATGATCTAACAGCTACTGAGTTCGAGCCTTGTATCAGGTTCTATGCTGACGGCTCAGAGCCCGGAGGGTATAGTATAAAAGACAGTATGAAAATAAAGTAGCTTTATTTTAGAGAGGTAGATTTTGTTTAAGTAGGGTATTTCTTTAAATTTCAAAATGTCATTAATGATAAATTATCTTCTTTAAAATTATAAAAAATGATAGCAAATTAATCATTGATCAAAACCCACGTCTCAAGAAATTTGTAATTTTTTTTCCTTTTACTTCTTGAGACAGATGAACAGGAGAGTCACTACAAAACTGAAACAGCTAAGCAGCCAGAGGCCACCACAAAGGGGAAAATAAAAGCCAGAATGAATAGCTTGCTATATCTGATTTATTTAAGGACAACTCAAAGGATTTGACAGCTGACAGAGGTTTTAGTAAGGCTCTGTTGAAAGCGAAGTCATGGCTGTAAAACAGAAATTCTGAGAACACACTAAGATGAACTCTAGTGAATGACAGATAGTGATGTTGAGAAGCAAATCTTTTTGAAGAGTTAATGGCCCGATGCTAGTAGGAACGGAAAACAACACAACAACAATCACCCCCAGCATAGCAGGGGTTTACCTTAATGCACTCTCAGTGTCAAACAGGGAGTTTTCAGGTAATGCCTTGCACTTCTGGGGATGTGTGAGTCCACTAAAGAACATGCTTAACTTGAGAATATGCTAGTGGGCATCACAGAGATTTAACTAGATCTGTATTCTTATGCTGGATACTTTTAAGCATAGTCACAGTAGATAGCATCTGCTTACAAGATTTTTTACCTTTTAGAAGTGCATTGGTTTCAGAAAGCCCAAGCCTAGGAAATGGAAGGATTTCTTCGTGAAACTGCATTAAATGGTAGGGCAATTCTGTAAAAACTTAAGCAGTGGCCTTATCTAGTCTGCCTGAATCCATAGGAAAGCCCTTATGAGTAGTAGCACACGGAAACTGATTTTATCTTTTAAAATGCTGGCCACTTTTGTTCTCTCTCATTCACTTCATATATACAAATGTGTGTGAATGAATATATATGTATTCATACACATAAACATATGCACACATTCACAAACACATATACATATAAGAGAGAGAGATGTTATCTCTAAACTATGAGAGAGAGAGAGTTTAGTTATCTCTAAACTATGTGTTAGAGATAGTATGAATAATTGTTATATACCACCCCCTTTTTAAAAGTAGGTAGATTAAATGACCTCCCAATCTAGAGAACATTGTGTTCCTTTATCTTCTCATCCTCATACCCCTACTTGAGATTCAGATATTATCTAAAAGCAAAACAAAATATAGTGAGCATCTGACCTGTGACTCAGACAGTTCTTTTTCATATCCAACTCTTCCACATCCATCAACCATTATTAGATCCCAAATACTAAACTTTGTATTCTTCATAGTATGAAACCTCTGAGAACTTTTTCTACTAAGGACATGATCTGCAAATTTCCCTTTAATTCTATCCATAAACAATAATTGATAAGACACTCTTGTGCTGACATTGCAGAACTGTAAGTTCTGGGAGAGATGGAGAACGGAATTTTTGTGAGTGATTCTGTTCAATCATAGCTTATGTGTAAATATCCATCTATGAAATAATTGTGTATGTGTGGAAATGCCTCTGGTTTCTAAATGCTATGTTACTATGGTCTATTTCTTTATTTAAAATTTTTTTTCTGGGGTGCCTGGGTGGCCTAGTCAGTTAGACATCCGACTTCGGCTCAGGTCACGATCTCATGGTACATGGATTTTATCCCCGCGTTCCGCCTCTGTGCTGACAGGTCAGAGCCTGGAGCCTACTTTGGATTCCATGTCTCTCTCTTTCTCTGCCCCTCTCCCACTCACAATCTGTCTCTCTCTCAAAAATAAACAAACATTAAAAAAATAATTAAAAAATAAAGTAATTTTTTCTGATTTTAATGAAATTGCTTATTAAAATTTCTCAAGAATAGAAAAATATGTAGCCTGAAAAAATAGTCATCAATAACCACTACCACTATATATATAGAGAGAGATAGATCTATTTATTTTCTTTACTGCTATGTATATAGTCATAATTTTTCTTCTGTAAAAATGAAGTGTGAATATATTTTACATAATTTAATGTTTTTAAAATTGAAAGTAGTTATCCTATTTCTTATAATTTCTTATCATTGTGATTTTCTAAATCATAATTTTTAATATCGATAATACATTTTCACATAAAGGATACCGTCATTTACTTAACTACTTCCTAATAATAGCACTTAATCTTACTCTACAATTTTGATTTTGAGTCTTACTACAACCTTGTGAGACAGGCAGTGGATGTGTTATTTATTATGTTTTTACTGATGAGGAAATTGAGGCTCATATAGTAGGGTGTCTTGTAAAATGTCACCCATGTAGGATGAGCCCAAGCTAGATTTCAGACTCTAAATCTATTCCACTTACCATCTTCCATCTCTCGTAATGAACACTAATTATCTTTATGTTGCAAATGTAGATTTAGGAAGTGACAATTGATAGAAATTAAACCCTGGTCAAAATCCCACTAGAGAATAGTGTTTCCTATGTTTATCATTTCAACTCTTTGCTGTCTCACAGAAGACTGACTGGTTTAAAGGTTAAAGCCCATCGGCCACCCAAACTAAGTAAAATTCAATCCATAGACCAGAGTCAGTTTCATTATTATTCTTGACCCGATATCCCTAATCATTTTTCATGTCTGACATTAGAATTCCTGCATAGAAATAATTTGCACAACTTTAATTTTCCCCCCCATTTAATCCATCACACACTGAGACACTTGATATTCCCACTGTGATCAACCCGTGAAATTTGTCAGCTTTATCTCTGATTTACACTGGACTCTGCTAATAATAAATGTCATTGCTGAATGTATCCTAACGTCTAGACTTGCATGATCAAAGAAAGTCATACTTTCTTTTTTAATCAGTGCTTTTTGGTTAAATGAACACAGAAAACACTGGGTATGAAAGCATCCAACAAAGATGATTTCAACAACATATGCTACAAAAACCAGTAGTTTGATGAAAGCATGAGAGAGAGAGATGGTAAACTATTATTCTCTTACTACAACCACATGTTGGTCTTACCGAGGCCTCATATACATTCTTTTGTAATTGCTTTTCCTGGGAAAAACAATAACAAATTTGAACTTATTATGATAATTCAGAAAAGATTCTATAAATAATTGTCATCTCAAGCAAATAGACACCTGTTATTGCTTACAAAGGGATTTGAGCAGCATAGAGTAATAATATACAAAATCTAACATGCACTATATTTAGTACACAAAATATGCTGGTAATTTTTTCTAGAAATGAGAGATATAGAGAAAACTTCAAACAAATAAACAATAGTTAAGGGGTGCCTGGGTGGTGTCAGTCAGTTAAGTGCCTGACTTCAGCTCAGGTCATGATCTCGCGGTTCATGGGTTCGAGTCCTGCATCGAGCTCTGTGCTGACAGCTCAGAGCCTGGATCCTGCTTTGGATGCTGTGTCTCCCTCTCCCTCTGCCCCTCCCCAACTCATGCTCTGTCTCTGCCTCTGTCTCTCAAAAACTGAATAAATTAAAAAAATTAATAAAACAAAACAAACAAACAAAAAAACCCCATAGTTAATTAAATACCAGTTGTAGACATTCAGGTGCCCATTACTTCTAGAACACTAGCATTTAAAAAAAATGTGCTTACCCTGTCTGTGTGTTCTATATAAACTGTTTTTTAATTGATAAGGGAAAGAATTTCAACTTAAATGTGGAAATAATGAAAAATTAGAAATCCACCTACCATGAAATTTGGGATTTTTAATTTGGCCAATAATCATCTGTGGGTGAAACTAACAATAAAGGGATGGCTGTCACCTCCTGAACCCACTGATCAAGAGTAGTATAACGAAATCAGTGCTATTAAACATTGTGGCCCCCTGATCGAAAGCAATAAGAAGCACAAGGGTACAGCCAAAGTAGCCTTGTTAAAAAGAGCCCTTCTTGATTTAACTTTCATGTAAATGAAATACTGAGGATAGAAGGATAAGTTAAATAAAAGCACAAGGAGGCTAAAAGACAAATTCAGAAGGCAAGGCAGTCCACCAAAAAATGCAATCTATCTCTTCCATAAGCCAATACAATAAAGACATAGGGGTTATTCCAGATTCAAAAAGATTTAGGGAGCATAACTACAAGTTATAATAAATTGATTTTGTTTGAATGATGAATCAAGCAAACTCACTATAAAAGTACTTTTTTAAGCAATTAGGAAAATATTTTTATGTAGTGGGTATTATCTGATAACAAAGACTTTGTATTAAACTTTCTGGGAACAATAGGAGTAGAGTGGTTATATAAAGAAATGTGCATATTTTCAGAAACGTATAATGACTGAATGTAAGAGTAACATGAGATGATCAAAATAACTCCTTCCATCTTATGTTGACTACCTTAAAAATAGAGGAGAATCATGAGAATTTTTTTAAATCCTTGGGTCTAGTAGTGGTTTATTCTTACTTTCACCTACATTCCATTGGCCAATATTTGGTTACATGGTCCTGAAATAGTCTCCAAAGGAAGATGAAAAATGTCTTTCTGGATGTCAAAGAAAATTAATAAAATGGATAAATGCGTTTTATCTATACCCATTCCTTTTTTCTTTTTTATTAAGTAAAAAATCATTTTCAATGTAACCGAACATTATTATAAATATTAAAATGTTAGTTAATGTATACTGTGTTTACTGTAGACCTAGCACACTAGGTCCCTTATGGATTAGCTCATTTAATTCCATTCTCACAATACCTTGTTAAAGATAAGGATAGTTTATTTATTATTTTTTTAACATTTTATTTATTTTTTAGAGACAGAGAGAGACAGACCATGAGTAGGAGAGGAGCAGAGAGAGAGGAAGACACAGAACCCAAAGCAGGTTTTAGGCTCTAAGCCTTCAGCACAGACCCCTAGACGGGGCTCAATCTCATGAGCTGTGAGATCATGACCTGAGCCAAAGTTGGATGCTTAACCAACTGAGCCGCCCATGTGCCCCAGGATAGTTAGTTTCAAACAAACAAACATTAAAAATTAATTTAAAAATGTGTTGTAGTTAGGGATCACATTACAGTCTGATTTCAAGATATATTTCCTAAGAATAATACTATAATATATCAAAGTGTTGCGGTATATCTCAAGATTAAAGAACTGTATGTTTTTAACCTAAACTTTACACTTAATATCAAATAATCTAATCAAGACTCCCAACCCAAACCTTGAATTTTGGCGTCTACAGTAATGGAAAAAGGAAAGTATTTTGCCCTATAACACACAGCTCTTATTAACAGGTAATCTTTTTTTTTTTTTTTAAGAGAGTGAGTGAAAGAGAGTACGTGAGAAGAGAGAGCAAGTGGGGTGAGGGGCAGGAGAGAAGAGAGAATCTCAAGCAGCCTCCATGCTCAGCAGGGAACTCAATGCCTGGCTCTATCTCACCACAGGAGATCATGACCTGAGCTGAAATCAAGAGTTGAATGATTAACCAACTGAGCCACCCAGGTGCCCCGAGAGGTAATCTTGAAGGAAAGAGCTCAAACCTCCAAGTAAGACAAACTTTGGTTTGAAGAGACACTCCATTACTCATTATAAAGTGCTTTAATTTCTTCAGCCTTAAAAAAATCTATAAGGGGGAAAATAAAAGTGATCTTATAAAGCTTCTGTGGCAAGTATAACAGCAACTAAGTAAATAAAGTTTTCAGGATAGATGAAAAGGAAACTCATTACAATAGGACAAATTTATATTTGATTTAAACTCTTCAATTTTAAATATTCATTGTCTTATTTGTTCCTCATGAGAAATTCTATTAAATAACTACAGCAACTATTCTGATTTGCTTAAATTAGATAAGAAAACTAAGACTCTGGGGGCATAAATGATTTATGATGACACAGCTATAAAGGTGGGCATGAGAGTTACTTTGTTTTCATTTCTTCTGCAGCAACTTTCCTTTTCCACAGTACATCCTTGCTCGATTCTTCCTCACACATCTTCTTATGAAAGGTAAAGTCTCCAGCTCTGGCCAGTACCTGAAATAGCACATGGAGAACCTGGGAGAACTGAAAACTGCCACACTGTGTTTTATAGCTGCTACATCAGTACTCTAAGGAAACCAGTCAATATCAACTAAGGTTACAATATAAAAGGAGAAACTAAAAACTTAATAATTGTGGATCCTCAACTGGAGTGTTTAGAGTTAATAGATGTCAAGCCACAAAAACACTGCAACATGAAATCAATCAGTATTCTAAGAACTTAAGGCCAGTCTTTTAATCAGGATGTCTAATGTGTATGAGAATATTTAAATGCTTATAAGCTATTATTCATAGAGACTTAGTTTTTTTAAAGAAAAAAGTTTCACAGAGTTTTCAGATATATATATCTGAATATGTATGTGTGTGTGCATGTGTGTGTGTGTGTGTGTGTGTGTGTATTTTTCCCCCTTCTAGAAACTGCCAAGTTAATTGCACGGGTTTCTAAAAATTGCTAATATTTATTGAGGGCTTCCTATGTGAAAAATCTTTACCCAAATGATAACTGAATTGTCATTAACACCCTGTGGGGATTGTTGGTTTGCATTGTACAGATGAACTACTATTTAGAGTAGTCAGGTAACTTAAGTCACATAGCTAGTACGTGGTAAATGCAACACTTAAGTCGGATCTGAAGTCAAAGACCAAGGTTTCCACCACCAAATTATAAGTCCTTATTTTTAAAGGCTATCTACGAAAAAAATCAAAGAAAAAAGGTTTTTTAAAATGGCTAAAAATTCAGGTGCAAAAATTACACAGACGTGTGAGCAGAGGCAACACAGAGGATCAGAGTGTCTTTGAGTTTGACTGTACTGGATGAATATTTCTAGAATACGTGCTGCTGAAGTGAGCACAGATGCATGTTTCTGTATTGCTAAATTACAAACACGAAAAGAGTTTTGTTCAGTATAGTGTGATACAACTTAGAACTTCTCCAAAGTAAAATAGTCTGATTTTAACATTATGCTTAGAATTATGGTAAATATTTAGAGCTATTGGGAGTTAATAAATATTCCCACATGTTTTAAGCTACTTTCTATGTTTTTACTCTTCCAATTTATCTTTTTTTAAACATTTTTTAATATTTATTTTATTTTTGAAAGAGAGAGACAGAACATGAGCAGGAGGGGGGCAGAGAGTGAGGGAGACACAGAATCCAAAGCAGGCTCCAGGCTCCGAGCTGTCAGCACAGAGCCTGACACGGGGCTTGAACACACAAACTGTGAGATCATTCCCTGAGCCAAAGTTGGATGCTCAACCACTGAGCCACCCAGGCGCCCCCCCGCCCAATTTATCTTTTTGAGAATTTCAAAACCTGATTTTATTTTACCAAAGTGATCTGATGGCATTATAAAATTTGTTGCTGATATGAATTTGGTAATTTCATTCTTGATCTGGACAATTCATCTTCAAGGCAGTTACCTGACCAGTCTCTATCATTTTTTAACTTATATTTGGGTTGTTTTTATTTTTAATGTCTCACAGAGAAGTACACTACTTCTTATAAATATCAACACCATTGCTCAGACTGCTGTTCATAGGTCATTACTAAATCTGACTTTCCAAAAATAGAATAAGACCAGCCAATCTCAAGACTTTAAAATTTTTTTTCTCTTTGGTAAATAATTTATTTGGTGCTCTCCATCCATTCACTCCAATGCCTTTGCCTTACCCTCATAATCTCCCATAAACACCCTATGATTCTTGTAGCCCATATCTCTCAGGCTTAAAAATGAATTGTGAAGCCTCAGAAGTTTTAAGCATAGATATTCTTTTTGTATGAGTGAGTTCTTTAATTACTTCATGTGGTCTTAACATGTCTTTAAAACTTGAGTGGAAGTAAGAACCATGTCTAAATACCAAATGGAATTAGTAATTCCAGCTCCTTGTGTATTGATTACCATAATTTATACACTTGGTAGAAGAAAGTTTTGCACCATGGCATGAAAAGGGAAATAAATTAATCTATTATCTCTTTCCAAAAATTCTAGTTAATTGAAATGATTATCTGATAGGTTTATGAAGTATTAAGGATATCAATAATTTTGCCATAACATAAAATATAAAGAAGCTACTTATAAGTGATTGGTAGGATGCTATCCTAAAAGTTAAAGACTCAAATTCTAAATAATAATAATACAGAAGTAATATTTTGGTGAATATTTACTCAACTATAGATACTAAAATGGAAACTTGGTATATCTAATTTTAATCTCTCTAAACTTCATTGCATTTTACAAGAAGGATATTGATTTTCAATTATTTTATGCCTGTTTATCAGAAAAAGAGTTTCAATATGGTACCCACTTCACCTTGATATTCTTGGTGCCTAGCACAGTCCCTAATACAGAAAAGACAGTAAGTCAGTAGTTCTCAAACTTTGTTGTACCTTAAAGAGGTCATCTGAATTATTGGTTAAGAAAGAGTTACTAGATATTCAGTGGGTTTTGTGAGACACCCATATATTCATTTTTAAACATAAGATATAGGGAATACCTTTGATATTCAAGCCTATAGATAATACTTTAAGAAATGATGTAGAGGTACCTGAGGGCTCAATTGGTAAAGTGTCTGACTCTTGATTTCGGCTCAGGTCATGATCTTGTGGTTTGTGAGTTCCAGCCTGCATTGGGCTTTATGCTGACAGTATGGTGCCTGCTTGGGATTCTCTTTCACTCTCCCTCTCTCTCAAAATAAATAAACAAATTTTAAAAATGAGTTAAAAAACGGTGTAATAAGAAGAGAGGACAAGATGGCGGAAGAGCAGGGAGCTCTGTAATCCGCGCACGCCCGTATGGATTGAACTAAGAAGGACTGAAGGGATAAAACTTGGATTTGCAAGTGGGGGAAAGAGGAAACAGATGCCAGAAAGAAGACAACCTCAAAGATGCCTGAGTGAGTGACTGTGATCTGGGAAATTAGGGGACGGGCGGTCCCGGTGGTGCAGGGGAAGGAGCCCCCGAGCCCAACACAGGGAGAGCGCGCTGTGCCCCGGAGAGACCAGGGGAAGAGAAAGAGAGACGGAAAACGCACCCAGAACCATCTCTAAGGGAGGAAAAACTCACCCGTCTCCCCATATATATCTGCCGAGCGCCGGGAGAGAAATCCGTCCCACCTGGCTGGCGAGTTCTTCCTTGGGTGCAGCGACAGCGGGAGCCTCGAAAAGCAGCAGCGGCGGCTCCGCGAAAAGGGTAGCCCAAGGCGGCCGGGAGGCCAGCCACCAGCGGGGACGCATCTCATCCCCGGTGACGGTGTTGAACTGCACGGACTGGGATACGGAAGTGAGGCGGAGCTTGGAGAATACAGTTTGGCTCGCCCGCGGCACAGGGAGATCGGACTCAGAAGGGCGGTTGCAACGCTTGGTTCCAGCAAAATTTTGAGGCGGCGCCATACTTCTCCCCGCAACCACCAAGGCGGGGCCTCGGAGAGAGCAGCCCCCGAGACCTGACCTGACG
>CM053575.1:21802648-21922658 GCA_028646485.1 Cryptoprocta ferox
AAAAAAATGGTTTAATAAGTTGGCAAATGCTTGGTTATAATATTGTTTAATAAAGGAACAACAAAGCTTGATAACTAATTCTTACATTTTGAAGAAGACACAAAAAGATCTGAATGAGAAAACTTAAGAACTAAAATGTAGTCATTATTTAAAGGAAGCAAGAAAAAGCTCTGGCAAAAAATGGGAAGGATGCCATTCAGCAGCAGCATATGGGTTGGCATTATACCATCACTATTTATTCCACTACAGTAATTGTCAGCATTTTCCTTCATAGTTTTTTTTTTTTAACCCTGTTAGAAGAAAGCCTTCAGTATTAGTCATAGCCAAAGAGCCAGTGGGTGCTGTCCTTGGGAGCAAGGTGCCTGGCAGCATCAGTGTCAGTCAAGAATGATGCCCCTGCAGTTCCTGAAAAAGGTCAAAAAGAGAAAAGTGACAGTGACTCAGGTTGAGAATAGGAGGATGTGTTCTGTCATGCTCCAAAGAGTCTCGTCCCTGAGGTGACAGGTAATGAGAGAGCATCATTCACAGTGTTTTACCAAGCTCTCAAATTGGATTAGCTTCATCTATGAGAAAGACCTGAGCAGAAAAAAGATATTGAAGCATTTCCTGCTGAAGATGTTAAATGTGTCTTAATTTTTGTCTTGACCTGTCAGAAAAAAACAATTCTGATGTTGTCTCTATTCTTTTAATATAATCTTACTCTTCTTTCTTCTCATGTTTTGCTATAAAGTCATAGTTCTTCAAGGTCTGTGGTGGCCTCTTCAATCATTAAGTGGTAGAATTCGGGCAATACTATCTTGATATTTTTAAACAGCCTAAAAACTGTGAAACAACCCCAGTTTCTGTTAAGATATCAGAATGGCCCCCAAAATGTTGGGAAATCTGTGATATCTGCTTTGAGCACCCTTCTCTTTCATGACCTTGGTAGAATCCTTTCTTCTTCTGGCTGGCTTCTGACCCTACTAGAGCCTAAAACCTCTGCCATTACCCCAAATATTCTATGTCCATTTCTTAGTCCAGATCATTTGAATAACCATTTATTAAACATCAATTGTAAGCCAGGCATCAGTCTTACAACACAAACAAGACAGACTCTGGCCTCAAGAAACTTATAGTTTAGAGGGAGTTACAAGCATCCAGACATATAATAAACTGCACATTAAATCTTCTAATAACAAAAACTGCATGGTGTTATTATAGAAGAAAGAATATGTACCAGAAATTCTGTTCAGTTAAAAAAAAAAAAAAAGGAAAAGGAAACCCATGTTGGCTTACGAGAAGAGAAATTAATGGGGTGCCTGGGTGGTTCAATTGGTTAAGCATCGGACTCTTGATTTCAGCTCAGGTCATGATCTCATGGTTTGTGAGATCAAGCTCTATGTTGGGCTTTGTGATAACAGTGCAGAAACTGCTTGGGATTCTCTATCTCCCTCTCTCTTTTCTCCTCCCTGACTCATGCTGCCCACCCTCTCTCTCAAAATAAATAAACTTTAAAAATAAAAAAGGAAATTTATTGAATCACATAAGACAAAAGTTCCAGCATGGATTTGTAAGAAGTTCTTATGTTACACCAGGACATATAACTCTCTCTGTAATGTCATTTAACTTCAACTGCATTGCCTCTGACTTTAAAATGGAAGTCCTTCGTGGCAGCAAAATGGCTTCCAGTAGCTCTGGAGCTATTTCCCTTCTGCTACAAATCATTCAATAAGATGAAAATATTTCAATTCCAGAATTCTGAGAAAGTCTTGATATTCATATTGTTCAGAATTAATTAATCAGATACCCACATTTGAATCAATTGCAGGGAATGTGTTACATTGATTGGCTTTGGTGTGAATCATATGCTCCTATCCATAAGCTGGGAACAGTTTCACAGGTAGACTTTGTAGACTGAAAAGGTATTGTCATATATTCTTGAACAAAAACTATGGATGTTGACATCAGAAGAGGAAAATGGATTTTGAAGAGATCACAGAAAGCACAGTCCCCTAACTCAGACTAGAAGGTTTCAGAACAGAGGAATTCAATTATGACTTTTGAAACATGTTTCAAGGTGCAGAAGAAAAATAATATCAGGCAAAAAGGACTTGACTACGATATATGAACAAACCACCTCTAAATCTCAGTAGCTTAGGGGGAAAAAAAAGTACAACAGAAGCAAAAACTTTATTTCTTACTTAGACAACATCTCTTGTGGGTCTGGTAAATTCTCCAGAACGGTAATATATCATGAGGTTGCTCAGATTATAGGTGGCATTGATCTTACTGAAACTCCATTTCAATATTTGCCTTCACAGGAGGTCTGGAGGGCATAGAACTGTCAGTCAAAAGTCCCATTTAATCACCACTAAATCAATCGATCATTTCTGTCCACAACACACTGAATGGAACGAAACAGATGCCACACAGAAATATATAATCCTCTCATGTCAGTTAAATGGCCAGAATGTACCCACAACCCATTGACCAGAACTAGTTGCCTGGCCATATCCAAACACAAGGGAATGTAGAGAGTCAAATCATCTCCTGTGCCTAGAAAGAAAGGAAACCTAGGCCCAAGTGATCATTCAAAGCCATTACAACAGTTTAGAGCCATCTTGGAGAGGGAACAGCTGGAATGGAGACCTGGAGATGTAAAAACCATATAATGAGTTCTAGAAGCTACATAAATCCTGGAACTTTGGGAATGATAAACACTGACAGAGAATGTAGGAGAAGAGGGCCTAGAGTTGTATGTATATAAACCAGGTCATGAAGCAATTTTCACATCAGATAGTGCTTTCTTCTTGAAATCTTTCCTAATTTACTCTGAATTTGACAAGCATTTTAACTTTCAGCACTCCCCCCCATTCTACATGCCTGTTTAAACATTTGCCAACAAAGTTAAAAGTTACTGTTATAAATTGAATGTTTGTGCCCCCCTTTATTTATATGTTGCAACCCTAACCCTTTGTGTGATGGCATTAGGAGGTGGGGCCTTCAGGAATAATTAGGTCATGCGGGTGGAGCCCTCATGAATGGGAATGTGCCCTTAAAAGAAGAGATACCAGAGCTTGCTCTGTCTCTCCGTGCTTTCAGCCATGTGAGCACAAAGCAAAAAAGAGTCATCAGCAAACCCAGAAGCAGGTTCTTACCAGAAAAGAATCTGTCAGCACCTTGATCTTATACTCCTCAGCCTTCAGAACTGTGAGAAGTACACATTTATTGCAAGCCATCCATTCTATGGTAGTTTTTTATAGCAAATTGAGCTGATTGACAGTTGCCTGAGGGTGTGGCCATGACTTGCTCTCCCTGATACTTCAAGTATGTGCACTAGAAATGCGCGTACCTTTAAACAATGGGCAATTCTGACTTGTATCCATTCAATTCAGAAGTTGTTGAAAAACCAGGTACCATGTATTCATCACAGTAGAATGGCTTCAGAGGTATTGACATCCTGATTCTAGGGCCCATATGAAGTTCCAAAAGTCTTTATCACTTCATTGGCTGGGTAACTATATTTTCCAGGGCTGTCAGCCAGGCACATGGACCAGGATCACAATTCACTTTAAAATGTCAAAAAAGGTGAAACTTCAGAGATAAGTGCTAAGAATAAAAGGACATATTTGATTATATTTTGAACTTGCTTAAAATTTTGTGGAGGAATCGAAATTTACCTACTGAGAATGACCTTTTTAAAGGTCCACTCATCCACTAAAGAAGATTCAGAATATTTAACTTTCTAGAAGAATGCAGGCAGTTAACAGGAAAAAGGAATGCAAGAAAGAAGTAAATATGGTTTATGTGTAAGTTTTCCTAAAAGTGAAGAGATCTCCAGAAAGCCTTTTTGGTTGATGTCTAAATCAGGACAATGGCTGTAAAATATGTACAAGTCATTAGTTCTGAGGGCCTGCATTTCTACATCTCCACAAGAAAGATGTAGGAATAGACCATTTCTAACATAGGTATTTATAAAGGCATACATTTTCCTTTCCAAGTTTAATATTTTCTGAGCACTAACATTAATATGGTTTGATTTGATTCTGAGATTACCTAAACACTTCTAGCAAAGGGTTTTTTAAATTTTTTTTCTTTTATATGTCTTTATTTTATTTTGAAAGAGAGAGAGAGAGTGAGCGGGGGAAGGGCAGAGAGCGAGGGAGACACAGAATCTGAAGCAGGCTCCAGGCTCTGAGCTGTCAGCACAGAGCCCGATGCAGGGCTCGAACCCACGGATTGTGAGATCATGACCTGAGGTGAAGTCAGATGCTTACTGAGAAGAAATTTTCAGGGGCGTCTGTGTGGCTCAGTCAGTTGAGCGTCCAACTTCAGCTCAGGTCATGATCTGACTGCTTGTGATTTTGAGCCCTGCGTAAGGCTCTGTGTTGAGCTCAGAGTCCAGAGCCTGCCTCGGTTTCCGTCTTTGTCTCTATCTACCCCTCCCCTACTCGCTTGCTCTCTTTCTCTCTCAAATACAAAATTAAAAAGAAAAAAATTTAATTAAAAAAAGAAAAATTTTCAGAAAGCCTCTGGATAGCCCTTTCCTGCTGCCTGAGTAGTGGTCAGTATTTTGGATATATTTAGAAGGGTGTTTGTATAATTTGAATACATCCTAGGGTTTCACTAGACTTGGTTCCTTCATGGTATCATTCCAAAATTCATGATCCACTGAACAAAAATAATCACAAGGCACTTCTTAACATTATTTGTCTCTGAGCACATTAAGGGGTACATTAGCAAAGCAGAGTAACAATTCTTAAAAATTTTGTTTCTCAGGCCCAGGTTGATCATAATCCATGGTTGCTCCAGGGATTCTCCCAAAAAACAAAACAAAAAAAATGAAAAAAAAAAAAAAAGAAAAAACAAACACACACAAAACAAAACAAAACACTTCTAGGACAGCCTCCTGACTTTCCTATTTCTTTATCATTTCATGCGATGTTCTAGCTACATTATTTCCTTGATTGAATGGGCTACCAGGAGCCCATTGGAATGATGGTACCTGGATATTCCCGGGTGGTTAAATTCCTGGTCCTCCCTTTTTCCTCATGGGCAGCAGTGTACAGGATGTCTTGAGAAGAAAAACACTTTCCTCTCATTTTTCTCTTGAAAATTTCCTGGCAAAAATTTCTGATCACACACACACACACAAAAACAGATACAATCTTTATCATAGGTTCCTCTACCGAATAGCAAATTCTCCTCTTGCTTTTCTATTTGTAGTACTAGACTAGGGGTAATTTCCTTTGAGCAGTTCTGGGAACATAGGGTTAGGGTGGCTTTTTCTGTCAGGTAACCCCCTCACATGAACTTGGAAAGGGAAAATGGAAATGTGCCCATGCACAGGTTTAATCCCTGCTCACAGCTAATAACTAAGGGAAGTGAAGAGAGATGGTATATGAGGCCAACCATCCCTTAATTATTGATCATGTCCACGGTTGAAATAGTCATGAGAGTATCTTGCATCCCCCAAATTCTGGGGAGTTCAATTTTGATTATTTCTCACCCTACCAAAAGTATTGTGTAAAAGCTTTTCCAATCTGAATTAGAAAGAACATTTTTCTCATTCCTAGATGCCTATAAATTCAACACACAGATTATAGACAAATTCCACTCACCCAAATACATCTCCTAGGAAGTGAGTCCTATATGGAAATGGAAATAGTTTTGTTATTACATCTTTGAGTCCATAATGACTTTTGTAAGCTTTTGTCTACATATTGGGCTGTATGAGCTTCGAAGAATATCTAATGCTCAATTATGCTAATAGCAAATTTTAACCATAATTTGAAATCTTTGTGCTTGACCTTCCACGTTACTCTCTGTAAATCTCTCGAGAATCTACTGTGAGGGAGTGTTCTAAACCATTGTTGTGAAGGTATTAATATATGCCAAAACATTTTTCCCTTCAGTCCTCAGAGAAAGCAGGTAAACTCTAAGGTAGCTTTTAGCTAAAGGAAACTTTGCTGCTTTGAGCGGATACAACCTTGTCCACGTACTCTAGTGACTGTACAAGGATTATTACTATTTGTCCTATGAAATGCACAAAGGTGATGCACTGATCCATAGTAACAGTTCTAAATCTACTTAATTGTAAGTCCCACTGTAATATGCAAATTTCCAGCATATTTAGTCTTCCCTAGAAAAGAACAGTGGACTTGAACTAATTTAAGTAGATATTTTTAAAGTTTTAATTTATTTTGAGAGAGAGAGAAAGAGAGACAGCGAGCGAGTGAGCAAGCGTACAAGCACGAGTAGTGGAGGGAAAGAGAAAGATGGAGGGAGAGAATTCCAGCAGCACAGAGCCTGATTTGGGGCTTGAACCTGCAAACTGAGAGATCACAACCTGAGCAGAAACCAAGAGTTGGATGCTTAACCGACTTACCCACCCAGGAGCCCCTACTTTAAATAGATTTTTAATTGTCTTCTCATGCCTTCCAAATAGAACATGAATTTTGATGAATATGAATATTGAAAGAGATTGCCACTTTATAAGTTCTCATGATTATTAAAAAAAACTCTTAATGAAATTAACTTAGTTTTCCTTTTCCACAAAATCATCTAATCACAAAGTGTATATTTTTGCTAGTATTCTAATCCTGACTTAGTGTTTGTCTCTACATAGTCTTCAACATTTTACCCCAAGAATATAAAGACTTATGTAAAATTGAAACTTTATATCATAATTAAAGCAATATAGGCAAAAATGCCTCAACTAGGTACTATACCTTAGACATTGAATTCTAAACAGACCCTAAAATGTAAATTAAACCACTATGAGCCAACTTCCTGTTCCCTTCTTTACCCAATCTCTTCTTGTGGTCCCATTGGAAGAAGCAGAGTCCAAAAACCAAAAGAATTTAAAAGTGGTTAGTGATTTCCTGGGCACCTGGGTGGCTCAGTTGGTTAAGCATCTGACTTCAGCTCATGTCATGATCTCAAGGGTCATAAGTTCCAGCCCTGCTTCAGGCTCTGTGCTGACAGTGTGGAGCATGCTTGGGATTCCCTCTCCTTCCCTCTCTCTGCCCCTCCTCCACTTTCACGCACTCTCTCCTCAATTAATAAATAAACTTTTTTTTTTAAAGTGTTTAGTGATTTTTAATATTAACTGGAGCTTTAAACATCATTGAACGTTGACCAATTTATAACCTACAGAAATATTATTTTTTTAGTATCTTCTTTTTTCCCTTCTAGGATATTCTAGAACTACATAGCCTCTCAGAAGCTTTTTTAGCTCTCATGAATAAAAAATAAAAATACAAAAGTAAATTAAATTCCCCCTCTATCCACTATCTATGTATTGTAATTTATTTTCTTTCTTTCTTTCTTTCTTTCTTTCTTTCTTTCTTTCTTTCTTTCTTTCTTTCTTTCTTTCAAGAGCATGCACACAAGTGGAGAAGGGGCAGAGAGAGAGGAGAAAAGCGAGCATGCCAAGCAGACTCTGCATATTCAGCACAGAGCCCAGTGCAGGACTCAAACCTTAAGATCATGACCTGAACAGAAACCAAGAGTTGGTCATTCAACCAATGGAGCCACCCAGAATTTTCTCTTTTGCTTTCACTGCTATACTTTCTTCTATCATGTGTGGACCAGAATTTCTGCCACTATGAATGTCCATGCCATGTTGTCTCAGATGGTGGGAGGATATAGAAGGTCCATGTTTTGTGATTTTCACTTAATTAAAAAAAATCAAAAGGTCTTTGGTAGTAAAGCTCTGTTTTTGCTCAGTTTGCTTGCTTGGAATGAAGGTCTTCTATAGAATATCTAGTCAATAAAACTATCTTTGGGTATATATTAAGATAAATAGGGATCATTATGAGGGAAGTTGAAAATGGAGTCTGAAAAAAAAAAAGAAAAAAGAAAATTACTGGAAATAAAAGAGTGAGCATAAAGGATAGGTGTGTGGTATTTCAGCATGCTTTGAAACTTCAGAAGATAATGATGCAATTTAACACAATCTACCTAATAGTGAAAAATGATAAATCTGGTTAGAAAATTACTATTTAAGGAATACTCCATCCCAAGCATTATACCAGATAATATATTTTATCTCACTTATTCCTGTCAACCATCTTAGAGTAGGTAAGTCTGGATTTCACAGTGGGGGAGATGGATTCTCAGAGACTTGCTGGAAGCTACACAATCTGTAATTGGCAGAGTCAGAATGCTTGGATCTTTTTTTTTGAATAAGTTATATTATTTAATCTTTCCCACAAGTCTCTGAGGTCAATGTCATTTGCAACTTACCACTGGTTAAACCCACACCAGAGTGTTGGGAGTCAGCCATGTAAAAGCATCATAGCAGTACATTAATCTTTGTATTGAAACCTTACTTTTTTTTAGACCACTCCAGTATCATGGATCTTATATACATGTAATTATTTGTATTTATGTATGTGTGTATATATATATATACACGTGTGTGTGTAAATTTATATACATATATATGTATATAAAGTATACATACATAAAATACATATTTATAGAGCATATATGCAGATATCCACATATGTATACAAACTATATATATATATAACATAAATATGATCCACTTAAACAAAACGTTTAGTTCAAAAACAAAATTATACTCTAACCCTGTATTTTTTTTGAGTAAATATTTTACTTTAAAACCATGTGTGTGTTTAGCCTGGGTGGCTCAGTCAGTCGAGCATCTGACTTCAGCTCAGGTCATGATCTCATGATTTGTGAATTTGAGCCCCTGTCGGACTTTGTGCTGATAGCGCAGAGCCTGCTTTTGTCTTCCTCTCTCTCTGCCCCTCCCCCGCTAGTTCTCTCTTTCTCCTCTCTCCCTCCCCCTCTCTCTCTAAAATAAATATTAAATTTTTTTTTAAAACTATGTGTGTTTATATCTAGGAGTATAAGCTTTATATATTTATATATAAAGTATATTCATGTACACACGCATATACATATGCACATATACAAATGAATATATTTCCAAGTCATTGAACAAAGATAAATTAATATCAAAAGCATTTATTCTATTACGTATTGTTGGACATTAAGGATAGGGTATTTGAACTCTATTTGGATTCCAGTATTTTTACTACTATGTGGAATATTAAAGCAAAGCTCCTTCTGGAAAAACAAATCCACTGCTTTAAAAGTTGAATTTCTGAATAACATTTTAAAGATTTAGATATCAATTATTAAACTTTCATAAAATAATATCAAACCACTAATAGGTGGTTTTCCCACTCTTGCCAAATTTGGTTAATATTTTCAAATATAATGATATGCCATGTGACTCAGTGAAAAGTTTATATGAGTATTTGGCAATTTATATTATGGTTTTTACTTGGATTTAATACGTTCTGTTTTTCATTGGTTGTTTACAGGTAATAACTCCCTTGCAGATACCCTCAAGTCCTTTGCTCATTTTTGTCTTCCTTGTTGTTTTCTTGGTCTAGAAAACCCCAAGATTAACTCAATGTAATCGTGTCTCCTCTGGGTCTACAACTGAACATGGCTGGAAAAGCAAATATGCTTACTCTCACTTTCAATGTATGACCACTAAGAACTGTGAGCCTTTAGCACAGCTTGACAATTTCACTCTATGGTTCTAGCCTAGTCACCCTTCCTCTTCTGGATGAGTTTCACACCTTGTCCCTACACATATCTCCAGAACCCTTTCGTATTCACTGTTTCCCCATACTCAACTCCATCATGGTGTCTTCATACCACTGTCCCTGAAACCCACTGAGCACATTCTATCTCAGCAACTGCATTTATTTATGTCTTCTGCCTGGGCAGTACTTTGCCCACATGACTCAATGACTTACTACATTCAGTGAAGCTTTTTCTGATCATCCCATGCAAATTAACCATTCCTAAATCCTGCTTTATATACATACAGATGTATATCTTAATGCCCATAATCTGCTTTATTATTCAGCATTATATTCATGTCACACTTGGGTGCTTATTTCATTTCCCCCTACTAGAATATACACTCAGAAGTCATGGGTTCTACCATGTTCATTAGTCTATTGCTGAGTTTAGAACAGTGCCTAGATTGTAACAGGCAGAGTATAAATATGTAATGGATATTCAATCAATTATGTTGTATTTCTTTTGCCAACTGCCTATTCACCTGTCTGCGTTTTTTCATTTGTTAAATATTTTTTAAAAAATATTTATTATGAGAGAGAGAGAGAGAGCGCGCACACACACGCACAAGTGCATGTACATGAACACCAATAAGCAGGGGGCAGAAAGAGAGGGAAAGGGGGAATTGCAAGCAGGCTCCACACTGTCAGTGTGGAGCAGAGCATGAATCCAGGCTCCATCTCACAAACTGTGAGATCATGATCTGAGCTGAAATCAAGAGTCAGATGCTTAACCAACTGAGCCACTCAAGAGCCCCATTTCTTAAACTTTTTCTGATAGTTTTCTGGAGTTTTATACTAAAGATAACTAATATTTTGCTAAATAGTGTTAAATTTCCCAGGGTGCTGATGAACTTTGATTATGTTTTGTGATATGATAATGACACTGATATTTTAGATTTTTAGTTTTTACAAGTGTGTAGTTGACTTAGCTTCTGTGATTCCATCTTTAGAAAAGCTTTTTCTTTTCCGAGATGACATAATTACTCCTCCTTATTTATGTTTTACTTTTAAGATTGTACTCCACATTTAAATATTGAATGGTGATTCTTTGGTTTACAGTATGGAGTAGGAAATTTTTTATTTTTCAACAGAGTAAATTACTCAGTACTGTATATATTCTCTTTCCATACTTTGAAATATCACCTTTACCACATTTTAGATTCTTATATATTTTGGGGTCTGCCACAATCATTTCTATTCTTTTGATTATATATTTTCTATTCCTACAGATGTACAAGTCTTCTCAATATTCTAAATGTATAATGTTTTAGTAACTTAGGATGGAAACTCAGGATACTTGTCGCTCAAATGTATTTTATATATAATACTTTAAATAAATTGATGTATTTAAAAGTGATAATTCTTCCTGAGAAGATTTAAAATAATTAAGTTCTCCTCAAACTACCCTTAAGAAATCTGGGTATTTTGCTCTTTACATTTGTTAATTACTTTGGTGAAGATGGATATCTTTTTAACATTATAGTACCCTATTTAGAAATATGGCATTCTTTGGGGGAACCTGGGTGGCTCAGTTGGTTAAGCATCCAACTTTGGCTCAGATCATGATCTCACTGCTTGTAAGTCTGAGCCCCATGTTGGGCTCTGTGCTAACAGTTGGGAGCCTGGAGCCTGCTTCAGATTCTGTGTCTTCTTCTCTCTCTGCCCTCTCCCATTTGTTCTCTCTCTCTCTCTCTCTCTCTCTCACTCTCTCAAAAAGAAATAAACATTAAAAAATATATTAAAAAAGAAATATGGCATGCTTTTACATTTCCAAGGTATTAAGCAATATTTTGCCCTTTAAATTTTAGTATTAAATTTTTACTTACATAAAAATATGATCATGAAACATAAAATAATAATAAATTACTTAGAAAAAAGAAACTGGAAACTAAGTGTAGCTTAAAACCTTTTTTTTTCCCCCCATAATAAGTGATATAAAGTCCTAACCACTCCCCAGGGGTGAACACATGTACTATTTCTCAGTGTAGCATTCTAAATTTTCTTGTATGTTTAAATAAATATGAGTACACAGTTACAGAGCAGATTATCAAAGCATTTTATGACTTACTTTTAAACTTGAAGTAGATTTTTTTAATGCTTATTTTTTAGAGAGAGAGAGAGAGAGAGAGAGAGACAGGCAGAGAGAGAATGGGACAGAGGATCTGAAGCGAGCTCTATGTTGACAGCAAAAAGACTGATGTGGGGTTCAGACTCATGACCCATGAGATCATGACCTGAGCTGAAGTCAGATGCTTAACCAAATGAAGTTGATTTTTATAGACAATGGGAATGATTGCAAATCACTGCTTATATTTCTATATCATATGTCTAATATTCAGTTGTATATATCAATGGTTCTCAACTCTAGTTGCACATTACAATTCTTTGGGAAGCTTTAAATAAAAAATACTAAGGTCCAGGCCCTGATGATATTAGTGGGTGGCAAGCCTTAAACACCAATACTTTTAAAAACATTTTAGGTGATTCTAATGTGTATGTAGGGTTGGTAGCTGCTAATATATGTGAAATATGATTTCTTAATCAGTTTTCTACTATTGGGTCCAATTTGGGTCCAGTTGGGCTGATATTGCTGAAGTAACACCCCAATGCCTTCCCAGATTGCGCTACATAAGATCATCTCTTGCTTATGCTCTGTGTAACACAAGGGGGTAGACGAGAGGTTGTGGTTGTCATTAAGTTTGTTCACAAATACTTTGTGCTCTTTTCCCAGGCAGAGGGCAAAATTCTATTATCTCCTCCCCCTTGCATTCAGGCATAGCCATATAAGTTGCTCTGACCAAACCAAAGTGAACAGAAAATGTATGAGCCAGTCAGCACTTCTCTGTGCTCTCTTTTCCCTCTTTCATGATTATAAGAAATATAATAGGTAGAATCCAGCTCCATCAGTCCAGGTGCCAATGTAAGGATGTTTAGAACATGGCTTAGGGTCCCTAGTCAGCCTATGATATTTCATATGAGTGAGATGAGAAATAACTCTTTATTGGGCTATGCTATGGAAGGTCTGGGGGTGTTTTATTATCACAGCAAAATCTACCCTATTATGACTAAAGAGGGAGATCTGCTAACTGCAGGTAGTCAGAAACCCATGCTGAAAAAGCTTCATCTCAACTTGACTGTCACCAATTAATCAACAGCAAATGGTGGATAGGCTGAATTAGCCACTGCCACCTTTTGTTTTTTTAAGTTTATACCTAGGAATAACAGAAGCCATTTATAATCTATATCACCGACCAACGAACAAGCTAATCCCAAAAAAGTTTTGAATCTATGATGTACTTGGAATATAGGGAGCCCAATGTATTTTCTTAGCAACATTTAAAAGTAGGAGCCACAATACCAGTATCTTTCCTTTATGCAAGAGGACAGCAAAGGAAGAATCTACATATTTATATTTACATGTTTAAATCTTGACCTTAACAGAAGTAGGTTTTCATTTGGAGATGTCAAGTGTTCCAGCACCTGATGGCAAGTTGGTGGGGGGAAAAAAATACAAGGCATTAGGGGTTATCCTTTTTCTTTTAGGAACTAGCAAACAGTTGTCAGTAATGAGTTGCCTAAAAATTAAGGGTATTGCATAGGTTTTGATTATCTACAGTGGAAATGTAACATAAAGGAGGTCAACATGTTTGGATTGTAGGGCCTAGAAAACTTATGCTCAAATCCAAACTCCTTGTAGTTATGAGTTAAAAACATTAGGCCAAACAGTTCTCTCCAGAGCTCAGTTTCTCCACAGATGATACTTACCATGATGTAGGGTAGCTCCTACAATTATGTGACATAATATATGTAATACAACAAGTTCATGGTCTGTTCCATAGTAAGGACTCAAAAAATATTCTCCCATTCCTCATGACCCTAATAACCCTCATATACACATAAACAGAAAGTTATTATCACCTCAGAGTTACTTCACAATTCAAAGAACATGAAGTGTATTGCTGTACATTTCAAAAAAAAGGGAAAGAAAATAAATGACCCTACCAAAGTAAATTACCTTGGCAATAGAAGGTCAGGGCACCTGGCAATAAACATCCTACTAGATGCTGGTCTTTCTCCACTTTTTTAATTAAACTGGTTTATTTACAGACATCAAGAATCAACAGAAAATGCAGGCCAATATGTGCAAGAGAGGAAGAAAAGTTTAAATAATAGTTCTTTGGAAGCCGTTGTGACACATTCTAAGTCTCACCAAAGAGGTTGGAACGTCTGCATTTGGATTCTGTTATGCTACAAGGTGTTGAACAGCATATATAGTAGGAGGGGAAGACCATATCTGCTGCTTCTTAAGTATTTTCTCCAAAACAGGCAAAGACACATAAGTGAGAAATACTTTTTTTTCCTCCATGAAATTTTGTTATTTTGTCTTTTGGCTTGTTTGTGACAAGACATTTTTCTTGTCACTTCAAGAATAATTTTTAAAAATAGTTAAAAGCCAGCTGAAACTGATTAACACTGCGTTCAACTTGACTTTTGCAGACTTTCCTATTTGACTCTACATTTCTGAGGCATATTTTCCTTAAACATACAATAAATGCTTACCATTAGTTCTCAAAATCTAGTAAGAAAATATGACTTTGCACAGGTGGAAGTAGGTACTCTAAGGTTATTAGATGCTAGACAGTGATGGTTAATGATCAGACAAGGTAATTGGGCTGCTTTGGATTTCTACCCTTTGTTTTGCCAACATTCTCTCCTGACCATTGTCTTATCTGAGGATATAGATGGCTTATTAACTTTCTTAAAGCATAGTACTTAAAAAAAAGAATCAGTGTATTAGGTTACATGACAAAATTAGTGATCTATATCTCCACCTGCTGGAAATGGGGACCAGACTAAAATTATGAATTATAATAAGAATAAATTAAGAAACTCCAGAGCAGGAAGGGACCTATAAGATCAGGTAACAGTATTTTTTTCTTTTCTTTTTTTTTAAAGGTAACAAAATTGAGGCAGAAAAGTAAACCACAATTTTAGACATAAAGTAAAAAATCAGTTTTGTGAGTTTAGGAGGAAAAAGATAAGTGTTATGACAGCAAAGGCAAGAAAGACTGTTCCACAATGTAAAACATAGTGCTAAGCAGCTGCCTAGAAGGCTGATGGGTGGATTTTTGGAGCAAGAGCAGTGATGGAAAAACACAAATCACTTCAAGAAAATATGTAGATACTGACAGAACACATAGACAAGCACATATATGATTGTCCAGAATTGGAAACTGAAATTGCAATACTGTTGAAATTCTTGATCCTTTGGACATGCTCTTTGCTGTGCTCCTCTCTCTTCTTCTCCCTAGTTAAAAACCATTTAATTTTTGAAGCCTCAAATTGTTCAGAGCATTTGCTGAAAATAAGTATTTACTCTTAAACAACCATAGTACATTTATTAAAATCAGGAATTAAGCATAACCTCCTCTTATCTAATCTGCATTCCATATTTGAATTGAATCAACAATCTCAATTCTTTAGAATTACCTAATTATGTATTCATTTATATGGTTTTTATTTAGTTTTATTTACTGAAGTTTTTACAGTCTAGAGTCAAGTCTTCCTTGTTGGGTGAAATAAGCAAATAATGTTTATGGCACAATCAAGTTAAAAAGATGATAAATAAATTATTAAATAATTTGCCAAGGAAATTATATAAATTATGCCATCTAATAAAAAAATGTATTACAAAGGGAAATATTTGCTTGTAGGAAAGTGGAGACATTTGAGACCACTCTCCTATGGTCACAAAAGCGAATGACCCAGAAATTTGACTCAAATTTATCTTATTTCTCAAGTCTGGTCAGAGTTTACTCAACTAGAAAAGGAGATCTGCAGTTCCAACCAAACTTGGGGAGTGCCATTTGGCTTATGTAGCCTCTGGATCTCCCTGGGAAACATGGTGTTTCCTGCTGCTAAATGCTATTTCTTTGTAACTTATGAATGCTGTCTTATTAAAAGTGCTCTGTTTCAGAAAAGGCTAGTTCCTTAGTTCCTCATTAACTAAGTAGGCAGAAAACTGGATATATTACAACTCAAAAGCAAGGAATCTCACTTTCACATAGGTAAGCTTAGATTTTGCATTTGAGGCAACAAGGTTTGGAGTATCTGAGCTGGTGAGAGGTAATTAGTTGTTTTTAATTCATGAAAGACACCAATGATAATGTAATAGTGGGATGGAGGTTGTGGTAGGTAGACTTCCAAGATGGTCTCTAGTGAGTGATACCCTCCTTATGGATTTAACATGCTGTGGAATCCCTCCATTTGAGTGTGGGCTAAACCTAGTGACTTGTTTCTAGCCAGCAAAATATAACACAGGTGCTGAGATGCCACTTCCATGATTTGGTCACAAAAGATTATAACTTCTTTCTTGATGGCAAATTCCCTCTATTGTCATTTTGCTTATCCACTTTGATAAAGAAAGCTGTGATTAGGGAGAAGTCACCATGGAAAGAGACTGAGGCTGGTCTCCAGCCAACAGCCATCAGGAACCCAATGTCCAATAGCCCTTGAGGAACTCAATCCTGCCAACTTCCACCTAAATGTGCTTGATGCCTATGTTTCTCCAGTTGAGCCTTCAGATGAGACCACAGACCCTAGGCTGACATTGATTACAGCCTCATGAGAGATTATGAGGCAGAAGCTCCAGATAAACTGCATCCACATTTTCAGTTCAAAGAATTCTGGAGATAATAAATATATGTTGCTTTAGGCCACTAAATTTGGGGTAATTTGTTATGCAGAAATAGATAACTAGTACAGAAGAATTTACTGATAATGGAACTATTAGTCAGCAGTACCAGAATTGTCTTTCTCTAGATTGATTATGTATCAGGTCCAATCTCAACCATCCACAAAACCTGATGCGGATTCAAGAGTTATTGAAAACTTGAGGTGCCAGCGTGGCTCAGTTGGTTAAGTGTCTGATTCTTGATCGCAGCTCAGGTCATGATCTCATGGTTCGTGGTTCGACCCCCGCATCTGACTTAGGGCTGACAGCATGGAGCCTGCTTGGGATTCTGTCTCTCCCTTCCTCTCTCTCTCTCTGCCCCTCCCCTGCTCATATTCTCTCTCAAAATAAATAAATAAATGTAAAAAAAGAGTTAATGAAAACCACTTTCAATGATCTTTTGCATCTCTCTTACAAATGTGATATTTCTTTCCTGTCATCTCCATTTTGCAGCCTAAACTGAAGAAAGCACATAAAGACTTTAAAAAGGAGGAAGACTGAAAACTGAAATAAAATGCAAAAGCATCAGTTCAAAGAAAGGATATCCTGTGTTATTGCCTGGAACCATGGAAACGCTAACTCTACTATTTGGGGTTCTTTCCAATATAATTTTGCCATGAATTATAACTGGAGGGCATTACAAAAGAAAATTTTGAGTCAACTTACATTACTAATTTTGGAACACATTCTTTATGTAAAGTGAATTGAAAAATTACTTTTAAACAATAGACAATTATATTAACTCTTATTGGTTTGTGCATAATTGAGAAAGTGCATAACAAAAGACATGAGTTTTGTCAAAGAAAAATTGAAGCAAGTTAAATATTTGATTGTAGAATATTTTTCCACTTTTTTGGGTATTAGATCAGTTTAACCTTTTATAGGAAGTGTTATAGTCAATGAGATCTTATGTTTAGTAGGGTTATCTAATTGAATTGCATACCCCCATCAGAATTTCATTGCAGTTTGCCCTACCAATCTAACTTGACACAACATTTTTAAGCTTCCATTGATTGCTTCCTTTATTTCAGAATTCCATATATCCTTAAATATATTAATATTCATTATGATTACTTTAAAACAATGCACTTTTGTATTGATTCCCCACAATAACCCTCTCAACAACTCTGTGAAGTAGGATTATTGATTTCAATTTATATATAAATTGCCATACAGGGGCACATAGAGGATAAATAACTTTCAAGGTCAAATGATAAAGGATAAATTCATACACAGGCAATCTAGTCTCAAAGTGCGTCCACCCAAGCTTGATGTCATTCTGTCTACTGTGTATACACTGAACACTGATTTTGTTTTATCTATATTGCTTTCGTTCTCTCTCTTCTCCTCCCCCTTCCATCCCCCTCCCTCCCTTTGGTGGTTGCAAACTTTGTAAGTAAATTTTACTTTACTCATTTTTTCTGGTTCTTTCAGACACACAGTCCCTACCACTAATGAATAAACATAATTTTACAGAGGTTTCCACCTCCAGCAATACTCATGCTATTTACTTATCTGATATCTACCATTAACTAGAATTTTAAGATATTTTAACTACAAGCAGAACTTGGACTGAGTTCATGTGGAAGATACCAGTTTGGGGTTGCCTCATCTGTATCCTGTTTTTCTGGCTTCTGAACAAGAAACATGTTTTGTTATCGATGAGATCTAACTATTTGCCCTATATCCTTGACACAATTAATGTAGCTTTGCTTTATTAGAAATTATATTCTTTTTAGCCACTCAACCAAAATGCCTTGCCCAGTAAAGCCCAATCAGTAGGTTGTTGTCATAATGTAAGTTTCAAAATCACCACTCCATCTAACATCATATTATAAATAGGTCCAAGGCACAATCAAGAGATTTATAAAAACCCAATCATTTCATCAGTTACTCCTGGTAACTTCTAAGATGAGGTTTATTTCTTCTCTTACATCATCCTAACATAGATCTTAAGTTATCAGAAGGTTTGGAAAATCAGCATGTAAACTAAGCTCTAGTTCTCCCCCCGTAACTATCTCCTGAGCATAATAAGGCTGGTATTATGAGTGCTTGTAATCAAGAAGTTGGCTCTGGAGGGCATTTCAAGTTTTTGAGCATCTGCTTTATTTAGCTGCTCATAGAGTGTCATGTTAGCATTAGCACTTTTACCCATTTATAAGGAAGATTTTTTTCATTAAAATCATAATTGTGCTTCATCCGTCTTCTGTTTTTAGTCATATTATATGGTGATTTATTACCTGAAAAGTATTTACAATATTTTACTGAAAATATTTATGAAATATATAAATAATATCAGACTGGTCAAAACTAAAAACAGTAAATAAATTAAAAAATAACATTAAAAAACTATACAAAAACAACATTTCCCATTTTATTTCCTAATGAAAATAATTCCATGGATTGGTGAAATTAAAAGATCTGCTTCTTGGTTTTGTTGGATACTTTTTTCCCCTGTAGCAAATAAAATATCTCATTTTAAAATGAAATATGTCCAAGTCATGTCAACCTAGCAATGAAAAAATATACAAGATACAATAAAATACAGATGATAATGATCATGAAGCTAACCGAGTACTATGACCAATTCTGTCTAGAAGAACAACTTTTTTTTAAAGGATTTAGTCATAGTGATTTAAGATAGGAATGACAGATCCATTTATAAATAGATCTTTTCTCCGGATGTAGCGCCTCTGTGATCAATACAGCTCTTGGTTCAGTCAGTAAATATTAAATGCAGATATAAAGAACAATTATTCTTGTCCACTTTTCTACAATCCCACTTTGACATTACAAAAAGGGTAATTTTGATAGCTATCTGTCAATAATACAGACTTTAAAAGCCTAAATAAAAAAAATAATAAATAAATAAAAGCCTAAATCACTGTAGATGTTTTTAGAATATTGGCCAATAGGCCCTGATCATTTGTTTTCTATGTCATCATATGTATCACCCAAGCCCAAATATCATCACAGAATGACTTGGAAACTATTTATTCAAGCTTTGCTTAAACCATTATTGCCATTTTTAAGGTATATCCTTCATTTCACATATTATATCTCAGAACACATCTATCCCAATGAGTTCATAAACTTCCAGAAGTACTGATAAGTAGTAAAAAGTACAAGGGCGTGGAAAAAGCATGACCTTGGGGGTGAAGCCGACCTTTGTCCTAATTTCAGCTCTTCTCTCTACTAACTGGGCAAGTTATTTCATCTCTGTAGTTATTGGACAGAGTTATCTGTAACCTGAGCTAGTTATTCATTCCTACTGCTATTACTTCTAGGAAGCAGAAAGGTAGTTTGCTCACAAGGAAAATAAAACCAACCGTGCTGTCCTTAAGACTGTCTGAAGATGAGATAAAATAATATAAAGTTCCCTTGTACAGTTCTTAGAACAAAGTAACCATTCAGTACATTTTACCTTTCATTTTTCTTCACCTCCCCAGATCTGTCTAGTACGTTTTGTGACTTTCCCCTATTAAAACTGAAGTCATTGCTTTTATATATATATTATATAAATATATATGTATGTATATTATATACATGTATGTATATATATATATATTTGTTATAAAACAATATTGGATAGCCTTTTGCCAACCCTCAATTAATTTAAATGTTCAAGGAAGAATTTCACTTTGAAAAGCCTTGGACTTCCTAGCTTATCTACTTTTACCACTCATTTGTAGTTTTTATCTGTTAGGAAACAACCAAAAACACATGCTAAGCACAGTTAGAATACTGATGATGTAATTGATGTAAGCATAATTTTCTAAAACAAATTATGCCCCTCCACTCACATCTACCAATCAATTCCTTGGAATTCTACAGTACTGGTTCTACTTTAGGATGAAGTGTGTGTATTTGCTTTAGAAATGACATTTAGCAACATCCCATTTGCCTGATGTATATTAAGAAAGCAAAGATAAGACAGTTCTGCTTCTTTCATATATATCTGGTACAGCTTTCTCAGACATATTAAGCACTAGTCCTGAATTGCAATTTCCAAGACTAGAAATAACAACAGACTTGTATGGCATGAAGAAGAGTACCATTCGTTTTTCAGCTTTTGCAACACTACCAATATGGAATTTACACTGGTATTTGTTCATATCTCTATTTTTCTATTTCTCCTATAAATATGGTCTATGTGGACCTACTTTGTTTTTGTTTAGAGAAAGAGAGAGAGAAAGAGTGAGAGAGCGCGAGCATGAGCAGAGGAGAGGGGTAGAGGGGGGAGGGGGGAGAGAGAGAGAGAGAGAGAGAGAGAGAGAGAGAGAGAGAGAGAGAGAATTTTAAGTAGGCTCCATACTCAGTGCAAGGACCCAACACAGGGCTCAACCCCATGACCCTGGGATCATGACCTGAGCCAAAATCAAGAGCCAGGTACTCAACCAACTGAACCACCCAGGTATTCCTGTATGGACCTACTTTGAAATGTACTTGCATATAATGAAGCTAAAGAATATGATTGAGATAAAATACTACTTTTTTAGATAAAATAAGTCCAAATATTTGGCAAGGCAATGCTAAACTGTATTTTTCTTCCACATTTCAATAGGTGATTTTTCCCACATGTTTACCTTACATTTAGATATGACAGAAAAGCTTTATCAATGATATTGTATATCACCTAAGTTGTTCCTTTAATAAATATTTAACTTAAAAATACATTATTTAAATTTAAAATTCCTGGAAATTATGTTGTAATAGAGTTTGATAAGCTAATGGCCAATGAAGGAATATGCTGTAGGCCCATATATTTGGTTCTTCAATGTTCTTTAGCCACTTAATCAATTGCATCTTTCCCCCTAAGGTACATTTTTGGGAAGAAACAGAAGAAACATTTTTTTCTTCAGTGTCAAAGGAAACTGAATTCACATTTTAGCATCACCAATGCCAACAAATGTCACCCTTCAAGGCTCTTTTTCTCCCTGCTCTTTAGTTTCATTAACTATATACGTTAGTGACGTGGGCGAGGAGGAGACAAACTCTCTCCACATTGGAGGACTCCAGAAGAATTCAAGGATAATTTACACAGTTCCTAGTATAATGTCTTATTTAGAAACAATATTCTACAAATGCTTATGCCTACTTGCTTTTCTAAGGATGTATTGAAATGTCATTTTTTCCTCATCATTTTATGCTAAGAGATTATAGAGAGGGTGATTCTGTTTTGCAAAACCAAACCAAAACAACAACCATATACTCTTTTCAAACTTGAACATTGAAATTAGAGGCACCAACCTTGGATTAAAAAGAGATCATGTACTGTTTGCCAATGCTCCCAACTACCCTTTCAGAACTCATTAAAAAAATTCCATAAAAAAATTCCATAAGATCGATGTGTTTTAAGAAATTAAATTCAACATAATATGACAGCCCTTCTTGCAAACTCTTGGATTTAATTAACCAGTGAAACAAATTTACAGCCAACCTATTTAATGACTGTATCCCAAAGCCTTGCCAAAGCACAGTGCAAACAATAGAGTCTTCCCATAGTGATATCTTGCTTCATATAATTTTTTTTCAGTTCCTCGGGGAATACTCACGAAAGACTTTCTCTGAATTATATTTATTTTTGCTGAAGCATGTCATTATTAAAGTGACTGTACTATTCATTGAGTTCATGAATAGAGCCATCATATATTTATGCATACTCTCAGAAATAGCAGGTGAACCTGAAAACTATAAATATATATTGTCTTAAAAATAACTATATACACAAATGCACAAAAATATTTTGAATATGGAAACTGCCCACCCCAGGCTTACTACATTTGAATTTAGGAATGGTGGAAATAAGTGTTGTCTATGTTAATGCTGAGAATTTCAGTTCTGACAATTAAACTCAGCATTTTGTTTTTTAACAGGAGTGTCCTGAAAAGTAGCCCATATTCCACTGAATGATATAGTACCAGCTACTGATTGCTTTAATTTTGCCATCAAAGAAATTCATCAACATTCCCTAATCCTGTATAGTTCTGTATAGTCTCACCTTGGAATTCACATTTGCACAAAGATATAGTAATTGAATTTAGAGGGATAGGAAAGGGAGTAAAATAAATTGCATGACAATTGAGTGTAGGGATTGAGTAGGAAATGTCTATATGTTATTACATCTTATCTTCTGAAGAAACTTTATATTAGGTAGGCATCATCATTCTATCATTCTGTATATACAAAACAAACACATTCAAAGATGTCAGTAAATGGCCCAAGATCATGTAGCTTATAAGAGGTAGAGACTTGATTTCAATGTGATGTTTCCACATGACTCCAAATATAAATTCTATATGACCTTGATGTTAGGGAAAATAGAAATAGGTAGAAGATGTGGCCTATAACATATAGACACCTACACAGAAAGAAACTGAACATGTAAATTAATACTACTGTATCTGGCTCTTTACCAATACAATTTGTTGTAAAGATTACTAAATAAGTAGACTGTAGGTGTCTAGACTGAGTTTAGAAACATGTCAAAGATTAGCTATAACCTCTTATTTTGGGGGAAGGGGAAATGATAGAGAGACCCAGGGCTCTGAGTTAGACAAAAGTGAATTTATGTTGATATTGCATTATGTGTCCTCAGGTGAATAATTTAACTTCATTGTGTCACTATTTCTTAATACTTAAAATAGAAGGATAGGGGTGACTGGGTGACTTAGTCGTTAAGCATCTAACTCTTGGTTTCGGCTCAGGTCATGATCTCATGGATCATGGGATCAAGCCCCATGTCAGGCTCTGCACTGACAGTGAGAAGCATGTTTGGGATTCTCTCTTTCCCTCTCTCTCTGCCCTTCTCCTGCTTGCTCACTCTCTCTCAGAATTAATAAATAAACTTAAATAAAATAAAATAAAATAGAGGGACAATGCCATGAGAATTGTGTATAGATAGATATCTTTCAGCTATGTGATAAATAAATTAAAGATATTTGCAGTGTCTTACACAATTCATTACACAGAGTAGGTGTTTATATTAGCTCTGTTCACCTTCTATGCTCCTATTAATATTTTGTATAGTTGTTCTTTTCTTTTGGATCCTTTGAGATAGCTACAATTTTTAAATATGATTTTTTTCTCTTGGCAGGCAAAACAGCAATCACCCTTCATCTGACTAAAATGCATATGTGTCATCCAAATATTTATTTGCTTCCAATGACAATGCATTACTGGAAATGGATGATTAGCAAAATAGGAGCCATTTGGAATAATACACCCACATATTATATAAACACCTTTTGTTCCCAAGTATTTGATACATACATTTAATGTGCTAGAGGAAAAAATATATATTCACATATAATTGTTACAACTAAGATGTGCAAGGGAGAAAAATGCCACAAAAACTACTTGCCTTGGAGCTTATGCATTCCCATTCTGTGAATGAGATATGAATAAAAATAAATAAGGTAAGAACATAGATTACATGAGTAGCTAGAATTTATTTATTGGTAAAATAAAAAGTACAGTTCTGTAGTTAAACTACAAATACAGAGAAGGTAGACATGTTTCTAATGAAGTGTGGGATTAACATCTTTCATATCCTAGAGAACCCAGAAATGGACCCACAAATGTATGGCCAACTAATCTTTGACAAAGCAGGAAACAATATCCAATGAAAACAAACAGTCTCTTCAGCAAATGGTGTTGGGAAAACTGGACATCAACATGCAGGAAAATAAACCTGAACCATTTTCTTACACCATACACAAAAATAAATTCAAAATGGGTGAAAGATCTAAATGTAAAATTGGAAGCCATCAACCTCCTAGAGGAGAAAGCAGGAAAAAATCTCTTTGACTTCAGTTGCAGCAACTTCTTATTCAATATGTCTCCAGAGACAAGGGAAACAAAAGCAAAAATGAACTATAGGGACCTCATCAAGATAAAAAGCTTCTGCACTGCAAAGGAAACAATCAGCAAAACTAAAAGGCAACCGACGGAATGGGAGAAGATATTACAAATGACATATCAGATAAAGGGTTAGTATCCAAAAATCTATAAGAGCTCATCAAGCTCAATATCCAAAAGACAAATGATCCAGTGAAGAAATGGGCAAAAGACATGAATAGACACTTCTCCCAAGAAGACATTCAGGTGGCTAACAGACACATAAAAAAACCCTCAATAACACTCATCATCAGGGAAATACAAATCAAAACCACAATAAGCTAACACCTCACACCTGTCAGAATGGCTGAAATTAACAACTCTGGCAACAACAGATGTTGGCAAGGATGCAGAAAAAGAGACACCCTTTTGAACTGCTTGTGGGAATGCAAACTGGTGCAGCCATTCTTAAAAACAGTATGAAGGTTCCTCAAAAAATTAAAAATAAAACTACCCTATGACCCAGCAATTGCACCACTAGGTATTTATCCAAAGGATATAGAATGCTGTTTCAAAAGGGCACATGCACACCAATGTTTATAGCAGCACTATCGACAATAGCCAAAGAATGGAAAGAGCCCAAATGCCCATTGACTAACAAATAGATAAAGAAGATGTGGTATATGTATATTTATACAATGGAATATTACATGGTTATCAAAAAGAATGAAATCTTGTCATTCCAACAACGTGGATGGAACTGGAGTGTATTATGCTAAGCGAAATTAGTCAGGGAAAGACAAATATCATATGACTTCACTCACATGTGGAGATACAAAACAGATGGACATAAGGAATGGGAAGCAAAAATAACATAAAAACAAGGAGGGGAACAAAACAATAGAGACTCTTAAATATATAGAACAAACTGAGGGTTGCTGGGAGGGGTGGTGGGTGGGGGCATGAGCTAAATGGGCAAGGGGCATTAAGGAGGATACTTGTTGGGATGAGCACTGGCTGTTATATGTAGGGGATGAATCACTGGAATCTATTCCTGAAACCATTATTGCACTATATGCTAACTAACTTGGATGTAGATTAAAAATAGTAAATTAAAAAAACATTTTTCAAATCCTTGTCAGTGTTCAAACACTAGTGTTGAGAATGGTTAAGGATGAATGGAGAATCAAATAAACTGGCAAAAATGGAGATCACTGTTGAATATGGAAAGAATAAAAAGAGAAGAATTAGAGTAGCAAAATTAAAAAGATTAGATAGACACATTGAATGAGATCCAGGTGACAACAGAATGTCCTTCACACACTTATGGCTCCTTTTTCTCCCCAAATTGAGACATCCATTAGCAGGTCCCCTCATGGATTGGTTCAGCACTTTTGAAAATTAATACTGACTTGTTTAGATATTAAACAAAAAGGGAAGTTCTGTATCAAAGAGTGTCAGAAATGAAGAACTCTAAGACATAGAAAGATTCCTTTACAGCACAATTACCAAGGGTATTGACTATAGTAAAGCTCATCATTATAATCTAAAAGAATGTGGGTTAATTCTTTCACTGCAGTGCTTATGATGGAAACACAAATGAATATTCTCTGAGACATGCATATTAGACACTTTACTTATAAGCATTACCTATAATTACTATATGTTAGAGCCTGTGTGGTTCTCAGATGATGTTCTGCCCCATGCTGCCCACTTCCAGCTGAGGGTATCTGGAAATGCAAGTGGCAAGTGCCCGTTTTGGTTGTCATAATGCTTGGTGGAGGGATATGGATGTGTATGCAGTTCTCCAACCCACAGATACTGAATGTTCTGGAGTTCCACACATGAAAGAATTGCCTTTGACCCCATGACAGCAGTCCCCCAATTTAAAGATCACTGACTAAACACATATCTAAGGACGCTTTTTTGGCAAAGTCCAACTCAAAATACATTGATATTTGTTAGAGTCTGTTAACTATTTTGTATATACCTCTTAAGCAATGATTGCATACCTCCTAAGCAGTACCACATAAATAATATAAATATTTGGTGTTGAATGGTATGGATTAAAAAATATTACAGAAGGTAGAAGAGAATATTCAGTATACATTAAATGGATGGTATCACAGAAACAATGAACTTCCTAATATCCCTTTCTGATTATGTCAATCCACTTCTCTGAACCTATCATTGTATATTTAATATTTATAGAAAAGGTGAAAATTTCTTAAGCTGATATTTAAGGTCCTCCCCATTTACTCTTGCTGATTTGTCATCTATTCCTTGCCTCCCAGGTTGCCTATGCTCTAATCAATCAGGTCAATGCTTTTCTTACATTGTTCTTTGTGCATTTGCCCACATTGTTCTCTCTGCCTTAAAGACTCTTTGTTGGTCTTCTTTATATGTCTGAACCCAACCTATTTTATCATTTAAATTCCTGTTAAAAAAACAAAAACAAAAACAAGTCTTGGGGCACCTGAGGGGCTCAATGGGTTAAGCGTCCAACTCTTGATTTCAGCTCAGGTCATGACCTCATGAGATTGAGCACCAGTTGGGCTCAGCACTGTTAGTGTGGAGCCTACTTGGGATTTTCAAGCCAACACTTGGGAAATGTCATGCCAACTTCCTTCATATTGCTTTCTAAGAATAGGAAATAATCTCTTTCTTTTCAGAACTTACTACTTTTGTTTTCTGTGGCTTTCTTATAATATTTAGTATTCTCTATGATGTGCTATAATTATTTATGCATGTCTCTTTATTCTCTCTCTAAATTAAAAATACAGAAATGGTTTTATATCTCATTTATCTTAGAGTCTCCATATGCATAGCTGATACCTCATGAATAGTCGCCAAATTAATCACACGGTCTTGAAAAGCAGGCCTAGGGAACCAAATGACTTCTGAAGTCATTGGATTTGAATTTAAAGTTAGAGAAAGACAAATACCATATGATTTCACTAATTGCGAGATTTCAGAAACAAAACAATCATAGGGGAAGGAAAAGAAAGAGGAAAACCAAGAAACAGACGCTTGGCTATAGAGAAGGAACTGATGGTGACCAGAGGAGAGGTGGGTGAACAGATGGATGAAATAGGGGATGAGGGTTAAGGAGGGCACTTATAATGAATGGAAGTGTTGAGTCACTGAACTGTACACCTGAAACTAATATTACACTCTAACTGGAATTTAAATAAAAACAAAACAACAACAAAAACAAAAAGAACTAAAAAGAAAGAGAATTTAAAGGAGTTGTTTTTGAACTCCTGTTATCAACCCGATTATCCAGTTATCACCCTAAGGCATACTATCTAGTCTAGATCTGACCAATTTGCTATGAAGTAAATTTGAAAGTTACTCATCTTCTGTAAGAGCCTTTCAATCTCTTATTCTTGATCACGTGTCATACTCAAAAGACTATCAACCCTGAATCAACCTCCTCATATACTATTTCATAAAAATTTTCTTTCTGTAATTAAACAATTAGTTTTTAGTGTCCTCTGCAGTATTACTAGATTATTCTCAGTTCTTCCTATAAGAATCATCTTCCTACTTGAAAATGCCATAACAGATTCTCTCATTTCTTCAAATAAATTAACAACCCTTACATAACTTTTCTTATACTGATCTACTTTTTAAATCTTTCAATTATCTACACTGCTCCTATAGGCAAATGCACATTCTATTACCTGGGACATAAGGTTCTTAGCCAGAATAACACAGTCTGCAATTGGATTCTGAAAGCTACTGGTTAAAAGCCAATAAATCGAGTAATTGTTTGAGTCCCAAAAATATAGCAAAATAAGTATATTCTGGTAAAACTTCGAAGTCATCATAAAAAAGGACTTAAGGTATTTTTCAAGATTCAATATATTTCTTTTTTCTGACATTTATCTTATCTTTCAGGTATACTAGTCATGTTCTGTTAAACCGGATGCACACATTTCTCCCCTTAATAACTGTTAGTTCTGCATGGCTGAAGCTAAATATCAAAAATGATTGGAGAGAGATGGGATGACAATGTCAGGAAGAATTCTCTAAAAGGTTATGTATTGTGCTTCAAAAATAAAGTAGCAAATTCACTCTTTCTCTCATTAGTAAACCATTCCATCCAGTAGAAGCTGTGCCTTTTGTTCATTAATTGCAGGGTTTGCTCCCTTGCATGAACCTCTTTGCATTTTGTGGATAATGCCAAAAGAAGCAAAAATAAGTTATCTCCTTGGCATCCAATATTGTTTATCTAGGTGTCTGCTTTTTGACGTTTAACAGTGATCTCACTCCCACTAATGATAGGTCACTGAAGCAAAACACATAATATACCCAATCAATATCTTATCATACTCCCTTGATTCAATCTCTTTAAATGCTTGTCTCTGGTATTTGCAACCTCTTGCATGGAAAGAGTGATTTTTGTGGACTCCTAATACAACAAATCACTGTAACTTGATTTTTACCTATTTCTATAATTGGTGATGTATTTACACTTTTGTATTATTATCAACACAAAACGTAAGCCTATCTAGTGGGATGAATTGTACACCCTTAAAACATAAGGCTGAGTCCTACCTCTGGTGCCTATGAATGCAATTTTTTTGGAAAGAGAGTTTTTGCAGATGTAATTAAGTTAAGGGTCTTGAGATGAAATCGTCCCTGGATTTAGGGTGAATCACAAATCCAATGACAGAAAAATAAAGAGTGGAAGAGTTAAGACATAGAGAAACAGATGGAAGACCACGTGAAGACAGAAATCCAGGTTAAGCCAGGATTTCTAGGAACTCACAGAAGCTAGGAGAGAGTCATGGAAAAGATTCTCCCTCAGACACTTCACAGTGAACAAACCCTATTGATATCTTAATTTTGGATTTCTGGCCTTTAGAGCTGTGAGAGAATACATTTCTGTTGTTGTAAGCCATTCTGTCTGTGGCAATTTGTTGTGGGAGTCTTAGGAACAAATAAGAAGTGGAAAATATACATGAAGCGGGAAATTTGCTAAATACAGTAAGCAAAGGAATTAGCATCAAGAAGAGATTTGTTTTAAGAAGACATGTACTTTGAATACTAGCTGGTTACATCTTAGCTCTAAGCTTATTGCTTCAGCTTACTTAGATATGTTATTTAAACCATCCAACTCTCTATTTTTTCTTAAAATTAGAGTTAAAAAATCATCCTTATGGAGTTATTGTGAAGATAAAAGAAAATTATGTAACTGTCTATAATTTTGTAGTTTTATATGCAATATTAAAAACATTTCCTTTCAATGTTTCTTTGAAACACAATGTGAAAACTATACATACAAATTAATATTCTTTTCCTTTAAACCCTCTTAATTTGAGAAAAATAATTGCGAAGTAAACCACTTATCTAAAAGTGAGGCTTTAGCTGAAGTCTTTTCTAGATAGCAAGGCATTTGTGCAGATAAAGATGTTTTTTACTTCTTAGCCACTATTTTTCACATTTGAATATGCTTGAGAGATGATAGAATTATCAAGATTAATTAGTAGTCAGCAGAATAAAGTCATATTTCTTCACATTAGCAATATGTCAGTACCAAAATGCTGAAGCTTTCAGAGAAATTAGATCACAAATGTTTAGTGCTTGTTAGGTCAGACAACTCAACAAACATGTACCATTTTTGTGCGTATGCTGATTTGCAAAATTATAAGAGAGATAGTCAGATGAAGGAGATGAAATTCATTAACTTTGTAAAAAACTCTTTAATTGCAAATTAGATAGGAGTACATCAAATTCAAATTAGAAACAATTAGCTCTTTCTCTCCTAACCAATTAATAATAAGAGAGAGAAGATACTTGAAGGAATCATGATCATCAGGAGCACTCTTTTAGGTAGACCTGGGTATCAGGCATTTCTTTCCATAGAATAATTTCACCACAGCAACAGCAAGAGTAGTGTTGTTTATTCTGGAAGGCATCAGTTAGTCTACCTTGCCAGCACTAGTGACAGATACATACTTCCAATGTATCCTGATATTCCATTTACTTGTGCTCTCTTTGTCTCCCCCTTAGGGGAAATCTTTGAGGGCACATGTTGTAAGCAGTGTCACACTGTGACATTTTGTAGCCCAGAACAAAAGGAAAAATCAGCAATACAAACTCCTTCTTTATTTAGCTAATATTTTGTTCACCATGGACTTTGTGCATTGGTTTTCATTTTTCAAAATGCTGCATTAAACTATTATTTTGAGGGCTAATTTTTTTAGTGCCTCCTTAAATGCCATGCTCCAGAAGAGGACTTCAGATAAAATTTAATGACATTTAGAATGCTTTATATCGGTTAGGGCTACCTGTTGTTATTAACCATATGCATTTTGATAATATAAAAACTTAATATGATGATTGTAAATGTGATTTAAATAGGCTTAGAGGTTCTAAATGAGAATCTAAAATTATGTTCTGCCTAGAGAAGGGACGATAGTAGGATAGTATAGATCATATATCTATTGATAAATTAGTCAGTGCAAGAAACACATACTCATTCTAATCAAACTTGGCTATAGTAAATTTCTTTTAAAAATCATCTGTCCATGTGATTAAAAAAGCAACCTTACAAAGAAAATACGATTTGAGGTTTGCATTTTTATTGTGCACTATAGATTGTACATTATGTTAAAGATACACTGAATGCTAAAAATGGTAAATCCCATGCCAGCCACGGCTAATGACTTTCAGACCATCATACGTAGTGTCTTCTCTCCTAATTCAGTTCTGATCTCTATATTGGCTTTGCTCAGGTCAGAGAAACAAAAGTATATTTTTTAAAAGTGGAACCACATAATCTATAATTAATTGCCTGAGATTAATTTATTTAGCAAAAAATTTTAAGAATATTCTTTATGCAAGTATAGTCCTCACAAAAATGGGTACGATATGATCATAAACAAAATTCCTGGAAATAAGAGTAGTGAAGAGTGGGAGGCAAACATTTATAGGATTATATAAAAAGTAACAATCAAAATTTTTGTCTAGTTTAGAAGAAGGTCTTTAAAATGATTCATGGCCTCAAAATTTCATATCTTAACCTCGTAGTTGAAGAAGGTCTGTAAACTTTCAATCAGAAGAGAAAACCAATCCTGCAATAATGAAAAAAAAATGTTCTAGGCAATAGCTGCAGCTGATTCTACCTAGCACATTTTGACAGAGGGTGAGTTTTCCTTGAGTGCAGCTTTGCATAAATTTGTCCAGTTATTAATAGAGGTGGAAATAGCTATAAATACCATAATATTAATATATTTCTCCTTTAGATTCTGAACTTTCTCAGTTTGTAGGGAGACTGAGAATTTTCTATACTTTTAACATACTACTTCTGGAACTAGAAAGTACACACCAGACTAAGATGTGGATTAACATGGTAGGAAGCAGAAAAATATACCTAGGAAAAATAGAATAGTCTAGACAGAGTCATATTTTGCCTGAAGGTTTTTGCCAATGGTATAATAAGCAGAGACAACAGATTGATTTAAGAACCACATCACATATGTTGACTATCTTGCATCACATATATTATCCATTGTTTCATGACAAGCCAGAACAAAACACAGGGCCTTAAAACAAAAGAAAATATTCTTGTCTTTCACTAGTCTGTGAAATGATTTGGCTCAGCCCTACAGTTTTTCTGCTCCGTGTGATACTGATTGGGCCAGGTCAGTTGACCATGGAATGCCAGGCTATCAAGCCAATCTCAAATTGGCCTGAAATGTTCAAGATGTTTCACTACACGGTTGTTCTCACTGTTGGGTAGGAACTGTGATGGGACTGACAATCAGAGCAAGTTAGTTCTCCATCTGACCATCTTGTATGACTTAGACTTCCTCACAATGTGGCTTTTAGAAAGTGAAAAATGCCTTAAAGCCTGGGTTTCTAGAATGTCACTTCTGCAATATTCTATTGGTTGGAGCCAGTCATAAAAGCCAGCCCTAATTCAAAGGGAGAGTAAATAAGTTCTACCTCTTGATGTGAGTTGTGGTACGAACACAAAGAGATGAGAGTAACTATCATACGATGTCTTTGGAGAACAGCTGCCATATAACTTAAAAATATTTATCCTTATGTCAATAGTTTAATAACCTGAATATAATCCATTTCATAGTGTAGGTACATATTTTCTAAAATCATCTGATAATTTCTCACTCAAAAAGCTGAAATTGGAAACTTCACTGATTATTTTTAAAGAAAGCTACCTAGACCATACAATGTCAGCTAATAAACCTGGTAATGTTAGAAAGGACAAACCAAGTACCTAGTACAAGTGTGGCATATACTACTCATGGAAGTGTATAAATCCAGTCTTTTTCACAGAGTTGCAAGTTGTAGAACTGAAGTTATGAAAAATTTCAAGTACAGAGTTGCCTTCAACACCAGGTAAACATTGTTAAGTTTCTTGATTTCTTGGAACCTTTGTTTCCTCATTTTTTAAAAGATTTTTTAATGTTTATTTTTGAGAAAGAAAGTGAGAAAAAGATGGACAGAGAGAAAGAGGGATAGAGAGAATCCCAAGAAGGCTCCACGCTGCCAGTGTGGAGCCCAATGCAGGGCCCAATCTCACCAACTGTGAGATCATGACCTGAGCCGAAATCAAGAGTCAGACACCTAACCGACTGAGCCACCCAGGCACCCCTGGTTTCCTCATTTACTAGAGATCTTAACATTCCAGTGGACATTCCTTATCTGCCAACATAGACACTATTCTCTAATTTTTCTTATCTAATAACACCCAAATTTTGTTTCAATAACTACTTGTTTCCCAAAGAGCCAAGGGTGGGCCACCTAGTGACTTAACCAATTATCATATTTCATCTTTCTGACCAAAATGATGGGAGTCAGGAGAATATTTGTAACTTAAGTCAATCCAGATATAATAAATTTAAAAACACTTGTAATATTGGGACAAAGATTACTTTTCTTTCTCTGGACATAGACAAAGAAGCGTGAGGCACTAGGAATTGTACCAATGTTTTTCCATACAAAACCATCTTAGCATGATGCTGATGATAGGGAGGGAATGAAAAAGCTACATTCTTAGTGATGTTTTTCCATTTGATCTACCTAAAACTGAAGCTACCTTTATTTCTGGAAACTCCACATTTGAAAGCTATTAAAGAACTTTTGTTCTGAATCTCTTTGTGTTGGAATTTCTGATATTAGCAAAATTCACAGTTTTAAAATATGTGTATATTTTTCACAAGGTCAGCTTGATGAAATGTGATCATTTTTACAAAATATTTATCACCATGTCTAGATCTTTTATCTTTTTCTTAATCAGTATGTTGAAATACGGCAGTATTTCTGTCCATCAATCTTAATTTGTTTTCTCAACAACCAGATTTATTCTTTTTTTTGTTTAGTTACTGAACAAAAGAAAAAAATCCTGGGAGTGGGTCCATATGACTTTAATTTAAATACATAAGGTATGGCTGTCTGTAATTATGAGCTTACCTACCAGAGGAATATGGTGTAAATAAAAAACAATAAAAATGTAATTACAGAAGCTGGCTGATTTTTTTTTGAAAGGAGTTTATGTTGGATAAGAAAGCGCTGATTTCTATTATTTTTTTATGATTACAGTATTCTATTTATATTCTCAGCACTGAATTAATTTTCTTGTCTAATGTTCACCTTGCTGAGGATCCTTTTAAAACACTTTAATGAGCTGAGTACATAAATCATCTTACTGAACACAAATACATGTAAAAACTCTGGAGGGAGTTTTTTTTTTTTTTTAAGATTTTAGAGTGGTAGATAAGAAAATGAGGCATGAAGCCTTTTATCTATCAAATTAAAAAAATCAATTGTCCTTTTACATAGACTTAGCAGCGGCAAAGCCTTAAAAAAGAACATTCAAAAGAAATATAAAGCATTTCAGAGAGCTATGTAATGTATTATAAACAAAACCTGCCAAGTATAGACTTCACATTAGTGTGCCTTTTGTTTGTTTTTGTTTTTTAATATTTTAACGTTTATTTATTTTTGAGAAAGAGAGAGAGAGAGAGACTGTGAGTGGGGGAAGGACAGAGAGAGAGGGAGACACAGAATCCGAAGCAGACTCTAAGCTCTGAGCTGTCAGCACAGAGTCCAATGTGGGGCTTGAACTCATGAAATAGGAGATCATGATGTGAGCCAAAGTCGGACACTTAACCACCTGAACTATCCAGGTGCCCCAAGTATGCATTTTTGTAATGTTTAATCATAATCTAGCATCATTCCTGAATTGTAAATAAATTATATCCATAGAGACACACGTCCCTATTGAAAACAAAAACTTCCTAAAGATTGTATATGGACCAAAATTTGAGAACTCATTTCTAAATATTAAAAACCAGACTAGAGGATATTTCATTCACATCTTTTATTAACTAAAGATATTTATATATGCTATACTTAATTCTAATTTTTAAAAAGTTTGTGTATTTTTATTCTGATACAGAAGAAAAATTTCTTAATATACCCAGCCTTTCCTACTTCTCTCTGCCTTCATCACCAGAATCAAAACCATATATAGGTGAACAATTCAAAATAAAGAAAAAGTGTATTAGTTCTATGATATGCATGCATCATAATTAAATATTTAAATTCATTAGACATTTTCACACATCTAACTTGAGTCTGGTCATTCAAGTGGCAGATACTTGTCAATCATATGAAGAATCACTGGGTATTGAATAAAAACTCCTTAATTTACTAGTTTATAAACTTTATTTTTGTATATTAAATTTACCTCAAGTGGGTCACATCTATAGTCTCATTTAGCAGGTGCATAACAAATCCCCACCTACAGAGAGACACTAAAATTTTTCCTAAATTAGAATCACTGAAGGGAACATAAACATTCATCTATGATGTAATTGGGAATAGAGTAGTAATTTTTTGTTTCTTTAAAACTGTATATCTAGTGGGTCTTGCATATCTACCTTATAATTTATGAGAAACTGAGGAAAGTATGTTTCTCTACCTTGTTTTACTCTTACCATTCATCATTATACAGCTATAAACATTAGGAAACAAAATCCCATCAATACAGAAGGAAATTGCAAATTAATATGAATAGAAAATTGATCCAAGAACTCACAATTCTCATCTGAGATCTATAACAATGATCTAGCCTTTCTGGAATTTTTCTAAGCCTAGGTGTTTTCCTTTTGTTAGAAAAAATGGGACAATAACTTTTAGACCTTCAAGGGAAGTACAAAGATGATCATTAAGACTAAAATGAACAAATCAACAGAATAACTACTCATATATAAATAGGAAGGTCACATAAGAAAATGCTTTTTGCAAGTCCTGTCTGCAATACCTTAACTTCCAAGGAGAACTCCTTGCTCTTCATAAAACATTCTGTTTCCCTGACAATTGACCTAAATTTCCTCTTTGTTCTCAGTCTATAATAACATAATGGGTTCTTTTGATTTTCCACTGACCACCACCACCACCATCATGTTATTCCGGTCTAAACATTGGTTTAATCCTTGTCTACTGTCTAGTTCACTTCTCATCATATGCCCTGGTCAGTCCATAGCATGAGCTTTGGCCAAAGGACAGAATTCTTTTGTTATAATTACAATTGTTTAACTTTGATGGCTAGTGAGAAGATCAAGAGAATTTGGAGATTGTCTTGAGGTTTTGAGAAATACTTTTCACTGAATATGTAATATTTGATTTTTTGATTTCTTGTCTCCAGCTAAAAATCTGAAATCATTATTTTCTCATAAATTACTCTGCAGACAATAATCCATCACTCTAAAAATTGTATTTTCATAATATTGGAAGTTTGAAGAGGATTTTACGGATGCCTTTGGTTCTGTTGAGATTCACTCCTTCAAAAGTTGAAGAACAAAAATTGTATTAAAGATTTTTTCACTTGTTCATATGAAGTAGAAGGAACAGAAAAGATTACTACACACAAAAAATTTTCTACTAGGAAAATAATAAATAACAATGAGCTATATAATTATTAAAATAACCAAATCTAATACTAAAGTTTTATAAACATAATGGAAGGCATTTAAACAAGTCATCTCTTCTTTTTACCTACTGATAACTTTGCTTTAAAAAAATTACTTGACTTTGAAACAATCCCAAAATATGTGAAATAATTAACAGAGCTGTGATCATTGTTATAAACCTCCTGAGAACAGACACTGTAATAAAATTGGTATATTAAGTCCACAGGAAAAAAAAATCAGGTGCAACTAAACATGATTAATGATGAACAAACTAATTTCACATGCAAAGAATATTAAACAGTTGTGGACTTTGACTTGTATCAAACTTCTTCATTAATCTGATTTTTTGTTTGATAAGAGCAAACATACTAGCATATATCTTTCCTTGTTCAAATATTAAAATTTCATACCCTTGTTATTATAGATTTTTGTTGGCTATAGTAGAAATTGAATCTCAAAACTTTGATGAGGAAATGGAATAGGTCATTTTTACAGAATCTTAGTTTTCAATACTCAATTCTGGTAGAAAAATTTGAAAATCCTTGTGTGGCCAGGGGTTATTATATAGATAATCTCTTTGACTTCAACAGTATGGTCAGTGTTTCTCAATGGTCTTGAAATTTTTAAGTAAATTGGTGACTAATGTTTATGGTCTTAGTTCTTTCATAAGCTCCTCTTTTAAAACTTCTTAAATTGAAATAAATAAAATAAATTATTTAATTTCTTACCTGTGTGTTCTCTATTAGGTGTGGAAGGTTTCTCTTCCAAATGAAGTAAACAGTGGGAAAATGGCATAGTCATTACGTTACAAGGTAGGAAACTATATATATATATATATAAAATTCATCCCGCCCCCGGGGAAGCTTCTGCTTTTACAGTGGCAATACCTAGGATCATTATATTGAGTAGACAGAATACCCATTATTTATTTGTCCTGAAGAAGACACTAAGATTACTGCCGGGTACATATATGAAATGTAAGCATTAACCATATAGTTGCTTTGTAGATCAAGAAGCAATGTCTTATATTTTTTGCCCTATGTTCATTTATACTATAATTCTTTGTTTTTCTTTTTACTGCTTTTAATTTTCATAGCCTCAATGTACACTTCTTTGAGGCAGTATTAGGTATATTGGGGCTACATATTGGTAAATTCAGGCATCTTTAAAATGACAGAAGAATATGGTAGCTGCCTTTGGATTCTCAACATTCAACACATTCATCAGTAGTAAACTTGGGGCTCTGAAGGCATTCCAAGTAATAGCAGCAAAAACAGACCTTAATTAAGCAATTAATATATGCCAATACCCAGCAGAGAGCTGGTAACTGGTAGATCCAAATCTCTCTGAAGCCAAATATTGCCCTGGGGTACTAATCATTGACTGACCCAGTGTGCCCCAGGCTTGAAGCAACTACTCCAGCCTTTCTTTACAAGCCAGTCTTCATTTTAATTAAGACTTCCAGGTGGGTTTCCAATAGGATGACACATATAGGATAGGCTCCTTAAAACTAATTCTACACTCGATCTTAGTCAAAAGGCAGAGAAGTGATTCCTCAAAACTAATTCTAAGTGGAGTAAAACCTTGGATTGTAAGTAACTTGTTCTGTGAGTGTTCTGCAAGATGAGCAAACATTTCTAATAAATTTTAATTTGATAAATGAGTGATGTCTTGCAATATGAGTAGTACATGACACCGAATGTCACATGATCACAACTAAGTCAATGGTTCTCTTCCCTCTCTCCCTCCCTCCCTCTCTCTCCCACTCCTCACTGCAGGATTATGGATGATCATCAATGCAGTGTCACATTTCTGCAAAATCCTCAAAAGGAGGCAAAAGCAAATGTCATTGGAATGCTTCCTTGTTAAAGTTGCATGAAAAGAAAACATTCCATTGAGGCAACAGATAGCAGTGATTCGGTTACTGATGGTGAAAGTCATCTTACACAATAACCCCCCTCTCCCTTGTCTCCCTCAGACCAGCCACAAAGGTTTTCAAAGGTAAGTACAGGTTAATTTGTTTATTTTTCTTTATATTATGTATTTTCTTCATTATTTTATATTATATTACATTATTGTAATCATTTTTATATGAATATTTTTGGGTTGCAGAATCAATCATCTGAGTTTCCGTTAGTTCCTATGGGGAAATTCACTTTGATGTACAAGGGCTTTGGATTACAAGCATGTTTCCAGGGCAAATTATGCTCACAAAACAAGGTTTTACTGTATATCTTAAAATTGGGTATTTCCCTTCTTATTTCTTTTTCCCAACAATGGAGGACCTTCATGCCTATTTACCTGAATAAGTGGGATCTCTTTTTACAAACATACTAACAGTTTTTAATGGGCTACTAAATAAAAGTATTGAGTAATTAGTCCCCTTTTATAAATCTTGTGTGCTATAATATGCTTCATACTCAATATAAAAGCTTATTTCCTTTTATCTTTTGCTATGATTTCTTAAATATCACAGATTATGTTGCTGATGATTATGTTACATAGGACTGCTTCTTTTCTAGATTCTTTTCATTAAAGCTAATCATTTTTAACATCAGATAATACTGGGGAAATAGAATCTATCTTTTTATGGGAAACTGAGCTACAAAATTATAATGCCAAGAGTAATTTAGGCAGAAAGCCTATAATGTATGGTTGTGCTGAGGACTGGGTCAAAAGTCATTGTTGCCACTTAAACAAATTAAACATTATCTTACAAATATAGACTTTTTTGTATCTCAGTAATTTATCTTTCATTGGTCAATTTCTAAAGGTAAATGAAGACTCCTTGTTTATTTTTTATATATTTAAAATTTTTTAAAAGATTTGGAATAGAATATATTAAAAGAATACTTATAATCATTTCTTAGTTTGGTTTATGACATCACACATCTATCAATGTATATAATATGAAATCCTATCAATTGGTCCTCTCTTACTTATCTAAATTAATATACTAATTAAGGTGAAGTTAAAATGGCCCTTTATCTGTCTCCTTGACCCTTGATGCCCTCTCAGTTAAATGAAATTAAAATGGTTTTATTTATTTTACATCTCCTTGATTCCCTTAAGTGTCTACATTTAATCACTTTTATTATTATCATTTCTTATCACTTTTATTATTATCTTTTCTTATATCTATCCTAGCCTTACTCTTGTCAATGCTGCTGAATTGGGAAGGGGAAATTTTGAGATGCTGCTTTTCTATTTCTTTTTTCAAATGGCTCCTGTTTCCTTCCTTCTACACCATCACATCAACTGTCAACCCATCTCACTAAAACATGGTTTTCCTTTTTGTGCAACCTAGGTCAGATCTCTCCCTCATGATCTTTATCTCTAGCAGAATTTCTCCAAATGCACCATGATTAAAATAGAAAAGAAGAGTTGTCAGGTGACAGAAGAGATATATGACAGCCAATGAGCTTAAAAATGAATGTAATAGGATTAAAGATTAGAATCTGAAATGGACAGGAAGCAAGAAAAGAGCTGAGAAAGGTATTTGGTAAAAATTCATACTACTGTCTATAACAATTAGAGGAAAAAATCAAAATGGAAAATATGTATCCTATCTGTTCAACATTTTTTAAGCCTCTCAATGAAATCAGAAGTGAGAATCTTTAAAGCATTTGCTCATGAAACTTTCAAAATTATAAAGAACTACCACTCCATGTCCTGGGGACTTCTCAACACTGAAACATCTTCACTGATATAACATCAAAATGTCAGTAAGTGCCAGACTAGGCTCTGAGGCCCATTTTTCAGGTATACACAATCAAAAGTTGAAATCCAATAAGATTAAGAAGATAGCTTTTCAAATATTCTCAGGAGCTTCTCGGAAACAGACTATTTTAAATTGGTTCAAAAAAAGGAAAAAGAAAAAAGACTCTCTAAATATAAAATGAATGTTGCAGAAGGTTACAGAAATTCAAGAGCAGAGGAAATTAAATTGCAGCCAAGCTAAAACACACAAGATCTCCTTATCGATAGATGGTTACTCCTTTTATTTATATTTTCAAATGTATAACAGAATAGGTAGAAAATAAGATGACTAGAGAAATAGGATTCTCTTAGTTACTCAAGAGTATACTTTAGGTGTTCAGTTAATGCAAAAAAAATAAAAAAGGATCTAATCTAATTAGGAATAATGTGTTGCTTTTTCACTCTGTTTTACAATCAGCATGCATAAATTAAACCACTGAAGGTTTTCTAGGTTTTCTTTTCCTTTTTTTCCTCTCCTAAATATTTATGGAGGAAGAGCAAGTCTAGGGCTGTCTTTTTTTTTTCTAGTTTTTAAAAATATAATCAATCTTCATATAGTTTGTGTGAGATGCAAATATTAAAAATTGAGAAGTTAGAGGCACCTGGGTGGCTCAGCTGTTAAGCTGCCGACTTTGGCTCAGGTCATGATCTCACAGTCTGTGAGTTCGAGCCCCACATTGAGCTCTGTACTGACAGCTCAGAGCCTGAAGCCTGCTTCTCATTCTGTGTCTCCCCTTCTTTCTGCCTCTCTTCACTCACACCTTGTCTCTCTGTCACTTAAAACTGAATAAAAGTTAAAAAAATTCTGTTTAATTGAGAACTTAATGTCATATATGCATCATTTTCAGGTAACTCTTCTGTTTTTGTTGTGTTTTGTTTTGTTTCCCCTCAGTAAAAATAAAAAAATATTGGATTCTGTAATTTTCAGCGTGGAAACCTAAAGGTGGCTGAAAATTAGAACATCAAAAGGTGGGATTAATGGCCTGTCCTCTTAAATCTGGACTAATTTACAACTGCTTTGACCAATAGAGTATAACAGAAATCATGCCACACCAGTTTGGAGCTTAGAATTCAAAGGACTCACGGCTTCTACTTTGGTCTTGTGAAGTCCGAGCCAACATATCAGTTTGACTACCCTGATGGACTACATGGTGAAGTAGAAGGGGTCTGCTGACCCCTGCCTTTTGGCTTTTCCCTCCAAGATACCACACATGGCACTTAAACCATCTGGGACACTCCAGACAATCCTGACTCCCCAAGGTCACCCCAGTTAATCTCAGGTGAGCAAATCAATTGTCCAAACACATCTTACCTGAATTCCTGATGCATTTAATGGAAAGATACAAAAAGTCATATTGTTTAAGCCACTGAATTTTGATACTACACTTGATCTTAGCCAAAAGGCCGAGAAGCGATAAGCCACTGAATTTTGAATTAGTCAGTTATGAAACCATGTATCACTGGACCAGTGAATATACAAGCTGATTTTCAACAAAGGAGGAAGTAATATCTGTTTAATTATTTTAGAGTTTAGAAAAACCTATGTGAGGGGCACCTGGGTGGCTCAGTCCGTGAAGCATCCGATTCAGCTCAAGTCATGATCTCACGGTTCGTGGGTTAGAGTCCCATATTAGGCTCTTTGCTGACAGCTCAGAGCCTGGAGCCTGCTTCAGATTCTGTGTCTCCCTCTCTCTCTGCCCCTTCCCTGCTCACTCTCTGTCACTCTTTCTCAAAAATAAAATAAAGACATAAAAAAATTTTTTAAAAAAACTATGTGATTGCCCCACTCCAAAATTGTGATGAAAATATGGCTATCTTTTCATCAGTTAAATCCAACTGGAAGTTCCTTTGACTTGAAGTAGCAGGGATTGCCCTCTGTCAGAGATATAGATAATTGTCAAGTCTTGTATTAATAATGCAAAAATGTAAGACTACCTCAATATGTAATTGTTTTTAAAATTATAAAGATTTAGAAAAAATGTATGAAGGTACACACATGTAGGGTTTGTAATAATGTATATTTAAATGTATGCCCATATATATTGAATTATATTGGCCAGTATTTATTGACCTTGTACTATATATAAGCCCTATTCTAGGCATTGGAGATCATATTTTTCTAAATATAGTTGATAGTACTAGTAAATAGATAGAAGCTTCATATCTGTCCAAAACATTAATTTTAACTAACTACCAACTACATGTTATTATATTTCAGGGACTTCAGTATTATCATTTAACTACCTTCCTTTTTTAGATTTTTTTTAACCATATTTATGTATTCCTTGTACACACACAATAAAACAAATATATCTGTACGTCTCAGGAATCTAACCGAAAAGAGAGTACATAAGTAAATAGTAAAAAATATATATGATAATTTTGCTTTAAACCAGAATAAATTGTAATGGGAATTACGCAAATGATCCCAAGGGTAGAAAATGGTTTGGAAAGACAAAGTTTTAGGGAGACATTACACATACTTTATAATTTCTTCCTAGACAATCCAAAACAAGTCCACGAAAACATTTTCAACTATAGCCAACATATTCTCATCAGCTCAGGAAGGGTGGTTTGCTTGAAGAGGATGTTGAAATTTCATTAAATAGACTGGCCTGAAGTAACGTCTCAGTGCAAGTGTTCACATTAATGATATTAATGTTTATATCTCATGTGAGGGAACAGTATTGGTGTAACCAGGTCATTCATGCAAATCAGGAGACTCCCATTTCATATTATTAACTTCCCACTATAATTTGATCAGGCTCAGCGACCTGGAGGTAATAAATGAGTAAGTCAACAAACCAAACAACAGATAAATAAATCAACTGCCAATAGCATTCTTTCAAACCATCTAGTCCCCTGGGATTGATATGTTTAATTAAAGAAAATTAATTGTGCTGTGTTGAATCACTAATGATGCTGTGAATCAAACAGTATTTAAATGATTTGTCTTGCAGTATTTGTGTGCTAATTATATTATTCAATACTGTATGAGCAGGCAAGATAAAGGAAATAGAAATAAGATTTATTTTATCACATGCTGAGTTTTACTTTATGACATCATGAGTTATTAGCCACTTTAAATCAAAAACGGAAAACCAAGACTCACCATGACACATAAAAGTTACATTTGTTTGAGTAGTAGTTATAGATTTAGGGTGGAGCCACTTTGTAGTGAGCACCCCGAATTAATAATGTTTGGTCATAATGCTGAATACCTTTCATTCTCTCACTGAACACACTGTGATAAAATTAGGATGATGAGTTCTACTTGACTTAACACATAAACAAAAAGAACAGACAAAAGTAACCAAATAATAAAAACCACAAGCAATAGGATATATTGTAATCTGTAACTAAAGTGTGTAGAGATTCAGGCAAGTTTTGATGTATAAATCAATGCCTTAAGGGAGTCCTTTCCTGTCCATATTTGTATGACTCCAAGACTCTTACACTGTGACTAAGTTATATCAATATGATGACCTGTCATATAGGGTATATGTAGGAGCTTAGGCTCTAGAACCAACTGCGTATATTTTAATCACTATAAAGTCTTGGTTTCCTTATCTCTGCCTTAGTTTCCTCATCCGGCCCCAGTATCATTATCCAAAACAGTACTACCACATATATTGTAAAAACTATATGAACTAAAAATAAATGTAAAGCTCTCAGTTAAGTGTCTGATGTTCCATATATCCTACAGAAAAGTCAATATAATTTTCAATTGTTATCATGATCAACAAAGGACCACAATGGTTAGAGACTTCATACCTATCCAGCAATAGGACTGTAATTTTCTCCTCAAACCTATTAAGACTCTTGAAATTTATTCTTTCATTGTCTCAGAGGAAGTCCTTTTAACCATTCCTAAAATAATCCTTATAAACAGAAAAGTTTCGGTCACAGGCTTAACCTCATTAGGGTTCACACCTAGAGTTGCAAGTGGGATCTATCTAAGCCAAATAAAAATATATTTACTTAAAATCTCAAATATTTTGGGTATTTTTAATTGTATTTTAACATATGAATCAATACCTGAAGTCTTACTATATACACCATATACTGAGAAATGAATGCAGTGTTACATTGCACCATTATCTAACATTTATGAACCTATTAGATAATAATACATATGTATGTGAATGCGTGCATTAGTATACACTTCAGAGCCAAAATATGTACCTCTTGGAAGGGAAGACAGAAGTGTTATATATTAAGCAAGGTCAAAAATGAATGAGCTTTGAGTAGACAGGAATTGGGAAAATTGAAATGGAGATTACAATGCAGCATAATATGTTGCAATTTGATGGCAGCAAAATTGATTTAAACAAAAAAAAAGTTTTTAGGAGGATGGTGAGAACATAAACAAGACTGCAAAAGAGAGTGTATGTGAAAAGTAGCAGAAAATAAAGTTGAAGGAATGATTGGCCTTACTGTCAAGGGAAGGAAATTTGACTTGATCCCAAGTGGGGAGCTGTAATCAGTCTTTGAGTCCTTTACTGACATGATGAAACCAGTATTTCACAAGGATTAGTCTGACTGAAGTGGACAGAGATTGCTGAAAGTAAAGGAACCAGTTACCAGATCGTATAGTAATTTAGAAGTGAGGTGATAAAGCAGTAGACTAAAAGCACAGTGGAACAAGCAGAAAACACTTGAGGACAAACCTCAGTGAGAAGCTGAATTTAGAAGAGGAAGGGGAAATATCCAGACCAGTAGTTTTTCTATGATTTTAGTTTAGTTGTTAAAAAATCATGGTAGTACTAACATAAAAGTGGGGAAAAAGAAAAAGTTAATTTTAAGGAATGAATACCAATTTTAATTTCTGGGTTTGCTCTTTCTTGAAATTAGGAATTTTAAGGTGGAGGTATTCCAACATCAGTCGAATATATAGGGTGAAGTTCATGGGAGAGGTCAACTCTGGAACATCTCAGAAGAGTCACCTGTATCTTCACACATTTCAAAGCTAAACCTGGAGATTATAATGTACTTTTGAATTTCAAACCAAGGAAATTCCATTTAAAACAAAATCTTTTGTTCTCTCTCCTTTTACTGAATCGTTTGAATTATCTGGTAAAAAGAATCAAAATGTCTTTTCACAGAGTGCTCCAATGATTAGAATTCAACTTATTACTTGTATATAACTGTGTTGCCATAATTTGTGATTATTACTTACATATAGTTGTGCTGCTATTATTTGTGATTAAATGTGGTAGTTTATACTAATCAATGATAAATAAAAGTTTTCCAAAATTTTTCTTTAAAAATTTTTCTTAATTAGGGGCGCCTGGGTGGCTCAGTTGGTTAAGCATCAGCTCAGGTCATGATTTCATGGTTGGAGTTCAAGCTGAGTGGTCATGCTTCAAACTGACAGCATGGAGCATGCATCAGATCCTGTCTCCTTCTCTCTCTGCTCCTCCCCCACTCATGTTCTCTCTCTCTCTCTCTCTCTCTCTCTCTCTCTCTCTCTCTCTTTCTCTCTCTCAAAAATAAACAAACATTAAAACAGGAGGAAATAGTCTTTCTCAAAATTTTTTTTTACTTTTTAAATAAGCCAAACTCATAGTCTAAACTGTTGAATCAGCAAGTTTGCTTTGACTGAAGTAGAAGAGGAATCAAGCCATAATCCATTTAATGTCTTCTGTTGTCTGTAGGAAACAAGAACTTTTTACCATATGCTAAGTGCAAAACAGATGTTGTTCAGTAGGTTTGACTATGGACCATTTCAATTTTTTACTTTTAAGACAACATTTAAGGATGCCAGATTGTTCTAATCACAAGTGTCAACCATTCATTAGCTTAATGGAAAAAGGTAACAGATTATGTATATAATAGTCACCCAGGGAGAACATATACATTTACAACCCATAACACTTATGTAGATAGATTGTAGACATAATAATCATCCACAGGACGGAGAGAGACAAACAATTACTCTAACGGAAAGGAAGAGAATGTGATTAACATTAAATGCTACCCAAAGACATATTTGTGGTGGGGAGAACATACACGCTAACTATGTAACTTGACCTTGCCTTTTGGGCAACAGGTCTAGGCTAGATAACATGCATGTCAAGATGCCATGGTCTGAAGAAACCATTGTAGGTTTGCCTTTACTTTTTGAAGAAATCACACTTCTTCCCTTGGTGTGGTAAACTGAATTCCTAAAATGGCAACCAAAGATGGCATGCCTTAATTCCCTGTAAATACAGTGAGATATCACTCTGATACTTAGGTTAGGTTATAGGTCACAGTTGATATTAAGACAGGGAAGTTATCTTGCTGGGCCTTATCTAATTACATGAGCCCTTAAAAACAGACAATTTTCTTTGTATTTTTGCATAAGAGTCCAGAGAGATTTACCAAATGAGAAGGACTAGATGTGTTCTTGCTGGATTGAGGATAAAATGAGCCACGGGAGAGGAAATGTGTCAGCCTCGAGGAACTGAGAGAGGTCCTCCGGCAGAGAGCCAGCCGAGTATGGAGGACATCAGTCCCACTACTACAAAGAACTGAATTCTGCCAAGAAAAGGAATGATTTTTGAAGAGAACCCCAGGCTCCAGTAAGGATGTAGTTGGCCTACACTTTGATTCCACCTTTGTGAGACCCTGAATATAGAACCTAGTCAAGCCCACGTGGACTTCTAACCTTTAGGATTGTGAGTTGGAAAAAGTAATGAAGAACAAATCTTTGATTTTATTAGAGCTGTAAGACTAAAAATTCTACTACCTATTAAATGCCTACAATATGGACTTAAAATCATTTCATATATACAATATGAATAGGCATGAATGAACAAAACATAGCTATGCATCATTCAAGATTAATTTAAAGGGGAGATGGTTAGGAAGAATGCAATAATACATATGTATTCACTTTGAATATGAGGTGTTAAACTGAGAAATAGTATTTCAAGAAAATGCCTCTGATTTATATTGTCAGGCATATCAAAGTATAATGAAATGCAATATGTAGCTAAGTATAAATTTTGAGTTATTTGAATTACTGTGACATTAAATACCTGATTTATTTATACTTAGAAATGAGACAATGAATTTTACTTTTGATCTATAGTTGTCTCATATAAATACTTCCTTCTTAATATGGAAATAAAAAAGAAATTTCTTCTTTGTAAAGAGATAAAAGAGTTTCAATTGTAAAAGTGATTGGAAGAGATAATATTCACTATTTCCATTTTCAAGCGAGTGTAGTATCAGATGTACTATGGCAGGTGGCAATATGGAACTTTGTGAAGTGGCATAGTGCTAAGACATAGCAGCAGATGAAAAAGGAAAGAAAACAAATCACTAATAAAACACTACCATCCATGTATTTGGAATCAAATTCTTGTGGAGCTTCTAAGTTTGAGTGCCTAGTTGTGATGTTCTGTCATGCTCCTTGCCTCTTTTAGCCACATCGTGTTTCTGGTATGTTTTGTATGTTTCTCTCCTATGATTATTGACACACATGTCTAGGCAAACATGTCCATTATTACCAAGTTTGTGGCAAGTCATCATAATAATGTCTTACTTCTTACATCATTCTTTTGTTTTCTCCATTTCCCCCCCTGTATTATGAAGTCTTGTGAATCTCTTAAGTATGGTGTTTTTCTATCAGATTACACTGGAGAACACAAAATATTAACATCAGCTTTGCGTTTTCTATTATGGTTATTTATTTTGATGGCTTTAATATTAAGCTATCACAATTCTAAACCACAATTCAAGAGTAATAGATGTGACTTAATCTCTACTTGACTGTACAAATGAACCATGAAAATGATTCAGTATGACTTCCAGATGGCCAAATTAGAAAACACTTGCAATTGCTACATAGTTGATGCTTCTGAGGAATGCAGTTCATAAGCTATTCTAACACTCTTTCCATAGTCTCTAGTTTTTTCAGTGGACTTCAACTAGGCTTCCTCCCAAAGTGTTACATGTAAGCAATATGCAATAAGATCAGAAATCTAGATTTCTATATCCCAAATATTTTTTGACCTCTCATTATGAAAACTTTCCACATTTGATGTTTTTGGCCCTATCTTCCTTCTTAAATTACACATTTTTCTGAACATCTTGTGTTCTTCCTACTCCCATGACATTTGTCTGTATTTCTTTGTGTTCCTACCCTCTTCTTTCCAGCCATTCAGTGTTAAGTCCCCAAAGTTCTCTCATAGGCCTCATTTCTATTTCTATCTTCTTCTTGTAGGTGATTTCAACTACTAATGATCACTAGGTCACTTCTTACTTTGGATATCAAATCCAGACTTCTCAACTTTTGGGGATGTATCCAACAGACAATTTCCCTACCCTTTGATACTTGACATAAGCCACCCAAACTTAATATGACCAAAGACAAAGACTTCCTGCATGTTTTAGTTATCTATTTCTGTGTAAAAAATGGCCTCAAAACATGGTGGCTTAATAGTAAATGTTAAAAAAAATTATCTCTAATTGTTTCTCTAAGTCAGGAACTTGAGAGTGACAAGATTGTTATTTTGGCTTGGTATCCAGTTAGATGTTCATGACTGCAGTCATTTGAAAACTTGATTACAGATGAGGTTACACTTCTAAAGTACCCTACTCACATGTCTGGCCAGTCAGTACTGTTATTCATCTGAAGGCCTGTTACTCTCCACAGGGGCTTCACCTGAGGACTGCTGAAGTGTCCTCAAAACTGACAGAATGGCTTCTCTCCCAGAAGGAGCAATCCAAGAGACCAAGATGTGAATACCAAATGGTAAGGATTGTTGGGGACCATCTTGGAACCTTACTACATACAACATAGGCTTATCGTTTTCTAGATTTTTAGTGATAATGGACAGACAAGCCAAGGATGTAAAGGTCATTCTTAACATCTCCCCTCCTTTTCACTCTTCCATATTCAGTCCATTTCTTAGCTTTGTAATTTTGCCTCTTAAGTTTTTTATTAATTTATTTTTTTATAGTTTATTGTCAAGTTGGTTTCCATATAACACCCAGTGCTCTTCCCCACAAGTGCCCCCCTCCATGTCCATCACCCCCCTCAAATAGGTTTTAAATCCACTCTTTTACCAACTCTGCTGCTACCACCTTATCCCTAATGTGTTCAACTGTATATACTTTCATTTTCTTATAATTAGTTATTTGCACTGCAGTTAAAGTAAACATTTCAAAACACAAATTAACATATCATTTTTTATATCTTACTTCCTCAAAGAAAATCTCTCAGCCTCCCACTAGTTTAAATCTTTCTATAATATGCTACTATTATATCATGTACCTCATGTTCATATTCCTTTTAGGGTTATAATTTTATTTTAACATTTAAGGTTTTCTGTTAACAACTTTACCTGTTTAGCTATATTTGTGCCCACAGTCTTTAAGGCTTCTGTCTTTATAAACGTCTACTGAAGTGAAAACCAATAGGAAGATGAGGATATTGAGTCTTTTTTTAAAAAATTTTTTTCATTATGATGACGTTTGATATCAATACACCATTAAATACAGAATAGCAGTCCCTGACTGGTACTGTGGTGAATACAAAAATATACACAAGAGTTATGATGTCCACTTAGTTTTGAAAGGTTACCATAATCATGGAGGAATCATTTGTATAATTTCATTTTGTTATTTTTGGTTTATTTGGACATTTGGTAATAACTAATAAAAATAATTGAAGTTATTTCCTGCTAACCCACAATCAAAATCAATCATGATAATTATATAAATATTTGATCAGGTAAACAATTATTCTATGAAGATATTCAACTCAAACATTTAAGCACCTGACATATGTGAAACTTTATACTATGTGTCTGAGCTGCATAAAAGACCACATGATATATCAATTCAACTTGCTTAAAATATATTTAGGAAGATAAATAATATGTAACTCTAATAGCAATTAAATTGTGGGAAGTATCCCCCCAATATCATATAAGCTATATTCTATAAGTTCAAGAACAGTTTTTTGAAGATTGGGGATTATCATGCTCTTCACATGACTTCTGCCATTTTAGCAATTCACCAATACTGCTATTTCCATTATACAAAGACAAACCAAAAAAAAAAAATTCTGTCTCACTGAATCACTGAATCAAGTGTTCACTTTTATTAAAACGTCACAGGAACTGTTCTGACAAGAAAGTCACAGAGTGATGTCTGACCCTATAACTCTTAACCCCAAATTCCAGGAGACAAGTTAAATACTCTTGCTTGAAGCCTGCTGTTTTATGAATTTTCACAGGCAACCTCTTGGCCTATCTCTCCAGGCCAAAGACATCTCCAGCCTCGTAGGAATATCTTCTTGCACTCAACAGTTATCATGAAACTTCTACTTTAGCTACTTCTTCCTTTACTCGATAGAGAGGAAATTGCTGGATTGTAGAAGTAAAATTCATTCACTTCTTTTAAAGTATGTTACATTTTTTAGTTCGTGCTTGTCACATATATACATATGTATGTATAGTGAAAGTTAGCTACCTGTGAAACATGTTTAAGAGGGTTCTTTGCCATATATAAGTTTTATCACAAAGGCTAACAAAATATGGTATAAGAGGAAAGGGGGAGCCACAAGAGGAACAAAGGAGTAAGGGGACTGATGATAGGATTTCAAGTAAATGGGGAAACACTTTCTGGAAGATATTAGGGTGAGTATTAAAAATGGGTTATTCTGGAGGCATCTGGGTAGCTCAGTCAGTTGAGCATCTGACTCTTGATTTTGGCTCAGGTCATCATCCCAAGGTTGTGGCATCCAGCCCTTCTTCGGGTTGGGTTCCATGTTGGGTGTGGAGCCTGACTGGGATTTTCTCTCACTCCCTCTGATCCTCATCTGCTTGTATGCTCTCTCTCTCTCAAGATAAATAAATAAATAAACTTAAAAACACACACACACACAAACAGGAATACACAGCCTTAGAACTTATTTGTACCCTGTATACCTCTGAAAGCAAATATCAAAACTTTTGTGCAGAAATCTGTTAGTTATCATTAAATTTTAAGAAATATAAAATTAGAAAATTTTACTTGATTTTAGAAAAAATATTTATAGACCCTATGTTAAACTTTGTAAGAAATCAGGTTATTGTTTAATTTAAACTAAATATATACTGGTTTCTACCTTGTTCTTTAAAAATACAGTAGAGGAATGCCCTAGAGGAAAGAATGCTTTATTGAATTTTGTCAACATCTCTTCAATTTGTTATGTAGAAGCTAGCTAGAGATGAGCAGTGGAGAAAGAACACCCTGAGGCAAAGTCCCAAGTCCTTGGGGAGTGGGTGAAGAGGGAATAATACACACCTGAGCTGCAAGGACAGTGATAAATAGATTACATATTAGAAGCCCAGGGGCACAGCTTCCTGACCTTGTGGCCTCCAAGACCCCAGGACTAACAGACCAAGAGGCACAGGTGTAGAGCCTGTGTTCCTCTCTTCTACTTCTTTCCTGGGGTAACTCTTAGGCTCATTATAATACATTTGCATTAAGATCAGCATTTAGGAAATAGTGAAATAAGGAAAAAGACCTCATTATACAACTGAACTCAATTCTGAATACAAGGAAACATGGAAACTTATAGTCAGGAACAAGTTGGAGTTATCAATGGATGGAAAATTACTAACGGGAAACCTCAAGGATAGAGGGGATTTGGGTTAAACTGACACTATTCTTGCTGAAGGCAGGCCAGGGTTATCAGATATCATCTGGAGGATGTTGGGGGATGAGAATTGATCAGATATCAAGAGTGGGGATTCTTGTTAAATTGACTTGGCAAGATGCTTGCTAAACTGACTTTGCAATATTCTTGCTACAACTGGGCAATGCAAAGAGGAACACATTGTCTAAACATTGAGGCCTAGTTAAGAAGAGGATTCAGAGGATCCTGGCAAAAATTGGTCAAGGAGGTCATCCTGTCAGTGGAAACACATGCATCGAAGCCAAGTGCAGACTCCTCAGGAAAGATGGACAGTTCTTTGCTAAAATCTCTAGAAGACCACAAATGTTCCTGTGAACTTTCAACATTAAGTGCTATACATTCATTCTTGGTTCATCTTTAGACATTTTTATGGTAAGTTTGTTCTTGCCTTTCTGAAATGCTCTAGGAGTCTCAAGTAATTAGAAGCTGATTAATCAAATTTGTAGTACCTCGTTTGGTTGATTTTTTCCCCCTCTGTTGAAATGAATTCTGCCTTTAACTAATGGATGATGGTGTTGATAACAGAGGACATTTTAATCACTGTGCTCTGGTGATAGATGGTCATTCCATTTTAATCAAATGTTATTTGACAGAGTTTTGTCTCTGGGGTTTGCCCAGGTAGTGATTCACAGGTGGGAGGCATGTGGTAGGGCAGAGAAAACATTGTAAGTTTCTTTAATAATATGGTTAGATCAAGACATGAAAAACGAGATGGATTCTTAGAGAAAATTTCTAAACCAACATTTACTATAGTTACTAAAATGAACAATGAGGCTAAAAAAATCTTATGAGAAGTACTGAAAGCATTACATGCCAAACTGCTTTTCAAACTATATACATTTTGACATGTTTTTCCTTGATTATTGACTATTTAAAGAATGGTCAATATATTATGAATTCATCTCTTTTGGCTAGCTGAATAGTTTTTGAAAGGGGGTATTTAAAGAAAAACAAAAACAAAAATAGGCACTAAAATGGGGTCACTTTTGCTAACCCCACCAAGACTTAATACCTAACCTAATTACAGTTTCAGCCTCTCCCAGCAGTGGAATTTTAAACCAATCAGTCTGGACTTTTCTGATCAGCACGTGTGAGGAAATTTCATAATATGAACCTATCCCCTTCCCACTAAGGGAAGGTGATCTTGCCTGAAACAATTCTTTTGCCAATAATCTCCTTGTGTCATCCCATTTCTGCCTATAAAAGCTTTCATTTATACAGGTCCTCGGAGTTCCCTTCTATTTGCTAGATGGGATACTACCTGATTCATGAATCATTGAATAAAGCCAATTAGATCTTTAACTTTGCTCAACTGAATTTTGTATATATTATATACATTATTAATTGTAGATTATACATATTACATGCCTGATATATGTCTTTGTATTTCAAATCTCTTCATCTAGAGAGAAGTAATATCATTTTTAAAATAACCATGGGAATTTTTAACATAGAGTAAAACCAAGGTTTAGAACTTCTAAAATTTAAAAAAAACTTAGTAAAAGCACCAACGGTATTAAAACAGAAGCTAACAGAAGAGTGAAGTCATACAAAAAAGAAAGACTCTTTAAAGCTGGTTTGAATCAGCCAAGTGAAATATGTAGGAGTATAGCCTAAAGCTGGCATCTTCTTACAGAAAAGAAATCTCCAGGGACCCATGGTAAGCCAGGAGAGCAGACTCTCTTACCATAAAGGAAGAGGATTTGTCACAGCACCAGCTATCCATTGCTACAATAACACTGTGTAAATAGGTACCTCAAAACTCAAACATGTAACAAGTAGTCATTTATTTTGATAATGATCCTACAGTTCAGTGATTTAGGCTAGTCATGGCTCAGTGGCTCATTTGGTCCTGGAATACTCATATATCAGGCATTCAGTTGACTGTATTCTGGGCAATAGGGAAGGGAGACGATGGTGTCTGTGATTCTGACTTTCCAGCAGGTTAGCCCAGGGATGTTCTCATTTTAATGACAGAACACAAGAGGGAAAAAATCTAATCATTCAAAGCTACTGCTTGAGTTAGGCTTACCTATATCCCACTGGCCACTAAGTCTAGGAGGAGTACTATAAAATGATACAGCAAAATGGGATTCCTGGAGAGTGGTGAAGTTTTAAAGCCATTAATGCTCTCAATCCACCTGGAGCTGTCACCAGCTAGACTCTAAGACCTGATCTTTAATGCCCACCCACTAACCTTTGTCTTACATTTTTTCTTAAGCTTTTCTTTCCAGTTTATCTCTGAACTCAGGCAAATGAAACCCAAATCACTCTTCAGGTAATAGCAACTGCCTTAATAAGATATCCAGCTGTCCAGACCACACAGAACAGTTTGAATGTAATCCCCAACTTACACAGATGGACTATGGAATGACCTAAAAATACCTTTACCTCATCATTATACCAAAATCTCCACCCAAGGAGGAGCCTCAAACTCATTTACATAACATGCAATGTGTGTGTAGGCATGTATCCCTATGGCACATGCATGACATTATGCCTGACTCTACTGACAATGACAATACTTCCCTCTCTAAATATTTATCCTAACCCTAAACAAAAGGAACCCATTCACCCTCTCTTTGGGGGGAGCCAACTTTTTGGAAGCTATTCCGATTTCCTTATTTGCTGTAAATGAAGTTTCCTTTGTGCGAAAACTCACCAAATGTAGTTTTTGCTACTCACCAAGGAGTGAAAGCACTTTGGTTCAGTTACAGAGCACATACTATGTGTCCAGAAACTTGTTAAAACAACTTAGCAAAATCATAATAAAGACATAGTGGAAGGCCTGACTTTCTCATTCTCCATTCCCCCTGCCCTATTCTATGAGGTAACAGAAAAATTGGTAAAATTTCATGTCTAACACCTCCTACTATGAGACATCTTAGATAATTTGTGAAGAAAAGTTCACTGAATTTATATCCAAAATAGAGTAACTAGACATCACTGTGTTCATTCAGTGTGGTCATGAATTTAGAGGAGTTGAGAATCTGGGGTATAAAGCCAGTCAGGTGGCATTCTTTTGAACTTAAAAAAACAACAACATAAGAACATACATGGGAAAGAAATGTTAGTATTTACAGCTGACGAAATATAAAGCAATAAAATAAAGATGATTCTTATTTGGAGTATGTCCAGTTTGGGGCTATAACGAGTAAAGATGCTATGAATTTTCAAGCAAAAGTTTTGTATACTGATGTTTTCATTTCTTTTGATAAATATGTAGGAGCTGGGTCATTGGATCATATGTTAAATGTAGGTTCACTTTTATTAAAAAAAAAAAACTACTAATTGTATTTTTAAATATCTGTTTCATTTTGGATTCCAACTAGCAATATAGGAGGATGAGAGTTCTGATTGCTACATAACTTTACCAAAACTTGGTTTTGTCCTTTTGTTTTTAACCTTTAACATTCTAATGAGTATAGAGTTAATGTGAATTTTCATAAACATTTAGGATGTTAACATATTTGATGTGTTGGCTTACCATCTTTATACATTCTTTGGTAGTGTATGTGAAAGTTTTGGTATATTTTAAAATTGGGCTCTATCTTACATAGAGTTGTAAGATCTTTTTATATATTCTGAACACAGTTAATATATGTTGACACTAATCTCTCCTAGCCAGGGTTTTTCCTTTCATCTGAAAAATATTGTCTTTCAAATGGCTAAAAAAATTTAATCTTTAGGAAGTTAAATTCACCAATTTTTTATGTTTCCTGATATGTTCTAACAAATCTTTACCCACCCTCTGTCACTGAGATTTTCCCCTGTTTTCTAGGCAATTGATACTTTTAGTTCTCACATTTAGGTCTATTACCCATTTTTTGTGAATTTTTGTGCATCTTGTAAAGTTCATTTTTCCCCCCTTTAACTATCCCATTATTCACCACCATTTTTTTAAAGACTATTTTTCCCGTTGTCTGCCTTGGCATCCTTGTCAAAAATCAGTTTGTATTGTATATAATCACGGCACTCTAGTTGGTAAATTTGTTCTTTTATCAGGATACAGATTAGCAATTCTGACAGTATTTTACCTGTATGCAAGATGAATAATTTCTAGAGATCTGGTCTCCAAAATCATGCCTACTGTTAACAACATGATATTGTACACTTAAATTTTTTTTAAAAGGTAAATCTTAAGTGTTCTTATTACTAAGAAATGGACACAAAGAAACTTTTGGAAGTGAATATATTTATCATCTTGATTGTGGTAATAGCGTCATAAATGTATCCATATTGTCCAAACTCCTCAAAGTGTATGCATTAAACATGCAGTTTTTTTCTATATCAATTATACCTCAATCAAGTTGTTTAAGAAAGTATTCTAACATTATGAGGAGTTTTATTTACAAGGTTATAGAATTTGTTTTAATATCCAAGGTAATAACTAAAAAAATAAATCATTTCAGAAATTAATAGGAGAAAGTGACAAAAATAGACCAGCTTTTAAAAATGTGCATATGTTTACATACAGATGGCTAATAGACACCTGGAAGGATGCTCAACATCACTCATCATCAGGGTGAAATACAAATCAAAACCATGATGAGATACCACCTCACACCTGTCAAAATGATTAAAATTAACAACACAGGAAACAACAGATGTTGCCAAGGATGCAGAAAAAGGGAAACCCACTTACACTGTTGGTGGGAATGCAAACTTGTGCAGTCACTCTGGAAAACAGTATGGGGTTTCTTCAAAAAGTTAAAAATAGACCTACCCTATGATCTGACAATTGCACTATTAGGTATTTGCCCAAAGGATACAAAAATACTGATTTGAAAGGGCATATGCACTCTGATATTTTTAGCAGCATTATGAACAAAAACCCAATTATGGAGAGAGCTCATAAATCTATCTACTCATGAATGGATGAAGATATACATATATGTGTGTCTGTATATGTACGTATATATGTATATATACAATGGAATATTACTCAGCCATCAAAAAGAATGAAATCGTGCATTTGCAATGACATGGATATACCTAGAGAGTATTATGCTAAGCAAAGTAAGTCACTCAGAGAAAGACAAACACCATACAATTTCACTCATATTCAGAATTTAAGAAACAAAACAGATAAACATAGGGGAAATGAAAAAAAAAAAAGAAAGGAGAGAGAGAGAGAGGGAAGCAGATCATAAAAGATTCTGAACTATAGAGAATACACTGAGGGTTGATGGAGGGATGTGGTGGGGGATGGGCTAGATGAGTGGTGGGTATTAAGGAGGTCACTTGTGATGAATCACTAAATTCTACACCTGAAACTAATTTTTACCATATATGCTAACTAGAATTTAAATAAAAACTTTACTAAAAATAAAATACATAAAGGGAAAAATGTACATATGTTTAGAAGGAACATAAAAATTGGATCAAATACAAAACAAATACAAGGATATTGATATAAATACAACCATATCAGTATTTCCATTAGATACAAATGGAGAGAATACTACAAGTAAAAGAATAAAACTGCCAGCCTGTAAAAAATTGTAAAACTCAACTATATATGCTGCTTATAAGAGGTATGTTAAATATATTAAACATTTGAATGTAAAGGATGGTACAATGGCACTCCTAAAAAAGTTGGCATTTCTACACTAATTTCATCCAAAGTTCAGTTTAATGCAAGATGCATCATTAATGATAAGGGACAGAGGTAGAAAAATGTTTACCTTTAGCCCAGATGGCTGACCTATAGCCTGCATAGCTCCAATAAGGATCAGATATGTACTGGTTGCTACTTTGTTAAAGGGTAATCTCACCAATAGTTAATATCAGGTTAAATTATAAGCAACAGAGAAATCTTGCAGAAGTGGTTTTATGAGTAGAAATCCAAAGAAAACTTTTATAATCTGATACATTCTGCACCCCCTCCTCCCCCTTGAACACTAAGCATATAACTACCAGCTTCATATAGAGAAAGTGTAGCTGCTTTTTGCATGTGGGTCCTGTCCCTGTGCTGTAATAAAAGCACCCTTTTGCACAGAAAACATCTCCAGGATTCTTTCTTGACCATTCACCTGTGACTCTGCCTCAGTTAATGACATTTCAGAAGCACAGAAGGTGTCAATTTACTCTATATAACACATTTAAATATGTATTCACTAACAGAGATAAAATAAGAAAAAAATCTAAAAAATCTATCATAAAACAATAACTTAAGACATCTATCTTAATTAAAGAATAACCACATAGAAATCTAAAAACATATAGAAGATTGGAGCCAGAAAATTAACATGATTGATATAAATGAAATATATAGAATTCTGAAACAAGAAACATCATAACTCATATATTCTTTTCTAGTACAAATAAAAATATATCAGCATTAACAATATGCTAGTTAACAATAACTCTCAAAAGACTAAAATTATTCAGAGAAGCTTCTTTAACCATAATGAAATTGAACTAAAAATCAATTCAGGATAGAAATTTTCAAAATATACAGGGATATTTCTAGTTAAGCAAAAACACCTCTAAATAAGTGGGGAAAAGGCATAAAGGAAACATGGAAAAATTAGTTCTGTGTAATATAAAACCTCTATCAAGAAAGATCAGGAAAAGCATGTTAGAAAATCAAAGTTGTCAATAGAAGAAATGAAAAATGGACATTGGCACTAGCAATAGAGACATTTAAAAAATTAACATTTATTTATTTTTGAGAGACAGAGAGAGTGTGAGCAGTTGAGGGGCAGGGAGAGAAAGAGACACAGAATCCAAAGCAGACTCCAGGCTCTGAGCAAGCTGTCAGCACAGAGCTCAACACGGGGCTCAAACCCACTAACTGGGAGACAGATGCTCAGCTGACTGAGCCGCCTGGGGCACCTGCCCCAGTAATAGAGACATTTTAAAAGACATTTTGTTTGTTTGTTTGTTTTTTAATAAAGAGGATTTTAACAAGTATCCAACAAACAGAATAATCAACAACATTTTAGAAAAACAAGATATCAAAACTTGTTTTGCATGAGAAAACAAAGTCTAAGCATTATTAAATCTACTTTAAATAATTCAATCCACTAGTTAACACAGTTACATAAGGGAAATTCCAGGATTTTGCCAGTAGATCCTACTAAACTTTTACGAAAGTAACCTGTCTCACACAAGCTCTCCCAGAGAATAGAAATTGAACGGACTTAAATGTGAAGGTAAAACAAAGCAGCTTTTCTAAGAAATTCTAAGAATAGCTTTATGACATTTGGTTCAGTTATGCAGGAATGTCACAAACAGTACACACACATCACTGAAAAATAGGAGGCCATAAAAATTAAGACCTAGCTTGTTCATCTTTCCAAAATACAATCTAATTATCTCATCTTGAAAGCTGGCATGAACAAAATGCTATGGAAGAATTGGGAAGGAATTGAAAATTCTACCTGGGATAATTTGAGAGTGCCAAGACAGACATTAGAAATCAATTTACATTTGAATGGGCCTTAAAAGATGAGCAAATATTCAGAAGTCAGGAAATAAGAGAAAGGACATTCCAAAAGGATAGAATAATGTGAGCAAAAGCACACACAATGAAAATACATTCACATTTCAAGATATTTTCAGCAAGTAGATTAGAATGGGTAATATGTAAAATAGATTGGATATATGTCTTCCAACTAGTTTTTCATGAAACTCATTGAATCATATTATTGCCCTGTATTACCGTAGATCAAAATAATTAAAAATGAGCTTAAAAATGCATAGGAGAAACCAATATATGAGAACCATTTTTAGACAATCAGGGAAATTTTAATAAGAGCTGTACATTAGGAAATATTTTTAAATACTATAATTTTTTAAGTGTGACTGTACCATAATGGTATATAAGCAAATTTCTTAACTTTTCCTTTTTATAAGATTTTCTTAAAATACTCCTGAATTATTTAAGGGTGAAATGACATGAGTTCTAGAATTTGCCTTAGATCCCCCGCCCCCCCAAAAAAAAGGAGAGAGAGGGCAGTATTGATGAAAAACTATGGCACAGATTTGATGGTTAAAATCACATGTATTTTCTTTTGTGTACATTTGAATTTTCTTGAATTGTTAATTATGATATTAAACATAGAACCTATCAAGAAAAATATCCTAAGTATTCTACTGCTGCACTAATAACTTATTCAGAGTACTCCTAATAATACATTTTTCAAATCATGACTAATTTGTACAAAACCTTCCTGAACCTCCTCGAGTTTATTTCTTAGAAAATAAAGTTTATGATGGGATTTTTTTTAATGAAATGTGTCTGCCTCCTGAGACAGAGCAGCAAGGCACACATTTTTTTTCTTTTGTGCTCCCAGTAAATACTAGAAACTTCCTGTTTTCTAATTTATAGTCACTGACTTCCTTCAGCTTATTAGTACCGTTGCATGTATGCAAAGACATATTTCTTCACTGCTAGGATATTACAATTCAAGTATAAAATATACCATATAAGAATATGAGAAAAATGTTCAATATTCAACATCCCATTGTTTGTTTATATGGATATAAACAAAATACACACGCACGCGCGCACACACACACACACACACACATAATGTTTCTTTGAATCTTTTAAATATGGGTTCAAGCCCTGCATCCAGCTCTATACTGACAGTGTGGAGCCTCTTTGGAATTCTCCGTCTCCCTCTGTCTCTCTCAAAAATAAACAAACATTAAAAAGAAAAGAAAAGAAAAGAAAATGGCCCTAGGCAGACTTAAAAAATAGAGTGTGGTATTTAGTAATTCATAGAACTATAAAGAGGAATATATTTAATATATTCTCAATGACTCCATAAATAAGTCATCGTTTGAAGTAATTTCTATCAAAATTTCTTCATTTTCCTGCAAATATAGTCCAGTGATTTTAAAGTAGGTTGATACTAACCTTATCCCAATAACATCTCCACATGGAGAATGCAGAGGTGTTTGAGTTCTCTCAAAGTTTAGAGGGTACCATTACAAAATGTAAAGTTGTCATGTCCAAAATGCAGTATTGTGGCATACAGAAATACTGCTAAATCTGTGAATTGGTTCAGAGTTGTGGCTTTTTTCTTTTTTTGACTGCATCTGGATGTAATAAACTGTATGGAATCAATCTAAAATTTCCCAATTAACTGTAGCTGGCTTTTCTGCATTGCCATGTAACCACCAGTAGTATCTAATCATTTGGGAATGTAAGAATGGGGGAAAAGGCTGATTTGCAACCCACACACCCACACACCTACACACCCACACACACGAAAGTTACAGGAAAAGACTTTCCCAGGATCACTTAGGTAATTGAAAAACTTGATCAGTGTCCTTGTATCTTGTATCTTGAATGTAAGTAAGCTGAACTATAAATTGAAGACAAGGATGTGTCTAAGAGGTATGGTCATTTTCTCTCTCATGGAGTTGAAACCAAGGAGGAATTGAGTAAGAATGAAAACAATATCCAAATTCCTTATTTAATATACTCCAAAGTCAAACCAAAGTATCATGAGGATTCTTGGCTACTTCATGAGTATTCAACATTCACTTCTTCACACAGTTGAAAATAGACTCAATGGAACAACTTCTGAAGATATACATGATTTGGTCTAATACTAACTTTTATCACAGGGACGAAGTAGAAGGTTCAATTTCAGGGCTATTTGTATGTCTGCCAACACAGTGTTCAATACAATGAAATCTGAAATTCACTTTCACAACTGCCATTTTTTGAACAGCCTATATATGAACATATTAAAAATGGTACAGCATTCACATATCTTAGTGCAGTATCTCCTGGGCAAATGCATCTGGGAAAAGAACAGGAACCAGGGGTCAGCTTCTCATCTTCTTCCTGCCGAGCCCATCCAAGCACAAAGCTTCCTTTTGAAGACAGTGGGAGCTTTGTGCTTGGATCTGCTCTGCAGGGAAACAGAGCCAGAGAACTGAAGTCAATAGATACTGTGTGTAGTTGTGATTGGAGGATGCCCTCCCTAACTGGTGTCACATTTGAATGGAATCTGCAAGCCCCTTGTTCTTTCAGGTGATTCTCAAAAGCATCTTGTGCTCATTCTCTGTGATTTACCCACCTTTTCTCACCCTAGATGAAAAATCGCTAGCTCGGGACTGACATTATTGAAAGCCAGAATCAGGCACTGAAAGCACACGTTGATACAGAGGAATGTACCAAGATTTGAATTTTTCAGAGTATAGGCTTGTTGCTACTGTTATTATTATCTTTGCTGGAGTTAAAAGCTATCTTGCATCTCAATTGACCAACAAATATTTCAACGGGGCTATGAGTAACTTAACAGTTTTACTTACATTCTGGGGACCTTTACCTGTTTAAATTTCTGGTTCCCAAGTCACATTTTCAAGCTAGAGCTATAAAAAAATGGCTAAACCTACAGCTATTCTTCTTTCATAATAGGTGCTAGAAAACATATACACAATGCTTACTATGTGCCAAGTACTTTGTCAGGACTTTACATTTATTATGAGGATATATGAATCAACTGAAGCACAGAGAGATAAAGTTACCTTGCCAAAAGTCTAATAATTTATAAGTGGTGGATTCAAACCCAAGGCATAGGACTGGAAGATTTTCTCTTAATCACCACATCTTTCAGGTAATATAGGTAACACAGTATTTGCACACTTCTTAAATTTAAATGAATGAATTTGTTAACGTGGTACATTTTATATAAGAAATACATTTTTAAGTACAAAATCACTCATGACACCCCCGTAACTATTTTTCTGTATGCAATTCATTCATTCCCCCAATTTTTTTCAACTATGATGTACCCAGCCTTGTGAAAATCACTGAAGGCAAATACCCCTACCTTCCAGAAAATCAGACTATTTGGTACTTTCCCCCTAATATTGAATAATTTTATACCATTCACAAATCACTTATAAGTACTTGGTTTGGATAAATGAAAACAAGGGACTAACATGAGGTATCTATTGGAGTCTCTTAATTCCTTTCAGAATATAAAGGGTTTCTCAGTAGGCCTTGCAGGGTAGTGCTGCCAGAGGGTAACTAAAGCAAAATACAGAGTTTGGTACCGATGTAGGTACTGAAAGAAATCAGGAGCTAAATGAACGAAATCTCCACTGCCAGCCAAGCATCATCTAGTAGTTAAGAGGTTGGCTCTTGAGTCAGAGTGGCGGGGTGGGAACCCTGGCTTCATTATTTGCTATGTGACATTGATTGGCCAGTTTCTTTAATGTTTCTAAAGTTTCCTCCAATATAAAATTAGAACAAAATATTCTGCTACATTTGTCTGTGAAGATTAAATTACTTAATGTAAAAACACTTAAAACAAAGCCCAAAGTTCTTAGTAAGAGCTCATAAGAGCTCAAAAACTCAATTATTCTTATCAATGATTTCATGGGGAAAAAAAAGTTTACTAATCTCAGAAGAGTTATAGGGGTGTGACAGAGTGATTGCATCAGAGTAAAGTCAATGGAACCTGGATGAAGGTGGAAAAAAAATGAAGGGAAGACCATATCTGTTATAGTGGGTAATCTCATCTCTGTGCTAGACAAATACTACTTTCTACTTTGGCAACCTGCATGTCTGTCACACAGACATCTGCATATGTACATTACTATAGTGAGGAGTAAATCTTATTTAATTTGCAGATCTTTCCTCTTCCCCCAAGAGATAGGAGAGCAAAGCCAAGTCTCCTCATAAATAATAATAACTTGAAGGATCTCTCCATCTGTTTTTCACCGTTTATAAATACCTCATTTTATTCTGCTTTCCAATAACCCTCTATTGGTTTCCCAGAGTTGCCATAACAAACATGAATTCCGTGGCTTAAAGTAAGGAAAATTTACTTACTATCTCACAGTTCTGGTGGCTAGTAAGTCCAAAATCAAGGTGCTGGCAAGACCATGCTTTCCCTCTAAAAACTCTTTGGGGGATCTCATAGCTTCTGGTGTTGTTGGCAATGTAAAGATCCTTGGCTTGTGGACTCATCATCCTAAGAATCCTCCCTATGTGTCTGTGCTTCTGTATCTCTTCTCTATTTCTGGTAAGGACACTGCCATATTGGATAAGGGCCCACACTACTCCACTATGACCTCATCTTAACCAATTACATCTGCAATGAACCTATTTGCCAATTAGTTTGTATTCTGAGGTATTGGGTAGGACATGGACTTTGGAGGTAAACTAATCAACCCAGTACTATCTCTTAAAATAGTCATGCTAATGACAGGCCAAAATCTTTTGTTCTTAAATTGAAATATATCTTTAAGAATCTATTCTTTATGACTCAGTATAAATAGTAAAGGAAACACTATTCTATACTTAAGTAAAATTGTTAAATGAATAATTCTACTCACATTTAGAGGCAATCAAGACATAATATTTTAAGTTTCTTTACTATCACTAGTAATTGTTTTTCTTATAAACATGCCATCAACATAGGAGTGGGTTTCTCAATTAATAAACATTAATTGACCTTGTTAGACAATAACAAATTCTACAGATTATCTTATATAATACTATCTTAGAGAATTTATATGAATTTGCATTTGATTATGGTAAAATTAACCAGTTCCTATACTACTGATTGAGAGGAATAACCGAATTCTCCCAAAAAGGACCTGACAAGTGGCTAAAAACTCTGAGGGGAAAAAAAAGGATACAAAGGGTGATTTCTTTGTGGTGAGAACAGAATAAAAATTCAGATTATACAACCACAATGAGTAACTACTTATGTGATGTGTTGTTTCTCTTATCTCAGAATTAGCAAATGAAAAGTCCTTGATACATATTTACTCACTTAGAGCTATACTAATGTGAATGGAGGAAATAAGGCACTGAAAGGAGAGTATGGGCTCAAAGTCAGAAGATCTGCAGTCTAATTTTAGTTCAACTACTTAAACATTATGTGGTACTGACTCAGCATTTGAAGCTTATCTGTAAAATAGTAATACTATGCTTTTGTAATATTGCAGGTTTATGTGAGATTGGATGGGCATATATATAGTTATAAAGGTAGTTTGCTAAATGTTAAATAATGAAGATACCAGACTGCACATAAAAGCATATGAAAATATAAAGCTTTTCTGTAAAGGTAAGTATATAGAGAAATCCTATAAAAATGTAATGGTGCTGTATAAATCTCTTTGAGTTCTCAGTAGAATTTAAAAAGTAAAAGCATAAAATAACTATAAACATAAAACTATGTTAATAAATGAAAAACAAAAATATACAATTTGTGACATCAATAACTTAAAGAGGATGAGAGCATGAAGTAGAATTTTTGTATGTGATAGAAATTAAGCTGTTAAGATAGTTGAAGATAGATTGTTATACTTATAAGAGGTTCTATATAATTTCCATGGTAACCACAAAGAAAATTCAGGTTGAAAATGCACAGAAGAAAATGAGAAGAGTATGTCATCGCAAAAAAAAAAAAAAAAAAAAAAAAAAAACAATCAAAGAGAAAGAAAGGTAGCAAGAATAGGAGAAAAGGGACAAACTAGAAGATATACAGAAAATAAACAAAATGGCAATAGTAATTCTTTTTCTACCAGTAATTACCTAAAGTGTAAATAGATTGAGCCCCCCCACCCAAGAAGAAAGAGAGGCGTGAGAGATTAAACAACTAGATCTAACTATATGCTGAATTATGAAGAAATAACAAATCTTAGCTGACCTACAACTAGTAAGGACATTGAACTGGTCACCAACAACTTCCCAACAACAAAAACCTAGGACCAGATGGCTTCTCTAGAGAATTCTACCAAATATTAAGAGAATAACATCAATTCTTTTCAAACTCCTCCAAAACTTGAAGACAAAGGAAACTTCAAATCAATTTTATGAGACTGGCATTATATGGGCACCAAAATCAGACTAAGATACATAAAATTATAAACTATATCCCTAATATTGATGCCAAAATACTCAACAACATGATAGTAAACTGAATTCAATAACATGTTAAAATAGTTATACACCAAGACTAACTGGGATTTATTCTGGGGATGCAAGGATCTTCAGCATTTAAAAATCAAATCAATGTAATACATGACATTAACAGAATGAAGGAGGAAAGCACACAAGGACATGATCATTTCAATTCATTCAAAAAAACCATTGGAGAAAACTCAATACTATTTCATGACAAAAACTCTCAACAAATTGGGATTAGAAAGTACTTACCTCAATATAATAAAGACTACATATATAATAAAGTTGACAGGTTATATCATATTTAATGGTATAAAACTAGAAATTGTCCCTGTAATACCAGGAACAAGTCAAGGATGTCCTCTCTCACCATTTTTATTCAATATAGTATTTAAAAGTCTGGCCATGGCAAATGGTCAAGAAAAGGAAATAAAAGACATCTAAATTAAAATGGAAAAAGTAAAAATAATCCTGTTTGCAAATGATGTAATCTTATATCTAAAAAAACCCTCAAGATTCCACACACACAAAAAATATTATTAGAACTAATCAATTCTGCAAATTTGCAGGATACAGAGTTGGTTCATTTCTAGTACATGAAAATTCAACTATCTTAAAAGGAAATGAAGGAAACCATTTCCTGAGGGCCTGGGTGGCTCCAGCAGTCGAGCATCCAACTCTTGATTTAGGCTTGGGTCATAATCCTGCAGTTGTGGGACTAAGGCCCACATTGGGCTCTGTACTGAGTGTGGAGCCTGCTTGGGATCTCTCTCTCCTCCTCTCTGCCCTTCCCCCATTTGTGCTCTCTTTCAAAAAAAAAAAAAAAAGAAAGAAAGAAAGAAAGAGAGAGAAAGAAAAGAAAAGAAAAGAAAAAGAGAGAAAAGAAAATAATCTCCTTTAAAATAGCATCGAGAAGAATAAAATACTTAAAAATAACCTAGGAGGTAAGACTTGTACTCCAAAAATCACAAAACATTGATGAAAGTGATTAAGATAAAATGAGTGAAAAAACATTTCATAGTCATGTATTGGAAATATGATAAAGTTAAAATGTTCATACCACCCAAAGCACTATACAACTTCAACACAATCTCTATTAAATTTCAATGGCATTTTTTACAGGAATTGAAAAATCATCTTAAAATATATATGAAACTTCAATAGATCTCAAATAGCCAATACAACTTTAAGAAAAATGTGGGGCACCTAGGTGGCTCAGTTGGTTAAGCGTCCAACTTCAACTCAGGTCATGATCTCGTGGTTCATGAGTTTGAGTCCTGCATCAGCTCTGTGCTGACAGCTCTGGGCCTGGAGCCTGCTTCGGATTCTGTGTCTCCCCCTCTCTCTGCCCCTCCCATGCTTATTCTCTGTCTCTCCCTGTCTCTCAATAATAAATAAACAGTAAAAAAGTTAAGAAGAAAAAAAAAGAAAAACCAAGATGGAGGCCTCACACTTTCTATTTTCAAAACATATTACAAAGTTACAGTAGTCAAAACAGTATGGTACTCACTTAAGATAGACCTATTAATCAATAGAACACAATGCAAATTGAAGAAATTAACCCTCACATACAGGTCAAATGATCTTCCACATAGGTACCCAGGCTACCTATTGGGGACAGGATAATCTCTTTAATAAGTAATGCTGATAAACTGGATATGTATATGCAAAGGAGTGAAGTTGGACTCTTACCTTATACCATCTAAAACAATTAACTCAAAATGGATTAAAGATGGGCTCCTGGGTGGCTCAGTCAGTTAAGCCTTCAACTCTCAATTTCCACTCAGGTCATGATCTCATCGTTAGGGAGTTTAGTCCCACATTGGGCTCTGCCCTGACAGCACAGTCTGCTTCAGATTCTCTGTCTCCCTCTTTCGCTGCCCCTCCCCCCTCTCTCAAAAATAAACATTTTATTAAAAAGAAAGCAATAGAGGCTTCCTGCTCTTGACCGCCTCCGCGCCCTCCCTGGAATCCTTGCAAGCCCGCCAGCATGTCTCAGGCTGAGTTTGACACCGCTGCTGAGGATGTTAAGCACCTCAAGACCAAGCCAACCGATGATGAGATGCTGTTCATCTACGGCCACTACAAACAAGCCACTGTGGGCGACATAAACACAGAACGGCCTGGGCTTTTAGATCTCAAAGGCAAGGCCAAGTGGGATGCCTGGAATCAGCTGAAAGGGACTTCCAAGGAAGATGCCATGAAGGCTTACATCAACAAAGTGGAAGAGCTAAAGAAAAAATACGGAATATAAGGGACTGGATTTGGCTGCCGGCAAAGCAGTTCGTCTAACCTGCTACAGCGCCTTGTTTTTCTAATGCTGTGGATGACGTGAAATAAGGAAAGTAGCCCGTTAACCTAGATCCTGAAGACGATACAGACCATGGCCCCGACAGTGGGGGCCGAAATGGTTACTGGTGCGCACGCTGAGTAGTTTTTATCTGTAGACCAATTAAAAGTGCATTTGTTATTTAAAAAAAAAAAAAAAAAAAAAAAAAAAAAAAAAGAAAGCAATAGAGATAAAGACATTTTTAGTTCAGACATCATTGTGAGTCACTGAAAATGACCCTTTTGGACCAATGATTTTAGTATTTTCTAAATAAAATATTTTCAGGTAATGTTAGATTAACAGAATATGGTTTCTAAAGCACTGGCCTTCTTTGTTTTGTCTTGATTTTACAAATTAAAACACCTTCCTTTGTGTCATTTTTCAAAACACATCACTTTTCTTTTTTTTTTTTAATTTTTTTTTTTACATTTATTTATTATTGAGAGACAGAAACAGAGCACGAATGGGGTAGGGGCAGAGAGAGAAAGAGACACAGAATCTGAAGCAGGTTCCAGGCTCTGAGTTGTCAGCACAGAGCCTGATGCGGGGCCTAAACCCGTGAACCGCGAGATCATGACCTGAGCCGAAGCCGGCCACTCAACCGACTGAGCCACCCAGGTGCCCCCCAAAACACATCACTTTTCTATGATACTTGGGGATCACAAAACTCTGGAGCATTTCAAAATTCCAGAGTATACAACATGCTATAATACACTTGAAGTATTTCAAAATGAGACTTTGATGTCACTGAGAAATAACAACAAAAAAGGAAAAACACAAATTTATCTTAATTAAACTCAAATTTCTAAGCTATAATTTTAACTAAATTTCAAACTAGACTTAAAAGGAAGTGAAACCTTCTGCCTCATAGACGGTTTTTGACATAAAATGAAAGCCCCAAACTAGATATTTATAATGGAAATACCTGCTCAGTCATAACTATTTCACTGTTATTTCAAAGCACCAATAAATCATTAGCAGATCTTCATTCACCAGCAATAGATCTTTCTTCTGTGATTATCAACCTTCTATGTTGCAGTAGGTAATCAAATCATTCAAGCACTAGAGACCTAAATATCTTGTAGAAGAAATGAAAATGTTCATGTTCTTCATAAACAGAAGACAAATGCATCTCTCTAGCCTGTGAAGCAAAAACTCAGGAAGTAGATGGATACCTATTGAAAAATGAAGCTTCAAAGGGATACAGTTTCAAAGGGTTACCTCCTGGAGGTAATGTTTTTGAAATAACTTAGGTGGTTATATTCCATTTGGTCATCCAAGGGCAATTATAAATGGCCAGAAATCCAGACTAAGGTACAACTCTGTACTAACTAGCGGGCTATTTTTAATAATGTTTTATTTTCCATAATTTCAAGTATAATTTCCTTTGGTGATAACATGTACAAGTATTTCTCCAAATCAAATTTCAAAGTTGAAGTTTTCTTAAAGTATTAAATTAGCCTTGAAAAACAAGCTAAATCCCAATACAACCCAATATAACTTTACTTAATAAAACAAAATATGAATACCAAAAGGTTACAAGGTAAAAATTCTTCTAATCCCACTTTCTCTTACCTGTAAATAATTTTTTGTTTATATCCAGCTATTTCTGCAAATATATATATCATCTATATATCTACATAAATAATCAAAACCCACACTGAATTGTATATTTTCTGCAATTTAAAGTTTTTAAATTTAAAATATATGTGTTAGAGATATTTCTATGGTAGCCTAAATTTCTATACCACTAATAGTTTAATCTCAGTCTTTATAAAGGCCAATATTTCATGATACTGATATCCTATATGTTGTTTAACCATTCACCTATCGACTAATGTCTACATGACTTTAACATACACATTACAAACACTGCTACCGTGAGCGCCTTTAATGGAGTCTTTGTTCACACACGTAAGCACTTCTATAGCATACATTTTTAAAGATACAGTTCTAAAACAAACTTTGTGCATCTTAAGTTTTGATAGATATTTCTGAGTGTTGTCAAGAAAGCTATCACAATTTACAATTTGTCTATCATTTCCAGTATGATTTTATTACCAGGCCAAAAGTTTCACAAGCAATACCAAATGAAAACTAAAATCCATTCCAGTGCTTTGTTCATTCAAAACTTGGCCAATGGCCTTTCCAGTCCTTATAAAGATAAGTAAGGTGAAATGTTGACTGGCTAATCACGGAATTAACAAATCAGAAATTTCTCATTGGAGAAAGAGATTTTGTTATCAACTTTTGTGACTCCTTACAGAGGCAGAGGATCTGAGACAGAGAAAGCAAAAGCCACCGTTACTTTCACAATATTGCTTTGTTTAGCAAGCACTAAAATTGGAACTGGATTACATTTAAAAGACAACAAATTATAGCATTTCCTCATGTAAAATTTGCGCACAATGTTATATTACCGACACCTGAGTGGTTTCAATTGCTATCATCTCTTAGATTAATTTGTCAAGAATATTTTGCCTATTTTTCTAAGTGAGGTTTATGATTGGGAGATATCTACCATGTTGCTCATTTACACAAAATCATATTTCTCATTCATTTTCTAAGCCATGTGAAAAGACTTTAGGCTAACCTAGTTAAATCACCATCTACTTCAAACTTTGTATATTTTTTTAATGTTTATTTATTTTTGAGAGAGAGAAGAGACCGAGTGTGAGCGGGGGAGGGGCAGAGAGAGAGGGAGACACAGAATCTGAAGCAGGCTCCAGGCTCTGACCTGTCAGCACAGAGCCTGACGCAGGGCTTGAACACATGAACCACGAGATCATGATCTGAGCTGAACTCGGACGCTTAACCAACTGAGCCACCCAGGTGCCCCGTGATTTTGTTTAGAAACTGGTATTGCCATACAAGCACTATAATGGAATCCAGGAGAACTGTATTTTGATTTTGGTTATGTAATCATGAACCACATCTCCTAAATCAGTCACTAAAATGTTCTGGACATCAGTTACTTATCTAAAATAATTGGTTGGATCAGGTGCATCTCTAGGTCCTTCTAGACCCAATAATATTCCAAAAAGAGAAGATTTTTCCTTTAGCTTTATCCAACAATAAATACTTCAAAACAGGTGTACATCAAAACGTAAAAATCAATAAATGATTATCAGAAACCATTTGACTTTCTTAAAAAAAAACTTACTATAATGGTTGAGAACATCTTAACTCTTGAGTCTAGAGTCTTTTGAGTCCCTGAGAACTAGTTTTAGTTCCTTGCTCTGTCACTTAGTAGTATTCCTATTAATTAGTTAATTAGCACTTGGCTCCCATCTGAAAAATCACAGCGATAATGATAGCACCTATCTAATGAAGGTGCTGGGAGTTTTGAATGAATGTCTTAGTGAAAGACAACATTCAATACATATCAGATGATCATTAAATGCTATTAAAATTGTTGTTATGATTTATCTGTGAGACGTGAGAAAGGTGTTAGTCTTTATCATTCCCTGCATTAACTCAGTCTATTTTGCCAAACAACAAGAACATTGATACTCTTGGATGCCCCACTTCCCTTCAGCAAAGCAAGGTATTTAATGAACAAGTCACATTTTCAGCCCCAGATTTCCAACTTAAGGAGCTCTTCTCAAAAAAGAAAGAGAAGAAGGAAAAGAAACTAACAAACAAAACCACCATGGCAAACTTAGGATAGATTAGCCAGAAAGGAGGGGTGCACTAAACAAAATTCTAAAGAGCAATATTTCTAACTCACACCTTTCCAGTGAACCTAAAATTTCCACCAAAGTCAAGAAAGGTGACTTTAATAAGTAGGCTGTTGGTGCCTTACTCCAGAATTAGTGACATTTCTTCAAGGATTGCTTACTCAAAAGTGCTAGAAGCTATAACAAATAAGTGACCAGAAACATTACTGAAATTTGTAATGAAATCTTGAAGTTGTGGCCAAGTGCAACTTTGTGATCTAACTTGAAAATATTAAGTTTACTTTTTAAATGGTAAAATTTTAGTATTAGAAAGAATTTAGAAACAATTAGAGTTTCAGTGCAAGTTTCCTGTCTGTATCAGAAAATCCAGCTAGTAGCCTGAGTTCAATTTGGTTTCCTTCTTTATTTCTCACCAGGACTATAACCTCACAGTTTAGATGAGAGTCTGTTCCTGAGACTCTCCGTGAAGGGAGTTTTTTCTCTTAAAAATTCTACTGAAATTTCTAATAGTGATATGTATTAAAGCTTCTTAAATCTCCTCATAAAATTTGAAAAAAAAGCCAAATTAGGCTTATTTAGGAAAATAGGGGACATTTATAAGATAAAATCAGGATGAAATTAAAAAAAAGTAATTTTCCATTAGGACTTTTTAAATGGATGAATAGGATAAATATGGTTTTTAATATTTTCCCTGAAATTTTGCTAGTATCTATTTTGTATCCTGGACTCAGGGATGTTATTAAAAAGACTTACCAACTTCTTTATCTTAATCTATCACATTACTCCCAATTGTAGTGAGACAAGCATTCATTGATTGGAGTCTAAGTGGTAGATAATTTGGAAAGGAACATTTAAGACCATGTAAAAAGAGTCTTAAAAATATTTATAAAATTCTATTCATTGAATTATATTCAGAAATTCTTGCTAGTAAAATAAAATTAATAATTCCCCTTTAAAATTAATATATTCACCTTTTCATTTATTTATAATAAAGAAGACCTAAATGATCTAAACATCAATTTATCAAAAGGTCTATAAAAACATATACATTATAAAAATCTTCATCCACACAATGGACTGTTGTGAATTATTATAAATTCACTATCTAATATAAAAAAGTTGAATGATACATGACAAGAAATTAAGTGAAAAAGGTATACAAACTACATGATTTCTCCTATATCAAAAAAGGAAATAGATGTTCAATGTCCCCATTATTCCTTTTCTTTCCTGTGACATATTATTACAGGTAATTTTACTTAATAAAATACTTCTCTGTATTTTGAGTTTTACACATACAATCTCTAAAGAGAAAATTTTTCTGAGGGTTTATAAAAATCAAAAATCTCTTAAAGCAAAATAAAACTTTAAAACTTTGATCTCGATAGCCTAGAACAGACATTACCTTCTTTAATAGTCCAGCTTAAACAAAGCAATGTCAACCACAGTCTAATTATCGGATAGGACTCTGGTTTAAAATCTCTATTTGGTCAGTGCCCATGAACATGTGTAGGTCTGTCTGTAAAACTTGGAGCCAAATGCTAGAATAAAAAGTTTACCTGAATACCAATATCTAAATATTTAAGTATTATATACATTAAGCAAATAGACTTTGTAACAACATGGTAAGTTAGGGTTCAAAATCTGAATCCTTGGACTCTGGGGTGTGAAGCTGGAATCCAAAAGGGAGAGGTGGCCCCTAGCTTGTCTGGGGGCAACAAAAGCATTACCACCTTTTCCTCCCCCTGTCTCCACCCCATGCCTAGAAATGTTTCCAATGGGCCATTCTATGGACTTAGAATTCTTCTCCATGTGTAGTGCAGTCTTCCCTCCCAAGGAGGACCTCAGACTTGGAAGTGTATATGGAGCTATGTGGCAGGAAAGTCTAGACCTGAAGGATAGCCCAGGCTAACTGGACATGTACAAGATGGACATGCACACAGAGTTTCCACAGCTCGGTGTCTCTCTGGACTCCTTGTCTGTGGTGGAAAGCAACCAAAGACCAACCAAAGGAGGGCTAAAATCCCTGAAGGGGGAAGAGCTCCTCCTACAGATGCTACTAAGTCTGTTATTTATTTACTTACTTATTCATTTATTTATTTATTTATTCACTTATCTATCTATCATCTATCTATCTATCTTATCTTCCTATCTATCTTAATGCAAGAAAATGTATCCAGAGGTTAGACAAATTTCCTAATTGGAAGACACTGTAACACTTCCAAGTCACAATTTAACATTTATTAATAGCCATATGATAAATTCTGTGAAGTACAAGCATCAAACCATTTTTGATTGTTTATTACTCACGATGCTTTAAAAAAGCTGATTTACAGGGTGCCTGGGTGGCTCAGTTGGTTAAGCATGGGACTTTGGCTCAGGTCATGATCTCATGGTCTGTGAGTTCGAGCCCCATGTAGGGCTCTGAGCTGAGAGCCCAGAGCCTGGAGGCTGCTTTGGATTCTGTGTCTCCCTCTCTCTCTGCTCCTCCCCTGCTCGTGCTCTGTCTTTCTGTCTCTCTCTCAAAAATAAATAAATGTTAAAAAAATTTTTTTAAAAAGCTGACTTACTTATAGATAGTGATGGGGTTAACAAGAAAAATATTTTAAATGAAATTTGAGCAGAAATTATAATTCTCTTTGGTGATTAATCAATTCATTTTTATCTTAGAAAAAAATAATTGATTCTAGCATGCAAGAGCCAGAAAAATGGTCTAGCAGGTCTTATGCAAAAACATATGATTTAGGGTAGAATTGTCATTCTGTAACCAACATTTTATTTGTTTATATTTAAATTTCCCAGTGGACTCACTTATAAAACAGCTTTGCTGAGGTTTGTTGTAAAGAACCAGAATAACAAAAAACCTACATTTATCCCAAGGAACTATAAGAACAAGGGCACAGGAGAAATATAAAAAATGAAGGCAGCCTGAATGTATATGTTTATTGGAATGTATATATTTTATGCTCATGTATGCTAAGACAAGTCTAGCACCTTAGGACTATGCGTCTCTAATCAGTTAATGGGATATATGTGTGTAATCTGATAAGGTAGTCTGATAAACTTTATTCTTAATACATGGACTGGGACAAAGTAAAACCAGCAAAAACATTTCTGGTCTGACTCTAGTCAACTTGTAATTGGTCAAGGGGTATGCTATTTGTCCTTGTATTTCACTATGATTGGCTGTGGACAATGGTGTTTTCTGTAGGGTTTTTAGCCCACCAAAATTCTCATTCTGCACGCTTCATATTCCAGTCAAGGTTTTTACATGCAAGAAACAGAAAACAATCTTAAGAATGAAAGGAATTTAATATCAACATCTCACTTAATCCAACAGAGTCTAGACAATTTACTTGGGAAAGGAGCAGGAACTAAACCATTTGTAATGCAGATTCAAGGGTTAGGAAATAGAATGACAGCTTCTCCAAACACTGTGGCCAAGATGCCCCATTCAAGACATCTCTGAATACCCCGTCATTAGAGAAATCAAGTCCTCTATTTTTGTGATATGAGCTCCATAACAAAGTCTAAGATAGACTCATTTAGGTATTGGGGGGTGACTGTCTGGCACTGTCACTATCAACTTTTGTTCCCAGGGTCATGAGTTCAAACCCCATGTTGGGCATGTAGCTTATTAAAAACAAAAACAAACAAAACAAAACAATGAGAACAACAAAAACTCATTTAGGTATTTGAATTTTGACCATGTACTGCCAGGAGGCAGACAATGAGAGAAACTTTTTCTTTCATGTCCTGAGGAAGGAGTGATATCACTATGTCCCCTCAGTATCACATTTAATGGAATGTCCTCCATTTAAGAAGGGCAGTTAAATGTTGGATGGCTCCAAATCATAAATTTTGCTACTTGTTTGCTCTCATGACTCATTTAGGTCTAACTATGCCATATATACTTCCCTTTTCCTTCTTCAAGCCCAGATTTATGGGGCCAGTTTCTTGCAAAACATCTCCAGCTAGTTTGTCATTTATCTGACAATGATCTGAGGTACTACTATGTCCTAGGTGCTGACACTTCATTCTTAACATCTTCAAAGATGAACTTTTCATCTTTCACTTTCTTGGTATTTATTTCCTATATATTTTTTCGTTGTCAAGTTCACACCATCCATTTGAGATTCATCCTGGAGTTTTTCTCCTCCTCCTCTAGCCTATTACCAATCATTCTAATTTTACCTTCTTAGTATTTTAGGAGCATGCACCATATTCTTTATTACTGCTACTGTTACTGCCTATTCCCCCCTTGTATAACTGTAGTACAACTCATATTTTGTCCAAATAATTGAGCTTTTATTAAAAAAGTTTTTTAATGTTTATTTACTTTTGAGGGAGAGAGTCAGAGCATGAGCAGGGGAGGGGCAGAGAGAGAAGGAGACAGAATCTGAAGGAGGCACCGGCCTCTGAGCTGTCAGCACAGAGCCCGACGTGGGGCTTGAACTCACAGACTGCGAGATCATGACCTGAGCCAAAGTCAGACACCCAACCAAATGAGCCACCCAGGGGCCCCTGAATTGAGCTTTTTAATTTCTGTATTTGTGATCATTTTCTATTCATAAATCTAATAGAAAAATGAGTCAAAGACTTATTTGGTTATAATATAACAATGATTTGGTTAACAATGATTATCATGGTTAATTTTACTTGAGATAGACTTATCACAATTTATTCCTTAAGTCAAAACAAATGCCACATTATGTTTCATTGAATTAAAATTTAGTCAAAAAGTGAAACCTATTGAATAATTGAAACCTACCAAAAATCCCAAATCCTATTTTGTGTCCATTTCCTTTCTATTTCTGCTTTATTTTCTTAGTCCACAAAATCACTCATTTCATCACATAAATCTTAATGTTAATGTGATATATATGCTTTATGTTAAAGAGAATTACACTTTCAAAATTATTATATACATTTTTGTTTCTAACACCAGACACTATAAGTGAAGAGATAGGTCCAACTCTGTACTTATTCCAGGATCTGGAGCAAAGTAACAGAATTTAAAATTGTTTTTGAATGAAGAGAACAACAGAATTCTGGTCCGTGGATCATTGCCTTAAATCAAGCCAGGGTAACCTGCCATTAGATATTATTTTCAGCTATGTATCAGTTTAACTATGAACTATGTCTCTGTGATAAGGCAAAATCTGAGCTTTTGGGCTTTCTGTAATTTTAGACATTTCATCTGGTTTTCTATTCCATATTACCTTCTTAGAAGTATTCTTCACTTTCAACAGCACAGGCATAGCTATTAAATGAATCACCTTCATGACCCCAACTTTCAAACTATAGATATTAGATTTTCCCAGTTAAAGGCCTTGGTATGGTTGGGAAAACGCTCCTACTATCCCAGGAGATACTCAGCATCTGTCCTCCTTCACAACACAGAACATACACAGCCCTAAAATCATGCTGCATTTTATTTAAACTTGTGTTTCTTCACATAGAGGACATTATACTGGAATTATTGGAGAAATCTCCAGTCTCTTAGTGTATAAAATATAAGCAGGAGATGAAATGTAACAATGTGTTTAACAGACCTATTATGAGGAAATGAACAAAAAATATACTTCCTTACTATATAAATGACAATACGCTTTAGCTCTAGCCGACTGCACAGATCCTGTCTATTAAATGTTAAGTCTCCACATCCTAAAAGATATATCTGTCTATCAGAGGATAAAGCTACACTAATCCCCCCTGTAGGATTGGAAATGAAATTGAAAGGGTGCTCTGGGGGAATTTGCCCTATTGGTTTAGAGCATAGATTTCATAAAGCCCTTTTGCTGCCAAGTAGGATTGATTATTTTTCAAATGTGGAAGATAGGACAGGCATAAAATTATTCTTCCTCTTTCTCTTCCACAAGAATCTATGGTATTTATAAGATGATATTTTTCAATGTCTAAGAAATCTAGTGTTCATATAAATTGTAGATCATTTGTCTTATGAGTAAGAGCTTCAAAAATTTTTCTAAACATATTGGTATCAGTTTTAGAAGTTCCAGAGAGTTACTTAGGGACAATCATTTTATGGCAAAATACACATTTTTATGTGTTTAATTTTTTCAGTGACAAAAATAAACACTTTAAGGGCATCTTATGAAAGCTTTAGAATTAGGCTATATTGTAAGAGACAATTAAGTAGGGATCTATTTGTGTAATTTTCTGAAATTTTACATTCTGACTTGATAAAGGAACTCTTGCTATTTGTTCTGTTTTCTACTCTTGATTGTAACATTCACCATAAACTTTGAGCAATGATTATCATGGTTAATTTTACTTGAGATAGACCTATCACAATTTGTTCCTTAAAACTTAGAAGCATGTTTAAGGTACAAATAACTTATCTCTTACGTGGGGCTTTTTCTTTTAATTCATATTACTCCATTTCTTTGAATAAGATAAAACTTAGTTTCTTAAAATGTACCCTAGGTGGGGCACCTAGGTGGCTCAGTTGGTTAAGTGTCTGACTCAATTTCAGCCTAGGTCATGATCTCACAGTTAATGGGATCGAGCCCCAGTCCTGCACAGGGCTCTGTGCTAATAGCCCAGTGAGGAGCCCACTTGAGATTCCTTCTCTCCTCTCTCTCTACCCTTTTTCCCCTGTGTTTTCTGTCTCTCTCAGAATAAACAAACAAACCTTAAAAAAAGAAAAAGGTACCCTACGTATATATAGCAAAGATCAGTGACCATAACGGTGTTTGTTTTTTGTTCCAATCCCTACGTTTAAGTATGCTTTCATACTTAATGTATGCTTTCATACATTTTACCCTCTAACTATCTCAATGTTTTGATTACCAAATGTACTTCTTGGGTTAAGGGATATATCTATTAATGGCATTCAAAAAACATTTCATATATATCATTTGGAATTTATACAATGGGGGAATATATGGAAACAGATTTTAAAACTGGATTAACTGTGATTATGTCCTCAGTACAGAGCTGGGTTGAGGCTATTAAAAGACACTCCTCACACTTTAATGACCCTAGGGGACATTCTGCTGGGCTAGAAATTAGTTAATTGATGTAAAATTAAAAGTAATTAGCTCTAGCATTTTTGACCCTCTAAAAACCAACAGCTGTTGGTTAATAGAAAGAAATAGTGTAGTTGAAAAACATTTTAAATGCCATAAATAAAAATGCTATAAGATTCCATGGGTAGAGATATGTTAAAGGACATTTGAATATGGAATTAGATCAATAGCAGAAAAGCTAAATATTGGCCAATCCCTGGCCTATGGTACCTGTTTGTATCAACATAGTAGTTTGCCACTACCATTGGCTGGCTGTAGCTGCTAAGACATTCAATCTAGGTTTGAAGTCACTGATACAGTAGAAAGGATTCAGACCAAGTTAAATGTTGAGAAAAGAGGAGGTAAGAAGTTCATAGGTCTTTTGTTTTTTTATTTTTCTATTGACTATCTAAACAACATCTCAGTCCTTTGGATCAACCAGATCTAAAATTGCTTTTCCAGCATTTAACTACTATAAAGGATTATCAGCTCAAACCAACTTTCTTAATTTCTTGTATTAAGAATATTATGAGGCACCTGGTGGCTCAGTTGGTTAAGTGTGTGACTCTTGATTTCAGCTTAGGTCATGATCTCACAGTTTGTGAGTTTGAGTCCTGCATTGGGCATTGGGCTCTGTGATAACAGTGCAGAGTCTGCTTGGGATTCTCTCTCCCGCACCCGCCTCTCTGCCCCTTCCACGTGCATGTGCATAATCTCTCTTCCTCTCTCAAAATAAATAAACAAACTTAAAAAAATATTGGGGCTCAGTCCGACTCTTGATTTTGGCTCAGGTTAGGATCTCATGGTTTTGTGAGTTCAAGCCCCATGTCAGGCTCTGCACTAACCTTGCAGAGCCTGGGATTCTCTCTCCCATTCTCTCTCTCTCTCTCTCTTTCTCTCTCTCTCTCTCTCTCAAAAAAATAAATAAACTTTAAAAATATATAAATTAAAATTAAAATAAATAAAAATTAAAAGAATCCTAATAGGTAAGTTATATAACATACATTTATATATATGGATATATATGGCATATGGATATAGATAGATAAATGGATACATATATAGAGAGATTAGGGGTTAGAATATAAGATTAGGGGTTAGGAAGATGGGATGTGGGAGTGATACAGTTCAGAGCCATGTTTAAGATAAAATGAGAAACCTGAATTTTAATATTTTCATGGTAATTAACCATAAGGTGGTCACTAACAAAGACATATGCCCTAAAAGACATTTCTCAAAGTGAAAAGCAAATTCATCTTTCAGCAACATAGGTTTTTTTTACATAATCCTATAAAGTATAGTCTATATTCATGATATTCTGAAAAAAATGCTGAATGATACTGATCTTTGTATAACATAGGAAAGAGGCAGTTGTGACAGTATTCATATTCTTAAGGATAATATTTATTAAGTAGTTTAGTAATTAAATACTAAATTTATACAATAATTGATTTGTGGATACATATGTCCTCCTAAAAATAAGCAGTGATAAAAGTGTGGCTGCAGTCATATTTAACTTAATTGACTGGATCAACAACCAGCACATATTAAACTTTTTTCCCTGGAGGTAAGATATTAAATCCTTAAAGAGGTTCCGAAACATAAGGAATTGACAGAATCATTGTAAAATCTAGAAAAATTAAAAATAAATTATGTATATGATGACTATTTTAGAATCCAACTTCCAAATTGACATTAAAGTTGATTTAAAGAGTGTGAGAGTGAGGACAAAAAAGTAATATGCATGAAATCTGCCAGAAAGAATATTTAAAGCTTATGAAGGAAATTTTGATAGAGACAAAGTTAGGTTCCTCAGAGTGACTTCTTTCAAATAAGAAGCATTTTTAATAGAAACTTATCACCAAGTTTGAAAAAAAATCATTTTTATACCCTTCTTCATATCTTTCATCTCTACTTTTCTCATGGAACACTTAGTATACACTATTCCCTCCTCTTCACTCTTTATTATTCTTTCTTACATTTTATTTACTTAGCTAAAAATGCCATATATCCCCAAGCCTGCCTCTACATAAATGGTAAGCAAGTTTCTTACAGAAATTTCCTTTTCGGTTCTCCTAATTTCAAGCTAATAGAACATATAGGTCATAAAATAAAAATGGTTCATTATCCATTTCTATGCAATTATGTTCTTTGTGGCTAGAGGAATCCTTTTTTTTTTTTTTTAATATTCCTGTTCTATTTAATCCAACTATGTTCTCTATTAGAAATGGAAGCATATAAAAATCCTAAATGATTTTGGGTTCCAAATTTATTGCTTCAATTCTGGAAGCTCAGACTAGTCTTCTAAACTCCATTGTTTACAGTAATATTAAGGCCATTAGACTTTAATTTGAACTTGCCAAGAACTCTATCTTCTATAATACTTTAAATCACAAGATTTTTCTGATGCCTGATTCATGTCAATGTTCATAACCTCTTATATGAAGTTCAGGAGGAAGACATTAATGCTAATAATTTTAATTTTAATTAGTTGACTGATAGTATTTCTTCAGTGAAACCTAACAAGTGTATTTAGATCTCAGAGATCATGTGTAGAAGTCTTTTCAGGGAACCCTTAAGGAGAAATGGGAATTTTGTGATGGTCTAATTAGGTGGATTAGTCTACTCACAGTGTGCTAATAGAACAATGTTGATCTGGAAAGAGTGACCTGTGCTTAGGCTGATAGATTTTCTTATTATGAATGTCACTGATTATGCTTATGCATAATGATGGGTAATCATTCCTGATTCATCAGAGCATCTAAAGTCTAATGTTGGTTTGACCCACTCTGTGGCCTTTGGCCAACATGTAGTTTTTCACTTATCCTTAACAGGAGACGGTCCCATCAAATAATGATTTGGGTCTTTTTTTTCAGCTAAATTTTGAAATTTAAATTTTAAAATTGTGTATTTCTTTGATTAGAAAATGACATATAAATAAAATAATATCTGAAAAGAAATCTAAATATTAGAACAATGGCCTATATAGCACATATGTTTATCTCTCTCTCACACACACACACACACATATATACACACAGAGTCCTGAATTCAGGTCCAGAAAAAATCAAACACAGACAAAATGAAAAAATATTTCTATATGGCAAGATCCATTCTGAGCTCTATACATACTTGAGAATTATTGAATATAAGTCTATTAGAATGTAATCTCTGTGAAGAATACTTATTATTCTGATCACTGTGGAAACCTTATTACACAGAAAGTACTTATGAAAGCACTTGATAAATATTTACTTAATGAATAACAGTAAACATTTAAGTCTCCTATAATGTGACTAGAATGGTTTTGATTATTTAAATCATACATAACTGTGATAAATACTATAAGTATGATCCACATCTCAATTCAAAATCATAGTTGAATGTACTACATTTTCATCCCCATGTTATGCCCTAGGAAAATGAGGCCTAGGAAGGAAGATCAACTTTCACAAGGTACAATGATCAGAAATTTAAAACAGAAAACTACCTCTATAAGTTTATTTATACTTTCCTGTGTCTTTTTAAGGGCAATCACATTTTAGGACAATCACACTTAGGTACTCCTTTTCTTGGAGAAGGGCATAAAGGTTTTGAAGGCATAGTAATCTACAAAGAGGTTCATAGAAAAATATGAAAATAATTTTAAATGCTAATGGACATTTACCTTATTAATAGGAGATCCTGTAGGGTGTGAGAACGATGTCACTATTTAGATGAGCAGTTGGAAGTTATGGGTAGTAAATTCAGGTTTCAAAATGAGGAAACCCTATCTAAGAAATCAGAGCTGCCTAAAAACTGAAAATAACTGGTTAGTGAGACTGGGGATTCAGTCACTGGAGATACTCAAGGAGTCTGGAGGTTTTAGAGAAAAACTGAACCAGCATAAGAGCTGGACCAATTAACACCTTCCCTTCCTGTATTTCTGATGCACACATTCTAGAATTTTAATTCTCTTAACAAATTTAAAAGCTTATCACACACATACAAAAATTCATTCTAAGGACATTTAGATGGCTCATCAGTTAGGCCAACTGACTTGATTTCTTATGGTTCTTCTGATGGAGCCCCTTGTTGGGCTCCATGCTGACAGGGCAGAGCTTGCTAGGGATTCTCTCTCCCTCTCTCTCTGCCCTCCCCTGCTCATGCTCTCTTTCTCCTTCTCTCTGAAAATAAATAAACATTTAACAAATCATTCTAACTTAAGGCAAATGTAGGTAAGTTGATTTTGCCAATAGAACATTTGGAAAAGGATTTTCTAGTATTTTTTAAAAATATTTTTAATGTTTCTTTATTTTTGAGAGAGAGTACAAGCGGGAAAGGGGCAGAGAGAGAGAGGGAGACACAGAATCCGAAGCAGGCTCCAGGCTCTGAGCTATCAGCAAAGAGCCTGATGTGGGGTTTGAACTCATAATGGCAAGATCGTGACCTAGGTTGAAGTCACATGCTTAACCAACTGAGCCACCCAGGTGCCCCAAGTATTTTCTAGTATTTTTAATGCTTTTGTGTTAGGATGGAGAAACCAGTGATTATTCTACTCTAATTTGTAGTCTCTGAGGGTTGCTAGAAACATTGCAAGTCTTGAGATTGTGCAGAACTAATCTCTATGTAGCATTCTCACATCAACAACCAAGTGAAAAGCAGACACTGAAGCTGTATTTCCAATTTTTCTCAGTTTTCCCATGTGTATGTGCCAAGTGTGTAGGAATAATACATGGGTATTACATCTTAAAACATATAGCTAATTGTGAAAATCTTGATGTAACATAAGTCCTGAAAGTTGTTTTTTCTTTCTTGTAATGCAAGTGCCTGAGTTATGTTTTGATTATTGAGGCACTCACTTCAAAAGACAGCTATCTCAAATAAATACATTGCCAGCCATAGCCACGGGATTAGATAAAGACCTCCGTCCCACCAGCACACCTGCACACCCCATTCTTTTGTTTGATTTAGCAGTCTTGGTTGATTTCCATAACTGATCATTTGCACCACCTGTTTCTCTTCCAAACTTTAAATTGCCATTCTTATGTTTCAAATTCATCAATAAAAAAGTGAGTCAGCAAAACTCTATGCTCTCATCTTTCACCCCAATAAAATCAGAAAGCCAGGCTGCACTCTTTTATTCTAGCAGAGATCTTACTGTGTGGCCCCAGATAGGTCATGTGCTTTCCAGGACCAGTGAGAAATTAAACCTTCTTTTGTTTGTTTTTCAAAAGTTCCTTTACAGTTATTGCTGAGAGTGTATTGCAATCTTAAAAACCCAAAATCTGGTCTAGCCATTCCATTGGTTATTGCTAGCCTGAGTCTGGCACAAAACACTTGACATCACTCTGCATATCATAAATTAAAATGAGTCTCAGCTCCCTAGGGACCTACCACAGTCTATGCAGTTAACAACTTAATTTACTTGCTACCTAATGACTTCACAATAAATCTGTGTCTGAATAAGAGAGCAAACCACTAGAGCTGGCAACTCTCAAGGACATTTAATTATAGAAATAAGCTTTATCATTCAAGGAGATGTTACTGTTTCGGTATTTTCTGATGTGTCAATAAGGTACACTAATTCTGGATAATCATATTAAGCTTTTTATTATAGGTAGAATGCCATTTTTGTGGTAAAAAATATTTTAGATTTCCAATTTCTGGTTTCACATGTAAGGAGCTTGAAAGTTGCCATTCTGTCCTAGTAAAAAGCTAAACAGACTGAACAGTCAACAACCCTTCTTGGATCCTTTAGAGATGGAAGACGCAGACAGAAGGATGCCCCCATATGGAAGAAACAGACAGGAGGATTCTCTTGGCTTACCAGAGCAGGAACGCACAAGGAGAAATGATCACAGGATGCAGAGTAAGCGTAGAAAGCCTGAAAAATAATTGACAAATTGCTGAAGGTCCAGTGTAAACAAGTCTGTGTGTTAAAAATCCCAATGGGACTCATTAATAGGGAAGCCCCCATAATACTGTGAGATTTACCCTCAGTAGCTCAACCAGGTTTTCACAGTAAATACTGAAGTAAAATCCCCATGTGCTTCCAGCAGGGAGAGAGGGGAAAGAACCATCTTGAAATATGTTAGAACATGCTTTCCTTCTTAACAAGGTCTGCCATAAGGGGAAACTAATTAACAAGAAGCTAACCTGCTGGAGCCTTATCAGAACTTAATTGGCCTGGCGGAAGGGAATTAACTCCAGCTGGCCCTAGTCTTCCAGTTAGGAGAAGGAAAATGCCCAACTCCAGTCCATTCTACCTATCCTGCCTTATCTAAAGAGAGATGGGGAAAAGAACTGAGAAATTTATAAAATTCACAATCCAGAGGCATAGACACACTGAAGGATTGAGACCTAATCATAGTAGTAGAGAAAGCTTCCCCTCCCCCCACACCTTACCACCTGATTACTAAAGGCTTATTTACAACAGTTCCTTTTGCTTAGTACATCATGTCCAGCTGTCAAGAAAAGATTGTAAGTCATATCCAAAAGGCAAACAAAACAAAAACCCAACAACTGGTAGGGAGAAAGCAAGCATCAGTACTAGATATAGCAGGGATACTGGTATTATCATATTTGGGGTTTAAAACAACTATGATTAATATGATAAAGTCTGTAATGGATAAAGCTGACAAATGGCCAATATAAGCAAAGAGATGGAAAAGCTAAGGAAGAGCTAATAAATATTGCTAGACATGAAAAACACCAACAGAAAGGAAGAAGGCATTCTTTGAAGGGCATTAGTAGATGGGACACAGCTGAAGAAAGAATCTCTGCATCACAGGATATATCAACAGAATCCTAAACACCTGAAAAGCAAAGAGAAAGACAAAAAAAAGAACAAAGTATTCAAGGACTGTGGGATAACTATAAAAGGTACTAAAAAAACATAATGCAACTATCAAAAGAAGAAAGGAAAAGAAGTATTTCAAACATTAATGACTGAGAATTTTGCCAAATTAATGTCAGGAACCCATTAAAAAATCCATGAAACATAGAGAATACTGAGCAGGATAAATGGGGGGAAAAAAGACATCAGGCATAGGATTTTCAAACTACAGAAAATCAAAGATAAAAAAAAAATTCTGGGGTGCCTGACTGGCCCAGTTGGTTAAGTGTCCAACTTCAGGTCGGGTCATGATCTTGTGGGGGGCTCTGTGCTGACAGTTCGGAGCCTGTTGCCTGCTTCAGATCCCGTGTCTCACTCTCTCTCTGCTCCTCCCCCACTTGCTCTCTGTCTCTCAAAAATTTAATAAATGCTAAAAAAAAAAAAAAAAGGAAAAAAATCCTGAAAGAACTCAAAGGAAAAACACATCTTACCAATAGTGGAATAAAGATAACAATTACATAGGATTTCTCCTCAGAAACACAGGCAACAGGAGAGTGGAGTGAAATATTTAAATTGAGAGAAAAATGCCTACTAACCCCGAATTCTGTACCCAGAGAAGTTATCCTGTAAGAGTGAAAGAGAAATAAAGATTTTCTCAGACTAACAAAATTAAGGTAATTTGTTGCTAGTGGACTTGGCTTGCAAGAAATGTTAAATTCTGTACAAATAGGGGAAACAATGTAGGTTGGAGACCTGGGTCTACATGAAGCAAGGAAGAGCATTTAAAAAAAGAACAAGTGAAGGTAAAATAAAACCTCTTATTTGTATTCTTAACTGATTTAACAGATATCAATTTGTTCAAGGTAATAATACTAACAATGATTTTGTTTATGCATGCACACATATTTAACTTATGTATATAGAACCCCTTTCGACTTTGGCCTTCAAAATTCTCATTTGAATATTTGCAATTCTGACCAAGATTTGCACCTAAAGCAGGTCTTCCCAGGCCCACCCTCTAGGTTACAAGGCTCACCACACCAATCCTCTTACCCATAGTTTACTGTCACAGTGTAGGGGTCGGAAGACATGGGAGCCCACCCACTCCTATCCCTCTTGTGTGTCACTGGCTCCCAGCAGTGGCTGGCTATGGACCCTATCCTCAAGCACCATCCATTTTCAGGGCTAGTTAATTTGGCAGGTAAGTTGTGACAGTCTTTAGTGGATTTCAACTTCCAAGACCACCTTTCTAACAGGTTATTGTTTCAATAGCTTATTTTTGTTAATGATAGGGATATTTCTTCAGTAAATTCAAGCAGTTAATTTGAATTCAAATATATTTGATTATGTAAGTAAATCCAAATATATAAGTAAAATAAATGACAGTGATGGTATGAGGAGAGTAGAATTCATATTATTTTTTTATAAAGTACTAACACTATCCATGAAGTGGTATAGTGTTATAGAAAAGTTTGGATTAGCTATAATGTGTATTGCACACTCCAGGGCAATCACTACAAGAAGCTTACAATAAGAAAGCATAACTGATATAAGAAAGGAGAGAAAAATCATAATATGCTCAATTAAAACCTCAAAAGGCAGAAAAAGAATGGAAGACAAAAATAGGAACATAAAAAGAGCAACAAATAGAAAATGGTAACAAATATGATAGCTATTATTCCAACTATATCAATACTCACTTTGCATATCAATGGTCTAAACGTACCAAGTAAAATATAGATTGCCAGACTGGATCAATAAATAAGCCCCAACTGTGTTTTGTTTACAAGAAACCCGCTTTACATATAAGTACATAAGTTAACAGTAAATGAAGATATACCATGCTAACACTAATCAAAACAAAGCTAGAGTAGCTATATTAGTTTCAGACAGATTTCAAAGCAAAGAAAATTATTAGGAATAAAGAAGGACATTATAAAATGATAAACAGATCAATTCCCCAAGAAGATATAACAATATTTAATGCATATGCACCTTACAATAGGACTACAAACTATGTGAAGTAAAAGCTAATAGAATTGCAAAGAGAAAAAAAAATGAATCCAGTCTCATAGTTGGCGATTTTGACACCCCTCTATCAGAAGTGGACAGATTCAGTAGGCAGAAAATTTGAAAGATATAATTCAATTCAACAACACCTCTCATTGGATATAATTAACATCTATAGACTATTTCATCCAACAGAAGCAAAATACACATTCTTCTCAACCTCAATGGAATATTCACCAATATAGTCCATAGTTTAGGCCTTCATACACATCTTAAAAGAACAGAAATCATCCATACGTTGTCTCAGACCACAACAGAATTAAACTAGAAATCAATAATAGAATGATAACTAAATAATCCCCAAATATATGGAGACTAAATACACTTCTAAACACTTCTAAAAAAATCTAAACATATTTCAAAATACACCTGAAAAGAAATTTAAAAATATTTTTAACTAAGTGAAAATGAACACACAAGTTATAGAAATTTATGGGATACAGCAGTGCTTAGAGGCAGATTGATGGTACTGAATGCATATATTAGAAAAGAAGAAATATCTAAAAATTGATAATCTAGAAAGCAGAGCAAAATAAGTCCAAAGTAAGCAGTAGGAAAGAAATCAGAATAAGAAAACAAATTGAAAACTATAAATCAATAGATGAAACCAAAGAAATCAAAAACTGAGTCATTGAAAATGACCCTATAAAATCTATGAGCACTTTGCTTGACTAACGGAGAGAAAAAAACGAAGAGAGAAAAAAAGAACACAAATTACTAATAGCAGATATGAAAGAGGAGATATCACTATAGTTACATTAACATTAAAAGAATAATAAAGAGGGGGAGCCTGGGCAGCTCAGTCAGTTAAGCAACTGACTCTTGATTTCAGTTCAGGTCATGATCTCCTGGTTCATGCGTTTGAGCCCCACATTGGGCTCTGTGCTGACAGTGCAGAGCCAGCTTGGGATTCTCTCTCTCCCTCTCTCTCTCTCTCTCTCTCTCTCTCTCTCTCTCTCCTTCTGTCACTATCCCTCCTGTGCACGCTCTGTCTCTTTCTCTCAAAATAAATAAGTAAACTTAAAAAAATAATAATAAAGAGAAATTTGATAACCTAGATGAAATGGACAGTTATCTTGAAAGATACAATTTCCTAAAACTCACACAAGAATAAGTCAACAGTATGAATAAGCATATATCAATAAAAGAAATTGAACCAATAATGAATAACCTTATAAACATAAAGAACCACACTCAGAAGTGTTCACTGATGAATTCTACAAACATTTTAGAAATTAGAAACCAATTCTCTGCTACCTCTTTCAGAGGAAAGAAGCGGAAGAAATCTTCCTAATTCATTCTATGAGGCCATTCCCCTAATACTAAACAAGATAAAGACATTACTACAAAACAAAACTATAGATCAATATCTCTCATGAATATAGATGCAAAATAAAACAACACAAAACAATTAAATGCCATGACCATGTGGGATATATCCCAGATATATAAGACTGGTTCAATATTCCAAAATCATTGAATATAATCCATCACATTACCAGGAAAATAAAAAACCTATGTGATCTATCAATAGATACAGAAAAAAAACATTTGACAAAAGTAACACTCATTCATGAAGAAAACTCTCAGTTAACTAGGAATAGAGGGGAACTTCCACAGTTTGATAATATAAACAAAAATAAAAACAAAAACAAAAATAAAAAAAGCTATAGTTAACATCATAATAGTTAGAAACATGAAACTTTTTCACTAAGATCTAGAACAAGGCAAGGATGTTCCCCTCATCACCACTATTTAGTATTATATTGAAAATCCTAGTTAACACAGTAAGACAAGTAAAGGAAATAAAAGCTATAAAGATTGGAAAGGAAAAAGCAAACACTTTTGTTATGTTTTACTAGATGACAGTGTTGTTTATGCACACAATCTGAAAGAATCAACAAAAATTTCCTGGAACTAATAAATGATCATAGAAATTTTCCAGAATACATGTTGAGCAACATGGGTTTGAACTACACCAGTATACTTATATGTGAATTTTTTCATTAAATACAGTACTATAAATGTATTTTCTCTTCCTTATAATTTTTTAAGTAAGATTTTCTTTTCTCTAGGTTACTTTATTCTAACATTACACTATAAAACATATGACATAAAAAATGTGTCAATTGAATACATATGTTATTGGTAATGCTTCTGCTTAACAATACACTATTAAGTTTTGGGGAAGTCAAAAGTTATACGTGAATATTCAACTACATGGGGGTCAGTGTCCCCAAATCCTTGATTGCACAAAGGTCAACTGTACGATGTTAACATACAAAAGTTGATTGCTTTCCTATATACCAGCAACAAACAAATGGAATTTTAAATTAAAAACACAATATCTACATTAGCACCCCAAAACTTAAAATACTCAGGTATAAATCTAATAAAATATGTATAAGATCTATATAAGAAAAACTATAAAACTCTAAAGATTGAAGTCAAAGAACTAAATGGAGAAATATTCAATGTTCATGGATAGACTCAATATTGTCAAGATGTCAGTTCTGCCCAACTTGATCTATGGATTCAACGCACTTCCAATAAAAATATCAGCTAGTTTTATGGATATTGACAAACTGATTCTAAAGATTCTATAGAGAGCCAAAAGACCAGAGGCCAAGAGAGTGCTGAAGAAATTCAAAGACTGAGACTATGCAACTTTAAAACTATAAATCTACAGTAATCTAAACATCATGGTATTGGAAAAAGAATAAATAATTTATGGAATCAATAAAGCCCAGATATAGATCCCCATAAATAAATTTAACTAATCTTTGAGCAAAGGCAACACAATGGATCAAAGTAGTCCTTTCAACAAATGGTGCTGGAACAACTGGATATTCAAATGCAAAAAATAGAAATATCTAGACAAGAGAACTTATTCTCTTAAAAATTAACTAATAGTGGATCATAGATCTAAATGTGAAATGAAAAACTATGAAGGTCCTAAAAAATAACATAAGAAAAAAACCCACATGACCTTGGATATTGTGGCACCTTTTCAGATACAACACCAAAGACATGGTAAATAATTGATAAGCTAAACCTCATTAAAATTAAAAACTTCTGGTCTTTGAAAGATAATGTCAATAGAATGAGAAAACAAGTGACAGACTGGGAAAAATAATTGCAAAAGACACATCTAATAAATGACTGTTATCTAAAATATTCGAAGAACTCAAACTCTGAAGAAACAATTTAATTAAAAAAATGAACCAGAAAACTTAATCGACACCTCACCAAAGATATACAGATGGCAAATAAATATAAGAAAGGATGCTTTGCATACTATATCAACAGAGAAATGCAATTTAAAATGAGACACTGCCACTCACCTATTAGAAAGACCAAGATCCAAAACACTGACAACGCCAAACCCTGAGAAGGATGTGGAAAAACAAGAACTCTCATTCATTGCTAGTGGAAATGCAAAATGATATAGTCACTATGGAAGACCATACCTTCAGTAGGTGAATGCAAAAACAAAATATAGTGTATCCAGATAATGTTATATTATTTAGTTGTGGGGAGGGGGTAGGGGGAGGAGCAAAAAGGACAGGGAGGAACTTAAATGCATACTTCTAAATGAAAGAAGCCAACCTGAAAAGGCTATTTATTACAGAATTCCAACTATAGGATATTTTGGAAAGGTAAAACTATCAAGATAGTAAAAAAGATGGGTTTCTAGGGGTTGAGGTAGGGAAAATATGACTAGGTGGAGATAGAATTTTTAGAACAGTGAAAAACTAGGATACCATAATGATGGATATATGTCCTTACATATGTCCAAACCCATACACTGTACAAGATGAAGGCTGAACCATAATGTCAACTATAGGTTTTCGGTGGTAATGATGTGTCAGTGTAGGTTCAGTTGCAACAAGCATACAACTCTGGTGGTGGATGTTGATAATGGGAGAGGGTATGCATTATAGACACAGGATGTACATGGAAAATCTCTGCAGTTTCCCTGAAGTTAGGGAAAGGGAGAGAGGGAGATAGAGGATCTGAAGCATTGGCAGAACAGAGCCTCATGTGTGGCTCTAACTCATGAACCATAAGATTATGACTTGAGTTGAAGTCGGATGCTTTACCGACTGAGCCACCCAGCACTCCATTTCCCCTCAATTTTTATGTTAGTCTATAATTGCTCTAAAAATGGGTCTTAAAAATATATGTATTTATTTATATTATTTTTAATTTTTTTAAATATTTATTTATTTTTGAGAGAGACAGACAGACAGAGTGTGAGTTGGGTAGGGGCAGAGAGAGAGGAAGGCACAGAATGGGAAGCAGGCTCCAGGCTCCGAGCTGTCCGCACAGAGCTGGATGTGGGATTGAAACTCATGAACCGTGAGATCATGACCTAATCTGAAGTCGGACACTTAACCAACTGAGGTACCCAGGTGCTCGAAAAAGATAACGATTTAAAGGAATAACTCCAAAGTGTAAACGGGAAGAAATTCTAAAAATAAAGAATTATAGAAAACAATATTCAGAAAAAGAACTGGATAAAAAATAAGTACTTGTAGAAAGGTTACCATTATTTTTGCCATTTTTTAAAATTATTTTGAGAGTGTGCGCCTGCGAGAGAGAGAGCGAGTTCCGGGGAGGGGCAGAGGGAGAGGGAGAGAAAGACTCCCATGCAGGCTCAGTGATGTCAGCACAGAGCTGGAGATGAGGTTTGATCCTTCAAATTGCAAGATCACAACCTGATGTGAAATCAAGAGTCAGAGGCCTGACTGAGCCACCCAGGCACCCTTGATACATTATTTTTGGAATGGCATATGGTGATACAGAGACTAATAAGTCTCTTCATATGTTCTGCCAAGTATCTATTTTGTAAATATAAGTCAAATAATCACAAATGTTTTTAAAATATACATTGATATATTACTAACAGTATTGAAAAATAAAACCTAAATATTCAATAATATTTTATAACTTAAAGCAATATTCCATAGGATGGAATATTATGTATTCTTCAACTCATTTATACTACAATAGCCAAGAAAAATGTAATAAATGATAAGTAAATGTAAATACAAAGTAGCATACAATATGGGTAGAATTTTTTTTTTGAGAGAGCCCACCAGTGCCATATGTGAGCATTAGCTGTAACTGCCCTAATTTAACGCCTCTTCTTCTTCTTCTCTTTTCTTTTTTTTTTTAGGATTTTATAGGGGCATCTGGGTGGTTCAGTCTGTTAAGCATCCAATTCTTGATTTCAGCTCATGTCATGATCTTACGGTTCGTGACATTGAGCCCTCTCTCTGGTTCTGTGATGACAGTGCAGAGCCTGCTTGGGATTCTCTCTCTCCTTCTCTTCCTGCCTCCCTCCTGCTTGTGCACACACACAAGCACTTTTTCAAAATAAATATTTTTTTAAAGAATTTCGTACATTTTTCCTTTTCTTTTTTTCCTTTTCTTTTTCTTTTTTTTTTCTTTTTTCTTGGGGGGGGGGAGTTTTACCTTCCCCACACAGAGCTGACCATGGCTTTTCCTCAGGTTAGAAGCTGTTAAAAAAAATAATAAAATGGAAGATTTACCCTGCACCATTGCCCTTTTTCAATGACAAATGTCTCTAAAAATCTACCTTTTAAGTATTTGGTTAATCTGTTTTGCACTGTGTTCAGTTTGTCACAATTTTTGATGGAGAACCTACTTGCTTATGAGGGATATAGAGTTTATGGCTTTTTCTTCTTGACATTTTCCCATCTTGTTTTGGAAGACTTCCTTACTGTCTGGAGCAAAATATCCCAGGCCTGTCTTGTATTTTCCCCATCCCAGTTCAGGAGGGAGTCATTTTTCCAAAGAGCTCTAGGCACTTTTATTGGAAAATGGTATTCACAAATCAAGACCTTTGTTCTAGAATTATTCATTGGTACTACAGTGTTATTGAACATTAATATGTGTATGAGCATAAATGCATGCTAGTTTTTTTTTTAAGTTTATTTATTTGTCTCAGTCAGTAAGTGTCCGACTTCAGCTCAGGTCATGGTCTCACGGTCTGTGGGTTCCAGCAATGTGTGAGGCTCTGTACAGACAGCTCAGAGCCTGCTTGGGATTCTGTGTCTCCCTCTCGCTCTCTGCCCCTCCCCCACTTGCACTCTGGCTCTCTCTGTCTCTCAAAAATAAATTAAAATGTTAAGAAAAAAATTAAAAACGGTGTATTTATTTACTTTTGAGAGAGAAAGAGAGATGAGCAGGGGAGGGGCAGAAAGAGAGGTAGAGAGAGAATCCCAAGCAGGCTCCCCACTGTCAGCACAGAGCCCAATGTGGGGCTCAGTCTCATGACCAAACTGTGAGATCATGACCTGAGTGGAAATCAGAGCTGGCCTACCAACAGAGCCGCACAGGTGCCCCATTAATTTCTATTTTTAAAACACATTTTTGTATTGATACAGTCAATGCCACTGGATTTATTCTCCAGAAGTTGGAATGCTCCTTTTCCAGCACCTGGGTTCACTGGCTCCTACAAAGGGAAAGTGTTTGGGTCAAAGAGAAAGGGGAAAAAAGGGAAGAAAAAATGAAAATTGAAGGGAAAATGAGGCAGATGTCAAGAAGCAGTAGGTAGCAGCAAGCTTTCCAGGGAGATTTTATTAAATCCTGATATAAAATAATATTGCAAGTTAAATATTACATCCCACAATGGAGATAACACATTGCCTGATAAAATGATATGGAGCAAAAGTATGGTTATAAACATGGTTAAGAAGTGATCAAGGGACTATATTTCTCAGTATCCGATGAAGATGTTCACTGGATGAAAATTCAGACTAAGACTTTTTCACATTTTATTAATTATTGCAATATGAGCTTTGAAGATTTCAACTGAGTATTATAATCCAGGTCAGTAGAAACAGACTAGAACTCAACAGAGACACAGACTTCTGACTACTAGTCACTGACTATTAGTTCACATTGGCCCCTACTTCTACCTAAGAAACTTAGGCACACTCAAGAATTACCAACAATACAGAAAAAATATTTTGAAACAAATGCATAGTTTATTATTCATTTTTATAAATAAGCCTTTATTGTGCATCTGAGAAGAGGAATATTTTCCATTGATTTTATGTAACTGTTTAAAAATCTGTGAGATTACTTTTAAAGTAAAAATGAAAAAAAAAATTCCCAACCTATTTTCAGGTGTTATCTAGCTCCCCAATAGAACTCAAATGTAGCTTTAATCCAAAGGATAAATGTTTGATAAGACAAACTATTTGCTCTTATTTGGAATATTATCTTTTCTAAGAATATTTCTGTTGTCTCCTAGGCAGTTAAGCAGCCTCTTCTTTGTAATCCCCTAGTACTTGTAAAAACCTTTATTGCAACAGCTAATATGTAGTGTTATGAGTGTTAGGAGAGCCTTTCAAAATGACTTAATGGTTAGACAGAATTTCTGATTAATTTGAAATGTTACTTCCTCCTGATTGGTTTCATTTATTAAAAAGTCTTTAAAAGAAATATTCCTTAGAGAGGCTCATTAAGTTGTAACTTTAAGCAAATTGACTGTACATACTTAATTGTTTAGTTCCTTTAGGCATTGTATCTGAGGTAACAACATCAAAATCATTTTGACAGCACATATCATTTTAAGTTTCAGTCAGAAAGAAAAATATTGCAGTGAAATATAAACACACACAAATCTTAAGGACCATACCTCCATGTGTGAAACACACACACAAGTTCAACTAACAAGGTACACACCTTGAGAAACATTAGCATATTAACATTCTTAGACTGTTCTGCCATTTACCTCTGAGGTAAAAAAAACACCTTTGTTCCACTAAGTTTCTCTACCTACCAGATAACAAAGTTCTTCAGCTTTGGAGGTTTTGTTAGGTGACTCAAGAACAAAAGGCAAAGGGTGTTTTAGGTAGGGATGTAAAATCAGTTTACAAGGAGTGCTGTAAAGAGAAACCCAAAAGTAGCAATGGATTAGAAGGGAAGCTTGATTGCCCCCACCCCTAAAGAAGAGAAGAAAAGAGAAGAGAAGAGAAGAGAAGAGAAGAGAAGAGAAGAGAAGAGAAGAGAAAAAAGAAAAGAAGAGAAAAAAGAAAATTCAAGAATGGTACAGTATATGGACCATGTACTTTTTCCTACAGTTTTGAAGTATGAAATATGAGTTTAGCAAGGTTTTATTGCTGAATTTTATTTAACTTTATACTATCCCAGTAATTCTGGGTCATGTGGACTTATACTGTTAATATTGTTTAATTTGTGGCTTTTACTATGTTATATATTTATATCTATTTGTATGTTAAAGTATCAATATATATGTATGTTTATAAATTCATATTTTTATACTTTATATATTTATATAAATATATATGTCACATGCTTTATGTCATCATTTAAATGGCAATTACTTTAGCTTATTTTAATATTTCTGAAATCACAGGGCACCTAGATGGCTCAATTGGTTAAACATAGGACTCCTGATTTCAACTCAGGTCATGATCTCATGACATTGGCATTGAGCCTCGCATTGGACTCAGCACTGAGCGTGGAACCTGCTTGGGATTCTGTCTTTACCCCTTTCTTTCTGCCTCTCCCCTGCTCGGGCTTTCTCTCTCTCTCTCTCTCTCTCTCTCTCTCTCTGTCAAAATAAATAAATAAAAAAATATATTTCTGAAATCATGATGCATTGTGTTTTACTTGAAGATTTTTTCCTTAGTTGTCCATAAAATGTTATGTTACAGTATATAGAGCATCCTAGATTTAATTAATACATAGACTTCATATGTAATAAGTTGTTTTTATGAAATTGACTAATTTAATTGACAAAATTTTTCCCAGTTGTTTAAGTTGGCTTTCTAATAATCAGTTAATCAGTAAATAATCAGTAAAATATTAAAGAAACTGAAGTTAAATTTGGAGAAATACTTTGTCACTATATAAAGTAGGTGATGAATGTTAAGAGAAACATTTCTCTCTGTGAAAATTATGATGCCTGACAATTATCCTTTTTTCAAAAAGCTCCTTAAACCAAGTAAATATATGTATAAGCAGAGTCTTAAACTTTTGATAAAAATTTCTAAAGTAAATTAGAAAAAATTCATTCAAGCAAGAAAAATCTAAAATAAACAACCTAACCTTACAGATAGAGGAGAATAAACAAAGCCCAAAACCAGTAAAGGGAAGGAAATAAAGATTAGAGCAGATATAAATAAAATGCAGACTTAAAAATCAAACACAATAGAACAGATCAATAAAGCCAGAACTGGTTTTTTGAAAAGATCAACAAAATCAATAAACCTTTAGCCAGACTCATTGAAAAAAAAAAAAAGACTCAAAATCAGAAATGAGGGAAGAAAAATAACAATCAAAACCTCAGAACTAAAAAGAATAAGAAGAGAATACTATGGAAAGTTATATGTCAACAAATTAGACAACCTAGAAAAAAAATGGATAAATTCCTAGAAACATATAATTTTCTAAAATAGAATCAGTAAGAAATAGCAATTTGAATAAACTGATTACTACCAATGAAATTGAATCAGTAATCAAAAAAAAAAAAAAAAAAACTCCCAAAATTCTAGGACCAGATGGCTTCACAGGTGAATTCTACCAAACAACTAAAGAAGAGTTAATACATATGCTTCTCGAACTGTTCCAAAAAAATAGAAGAGAAAGGAAAACTTCCAAAATTTGTTCTATGAGGCCAGCATCACCCTGATACCAAAACCAGACAGACACTACAAAAAAAGAAGACTACAGGATAATATCTCTGATAAGCATGGATGAAAAGTTCCTCAGTATTAGCAAACCAAATCTAACAATACATTTAAAAAATCATTTGTCACTATCAAGTGGGATTTATTCCTGCAATACAAGCAGCTTTTTAATATTCACAAATCAATCAAGGTGATATATCATATTAACAAGAGAAAAGATAAAAAACATATAATTATTTCAATAGATGTAGAAAATACATTTGACAAAGTACAACATCCATTCATAATAAAAATCCTGAACAAGTAGGTTTAGAGGGCACATACCTCAACATAGTAAAGGCCATGAGTGAAAAACCCACAGGCAACATCATACTCAATGGTGACAGTTACAGAGCTTTTCCTCTAAGATCAGGAACAAGACAAGGATGTCCTCTCTCCCCACTTTTATTCAACATAATACTAGAAATCCTAGCCACAGCAATAAGACAACAAAAAGAAATAAAAGGCATCCAAAGTGGTAAGGAAGAAGTAAAACTTTCACTGTTTGCAGGTGACTTGGTATTATATATGGAAAACATTAAGGGCTCTGTCACAAAACTACTAGAACTGATAAATGCATTCAGTAAGGTTGAGGATACAAAGTCAATATACAGAGATCTGTTGCATTTCTATGAACTAATAATGAAGTATCAGAAAGAGAGATTAAGAAAATAATTCCTATTTCAAGTACACCAGAGGAAAAAAAATTACCTAGGAATAAACATAACTAAGGAGGTAAAAGATCTGCACTCTGAAAGTTATAAAACCTTGATGAAAGAAATTAAAAATGACACAAACAAATGGAAAGATATTCCATGCTCATGGATTAGAAGAACCAATATTGTTAAAATGTCCATAAAACCCAAAGCAAATCACAGATTTAATGCAATCTCTATTAAACTACCAACAACATTTTAACAGAAATATAATAATCCTAATATTTGTATGGAACAACAAAAGACCAGGAATAGCCAAAGCAATCTTGAAAAAGAACAATACTGGAGCTATCTTAATCCCAGATTTCAAGATATACTACAAAGCTGTGGTAATCAAAACTGTTTGGTAGTGACACAAAATAGACACATACATTAATGGAACAGGAAGAGAGCCCAGAAATAAACCTACACTCATATGGTCAATTAATCCTTGACAAAGGAGGCAAGAATACACGTTGGAGAAAAGACAGTCTTTTCAATAAATGGTGTTATGAAAACTGGACAGCTGCATGCAAAAGAATGAAACAGGGTCACTTTTTTACACTATACACAAAAATAAACTCAAAATGGCTTAAGGACCTAAACATGAAACCATAAAAATCCTAGAAGGGAGCACAAGCAGTAATTTCTCTGACATAAGCCATAACAATGTTTTTCTAGATATATTTCCTAAGGCAAGGGAACCAAAACCAAAAATAAACTATTTAAACTACATCAAAATAAAACTTCTGCACAGCAAGGAAACAATATATAAAACAAACAGACAACCCTACTGAATCGAGAAGACATTTGCAAATGGCATAGGCATATCCAATAAAAGATTAGTATCCAAAATATATAAAGAATTTATACAACTCAACACCCAAAAAAACTAATAAGCCAGGGTGCCTGGGTGGCTCAGTTTGTTAAGTGTCCAGCTTTAGCTCAGGTCATGATCTGATAGTTTGCAAGTTCAAGCCCAACATCACGCTCTCTGCTGTCAGCATGGAGCCTGCTTCAGAGCCTCTGTCCCCCTTTCTCTCTGCTCCTCCCCCACCTTCTCTCTCTCTCTCTCTCTCTCTCTGTCTCCAAAATAAACATTAAAAAAAGCAAATAGTTCAATTAAAAAATGGGCAGAAGACATAAACAGACATTTCTTCAAAGAAGACATACAGATGGCCAACAGACACATGAAAAGATGCTCAACATCACACACCATCATGGAAATACAAATCAAAACCTTAATGAGATATCACCTCACATCTATCAGAACGGTTAAAATGAGAAACATAAGAAACAAGTGTTGGCAAAGGTGTGGAGAAAAAGGAACCCTCATGTACTGTTGGTAGGAATGCAAACTAGTGTAACCACTGTGAAAGATAGTATGGAGGTTCCTCAAAAAATTAAAAATATAATTACCATATGATCCAGCAATCACACTACTGGGTATTTATCCAAAAATTATAAAAACACTAATTCAAAATGATATATTGTAGCATTATTTACAATAGCCAAGATATGGAAACAGCCCAGTGTCCATCAACTGATGAATGGATAAAGAAGATGTGGTATGTGTACATGTGTGTGCGCACTGGGAAATTACTCAGCCATTAAAAACATAAAATCTTGCTATTTATAAACAACATCGATAGAACTAGAGGGTATAATGCTAAGTGAAATAAGTCAGTCAGAGAAAGACAAATACCATATGATTCCATTCATGTGTGGAATTTAAGATACAAACAAACAAGCAAAGACAAAAAACAGACTCTTAAATATAGACAACAAACTGATGGTGGCCAGAGAGGAGGTGGGTGGGCAGATGGGTAAAATAAATAAAGGGGATTATGATTACATTTATCTTGGGGCAACTGGGTGGCTCAGTCAGTTAAGTATCCAACTCCACCTTTCAGCTCAGGTCATGATCTCATGGTTTCATGAGTTTTAGCCCATTGGGCTCTGTGCTGACAGTGGAGAGAGCCTGCTTGGGATTCTCCTCTCTCTCTCTCTCTCTCTCTCTCTCTCCCCCTCCCCTGCTTACACTGTCTCCCAAAATAAATAAATAAAATTTAAAAGATTACATTTAGCTTGATGAACACTGAAAAATATATAGAATTGTTGATTATAAGTGTACACTTGAAAACAATGTTATGTTAATTATACTTGAATAAAAGTAATAGTGCAATTAAAAAATTTTTAAAGAAAAAAATCATTCACAAGAAGAAAGTTAAAGGCTCACACCTCAAGCTATCCTCGTTTCTGTATGTTTTGATTTAGCAACAAAATAACGTCCTCTTCATATCTGACTTACAATACTGAAATGGATAGCATTTACACATTTCCTAAAAAGTAGAGATCGTGTAATTTTACTTCTATAATTTGCATTTCCATGAAGGTTTTTATGAAGGGAATCACAAGGATAAAACGACTCAATTCTCTAATGCATCTTTTATGGGGAAAGCCAGCTAATAACATATAGATATTTGAATATGTGTATGCATAGATTATTATTTATATTATTGAGAGAGAAATGTATTTTGTCACATATGGAAGGATTATGAACTACAGAATGGGCACCGGAGACTATTTCCTTCAACAACCATTACAATAATGGTTTTGGTCATACAATAATCTAAAAATTAAATCTGTAGAGTGCTATATGAAAACATTTTTACTGTAAAATAGTAATAATATCTATAAGTGTGTACATGTATTAACAGAATGTATTACAACTTATTAATTATTTTATTGTCATATATTAAAAATTATGTTATAAATTGTTACGAATTTTATAATTTCATATATATCCATTATAGATTATAAAAACCCTATTATTTATTATATAAATTAAATATATGGCAGATATATATGTATTTTTTGTATGTATGTGCATGTGTGAATGTTATCAATTATAATATAATAAATTACTCCCAAACTTAGAAGCTTAAAGGAATAATATTATCTCAACTTCTGAAGGTCCAAAATCTTAGAGCAGGAGGGCTCGATGATAGGGCTCAAGTACTCAAGACATCAGCTGTGGCTGTGTTTATCAGAAGGCTTGACTGGAGCTGGAGGATGTGTTTGTAAGATGGCAATTAGCTAGAGGCCTCAGTTCTTTGCTGACTCTTGGCAAATATTTTTATGTATTATATATTACATATTATAAATTAATTATATATGTTAGTATATACAAGTTGATTATATATTATACACTATATTATAAAATATAAAATCACTAAAACATTGGCAGATGGAGAAATGATCTGAACCATTCTTTTTTGTCCTCTGTGATTTATCTTTAAGACACCAAAATTACAGATTGCCACTGTCAAGAAGAAAAGAGTATAGTCAACTAAATAAGAGCAACACTTGATTTTGTTTACATAATTAATCCAATGCCCTAATGAAAAGAAGTTTATTTAGATTAACTATAAGGCTCCTAGACACCATAATGAATGCAGGAAATCTCAAAGTCACTCACTTTGATTAACATTAGGTTACTTCACTGACTTTTAAGAAATGATTGTTCCTTTTTCCCCTTCTCCTTAGTGTTCTTCCTTCCCTATGATGTGGCTGACTTCCAAAAGTCTGTTTTTTGGTTTAACAATTCTGGTCTAAGGCTTTTGTTCTTTCTTTACCTTTCCAAACTCAAGACAACTTTACTTTTATCTTGGTTTCAGTTTTAACCTTTGCCCATATAACTACCATCAGGTTATTTTTATCTTCAGATATAGTCATTCATTTCTCCTCTATTTCTTATTCTCTTTAAAGATATCATTGGATATGGTGATGATGATATTTGTTACATACCACCTTGCATCTTAGTTATTGTGGGCATATTCCAAATTCTCAACTTGATTGTAACCTCATTGAAGACCATGAACTATTACTCATCTTTCTTTTCCCTAGATTGACTTGTATACATAACAGGGATTTGAGAAATATTTGAAAAAGAAAGATTTTAAACAATCATGTCTCACTGAGTGATGGATATATTTGTATGCTTATGAGGCTTTTATTCCTAAGGTTTTGAGAGGTACAGATATTTAAAAAATTAAATATCAAAAGCACATGACCTATTACTGGATTCAGCACAAGCAAAGCACCACTTACTCTGTGTTTCAATTCAAAAATGGTTATGTTTATACCATAAGTTTAAGATGTATGAGTTATTCTAGAAATATCTTCCTGGATCACCAGTTTTTCAAATCTATAGAAATGTTTTCTTAGGTGAGATACTATACAGCCAATGATGCATGGAAAACACCACCCTATCCCCCCAAATCTCAATTGCTTACAATAAAAATATAGGTTAACTGGATAGTATGTGGGTGTGCTGGACTTGGCCTGGGATGTAAGTTGTGTTCAGGTTGGTCTCATGCATCCTTTCATTCCCCTGGAACAAGGATGTATTTTTCTCATAGTAAATGTCAGAAGCAAAGGGGACCAAACCAAATCATGTGAGCACATTCATGGCTGTGTCTTATCTAACATTGCAATGCTCAAGCAAGTCATGTGAAATCAGCCCAGGAAGGAGAGGAAGTATATACTCCATCTATCCTAGAAGGTCCTGAAAAATCATTTAGTGAAGATGACAATGTATAAAACAAACCAACAAACACCGACAAATTTTGCTCCCTAAAGAATTATTCTTCCTGAAATGAAATTTGTGTTTTGCCAAGTTACCATAAAAGGGACTCAACATTGGACATGGTAAGAAAGCCATAATGTATCAGAATACTATATTTAATTTACTTGCTGATTATAAGGGACCTTTTAATTTCTGCCTTATGCATTGCATGATTTGGCCAATGTTACACACTTCGTGAGGAATTGGGGCAAAAACTGATATGATTTCTGGTTTATTATATGCTTCTTATGTAGACAAAAAGTTCATATATAGCCACTTGGATTATAATGGTGAGTGACACTGTAGTCCAATGGATGAAAGCTAGTCTTTTCATTAAGTGATGCTGAGTTAACAGAATATCATATGGAGGAAACTGAACTCTTAACTCCACATCATACACACAAATGAATTTCAGATCCATTTTGATATAAATATGCAAAATAAAATTTAGAACATGGTTGTCTCTTTGGAATATAAAAAAAATTCTCTTAAACAGAATACCAGAAAAAAAATCTATGCATAAGTAAATGGCTAATCATTTTGGCATGATTGAAATTGGGAATTTTTTCATCAAATTGCATTATTTCTAGTGAAAAGACAAACTATACACTGAAGAAATTTTCAATGGATATATTTGACAATATCCTCCTGTCATTACCAATGACCTAAATAAATAAATAAATAAGAAGACTTAATAACTGAGCAACAGCCTTAGTCATTTACAGAGAGAATATCTAAATGACAACTATAGGAAAATACCCTCAACCTCATTTGTCATGAGGAAAATATAAAATACAACGAATACGGCACCCATCCACTATAATCACTAAAGTAAGCTGACATTCCATATTCTGTGGGAAACATCTGGAAATGTTGAGATTTTATACTGACACAACTACCTCGGGATATTGTTATAAAATATATACTAAACTTTCATTTGGACATAACAAAGAACCTAAAAAATTGCACTTTTTGGCATTTTCTTAAATATGCCAGCATACATTGTTCAAAAGACATGTAGAGGAAAGCTCCTGATGGCACTATGTTAAATGACTCCTAAAGAGAATCCTAATAGTCAAATGCCCATCAATGGAGAGTAGATAAAGAAGTTGTGATATATATATTAAGGCACAACTATAAGGCAGTGCACATAATGTATTCTACATAAAATGGCACGAACAAACGTTACAAAAAATGTTAACAAAAGGAAGACAAACTCAAAAGGGCCAAATGGTATGAATCCATTTATACAGTTCTCAATTTAAGAAAAACTTTAAATATATAAAATTCGCAGGAAAAGGCAAAATTAGTATATGACTACTCAGCAGTAACAAAGGGTACCCTTTCTTTTTAAAAGCAAAATAACAGGAACTATACATCCGGGAGGAAGGGCCAACATGGCAGAGAAGTAGGGGGATCCAAAGTTCCCTCCTCTCACAAACAAAGCAGTGTTGACGCTAAAGAATTCTGAACTCTGAAAGTACAGGAGGAAAAGAGACAGTTGTTTCCAGGGACCCACCGGGACAACTGGATGGGCCATAGGTGCTGACTGCGAACTGGGAGAGAAAAAAAGGAACAGATGGGAGGGATCAGCTTCTGTGGAGAGACAAAGGGAAGAGAATGAGTGGCTGGGGAAGCATAGGACTGTATCTAGACAAGAAGAAAACTACCGACTAGGATGGAGAAAGAGCCAATCTCTAACTGCGGGGCTTGCTCCAGACCGGGCACCCTGCCCAGATGACGCGCCTGGGGAGGAGGGGAGTCAGCCCCTGGCTCAGTGGCTAGGTCAGGAGTGCAGTCCGCAGTAGGAGAAAGCAATCCCCTCCCTGGAGTACTGTGGGACAGGACAAAGCCTACTTGTGCCTGCCAGCCGGAGACCACGTATAGGGAGGCACGGAGTGGCACTTTCTCAGTACCGAGCAGTCCAGAGGGGGAGTTTGAATCCCAGCCTAGCGCCAGGACATGGAAGTCAGCAGAGCAGGACGAACTGCACGTTTGCACCTGTGGCACAGTGAGGACAGCTCTAAAAGTGGTTTGGGACACCTGGTCCGTGGAGGAGAGACTGAAGTGTCACCATTTTTCTCCCCATCACCAACAAGGAGGGACTTAACAGAAGGGCCCATAATGGAGGCGGGACCCGCCTACACCAAACCACGCCCCTCTGAGCAGAGTAACTGTGTATCTACTTGATCGGGATTGACACTGATGAATCAAATAGCCCCTCCTCCAGACCAGTGCTGTTGCATTGCCTGGATTAATTCTTGGACAATTCTTATTATATAGATATATTATTCTTCCTTCATTTTCTCCTTCTTATGTCTTCCCTCCTCTGGTCTGGTTACTCTGGTTGTTGGTTTGTTTAAGCAGACATATTTAATCCATTATCTTGATACATGTTCCACACCTCCTTCTTTATTTTCCTTTATCTCTGGATTAAGCCGTATAGTTTCTCTGTCTGGATAACTTCATTTTCTTTTTCTTTTATCTTCTATTTCTTTTATTTATTATCAGAGAATATTATGAAAAATTATATACCAACAAACAAGACAACCTGGAAGAAATGGACAAATTCCTAGACACCCACACACTACCAAAACTCAAAGGGGAAGAAATAGAAAATTTGAACAGACCCATAACTAGTGAAGAAATTGAATGAATTACAAAGAAATCTCCCATCAAATAAGAGTCCTGGACCAGATGGCTTCCCTTGGGAATTCTATCAGACATTTAAAGCAGAATTAATACCTATCCTTCTCAAGCTGTTCCAAAAAATAGAAATGGAAGGAAAACTTCTGGAATCATTCTCTGAAGACAGCATTACCTTGATTACTAAACCAGACAGAGACCCCACAAGAAAGGAGAACTACAGACCAACATCTCTGATGAACATAGATGCAACAATTCTCAACAGGATACTAGCAAATCAAATTCAACAGCATATAAAAAGAATTATTAACCATCATCAAGTGGGATTCATTCCTGGGATGCAGGACTGGTTCAATATTTGCAAATCAATCAATGTGATACATCACATTAATAGAAGAAAGGATAAGAACCATATGATCCTGTCAACAGATGCAGAAAAAGCATTTGACAAAATACACATCCTTTCTTAATAAAAAAACCCTCAAGGAAGTCAGGATGGAAGGAACATACTTAAACATCATAAAAGCCATATATGAAAAGCCCACAGCTAATATCATCCACAATGGGGAAAAACTGAGAGCTTTCCTCCTGAGATCAGGAACACATGAGCAATGTCCACTCTCACCACTGTTGTTTAACATAGTGCTGGAAGTCCTAGCATCAGCAATCAGACAACAAAAAGAACCACATGGCATCAAAATTGGCAAAGAATAAGTCAAACTTTCACTTTTCACTGATGACATGATACTCTACATGGAAAACCTGACAGACTCCACCAAAAGACTCCTAAAACTGATACATGAATTCAGCAAAGTCACAGGGTACAAAATCAATATGCAGAAATTGGTCACATTTTTATACACCAATAATGAAGCAACAAAAAGAGAAATGAAGAAACTGATCGCATTTACAATTGCACTAAGAACCATAAAATACCTAGGAATAAACCTAATTAACAATGTAAAATGCCTGTATGCTGAAAACTATAGAAAGGTTATGAAGGAAATTTAAGAAGAAATGGAATAACATTCCATGCTCATGGATTGGAAGAATAAATATTGTTAAAATGTCAATACTACCCAAAGCAATCTACACATGCAATGCAATGCCAATCAAAATTGCACCAGCATTCTTCTCAAAGCTAGAACAAACAATCCTAAAATTTGTATGGAGCCACAAAAACCCCGAATAGCCAAAGTAATATTGAAGAAGAAAACCAAACCAGGAGGTGTCAGAATCCTGGACTTTAGCCTCTACTCCAAAGCTGTCATCATCAAGACAGTATAGTACTGGCACAAAAACAGACACATAGACCAATGGAATAGAAGAGGGAACCCAGAATTGGACCCATAATGTATGGCCAACTAATCTTTGACAAAGCAGGAAAGAGCATCTAATGGGGGGAAAAAGTTTCCTTAGCAAATGGTACTGGGAGAACTGTACAGCAGCAACATGCAGAAGAATGAAATTAGACCATTTTCTTACAACATACACAAAAATAAACTCAAAATGGATGAAAGACCTAAATGTGAGACAGGAAACCATCAAAACTCTAGAGGAAAAAGCAGGCAAAACCTCTTTGACCTCAACCGCAGCAATTTCTTACTCAACACATCTCCAAAGGAAAGGGGATTAAAAGCAAAAATGAACTTTGGGACCTCATCAAGATAAAAAGCTTCTGCACTGCAAAGGAAACAATCAGCAAAACTAAAAGGCAACTGAGAGAAGAGGAAAAGATATTTGCAAATGACATATCGGATAAAGGGCTAGTATCCAAAATGTATAAAGAACTTGCCAAACTTAACACCTGAAAAATAATCCAGTGAAGAAATGGGGAGAAGATATCAATAGACACTTTTCCAAAGAAGACATCCAGATGGTCAACACACATGAAAAGATGATCAACGTCACTTATCATCAGGGAAATACAAATCAAAGCCATACTAAGACACCACCTCATACAGGTCAAAGTGGCTATAATGAACAAATCAGAAGACTATAGATGCTGGCGAGGATGTGGAGAGATGGGAACTCTCTTGCACTCCACTGGTGCAGCTGCTCTGGAAAACAGTGGAGGTTCCTCAAAAAATTAAAAATAGAGCTACCCTATGACCCAGCAATAGCAATATTAGAAATTTACTGGAGGGATACAGGAGTGCTGATGCATAGGGGCATGTGTACCCCAATATTTATAGCAGCACTTTCAACAATAGCCAAGTTATGGAAAAAGCCTAAATGTCCATCAACTGATGAATGGATAAAGAAGATGTGGTTTATATATACAATGGAATACTACTTGGCAATGAGAAAGAATGAAATGCCATTTGCAGCAACGTGGATGGAACTGGAAGGTATTATACTTAGTAATATAAGTCAGTCATAGAAGGACTGATATCATATGTTTTCACTCACATGTGGATCTTGACAAACTGAACAAAAGACCATGGAGGAAGGGGAAGGGGAAAAAATATATATACAGACAGAGAGGGAGGGAGGCAAACCACAAGAGACTCTTAAATACAGAGAACAAACAAAGGGTGGATGAGGGGGTAGGGGAGAAGGAAAATGGGTGATGGGCATTGAGGAGGGCACTTGTTGGGATGAGCACTGGGTGTTGTATGTAAGCCAATTTGGCAATAAATTATATTCATAAAAAAACACAAAATAACAGAAATGTTTAGGTTCTGATATTAGGACTTTACACAACTTGTTAAGGATTTAGTCATTTTACAAAGCAGCACAGAACTGCATAAATGTTTATTAAACCATTTTACCCTTTTATATTAGACTACTTTTAAAAGTTAATAGAGGCCAGCTTTGGTCATAGTATGTTAGTTTAATGAGTAATTCTTGGTGAGCCCTATAATGTAAATAGGTTACCCACTGAGGCATGAATGAAGATGATATTTAAGGTCACTAGGGTAATATTTGATCTACAGCTCTTTCTCTAATGTGGCCCATCAGAGCTATGTTCCTGTATTGCCACATTGTGTGAAACATCTTCCCTAACGTGGTATTTGTTCTCTCTTGTCCTCATTAATAAAAAAGGTTTATCCAATGCATTAATCAGTGAACACAAATGATACCCACTGGCAATGAGAAACTATTTGTGATCTTATAAAATGTGCTTATTATTAATGGTGTTTTGCTGGTTATTGCAATTAGGCATGTGTGAAATTTTCCAATGTGACTTATGATGATTAATTTCTCAGATAGCAAACCCTCCTGTTCTTTGTATAAATGAGAGTCAAAGATTTATAGATGCTGAGTAGCTTCTCCAAATTCACAAACAAAAGAGCAACAAAAGGAACAGTCATCACTGTCAGTGTCCTTGCTATCTGATTATTTATAAGAGTAGAATTTGCTTACAAAAAAAATTAAAAAGAAAACTTCATTAAGTTCCTGCCCCAGCACATCAATGTATCCAAAATATCTCAATCAATGATTCTTAAAATTTTATACTAAGGTAACCCTAATAGCAGAGGAGAATTAACTTGTGTCACAGAACAGTCAGGAGCTATAATCTGAAGTAAGCAATGAACAAATATTCTTTAAAGATGTGCTTTATTTTGTAAGTTAATGCAAATTTTGTGTTATGGCCTACAGCTATTCATGTTTTATTTTAATACAAATATAATGTGTAAAATTACTTACCATGAAGGTGATATACCTTGATCATCCAACAGTCATCTATCTCCAATTAACTGCAGTTAGCTGAGGGTGAAAAACATAGGCTCTCTGAAAGAATTAGTGATTAATAATGTGCCTTATTTTCTCTTACTCAGGTCCAGCATATTATGAGTACCAACTATGTGTCAGCATTTATTTCAGGCTACAAACCTATGATAGCATGAAGAATCAGAATTGTAAGAGATCTTGAGGCATACTCTTCACCTATCTGAGCCTCAATTTCTTTATATAAAACATGACACTGACAAAGTTACATCATAGAGTGACCATGAGGTCGTAGGTGACAAAAATGCATGTGCATGAAAGTGTTTCTAGAAACCATAAAGTACAAGTAAGTGTTTAAGACTCAGTCTTTGTATATATGCGAGGCATATGGTTTAGGTACTGAGGCTACAGTAGTATGCCAGATAAGTCAAACTGCCCTCATAGTGTTTCCATTGCAGTAAGAATAAAAGAGGCACAAGTTTCTCATTTATTATATTGTACAGTAATACCTGTCTAGTTAGATATTTAGACTAAAGTGTAAGATCTGAAACCATAAAATGCTAAAAGAAAGCATAGGAAGAAGGCTTCTTTACATTGGTCTTGGCAATTGATTTTTGGATAAGACACCTAAAACACAAGCAACAAAAACAAAAACAAAATAAACAAGTTGGATGACATAAAACTAAAAAAACTTTTGCACAGCAAAGAAAACCATCAACAAAACAAAATCCAACCTACAGAATGGAAAACCACGTATCTGATAAGGGTTAATCTCAAAAATATGTAAGAAACTAGTACAACCAATAGCAACAAAACAAATGATCCAATTAAAACCATAGGCAATGGACCTGAACAGACATTTTTCAAAAGAAGATATTCAAATAGCCAATAGGCACATGAAAATTTACTCAACATCAATAACCATCAGGGAAATATAAACCAAAACCACAAGGAGAAATCACTTCCCATATGTTAGAATGGCTATTATAAAAAAGACAAGAAATAACAAGTGCTGGTAGGAATGTGGAGAAAAGGAAACCCTTGTGTGCTGTTGGTAGGAATGTAAATAGGTGTAGTCATTATAGAAAACAGTAGGGAGGTTTCTCAAAAGATTAAAAATAGAACTACTATGTGATCCAGCCGTTCCACTCCTTGGTAGATATCCAAAAGGAAATGAATCACTATACTTAGGAGGTGTCTGTGCCTCTATGTTCTTTGGAGAATGATTTACAATACTCAAAACCTAGAAACACCTAAATGTATGCTAATGGATATTTGGACACACACACACACACAGGAATATTATCCAGTCACACACAAAACAAAAAAAGTCCTCCCACTTGCAACAACACGGATGAACCTTGAGGGCTTATGATAAATGAAAGAAGTCCGAGAAAGACAAATACTGTAAGAGCTTACTTATATGTGGTATCTAAAACAAACAAATTCATAGAAACAGAGAAGAGATTGATACTGAGCAGAGGTTGAGGGCTTGGGGATGGGGGAAAGGGGTTAAGCTGGTCAAAAGATACAAATTTCTAGCTGTAAGATAAATAAGTTCTGAAGATGTATTGTACAACATGGTGACTACAGTTAGCAATACTATATTGTATATTTGAAAGTTGTTAAGAGAGTAGATCCTAAAAGTTCTCATGACAAGAAATAATTTTGTAACTATGTGAGGTAATGGATGTTCACCAACCTTACTGTGGTGATCATTTTGCAATATATGTCAAATCATTATGCTGGACACCTTAAACTTATATAACATTTTATGTCAATTATCTCAAACCTAGGAGGAAAAAAGAGAATAATAGACATTGTCAAGTAGATTGAAACCAGATGCCAATTAACTGTTGGACAGAAATTTGAACATCATTTCGTTGTTATTTTGGGATGCAAAGGAAAGAAAAAGCTAATTCGTATTTACCTAAGGTCAGAGAATCAAGGACTTATTAAAATTGAAAGCTGGGAAATAAGAAATATATCATTGCTTATAAAATATTTTGTCCCTTAGAGAGACGAATACATAATTCTAACTGAGGAATTCTAAAAGATTGGTCTCAACTGTCAGTTCAATTAAATTCATTTAAGAAAATACCAGACACAAACTGCATTTTTCCATTATATTCTAGTATCACTTAACATTTATTTTCTAAAGCTCTCTTCCCATCCTTGCTTCCCATATTCTATACAAACTAAAGCCCTAGATAAGTAGAAATCAAATTTGATTCAATCACTTTAATATGAACAGAAGGAGAAAATAACCATTTGAATAAATATAATCCAGAGAAGAACTGACAATGCAATAAAAATCTTATATTAAAATATTTAAGTCAAATTCAGAGTAGACCAAATGAATTCAAGCTATTTTAAACATAAAAAAATTCTACAGAATATATTTCAAAATAGACTAACTATTGTAAAATGATTTTATAAGGATTGTACATAATGAGATAAAATGTCAATGTAATCCATGTTAATCCAAAATACTCTAATATACAAAATCCAAAGTGTTAAGACTCAGTAAGTTTAACTCATATTAGATACTTAAACATTATTATTAATTAAATAAAATTTTATTCAAAAAGCCCTAGGCCAGAAAAATTTGTATTTGAGTAAGCTCAAATCAATTCAATTTAATCCCCCTCCACAGACACAAACATCAAGCATAGTTTAGATTCATTTTATTCATATATGTTACATTAAACTCAATTCTGTAGCCAGCAAAATTATCCTTCAAAGGTGAAGAAGAAATAAAAAGCTTTTTCTTTTTACAGTTTTTTTTTACAAAAAAGCTGATACTGATAAAATTCATTGCTAGCAGTTTTGTCCTGCAAAAGGTGTTCTCAGAAAAATTATCTCCTCTCAGCTAGCTACCCAAAATGCAACAACATTATGGCACACAATTCTCAATATAAGGAATCAGGGAAAGGCCATTGATACTGACCCCATGAATATAAAAGAATATGGAAGGACCATCAGAAACTTTATGACCACAAGTATAATAACTTAATTAAAAAACTTGGATACCCCTATATCAATTACATGAACTGAATCAATGATTAATGGACTTCAATAAATAAACAATAATTAAAAATAAATAACACACACATATTCAATGGGTCCAGATAGTTTTGCTTATAACTTCTAACACTTAAGAATGATAGCAATTTCCCATAATCTCCCTCAGAAACTAGATTCAGAGAAAACACTTTTTTTTTTTAGTTTTTCTTTCTTTCTTTCTTTCTTTTGAAAGAAAGAGTGCAGTGGTGGGGCAGAGAGAGAGGGAGAGAGAAAATCCCAAACAGGCCCTTAGCTGGCAGCACAGAGCCCACCGTGGGGCTCAATCCCACGAACTAGGAGATCATGACCTGAGTAAAACCAAGAGTCAGATGTTTAACCTACTGAACCATCTGGTGCTCCTAGAGAGAACACTTTCTAACCTACTTTATGAGGCCAGTATTACCCTAACACCAAAACTAGAGAAAGACATTACAAGAAAGGAAAACTATAGACCAATATCTTTTATGAATATAGACGCAAAATTTCTCAACAAAATATTAGCAAATTAAATAAAAGTAATTACACACCATAACCAGGCAGCTATTGATTTTTAAACTATCTTTGCACACAGAGGGCAAAGAGAGACCAAGGAGAGAGGCAGACCACTCCAGGTTGGTAGGCGGCCGATTTAATAAGCAAGGGAACTGACATATACAAGGCTTATCTTGAGTGACTACAAGAGGAGTAGATCTATGCAGTCTCCCCCAGAGTCTTAAAGATGTAGAGTCATAAACACGTAGTGGTCTTAACTGGGTTCTGTCATGTGTACTATCTAGCACTTCTCATTAACACTTTATTCTCTCAGTGTGAGTCTTGAAAAATGGCTTCAGCTCTGGGAACCATGGGCGGAAAATTCATTCCAAGGACAGGGGTGAAGGTTAGGAGCCTCCGATTTCCCAGGTCCAGCTCACAGGTCAACTTGAGGCCAAATCCTCTCAAGGATATCCTCCAAGAGTTAGATCAATTCCAAGTATAGAAGACTGATTCATAGGTTAAAAAAAAAAAAAGCAAGGGGGTTTTCTACATCAGGCTAAAAGGAAGAAAAGTCATATGATCATATAATTTTTTCTGAAAAAGCATTTAACAAAATCCAACACCGATTCATCGTTAAAAACTCTCAGCAAACCTTAATAGAGAGGAACTTCCTCAACTTGATAGAGATCATCTTTAAAAAAAAAAAACACTATAGCTGGGGCACCCTGGGTGGCTCAGTTGGTTAAGCATCCCACTTCAGCTCAGGTCATGATCTCACAGCTTGTGGGTTTGAGCCCGCATCGGGCTCTGTGCTGACAGGTCAGAGCCTGGAGCCTGCTTCGGATTCTGTGTCCCTCTCTCTCTGCCCCTGCCCCATTCATGATCTGTTTCTCTCTGTCTCAATAATAAATAAACATACAAAAAAATAAAAACAAAAAAAAAACTATAGCTAACATCACACTTAATTGTAAGAGATTAGATGCCTTCCCCCTGATATTGGGAACAAGGCAAGAATGTCCTCACATATCATTCCTATTCAACACTGTAAGGAAGTCCTGGATAGTGCAATGAGGCAAAGAAAAGAAATAAAAGGTATATAAGTTAGAAAAAAATAAAATCTTTTTTAAAATGTATTCATCATAAACTAGTATAATTCAATTAAACCCTACCCAGATACTCCACCTGCCTGCAATTAAATTTCATGTTGAGAAAATTTTCCATCCAGAAAAATTCACTTTGTTTTACTTCAAAGCAAAGATTACTCATGACAATAACTTCTAATATTTTTGTACTTGTTAAAAATATGAGTGGCACCAAAATTTTGAATCCGTTTGGGTCCTAGATCTTCATATAGTTAACAGTCTTCCAGAAAGATCTGAAAGTCATTGGCTCAGACCACTTTAATTCAGTTAGAATCCCTGCTAACTTTTCTATAATATGGTAGATTTCAATTTAATTCAATTAAAATCCCTGCTAAATTTCCTGTAATGTGGTGAAATTCACCTTGGCTGAGAATTAGAATCTCCTTGGAAGCTTTTCAAAATTCCCAATAACTCTGCCTCACCTCTAGTGATCCTGATTTGTTTTAGGGTAGGGCTCCTGCACAGGTAAGTTTTAATAATTCCCCAGGTGATTTTAATTATGAAGCCAGTTTTGAAAACCACCAGTTTAAAACTGTTACTATTCACATTGCCAAATATTTCCTGGCATCTCTACTTACAAAATTGGCCATAGGCCTGCTTATGAAAAATTTCTTTACCCCCCTAAGTTAGAATACACCAGGCATATCAAGACCTAGAGTCTAACAAAATTTACAGAAACATTCTAGAATGGTATGGAATCCCAAGTAACTAAATGAATCTGCATATTAGTGTTTCTAGAACTTTAGTGTCTAATGAATCATCTGGGGATCTTGTTACATTGCATTGCAGATTCTGAGTTTGATAATCTAGAGGAGGGAATGGATATTCTAAATTTTTAACAAGCTTCTAGGTAATGTGAATTCTGATCCTACCGGGCTGCAGCTGTATAGGAGACACTGGGGGAATCCTGGCCTCACTGCAAGGTTTCAGTATTGTCGCTCTGCAGTTACTTTTACCCTTCTCAACATGAAACAGGAATTGAATACATGCTCTACACGTTCTGTAATTAGAGATCACAGCATAGGGGCACCTGGGTGGCTCAGTCGGTTAAGCGTCTGACCTTGGCTCAGGTTATGACCTCATGGTTCGTGAGTTCAAACCCTGAGTTGGGCTCTGTGTAGACAGCTCAGAGCCTGGAGCCTGCTTCAGATTCTGTGTGTGTGTGTGTGTGTGTGTGTGTGTGTGTGTGTGTGTGTGTCTTTCTCTCTGTCCCTTCCCCACTCACCCTCTGTCTCTCTCTCTCAAAAATATACATTAAAAAATAAAATTAAAAAAAGAGGATCACAGCATATATTAACTTCACAGTATGTTTTCCCTACTTAAAAAAGCATATGGTTATATATACATGGGAGACAATATTGAGGTAAATTTAATTTTATCTAATTATTAACAAGCAAGTCACTCACACTTGGCCACGTAATGGATCACTAATACAAATCTAATTATTAAAAAGCAAATCATTTGCACACTTGGCCACTTAATGGATCACTAATCTAAAAACAAAGCTAATAGAGTGTCTTCATTACTAACAAACATCTCAGTTCATTCTGATGCATTTGGCACTAAAGTTTTGGACCCTGCCCTGAAAGGTAGTCAGTCACTCTGTGCTTAAAATGTGCAATTGGAAACTTTCATTCTACAATCTTGGCAGTAACCTAATTCTGGAAGAACTGAAATATTAGACAAGGAAACATAGTGGTGGAGTTAGTGGTGTAATTGGGTGAAACATGAGGTTGAGGAAAAAACTAGCTCCCTACAAATAAAAAATCAATCTAGTTTCTCAAATAATATGCAGGTCCATATAGGGATCAATAGAGAATCTAAACTGATTAAGTTACATTATTATGTATTTGAGATTTCTTTTATTTTTTTCAAAATTTTTAACATTTATTTTTGAGAGACAGCACAAATGGGGGAAGGGGAGAGAGAGAATGAGACACAGAATCTGAAGCAGGCTCCAGGCTCTGAGTGGTCAGCACAGAGCCCAATCCGGGGCTTGAACCCACGAACTTCGAGATCATGACCTGAGCCGAAGTTGGTTGCCTAACCGACTGAGCCACCCAGGTGCCCCTTCTTCTAACTATTTAACAGGACATTTTCCCCCCTATTAACCTGGATCTGGTTAATTTACAGCTTTGAGAACTGGATGGTTTGTGGGCCTAGTGCCCAGCAGGCCATTACCATCAGGGTTTATAACTAGATCCATACTAAATGGAAAACATTTCCAAGAAAATTTACTTTTCAGAGGTGGTTGTTCTTGGACTTGATAAGCACTACAACTTGCTGAAAGTTACACTGCTGTCCTCAGATAATTACAATAAGAGGTTAATATTGTGAAGCTAATTTTTTAATTCAGATGGAGACATTTTAATAAACTAAATGTTTAAGCACACACAGTGACATCTCTGTCGGGTTCAGAAAATTTCACTATAAACACAACATACAGGCAAATACACCCTGGCACACAGAATTTTAGTTAATAATGTGTATTATATTTTCAGATACACAGTTGTTTTCATCCATCCAGACTCTTTTATCCAACCAAACATTTTCAATGCTCATTAACACATCACTGTATATATAATTACAATTTCACTTGCCACAGCATTTTCTTGTTGATTGCAGGGTGGAGAATAGTTCCCATTGGTGCCTTTCTCTCTCATCTGGAGCACAGAACCTAACTGCTGTGACCACTTATGAGAAAATCTTGGCACACCAAAGGCCCCATATGGAGATACTTCCAATGTGTTTCAGGAGGCAGCATCCGTGTCTTTGATTGGCTTCCGGGCTGGCTCCTTTAATGACCTCTTGAACTTCTCTAATGTTGACATTTCGAACAGCTGTGGATTCCCTTGTTGGATTAAGTTCAAATGACATGTCTCATAAATAGATATCGTCCTGTGTTTTACTGATGAAAAATTTACACATTCCTGAAAGTTTGAGCAATAGTTGATGATTAAATATGACAGTCTATATAATATGATCAGATTAATACCCATAATGTTAAAACTACCATTCCTATATAACCCTTAAGAGTAAGTACATTGTCAAATGACATGCTTTATTGGATTGTAGACTGTGAATGATTATTTTTCACAATGATTGAATCATGAAATGTTAAAATTGGGATTTCTATTTTGTGAACAGAAACTTTTTTAGGATATCTTGTAGGATACTTGTTGATCTAGTGCAATGACTTGAGTGACTTCTAAAAAGATGGTTTGATTGCTATAGCATACGGTCACTTCTACAGATGGACTTTAGAGTCATACTTTAGTTATATTTTATATTAATGTTTAATTATATTTTATAATACATAACAATATCTCTTGGCAAGCAAGCAAGAAATAAAAACTTTAGTTGAAAATAAAACTCTTTTGGGGCATGTGGGTGGCTCAGTCAGTTGAGCATCCAACTCTTGATTTTGGCTCAGGTCATGATTTCAGGTTTGTGAGTTGGAGCTCCATGTGAGGCTCTGGCTGGCAGAGTGGAGCCTGCTTGGGATTCTTTCTCCCTCTGCCCCTCCCCTGCTCTCGCTCTGTTTTTCAAAATAAATAAATAAAAACCCTTAAAAAATCAAAAGAAAACTATTTTACTTTTTAATGTCAAAATCAAGCACAATTAAAAGCATAAAGCAAAGATTTATTTTAATAACGAGCCCTCAGTAAAAAGGCCATACGACAGGAGGAAAGTATAGAGAGGTGTAAGATTCTGTAACTCCAAATATCATTACTCAGCTAAATGTACACCACACAAATGAGTCTAAACAAACTTATTTCTGGATTATCACTTTAAGTCTTATTGTTTTATTTACCCTTAGTTATTATAAGTATAAAGTAGGAATGAACAAAATCCAAAATAACAAAGGCGTGCCTGGGGTGCTCAGTCAGTTAAGCATGTACCCTTGACTTCTGCTCAGGTCATGATCTCACAATTCCTGAGTTTGGGCGCCACTTCCAGCTCTGAGCTGATAGCGTGGAGCCTGCTTGGGATTCTCTCTCCTTTTTCTGCCTCTCTGCTGCTTATGCGCGCGCGCGCTCTCTCTCTCTCTCTCTCAATCTCAAAAAAAAAAATAAATACACATTTTAAAAAAGCCAAAATTAAAAAAAAAGTCAATGTAGGATTATTTCAGGGTTCTTGCAGGTGTATTTCAATGTCATGTTGTGTGTGTGTGTGTGTGTGTGTGTGTGTGTTTTAATTTTTTTAGTTACTCATTCTTCAGAATTGCCTTGATTATAAATCTTCCTTTATTAAGTCCTATTGGTAAGGGTTAGTCAATTGACAGCATAGTTTACACATGGCTTGTGTTTCAGTAGAAACATGAGTATCTTCCCAGTGGCGAGTTCGCCTTCCATAGCTTCCACAACTTTCCTTCTCAAGATCAGAACACACGTACTCATTCATGTGTTCTTACTAACTCCTCGACTCCTTCCTAATTAACATCCTCGATTCAATGCAACGGATATATATGCAATACTGTTTACACTCACTAATTCCACCAGTTTTCATTCTGTAGGACAAAGATATGGCCCTTTTTATTAATTTTAAACACAACATGCATAACAACACTTGTATTATGAAATCAATTTTAACTCAATACTACAATCATGATTACATAGTGATCATTATTAATTCAGAGTAAAAAAAAATTACTTCCAGAAAATGACTCAATGTGTTTAAAAAATTGAGTGCCTAGTATAGTAGGTGACTTGAAATAAAATAAATCATTAAAACCTTCAAGAGAACATGAGATTTGAATTGTGCCTTGAATAATAGGGGAAGGGAATTAGTATTAATTTAGCCTTTAGCTGTAGTCCATCATATGAAACACATAACAAGCATGTAAGATATTTACTGCTATTTTCATTTTCCAAATGAGAACTAAGATCAGAAACATGCAGTAACGTACCAAGGAGAACAGCTAGTAAAAAAAGGGATTGGATTTTAATCTGAATAGATTCCTAGCCATTTTTTTTTCTCCATTTACCCCATAGGACACTTATGACAAACCGATGTTCCTTCCAGAGAAGCATAGAACTATACATTATGTAACTGGGTATGTTTATCTAGGCTTGTTCCTTTGTGTTAATAATAAACAAACTGTGACCTATGCACATCAAGAGAATTTCCCAAAGACATGCCCGAAGTAGTGTTGGAATTAGGACTAAATTTAGGTCTTTTGATGCTGAGTTTATTTCCTTTTCCTCCTGTATAATGATGTCAGAAAAATGTAGATGACAGAATATTTAGGAAAAAATAGATAATGTGTATACTAAAATCATTCACAACCCTCTTCTAAGTGCTGAATATTAGGAATTCACATAGTTGGCTTTACAAATTAAAAGGCACACCTCAGTAACATGAAATAAAGGAGAGGAAGTTCTGCCGCTGGATATATACTGTCTCCTTGTTTATTGTCCTTGTCCTTATTTATTAGGAAATAAATTAATCTGCGAATTCTACCCTAAAGATAAATATGTGAGAAAACAGAGCCTGAGGAGTACTTCCTTTATTTAGGTGATCAGAATAGCAATTGTGAAATCATAAACAAGAGACTTAAATCTTAAAATACATCAGGAGAAAAATAGATGAGACATGGATAATTTGAAGAATTGCCAAAAGAGGTCCTCTAGAAGAACATCTATTTGAAGACTGTTTATTCAGGATGTTAACCATTGCTTTTGAGTGGTGACTTGCTACTTGCACTCCAACAGAGGGAATGCAAAGAAATACAAGTTACAGTCTCAGTCCTAGGAGGAACCTTAGGATTGAGTTAAATAGGTTGTTAACATATCTAAATACAGGATATATGTTTGGAAAAAGATAACCACCTTACTCAGAATTTTTAGTGCTAATTTTATGTAGTTGAAGTATTTCCAGCAAAGACAAAATATTACCTTTATAACAGCATATACTATAATTTGAATACATTTTTCTAAAGCAAGCACATGAACTGACACATTTGCTAAACCTTATACTCTGATTCTGAGTGTGGAATAATCTTCCATTCAATAAACATCCTCCAGTTTAAATCTGAATAGATTTGATTCTTAAGATCAGCAACAATTGCAAAGGGACAGGTAAGGTCTAGAAGGCCCATTTTTCTTCCCTCCCCTACCTGCTGAAAAGATCCCACACTATGTAGCCCTACTCTCTGTTCACTTTAATCAGAAACTTTATATTTATCCAGGTGGGACCTAAGGATTGACAATCCCTTTGCTTATTTTGTTTTTAGGCAATTCTGTGGTAGAGAGATAGTGGTGAGGTGTCTAGTCTTCATTGGATGACAACTTCATTCTACTTCCCGTCAAGAAGATTTATATCACCTTTCTGACCTGATTTATTTTAATGGAGCACATTTTTGAGAACATGTGTCTGAGGGGTTTTTAGTGCTAGCTAGCAGTTTCTTCTTTCTCATCTGACTGTGGCCTCCCCAATTAATTATGAGAATGACCAAAATGAGAATCCTTCATAGCATGATACCCTGGTTGCCAAAATATGGATCTGATTGTTTATTAGGATAAAGGTAAATCTGAGAATTCTTTTTTTTTTTT
>CM053575.1:21923158-21952564 GCA_028646485.1 Cryptoprocta ferox
GAATCATAAAAATGGCAATATTGGGTGTCCTTAAAGTAAGGACAACTATTGTTTGTGAATTTTAGGTTTATGGAATTTTTAACATTTCAATGGAGTAAAACAGAGTTGATTAGTTTTTATCACCTTGACATTTATTTTCAATCAACAGAAGACCACAGGGCTATTATCCAGCTTAGAGTTATTTAAGTAATTTAAATCAGATTTCAACCAATATCTTGGAGGTATGATATAAAATGTCAGCAACTGGGTAAAATTCAAGAATAAAGTTATCCTGACCTCACTTGAATTTACAGTTTCATGATATGTGTTTGGGAGTTTTGAGTTGGTTACTTTTGAATTTCATTTTGAATTAAAAGAAAAACTAAGGGTCTTCTCAGGATTTCAAAGATTAAAAGAAGGCTATGACTTTTAACATATTTTAAAAGTCAAAGCAGGTGTAAGAGGTGGCATGAGGGGGGAAGGAACACAGAAAATTGAGGGAATACACAATTTTTTAAAAAAATTTAATGTTTATTTATTTTTGAATGACAGAGAGACAGAATGTGAGCTGGGGAGGAGCAGAGAGAGAGGGAGACTCAGAATCTGAAGCAGCCTCCAGGCTCTGAGCTGTCAGCACAGAGCCCAATGCAGGGCTCCAACTCATGAACCGTGAGATTATGACCTGAGCCAAAGTCAGAAGCTTAACCCATTGAGGCACCCAGGCACTCCCAAAATTTAAGAATTTTGTTTAAACTGTTGCCTAGTGTAATTTTATGAAATCTCATTCTTCTCCTGAATAGTACTCAAAAGGCAAGCATTGTCTTCATCTGGTAAATCTTTTTCTCTCATGTGTTTAACATGAAGATAGATGATCTCACAGGTTAATTGTAGTGTTTTGATTCTCTGATTCTAACTGAAGTGTGCAAATGAGCACATCAAATTTTATAACCACTAATTGCAGCTGTTGTTCTAGTTTTGATCTTAGGTCTTTCTTAAAAAGATATGGGAGGAAACAGGTTATAAAATGCATAAAATTTAATTTTTAATATAGTGTGGAGATAATATATTTTACATAGGTGGAATTAGATTCAATTTATACTTTTGAGAAAATCAATTATATTTATATTATAATATGCTTTATTGATTCACTAGAAAGGTAATTAATGTTATTGTGGAATGGTTCCATGATATAAATACCTTGCATGTGAATTTTTCTGAGATCAAATTGTTTGTGAGTGGGTATATACACAAATATTATAAATGCACTGATAAAGTACAATATTCATACTGGCAAAACTTGTCTATGTGCCCATCAGTCAATTCATAGGAATTATAAATGGGCATGAGATGTTAAATCATATTCTACATTGATATTCATTTGAGCTTTTTATCTCCATGTCTGTATTTAACTCAGGACAGTTTAGATAATAAGACAGTTCTCTTTCTGAGGAAGCCTTGTAGATTGTAAACATTTTTCATGGTTTTAAAATCTGAAGCTTCATATATTTATTTTATCTAAGAAATAAAATAATAGAAAAAATTAGATTTGTTTTCAACTCTAAAGGAATCTTATAGTTCTCTATCTTGATTAGCTAATTTTTAAACATTACCAGTGACTTTGTAGTCAGGAGTTAAAAGTCATAATGGAGGAAGCAAGATCATTCTCATGACAAAAAAAAAAAAAGTTTGTGAATTTAAATGAGGAAAAACTTTTTAAGCAACAAACATTATATACATACACTTTTCCATAATGAATATTTATAATCTCTAGGTTACAAAAAATGCTACATGGAACTACTGAAAACAAGCCACTAAATAATAAGGATAGCTTTTTGCCCATACTATACAAATCTGAACAGAAAGTTAACCTAATGATAACAAAACACAGAATAGTGATATATAAATTTTAGTTACCTTCCTGATTTACTTAGATGAAGGCTAATGGCCAACTAAGGGTACAACATTGTCAAAAGTTCCCTAGTTCTCAACTACTTTTCCTCTCATGAACCTTAACTTTGAAACTTCTAGCTTTTGATTCCAATCATAGATTTCACTAAGATGAAATCAAAGACATTGAAGACTTTTCATACTCAATTCCCCTAAGACTGAACAACAAAAGAGTAAGAAGGAGAACAAAGCATCACAGTTTTACCTCTGGTTACATCAGCGAGTAATGGAAGCTCATAGTTCTTGAAACACACATGCTTTCTTTCTTTACCTCCATACTTCTTAGATGTCTCCTACCTTATTCAGTGTTCCTTTTGAAGGTTTTAACATTATAAATTACATTGATAATCAAGAATTATTTTCCCCCAGGGGCTCCTGGGTGGCTGAATCAGTTGAGTGTCCAACTAGGGCTCAGGTCAGGATCTCACGACTTGTGAGTTCAAGCCCCACATTGGGCTCTGAGTTGACAGCTCAGAGCCTGAAGTCTGCTTCAGATTCTGTGTCTCCCTCTCTCTCTCTGCCCCTTCCCTACTTGTGTTCTGTCTCTCAAAAATAAATAAACATTTAAAAAATTCTTAAAAAAAAAAGAATGATTTTCCCCCAGTGGCAGTTCTTGATTCTGGATGTGGGCTAAGGATTAGGCTCATCCCAGGTACAGAGGCCTTACTGGGGGAAAGAGAAACTGGTAAACCTTTTTAGTGGTCACTGAGGGGTGGCATAAAAATCAGAGACTTAGAGACATTGGATACTCAGGTGGCTTGACACAAGCACTTCTGTGGAGTTATGGGTTTCCACACAGGAAGCAGGGGGTTGGGGTTGGGGGCTAAGCAGAGAGCTTCTTAAAGACTTACTGATACATCCTTCAGTCTCCCAGTGTTTATGAAGTAAAGGCCAAGAAAGGAGGGAGCCTACCTCCAACTCGCTACCAGTCTCAAGCGCTTCCCTAGATTTTGAACTATATAAAGTGAATGGTGCAGAGATGGTCTAGGAAATAGAACATATGGAGTTATTGTAGAATTTCAAAGTGAAACAAAACAAAACAAAAAACCTGAGAATCAGGTAGTGTCATAGACTCTGGGTCTGGAGTTCTCTCTTGTACAGCAGAGAATGGACACAGGATTAAAATGAGAGAAAGGCTAATTTCTGGGAAGAGACAAGAACCCCAAATAAGGGTCTTTGCTCTGTCTTTATTAAGATCAGAAGCTTTATTTACAAGCGTGATGGACACGTGATGGACATGCACAAAGAGACAACAAACGGTGAACATTAACTCATGGGCATGAGGGAAAGGGAGTTTTGAAGATGAGAGGTGTTAGGAGTTTGTGTCAATACAAAACAAAATCAAGGTGCTGGGCAGAAAGTTGTTTATACCAGACATGAGGCATCACCTTTGTTTACCTAAACTGGCCAAGGGGACAAGAGAGATAGAGCATGCTACCTCAGGGTCAACAAAGCACCTTTCTTTTGCTAATTACTCCTCTCTGGGAAACTTTGCCCTGCTGGGGTCTAAAGTCCTGTTTTCCTGTTTTTGTCTTTCCTTCCTGTGAAAGCAGCTTTCTGCTAATGTACTAAATTGGAGGTTGCTTCTGCCCTGAATACCTAATCTTGTTTACCTAAACTTGAATGTTTTCATACTGAGATTTCTTATTCCTATACCTTTATCCTATACTGGGGGCCTTTTCCCTGTTTACCTAATCTGTTTTATCTAATCTTGTATGCATTCATCCTATGGCTTTCTATTTCTTTGTTAACTCATGGAGCAAGCTCAGGGAATTCCTAAACTTATTCCCCACAAGCTAGGCGCCAAATCAAAGCACAAGGAATCTAGGCAAGAGAAATAAAGTTGAACCGGAGGTAGGCTAAGACTTACTATAAGTTTAACTCAATTCTGACTGAGGTCAATCAATTTTCGATTGAGAGGCCCATCCTCTTCCTATTTTCTGAAAGAGAGGAAGGAAGGAAGGAAGGAAGGAAGGAAGGAAGGAAGGAAGGGAGGGAGGGAGGAAGGGAGGGAGGAAGGAAGGAAGGAAATGAAGCAAAGAAAAAAAGAAAGAAAGAAGAAAAAGGAAGAAAGAAAGAACACTAGTTTTTGGAGATGGAGAGCATTACCTGAAGGCTCTTTGCTTCCTTTATTCTAGACATAGCAAAAACACAAGCATATGATCAATAATCAGTAGAAGAAAAAAGAAAAAAATGCACACATGTATAGGTATAGGTATTAAAGTAACCAGGTAAGAATTAAAAATAATAATAACTATGATTACTATGTTAGAGAATACAGAGAGAAGAGGCATAGAAATATGAAATGTTGGTGAATTTCAACAGGGCTTGGAATCTTTATTAAAGAATAAAATGGAAATTCTAGGTTTATATAAAATGTATGAAGTTTTAAATATGATAATTTAAGCAATAGACTGGCTACATCACAAAACAAGTTTAGTTAATTAGAAAATATGTCAACAGAAAAATTCCTAAAATAAAAAGCATAGAACAGGAGCAAAAATTAGTTAGAATTTTTAAGTATGCTCCATGTTGTCTTATATACTTAACTAATTTAACTTGTCTTACCTATTTAACTAAGACACATCTCTACTGGAGCTCCAGAAAGAGAAGAAAGATGTTGATGAATTCACTTTTGTTTCTACTGAGTTTCAGGATGCTGTTCAGTGTCAGAGTGGAGATGGCCCCTTGCAGGCATTATACTAATAGAAATGACTAAATACAGTTATATCAATATTGACAAAGGTGCCTGAGCCGGAAAACAGAGTGCATGTTTTTTTCGTTAGAACAATATATCCATCCAGTGGGTTAAAGGTCTGTTTGTCAATTAAATGGTTCATCCTCAGATTATCTTAGGCTCTAAATCCTTTTCAAGTATGTTCTCTGAAGGCTGCAAAGGATTGAAAAATAGCTAGAAACAAGGGAACACATATTTCTTCTGGTTGATAAAGAAAGTCACCTTGGAAACATAAAGGTCATTTTTTAATATGAAGAATGGGGTCACATTTGAGGTGATAAATGATGTCATATGATCTGGATTTACAGAAACGGCAGAATCAAGAATAGACAGTATTGCCACATTTCAAGCCCCTATATATAAATTGGTACACTGGAGAAGAAAAAGAATTTGGAGAGGGGAAAAGAAGTAAATTATGTATTTTCAAGATCCAGTTGGTGTTAGTAGCGATAGTTCATAAAATTCTACCGCTGCCCATTGAAATTTCAAGCAGTCTTGCTGATGGTGCAACTCAATTATAAATGAGAAACTTAATTTCATCTGTTTCAGTAAATATTGCATCTTTCTTAAATCAAACAGTAAATTAATAATTTGCAGCCTGAAACCCCTATAGCACTAAGAAAGAAAATCCTAATTCTCCCTATATATATGACAGCATTATGACTCCATAAAACCATGTGTCTGGTGAGAGGCAATAACAACAGAGGAAAAACAAACAATGACAACAAAAATAGTAATCATGGTGCCCCAAATGGGTACAAGAATGTTTATGAGAGCCCTTTCACTTATTTTTATTTTTATTTTCACTTATGATTTTATTGGCAACAATAAAATCATCATAACACCAAAGAAAAGATGTTGCATAAAGCTCTTAATGATTGCCAGAGGGGCAGTTAGGAAATAAAAAGAATCAACTTAGAAATAACCCCAGTTCGATCTATGGCACAGCCCCTGAATGACAAGAAAGTTGGGTTTCATGTAGAATGGGAATATTAATATACTATTTATATTTGGCATTTGCTGTGAGGGTGCATTTAAATATGATTTCTATTTCATGTAAATATACACGTTGCCATCCTTGGTGTTTACTTCTTTTTTTATGTTTATTTATTTAATTTGAGAGAGAGAGAGACAGAGAGCGAGCGAGCAGGAGGGGGTCAGAGAGAGAGAGGGAGAGAGAAAAATCTTAAGTAGGCTCCACGCTGTAAGCACAGAGCCCCATGTAGGACTCTAGCTCACAAACCAACAAATCATGACCTAAGCTGAAATCAAGAGTTGGACGCGTAACCAACTGAGCCATCCAGGTGCCCCCTTGGTGTTTACTTCTCAACAAGATAGAATTGTTGATTTAAGTTCCTGGTCTTTTCCACTGTGCCTAGTAGTAAATGGGCAGAAATTTTATGTGGTAAAACAGGACTAAGTGATCCTAATTACGAATGACAGAATAATGGTTTATCATGAAGAAGTTATAAATCATGAAGGCAGACTGCCAGTCCTTACTAAAAAAAAAAGTGACCAGGTAATGTAAAGTGAAAGGGATATGTGTATAATAAATGGATCATGGGGGGAGTTTAGCAGAAATTTACAATGAAGGAAGTACGAAATTTTTGTTAATGACATCCAGGAAATGAGTGCTTTTTGCTATGTAATTTTTGTCATTTAAGTTTTATTCAAAACTTTGAACAGGTAGTAGCTTCTTCAAAATTCTAACAGGCAAAACAAATCAAAGCTACATTCTTCTAGTTAAGAAGTGGGCTTACGGTTTTGGGGAAAAAAAACACCTCTATCTGGTAAACGTAGGGGCTAATAAATAAAATATCCACTTTCATATAAGTATGGGATCTAAAGAAGGTGCCAGTAATGGTGGGAAGAAATAAGAAAACTCTAAGAGGCCAGTAAGGTGACCCAGTTGTGAAATTGACTGTATGTCAGTCAAATAATTCCGTTTTTAACTTCCTTCAATGCCTTTGGGACCTTTAAAATATTTAGAACGAAAGGATCTGGATCACATCATTTCTTTCACCAGAAAGTTTCAACAGCTCCCTGTTATCTGCAGAATAAAGTCCAACCATTCCTGTGTAACATTTGTGGGCCTCTTCAATCTTGTTCAAAATAAAATTTTCTGCATCATTTCTGATTATATTTTTCCATATGCTTCATTCTGAAACACAGCATCAGACTTGCTCTCTAGATATGCTTTCCCTAAATCTATTTTAGGCTGGATTATATAAACCTTTCTTCTTCATATGAAGATTCAAATTTTATCACATTTGCAAAACTCTTCTTGATGCTTACCATCAAACACAATATAAAGTGTTTTTCCCTTCTCTGTAGCAAAAGAATACCACATGTAAAAATTATTTCAAAATGTCTTTCTTTAACAGAAAGTTATTTATAATTTTTCTCACTATTTGTTTTAAGAAACATAAAGGCAAATTGTTACTTACATTATTTTTTATTTCTCGCAGCATCTTCCACTGGGGTTTTCCATTTAGCAAACATTGTCTAAGAGTGTTAAATCAGCAAATGAATAAAAGGACTATTTCTGATTGTATTTTAGTACTTGGGATAATAAGGGCCTGTTGCAGGTCCTTTTTTGTTTTCTATTTGTTAACTATTTTGTTTTCTGAATTATTAGTGGTTTATATCACAGTTTTGCAAAAATCATGTCTCTGGCTATATAAAAGTGGTAAAAGTAGCAATGTATGTGTGTGTCGTGTTCAAAAACAAAATTCAACCAAGTAATGTTTGAAGACCTAATTGGATTCATTAAGTGATTCATGAATCTGGCAGCATCTCATCTAGCAAGTAGAGGGGGGTTCTGTTGAGCTGCAATAAAAAGGGGGTGGGGTTAAAGGCAGAGAGGGAACTGGGAATAAAAGGAAATTATTAGCAAAGAATGTATTGTTTTAGGCAAAGTCACTGTCCTAAAGGGAATGGAAAGGGTCTATCAGTGGATTACTTCCTAGTGTTGACCAGAAAATACCGGTTTGGCTGGTTAAGGCTTACATTCCTTGGGGGGTTGTAACTGCAGTTAAGTTAGGTATTAAATCTTGATTTACTCATGTGGAGCCTTAACATAAGTAACTCCATTATGGGGATGTGGTTATGGTCACTAGTAACAACATTGGAATTCCCTTTCCCCATCTGTCTTCCTTCTAGTTATTCTTTTTCTCCTGTATTTTTCTCCCCTTATATAATAAAATTCCTTATTTTTCTTCCTTAGAAATAAATTAGTTCCACAAATATCCAATAAGAGGAGGTTTTTGACAATCAGAGGGCAATCTACTTTAAAAATCTACTGTAAGAATTTGTGGCTACTTTGATAAATTTAGGACATCTATAATCTTCCACTGACCTCTAAAATACACATTACATTGATTTGTACATAGAATTTCTGACTTTGGTTGTATCAGTATACAGATTGATGTTTCTTTTATTATACTTTTATCCTAAATATTTTAGAAGGAGGAAAAAAGATATCATTAGTAAACCTGGTCTGGAAAGATATCCAAAATAATTTTTCTGTCTCAAGAATAGCAGATAATTGAGATAAACACGCAACCTTTGAAGTGCTTATCTGAACCAAGCAGAGATCCCCACACTTAGTGCAACTCGTCACTTTCTGTTTATACTAGGACAGAGAAGCTTGGATATTAAGGGGTTGAAGCAGATGCTGAACAAGAATGTGACACAATCATGTTATTTAGATTCCCATATCTGTTCTTGCTTTTTATTTGTTAGCATGATACACGAGCAAGTCTCAGACCTGGACTTTTCGGTCAATCCTTTGGGGTTTCTCCCCCAATGTTAGGTGATATATTTATTATATGATCTTTATATATTTAATTTTGAACATATAATTTCAAATTTATATTTAAATTTAATAATTCCCCATCACTGATACGTCTAGCTCAGAATTTGCTCTAAGGGCTCTTAACATTGTACAATTTAAATTAAGAGGAAAAAGCTCTATTTTGAACATTACTTGTTATAGGCAGTGATGAATGTGTTATATATATTACCTTATTTAATTCTTGGGGAAAGTAATAAAGAATAAGTACATGAGTTTAACCCTAGTTTTCAGGTGAAATTGTTTATATTAAATAAATTAAGAAAGACTCTGGATAAATCACTTTCATTGGTTCTGGCTGGAGAAAGGTAACAAGCAGCCACTGGGAAATCCTGCCACATGTCTCTTCCATACAAAACACAAGACTGTCTGCACAGGAAAGAATATTAACAGAAGGTGTTGGTGATATACCATCACAATTGGGAAAATAAAATGCTGCCAAGCCTCAGACACTTCACAAATTTCAAAGAAATTGTCTGGGAACAGTAATAGATACTCACTGTAGCTGAAGAAACTATCAGATGGGGGTAAAATTCTAATGGAGGAAGAATAAAAATACTCATGAAGATAAAAAAGCAATAATCAGAACCACTCAAACATGTTTTGAAGTTAGATCTAATAGAAATTTTGAAATAATTATATGTAATATGTCTGCCGGAGAAATTTTGAAATAATTATATGTAATATGTCTGCCGGAGAAGATAAACATGCAAGATCAGTTATGTAATTTCACCAGAGAGACAGAAATTTTAAAGATGGGCACTATAAAGACAAGCTCTGGACTGGGAAACAAATTTGCAAAACATAGTAAAGTATATCCAATAATGTCTTTGAATCTAGATATATAAAACTTTATAACCCTTAAAGGATCAATAAAATTGATGAAGCTCTAATCAGACTAAGATAACACATATTATTAATAGCAGAAATGAAAGAGGGGGCATCACTACAGATCCTATAGACATGAAAAAGATAATAAGAGAATACTATGAACAAATCTATGCTCGAAAATTTGATAACTTAGATGAAGTTGATCAATTCCTTGAAATTGCTAAAACTCACACAAGAATAAATTCACAATTTGAATAGAACTATAGTGAATAAATATATTGAATCAATAATTAATAACATTCCAAAACAGGAAACACCACGTCCAGATGAACACTAGTGAATTCTACAAACATTTTAGGAATAAATTATATTAATTATCTATAATGTCTTTCAAAGGATAGAAGCAGAGAGAATACTTTCTAACTTATTTTAGGAAGCCAGCATTACCCTATTACCAAAAACATACAAAAACAACAAAAGAAAACTGTAAACCAATACTACTCATAAGTATAGATGCAAATGTCTTCAACAAAATAATAGCAAATCAAATCCAAAATGTATAAAAAAAAGTTATACACCATGATCAAGTGGGCTTTATCCCAGGTATGTGAGGCTGGGTCCACATTCAAAAATCAATTAATATAATTCATCACATAAATATACTAAAAAAGAAAAAAAACATAATCATATCAATAGATGCAGAAAAAGCACTTGACATTATCCAAAATTTATTTATTATTTAAAACAAAACAAAACAAAACACTTCTCAGTAAACTAGGACAAGAGAACTCTTTAACTTACTAAAGAATACCTACAAAATTTTAGGATTATTTATTCTAGTTCTCTGAAAAATCCTATTGGTATTTTGATAGAGATTGAATTAAATGTGTAGGCGTTTGGGGGTAGTATAGACATTTTAACATTTGCTCTTCCAATCTATGAGCTTGGAATGCCTTTTCTTGTGTTGTCTTCAATTTCTTTCATAAGTGTTTCATGGTTTTTGGAGTACAGGTCTTTGACCTCTTTGGTTAGGTTTATTCCTAGGTATCCTATTGTTTTTGGTGCACTTATAAATGGGATTGTTTTCTTGATTTCTCTTTTTGCTGCTTCATTATTGCAACAGATTTCTGTACATTGATTTTGTATCCTGTGACTTCATTGAATTCATTTATCAGTTCTAGCAGTTTAATAGGGTCAATTAATCTTCAATAAAGTAGAAAAATATCCAATGACAAAAAGACAGTCTCTCAACAAACGGTGTTGGGAAAACTGGACAGCAACATGCAAAATAATGAAACTGGGCCACTTTATTACCAAACACAAAAACAAATTCAAAACGGATTACAGACCTAAATGTGAGACAGGAAACCATAAAAATCCTAGAAAAGAACAGAGGCAGTAATTTCATTGATATCAGCCATATCAACTTATTTCTAGATATGTCTCCTGAAGCAAGGGTAACAAAAGCAAAAGTAAACTATCAGAACCACATCAAAATAAAAAGCTTCTGCACAGAGAAGGAAACAATCAGTAAAATTAAGAGGCAAACTACATAATGGGAGAAGATATTTGCAAATGACATATCTGATAAAGGGTTAGTATCCAAAACCTATAAAGAACTTACACAACTCAACACCCAGAAAGCAAATAATCCAATTAAAAAATGGGCAGAAGACATGAACAGACATTTTTCCAAAGAAGACATACAGATGGCTAACAGACACATGAAACAAACACATAATCATTTTTCATCATTTGCATCAGGAAATGCAAATCAAAACCATAATGAGATATCACCTCACACCTCATATCAGAATGGCTAAAATCAACAATACAAGAAACTACAGAAGTTGTTAAGAATGTGAAGAAAAAGGAGCACTCATGCATTATTGTTGAGAATGCAAACTGGTGTAGCCACTGTGGAAAACAGTTTGGAGATCCTCAGAAAGTTAAAAATAGAATTACCATATGCTCCAGTAATCACAATACTGGTTATTTACCCAAAGAATACAAAAATACTAATTCAAAGGGATACATGCACCTTGACTCTTATAGCAACATTATTTGCAGTAGCCAAGATATGAAAACAGTCTATATTTGCTGTTTGCAGAACATAGGTGGATCTAGAAAGTATAATGCTAAGTGAAATAAGTCAGTCTGAGAAAGGCAAACACTGTATGATTTCACTCACATGTGAAATTTAAGAAACAAACAAGCAAAGGAGGGAATGGCAAACCAAAAAACCAAATCTTTATTTTTTTATTTTTTTTTATTTTTGAGACAGAGCATAAGTGGGGGAGGGGCAGAGAGAGGAGACACAGAACCTGAAGTAGGCTCCAGGCTCCAAGCCATCAGCACAGAGCCCACTGTGGGGCTCAAATCCACAGACTGTGAGATCATGACCTGAGCTGAAGTTGGACGCCCAACCAACTGAGCCACCCAGGCACCCCCTGAATCTTAAGTATAGAGAACAAGCTGATGGTTACCAGAGGGGAGGTGTGTGGGTGATGGGTTAAACAGCTGATGGGGATTAAGGAGTGCACTAGTTGTGATGAGCACCTGGTGATGTATGGAAGTACTGAATCATTATATTGTACACCTGAAACTAATATTGCATACACTGAATGTTAGCTAACTGGAATTAAAATTAAAATTAAAACTTAAAAAAAGAATTATCTACATAAAACCCAACAGCTAACATTATACTTAATAGTTAGAAGCTTGAAGATTTCCCACTTAGATTAGGTATAAAGGGAGGATATCCCATCTTACCACTCCTTTTCAGTATTGTATCAGAAATTCTAATACACTAACATGAAAGATAAAGAAATAAAAGCCATAAAGATAGAGAAGGAAAAAATAAATATTTTGGTTTTTTTTTCAAATGGCATAATTGTCTATGCAGAATATTTGAAAAAATAAACAACAACAAAAAACCCTCCAGGAATTAATAAATAATTATAGTTAGTTTTCAGAATATAAGGTTAATATATTAAAAAGTGAATCACTTTCCTATATACTAGCAATGAACAGTGGAATTTTAAGGTAAAAACACAATATCATACATTAGCATTCCAATACATGAAATAGTTAGGTATAAATTTAACAATATATATAACATCAATATAAAAAAAACCTACAAAACTCTGATGAATAAAATTTAAAAAATAAATAGATATTTCATGGTCACACATAGGAAAACTGAATATTGTCAAGATGTCCGTTCCATCCAATTTGATCTATAGATTCAATTCACTTCCAAACATGATCCAGCAAGTTATTTGTGGATACTGATAAACTGATTCTAAAGCTTATGATGGAGAGTCCACAGATTCAGAGTAGTCAACACAATACTGAAAGAGAATAAAGTCGGAAGACTGACACTATCAGACTCTAAGTTTCAGTATAAAGCTAAATTAATCAAGCACTGCCCATTGTCTTGGCAAAAGAATAGAAAATCAATGGAAAAAAATAGACAGCCCAGAAATAGACCCCCAAAATATAGACAACTGATCTTTGATGAAGGAACAAAGACAATACAATGGAACAAAGACCATAATTTCAACAAATGGTGCCAGAACAACTGGACAGCCACATGCAATAAACAAACAAACAAATCCAGACACAGGCCTTAGACCGTTCACAAAAATTAACTCAAAATGGATCACAGACTTAGGCATATAGTACAAAACTATAAATTCTTGGAAGATAACCTAGGAGAAATTCTAGATGATCTTTGATATCTGATGACATTTTAGATACAACTCCAAAGGTAAGATCCATGTAAGAAGCTGAAATTCATTAAAATTAAAAACTATTGCTCTGAGAAAAACAATGTCAAGAAAATAAGAAGACAAACCACAGACTAGGAGAAAACATTTGCAAAAAAACACATCTGATAAAGGACTGTTATCCAAAATATTCCAACAACGCTTAAAACTCAACAAGAAGGAAACAAATAACCCAAATAAAAAATAACAAAGGCTTTAACAGAAAACTCACCATAGAAGATATACAGATGACAAATAAGCATCTGAAAAGATGTCCCACGTTGTATGCCATCAAGGAAATTAAAACAATGTAATTCTACCTTGTACCTATTAGAATGCTCCAAATCTGAAACACTGACAACACCAAATGCTGGTGAGGATGTGGTACAACAGGAATTCTCATCCACTGCTGGTGCGAATGCAAAATGATACACTTTTGGATACACTTTGGAAGAAGTTTGGTGGTTTCTAAAACACTAAATATAATATATCATCCTAAGTATATCCTCCAAAAGCCTTGGCTGAAAGTAGAAATTATATCTACACTGTATCTGATTTTGTATCTTTATCTACTTACACAAATATGTGTATATCTACTTACACATTTATGTGCACTTATGGTATATGTTTGTATATCTGTACCTTTACTGCACAAAATGTTATTTTAATTAAAACCAAAAGTAAGACATAGTTTATACTGGCTTCTAGAAAAAACAGGAATGTAGAAGAAAAAAAAGATAAGCAAAATAAAAATAAAACAACAAAATCACAAAATTAAATTATCTCAATATTTTGGTTTCTGATTACATACATTTATAGAGTTATGCATTTGTATATATATATGGAGATGTATATATACACATATGAACACACATATATACATATATGTATATATATGATTGTAACAAGTTATTCAGAATAGTTTATAGACTGCTTTTATTCTTAGCAACATTTGAGAAATATTCTTATAATTATAAATATTGTTATAATATTTTAGCAGATTTAATTTATTTTATTGTATAGTTTTTCTATTACTTCCATAACAAATCAGCATCAACTTGATCAGAAAAACGGAATAGGAGATATCTACTAGCAGATTTATTGCAAGTAATTGGCTTATATGATTATGGGAGCTGGAGAGACAAGTCTGAAACCCATGGGGCAAGCTGTTAAGAAGGGTAGATTGGAACTCTCCAACATGAACTGAATCTGTTATCTACAGGTGAAATTTCTTCTTCCTCAGGAAAGTCTCAGTTCTGCTAAATGTCTCTCACTTGATCGACTCAGGCCTATGATAATCTCCCTTACATAATACAGTAAAATGGTTATGGACTTTAATCACATCAATAAAATATCTTCATAGAAACACCTAGATAGGTGTTAAATTGACTAACTGGAGTCCATAGCCTAGCCAGTTGACACATAAAACTGACCTTCACAAAGACCTTTGTTGGTACCTTTTTAAGTTTATTTATCTTTCATATCTTTGAACATGTGCCCATGTATATTAAGCAAATTATTTCCTTGTGATAAGCAAAAAAATGATGTTTCTATATTGCATTTTAGCACATATCACTGATTTAGAACATTTGTGTCAATTTCCATTTCCATTAGAAGATCATGAAAATGATTTATTTCCTACACATTTCACATAAAATGTTAGCATTCTTGAAAAATGTGAACATTTTTGATGCCCACAGTTCCTGTATAAGTATTTAGCAACTGGTAAGAAAAATAAATAAATACAAATTCTTGTATCATTTCATAGCTATTTCAAGAATATCTTTTTTCTTAGGATGCAATGCATTTAAATCTATAGCTTATTTGGAAAAAATATATACATTAGAAGAATACAATTCACTGTATAAAATGTACCATACAATTATATTCAAATAATAATTTTCTGTTCCTACTTAAGGGTAAAACCTTATTACATATCATAAAATTACTATAACTATTTCCTTAAGTTTAAGAGCTGTTATTGTTAATTTCTTAGTGTTACTATATTAGAAGGGAAAACGTATAGCCTAGTACCTTGGTTTAGCTACTCTAATAAGCCATTGCTAGAATATTTATTCTTTGGTAATCCAATATAACAAGATTTTCTCATTTGTAAATGGAGATAATGGTTTCTTTCTAAGAGGAGTGCAGTGAGCATTAAGTGAAATAATAAATGTAGAGAGCTGGGTACAATTTTTGGTATCTAGTAAACTCTCAATTGTAGCTATTACCACTATTGCCTTAAAAAAGTAACCAAGTCTAAGAGATGACATGGGTTTTCCCCCTAGGCACTGTTTATCAAAGTTTGAGTTCTTATTATTCCAATGTTTACCTCTGTAACCGAATGCAAGTTAATTAGTCTAACCCAGTATCCTCTTCCTACCTATAAAATAGGAACTATAGTAACATGTATCTTACAATGTTATGACAATTACATAACTAAATGAGAGAATTTAACAAGGGCTTGGGAAACCACAAATGTCTATAAAGTTACATTAATTACAGAATCTTGTTTTGATTAATATTCATGCCTCCATTTATTATATGAAACAAACTCCTTGTTTTGCATCATTTCATAGGGCAATTGCAGCTTCTAAAACAGAATCTCTTTTCCAAGTTCAAATGGAATAATCCATCTTTTGACCTACTTTAAACAAATGGGGCTACATTAAGCCATTTTGTTTGCCTACCTAAGAAAATCCCTGTAAGGCTTTCCAAAGCCCATGAGTGCTCCAAGCATTTGGCATTTCCTGGGCAGGGGAAATGCCTTGCTTGCATTCGCTAAGTAACTGTGTCCTTGACTGCATCAGCTGTCACACTTGAGAGTAGCAAGGCACAATGGCTTCCAGGCAGTTTGGGAACAATTGTCATGCCCTATTAACAAACATAAAGAGAACAGTATGTTTTCCTCTATTATCCAGGGCTGTACTTTTTACTGCTGTCTCTCTGGCCCTTTATGGTATCACAACAGGAGGCAGAGAGAGGGACAGTGACAAGTTGAAGGCAACTTCAAGCCTCACATTGTACTCCAGTGATAACCACATGTTGCCAGGAGCCAAAAGACTAATTCCCTTTGTTCTTTGTACTCAATATAGTTTCGTGGGGAAACACTGATGTATGTACCCAGAAGCTGTTTGATTTTGTTTTAAAATCTCCTTGGATGAAGAATCTAAAAATATACCTTGCAGGCTGGTAACAATTTGGCAGAGCTATTTACTATGACATGTAAACATTGAATTTCAGCCAAAATGGAACATGACTCCACATGCTGCATGACTTTTGATTACTGACATTTTTATGAAGTTGTTATAAAAATCATGGGAAATTGAAGTGTAAATAAATAGTAATTAATTACAAGCCAGCCAAAATAATAATTCTCTGCAGAGATGGATAGCCTCTTATCAAAAAATCATTTGCCAAGATGTCCGACAAACCCCTGGGAATAACTACCAACTTGAGACAAGGGAAAAACCGGAATCTACATGGACAGTTGTTCAAAAAATGTTTAAAAGCAAGAAGTTATAACACAGTATAATGTAGCATAATGTAATAAAATATAATAGTATCATTGTATTAATTTCAATAAGCAGTTAAATATGGTGAAATTATCCCAAGTCTGAGGAGAGGATTCTGTTAAAACTATAGTTTTAATTCACATAGGGTACACACTTAAAAACACATACTATTTCAACTCTTACTCATATTTAAATTTCTATTTGGTTCCTGTTTTTATAAGTAAGGAAGCCTTTGATTATAAAATAAATAAATTTTAGGGAAATCTTGAAAATGTGTGGATTTTTTAAAAATGAAATGATCTTGTCTTTTATTCCCTCTTTTTCTGTTTTCCACAAAGCTGTCTCTCCTTTCTTGTTTTTTATAATAGTGATTTTACTTATTGATGCCTGTAAGGTTTGCTAGTTTGTTTCACATAATTTATATATGTCCTCACAAATTATAGATACAGGATTGGCTTGTGTTTTAATCTCCTAAAGGGCTGATAATCACATTTTTCTTTCTGCTCCTTCTCAATATCTGATAAATTTTTAGGCTGTCAGTGAATTGGTTAATATATCCTGGATGATGATGATATAATTAGTTTTCAGGTGGATGGTTTGCCATTCTTCAACCTAACTCACATTTTATACACAAGTACATGAATTCAGTCTTTGACTAAGGAGTTACTGTCAAAATATTTTTGGTTGGGCTGCTCCTCACTTTGTAATTGGCTTGGAACAGAGTTCCATGTAACAGATGTTATACATCCAGTCAATATGAATGATGCTCTATCTACATTTTCTCTGTTGATTGGTTCTTTTGGCAACTTGTAGGGAAAACAATTTGGCTTCAAGTTCTTAATGCTAATATTGAACTCAAGATTTCTACACAAAATCAAAACAGAATGTAAAATCTGATGAAATTAAACTGTTATTTGGGAATCTATGGAATGAATGATTCTCTTTTTTTTTTCCTTTTTGGCATGTGACTAGTAAAAATATTTCACAACTATAGACCCAAACTGGAAGTTCAATGTGTGTTTTTGCACAGTCTTTCATACAAGTAAGAGAGAAGGCAGTAAAACATGACTGGAAATTTCAACTGTGATAGTAGCAAGTAATCTTGTGAAATCAAGGCTCACTCACCACCCACTCTATAAGTCAATATGCTGTTTCTTTGATATGTTTAAATACAATGATAGATTATTAGGAATTATTTTACTAAAATATACACAGAATGCTGAATGAAAGTAGAAATACAGTTAAATTTAGGCTTGGTCAACAGAAGGGATTTATTGTACTGTCTGACTGTGAAACACTTCCCTTAATACATTATAGGAGTCAGTGTTCAACCACCTGGGTTCAAATGGGTTTCCTTTTATCAGGTAAGTTTTCTTCAGTGGGAAAGTCTATACAGGACTATTCTCGAAAAAGCATATGAAATAAACTAAGAACATTGGCTACTATGGTTTATGAAAGGAGTTTTTATGGACATTAACACTAGTCACTGAAACCAAATGAAGACAGAAAAGAATAGTGGTTATCAGGGGTTGGGGGTTACAGGAAATATAAATATACTGGTCAGAGGGTGCAGAAAATTACTTACAAGATGAATAAGCTCTGGGGATCTAATGTACAAGATGTTGACCATAGTTAATAATACTGTGTTGTATATTTGAAATTTGCTAAAAGAGTAGACCATAAGCATTCTCAGCACAAAAATGATTTAAAAAACGTAACTATGTGAGGTGATGGATGAGTTAATTAACCTTATTATGGTAATCATTTCACAAAATATACAAATGTCAAGTCATTGCATTGTACACTTTACATATAATCAATTGTATTTGATTATATCTAATAAAGTTGAAAATACAATAAAAATAAAATTAGTGAAAGATTTGCTCAAAAGAAATCTCATATAGAAAACAATTTATAAAATTGATAAATACAGTTTCTCCATTTGAACTGATGATCATCCATCAGCATGCAATCCTCCTCACCTATCATGCACACATGCACGTGTGTAAGACACACAGACACTCTCAAACATTCACATGCAGAGAGACTGAGAGACAGAGAACAAAGGGAATCTGGATTCTTCTAAAGAAGATTTAGATTGGAAAAATACAACTTAAAATATCTCCTCTGTATTGTTCCTGCTCTACATATGTAACTGTATACAAATAAATGTCCCTGTATTCATAAGGCAAGTTACGGATCATAACTAAGTCGTTTGTGGAATTGTTACGCATCAAGACAGTAATAATTCAGATCTATCTATCTATCTATCTATCAGAAATCATCACTTGGTTTAGTGGACTTGCTCACAATGATAAGAACGAGCAAATATTGAGTCAAGAATCATAATTTTGATAAGCCTAAATAGTATTGTTAATTGATTCACTTGCAAAAGAAGAAGAAGAAGAGGAGGAGGTGGGAGTGGGGGAGGGGAAGAAGAAAAGTGTGGTTAAACTTCTTTTTTTAAATGTTTTATTTATTTTTGAGAGAGAAAGAGAGAGACAGCGTGAGCGGGGGAGGGTCAGACAGAGAGGGAGACACAGAATACGAAGACAGGCTCCAGGCTCTGAGCTAGCTGTCAGCAAAGAGCCTGACGCGGGGCTCAAACCAATGAACCGTGAGATCATGACCTGAGGTGAAGCTGGCCCCTTAACCAACTGAGCCACCCAGGCGCCCCAAGTGTGGTTAAACTTCTAAACCTTTTATATATTTTAACTCATTTAAAACTGAATATGATCTTATGGCATGGTAATAATAGGATCCCATGATATCTTAGGTTATGGTATCCTATACTGTAGGATATGGTATACTATAGTATACCATAGGATCCTATTATTATCTCCAAGTTATAGATGAGAGAAGAAATGCCAAAATAATGTAAATAACTTGCCCATAGTCAGATAGTAATAAGTGTTAAATCTTGCGATATAAATTTCAGAGTGGGAGTTTATTTATTTATTTATTTATTTATATTGAGGTATCATTAACATACAGTGTTATATTAGTTTCAGATGTACAATATAATAATTCAATAGTTCTATATATTTCTCAGTGCTCATCAAGATAAGTGTGCTTTTGATCCCCTCTACGTATTACACCAATCCCCCCACTTACAGGAGTTTAATATTTTCATTATATTCCTCCTCATAGAATTATACACAAGACTTTTAACAAAGAAGTAATATAATAAAAATTTGAGAAGTAGAACCAATTAATTGTTCACATGGAGACATCTGCAATTATACAAACACATACACACATACATACAAAAGAAACTTTATATGCCAATTGGCAGAGTGTTTAAATGAACATTCACTTCCTTAACTTCTCTGTGATATTTTATAAATATCTTTATAAATATCGAGTGCTTTTTATTTACACACAGTCTATGCAAGTTTACCATAAAGATAGGAACACTTACTCTCCATAAGGACAATGCTGAAGTTTGATAATTATATTTCATGCAATTTTCAGAGTACTTTATCTCCTGCTTCATGGCACTGGGTTAACTCAACAATTTCTATTTCATCACATACTGTCCAGGGCCTGAAATGAAATTTCCCTGAATTTCCTCAGATAAGAAGTCATCAAAATATTTGAACAAGCACTGCTATCTCCAGAAACAAGATATCAAACACAAAAGTGTCTTTATTTAAAGTAGGCTAACATTAATATCTGGCAAAAAAAAAATGGCATTTTGCCAATATCTTCTCCATAAGCTGCACTTAAATCCATCATGTAATTCCTAGTACAGAAATCAGGGGTAGTATTCTTTCCCAGCTTTGCTTTATTTTTCAGCAATGGTGGGACCAAAAGTGTTATCTGCAGAGTACCTGAGGGTTTCTCAATCTCTCTACAAATCAACAGTAACTTAATCTAACAAGGATTATACTCTGTGTACCTACTGCGTGGCAGGCATCATGTTAAGATGATAAGAGTTTACATAATATATGGCATCAGCTCTCAATGGATTTACAGTCTATTAAGTGAGATAAGACAAAAATGAAGTACAATGACGTATGATGTGTTGATGATAGAAAACTGAATAACATACTATGTGAGGATATCTGAGGAAATAAGAGGAACATCTGAATCAGACTTCAATTCAGAAATCAGGTTGCACTCGTGATGAGCATAGGGTGATGTCTGGAATTATTGAATCATTATAGTAACTGTACACCTGAAACTAATATAACACTGTGTGTTAACTAACTGGAATTAAAACCTTTTTAAAAATCAGGGTTGGATTTATAAAGGTATGCAAATTCACCTAATTTATTTAAGTTTAAATTTTGAAGAAAAATGTATACTATCAGACAGAGAAATTAGCCTTTGGAAAACCATGCTAATATGACAGCATACACCTTCCTCAATAAACCTCAGGCCATTTATTATTGTAAGCATAACAAGTAGAAATATGATTTCAGATGAGGCTGGGCAGGGACAAGTGTGCTAAACTTCAGAGTTTAGAATTGGTTCTGAAAGTTATGCAGAATTACTTAAATATTTAGAGAATATTAATATGATAATAATTTTTAGACAGATTATTCTATGGATAGTATTGTGGATGGATTGTAGGGGATCCTGACTAAAGCTTGGAAATCTAGTTATTACTCTAGTCCAAGTGTTAAGAGGCATGAGTTTAAAGTAGGATGGATGGTGATTCACATAAGAATTACCAGGAAAGTAGAAACTATAGAACAGATCAGATATGAAGTATGAAAGAGGGTGGTAAGTAAGAATGAGGACAATAAATGTAATTCCCAGGTTTTTTGTTTTGGACAAATATATTCTTGATAACATTATTTACTAAGAAAAGAGATACTGGAGGAGAAACATGCATGGAACAAAAAATGCATTTAGTTTCTCATATGATGGGTTTGAGGTGCCAGAATATCCAAGAAAAATATTGTATTAAGCTCAATAAGAAGTGCTTATTTGAGAAGTCTGGGATGAAGATAGGCAGCATTAAAATTGCATATGGGTTTCGATGACTTTACAAATTAGAAATGCAGACATCTAAGGGAAAAACTGACAAAGAATAAACTATAAAGGAGATCAACTAAGATTTGCTTAGGCAGATATGACAGTGGTATATAGTAAAGAGGTTCATAGAAATTATTGACTGAAGGTGTAAATACTAGAGCCAGACTACCTAAGATCAAAATCTGGCTCTATCTCTATCTAGATATATAATTTTGAGCAAGTTACTGAAATTCCCCCTGAGCCTGTGTGTTAATCTGTTAAATGGGAATATTAATAGTACATACCTCACAAGATTACTATGTAGATTAGATGTTAAATTATTTCAAATGGTAGATGATACAGAACCAAAAGTAATTTGGCTATTTAACTTCTGAAATGCATGAATTTACCAACTGAATAAAAAGAAATTAGGATTAAGAAGAAAGAAAGAACATGACCACCAAGGAATCTTCTTGGGCCAGATTTATAAAGATGGAAATGGAAGGAAAAAGAGGTCCAAAAGCACATGATCCAGTAGTGGTAGGATGAATCCCAAGTGCAGGACTATCTGCTGTCAAAGTGAGTATTCTTAAATATGAATCCAGATAGTTAACAGTGTTTTTTAAAGGTTGGTTTTTCCATAAAGGTAGGACAGGAAAGGCATCAAATCTGTCAGTTCATTTTTATTCAGCTTCCAAAGATAATTCATCTTCTGTATTGAGACACTGATGATGACAGAGGGTTCTAGCGTCTTGCATGTTTAGGATTTAGTCAGGCTTACAGTTGACTTTGCACCCACTTAGAGACAGACATATAAAAAAGCAAAGTAGGTATCAAAGTGTGGATGGAAAGAGCAGTACCACGGGTTATTTCTTGAAGTTCACTCTGATTAGAAGAAAATAGATCTAAATGATTGGCCATTTGCATAATTCACTTAAGCAGTGACTGCAATATTCAAGATACTTGTTATCTAAAAAAGATTATTAGTTCTAGCAGTTTTTTGGTGGAGTCTTTCAGGTTTTTTTATATAGAGTATCACGTTATCTGGAAATAGTGAAAGTTTTACTTCTTCCTTGCTGATTAGGATGCCTTGTCTTTTCTTTTTGTTGTGTGATTGTGATGGCTTGGAACATCTGATTGCTGTGTCTAAGACAATAAAAAAATTCAGTGAAGTCATAAGATGGAAAATCAATGTACAGAAATCTGTTGCATTTCTATACACTATGAAGCACCAGAAAGAGAAATTAAGGAACCAGTTCTATTTACAACTGCTCAAAAACCAATAAAATACCTAGGAATAAACCTAACCAAAGAGATAAAAGACCTGTACTCCAAAAACAATAAAACACTGATGAAAGAAATTGAAGATGGCACAAAGAAAAGAAAAAACATTCAATGCTCAGGGATTGGAAGAACAAACATTATTAAAATGTCTATATTACTGAAAGCAATCTACATAATTAATGTGATCTCTGTCAAAATAACAACAGCATTTTTACAGAGCTAAAACAAACAATTCTAAAATTTGTATGGAACCACAAAAGACCCTGAATAGCCAAACCAAACTTGAAAAAGAAAAGCAATGTGGGAGGTATTACAATTCTAAATTTCAAGTTATATTACAAAGCTGTCGTGATCAAAATGATATGGTACTGGTACGAAAATAGACATGTATATCAATAGAAGAGAACAGAAAACCCAGAAATGAACCCAAAACTATATGTTCAATCAATTTTCAACAAAGCAGAATGCAATATCCAATGAAAGAAAGACAGTCTCTTCAACAAATGGTGTTTGGAAAACCAACATACAAAATAATGAAACTGGACCACTTTCTTACACCATACACAAAAAGAAATTAAAATTATTAAAGACCTAAATGTGAGACAGGAAACCATAAAAATCCTAGGAAAGAACACAGACAATGACCTTTTTCAATGTTGACCATAGCAACTTCTTTCTAGATATGTCTCCTCAGGCAAGAGAAACAAAAGCAAAAATAAATTATTGGGACTAATCAAAATAAATTTCTTCTGCACAGCAAAGGAAACAATCAACAAAACTAAAAGGCAAACTACAAACGGGAGAAGATATTTGCAAATGACATATCTGATAAAGGTTAGTATCAAAATATACAAAGAACTTATAAAAATCAACACCCCAAAAAATAATAATCCAATTAACAAATAGGCAGAAGACATAAACAGACATTTTTCCAAAGAAGACATACAGACGCCCAACAGACACATGAAAATATGGTCAACATAACTGATCATCAGAGAAATAATAATCAAAATTACAATGTGATATCACCTCATATCTCCTGTCAGAATGACTAAAGTCAACAACACAAGAAACAACAGGTTTGGCCAGGATGTGGAGAAAGCGGAACCCTCTTGTACTATTGGTGGGAATGCAAACTGGTGCAGCCACTCTGGAAATAGAATGGAGGTTCCTCAAAAATTTGGATGAAGTTTATAGTCTGTGATTAAAACTGTGAAAATAAATAGAAAATATAATACCTATTGTGTCAGATCATGAGAAGTGCTCTAGAAAAATATAAAACAAGGAGGGATTATAGGTAGTGGGACATGAACATACGTTGGGGAAGACCACTCCAAAGCAGGAAGAATAGCAATCTCAAAAGTCCCTAGTCTAGAGTATGACTAGTAAGTTTGAAGAATGGTAACAAGTCTATCATGGCAGAGCAAAAGGAACAATAAGTAAATTAATAGGAGATGAAAAGAGAGTGGTGACATAGGCTCTGTGGTGAAAGGTTTTACAGAACAGAGACAAATTTCAGCTCTTATTATGAGCAGATTTAAGAGGGTTGAACAGAAGTACAACATTAACTGATTTATAATTTCTGTGTATCATTCAGGCTACTCCGTGGAGACCAGGCTATAGAGGACCAAGATAAGAAAGAAAAGCATTTATTTTTTATTTTTTAAAATGTTTATTTATTTTTGAGAGACAGAGAGAGAGAGAGAGAGAGAGAGAGAGAGAGTGAGCAGGGGAGGGGCAGAGAGAGAGAGAGAATCTGAAGCAGGCTCCAGGCTCTGAATTGTCAGCATAGACCCTGATGGGTATTTGAACTCACGAACCAGGAGATCATGACCTGAGCTGAAGTCTAACACTTAACAGACTGAGCCACCTAGGGGCCCCAAGGAAAGCATTTAAATAGGCTCCATGCCAACCATGGGGCTTGGACTCATGACTTTGAGACCAAGAATGGCATGCTCTATTGACTGAGCCAGCCAGGTGCCTCTGCAAGGAAAGCATCTAAAAGGGAATCTCAATAATACAGAAGAAAGACGGTGGTGGCCTGAGAAAGGTTGAAACATAAGGTGGGGTTGAGTTGTCAGAGTGTGGATACATCTCAAAGAAGAGTCGATAGGAGTTGCTGGGAGGAAAATAAATGTACAATATCCTTTTGCTGGTAGATATTAGCTTGTCCTGTCTTCTTGAATATGTCCCATTGAGTTCAGATTATTTCTTCCCCTAAAACAGTTTTGAGATTCTTCTCTTGGAACTTGTCATAAAGTAAAGGTGAGAAGTTATGCCTTATGGTTAAATTTACTTCTAAATAAAACACGGTGATAATATGATTTGGTACACTGAGAATTTGGTGTGATATAAATTATCCTTGGAAATCTTTTAGGACAAGTCACACTGGAAGCTGACATTTGATCTGCCATTTTATCCCAGAGCCAGGCTCTCTTTCAGTATTGCTCTTCTATTAAATATAAAATGAAGTATTTATCTTCCATTAAGGAATCATGTTGAACAAATTCTATATCTATTCAAAGATAGAATCACTCAGCAGAACAAGATACTAGTGAAGAAAAAATATGAAAATACTGAGATTGATCATCTCATTTATATTTCCCATGTCACATCATTATCTCTGGAACATTTGCAAAATTGAATATTATCTCCCCAACTTTGGTTTTGGATGAACACACATTTTTTAATTCACATAAGTTAAGTAACTTTATTATAAGACTAATTTTGATATTTTTATATAATTTCAGATGGTATATGATTCTAAAATCCTCTTACCTTGAGTCAGAGCTCTCTTAAGCTTTTCAGATCTGAATATCCAAATGTCTACTTATCATCTCTACCTGGTTGTCCTATGTGAACCTCAAACTTAACAAGTCCAAGATTGAACTGTCTTATTTTCTTCAACCTTTATCACACAGGGTCTTGTTTCAATATACTTCTGTTTATAATGGCAAAACCACTACCTAGTTTTCCAAACTGGAAATCTGTGATTTATTCTCCACATCTCTTTCCTCTTTCCACAACAAATTGGTAATCATGCCCTCTCAATTCTACCTAAATCTTGACACCATCTTAATCCAGGCCTTCTGCCTTTCTCTCCTGAACTGTTAAAATAGCCTTCTAAGTAAAATGATCTGTATACTTTATTCAATCAAAGAGCACTTTCTAGGGATATAATGGTGAATGATTTAAAAAAAAAAGTAAAACAATATAATAAATGAAAAATCAGTTGCTTGATAAATATTACTTATTATTGTTAATATTGCCAATAATGTACACCATCTACCTCTTGGTGCTTAGAATTAAAATACAGGATGATAATTTTTGCTAAATAGTTAAGTACAAGGTATTTTAGGATCACATTAAAGGACATTAAACCCTGTCTTGTGTATAAGAGAAAGTTAATCTTAAGGTGTTATGTCAAGTTCACTGTCACAGTGACTGCTTTATCCTCAAGATCCATAATAAGTCTTTACACTGAGTACACACTGAATAAATGCATGCATGAAGGAAGGAAGGAATGAATATAAAACTTAATGTGTTATCTGACATTAGAACTAAAAGAGTAAGTATAACATATGAAAGCCTTATTATTTCAGTACTTGCACAGAGTGGGCATTAAAATATTTGCTCAGTGAATCTTTGGAAAAACCCACATGCCTCACTGAAGTTGGAGTAAACTGTCTAAATTCCAAATATAATAAGGTCATGTCCATCAATAAAATTCCTAAAACTTAAATCGTTCCTAAAAAATGCCTTCTCCTGATAGGCAAAAACTTTCATTTGTGAGTCCTACCTACTTTTCTCAATTTGAGTCCATAGCTAAATGAGAAAAGTCAACAGCTCACTGAAAGAAGTCATTGAGGGAAACAGTAAATAACTCCCTTTCATGAAGCCATGTCTTATTGCAAGACAGAAGTCCCTTCTTCCCCCAATTCGTTACCTGTAGTAAGCTGAGAAATTATCAAGGCCCTTTTAGACATTCAGCAGAGTTGGGCATTTAATGAAAACTTGGCTGAATTAATGATGCTGGTATACGGATAATTACTGAAAACAAAGAACAACACTGAGACATTCCTTGTGGGGAAAAAAGGCAGTTTATGTACACAAGCAAGGAACAAATATAGGCATAATACAGTAAATAATCTTAGATATAAGAGGATAGTATAAAGTGGTGGTGTGTGGAATATATACTAAATATCAGCATAACAAACATATCCAACGTGGGTATCGATGAGTCCAAATTAAGCTTTGAAAATGACGTTTAAATGATGACTTCATTGTGACCCTATTGAAACATTTTAAAAGTTGTTTCTACTTTTGATCTAAATGCCAAAATTGAAGGCATCTACATTAAAAACTGCTCCGTAGCACTTGAGTAAGAAGTCCTGGGGGGACTATATCTGAATTTAGGTAATTACACATAGAAAGGAAATGTAGTTTTTTCTGCTCTGTCCACATTTCTAGGGATTGTTTTAACTCTTACAACAGTGGAGGATTCTGCAACATATCTGGTAAGTGTTGCAATAGGATGCATCAAAATCCTTTAAAGATACATCAATTTTTGATCAATAATTCCTCCATAGAAAACAAGAAGAGATATGCAAAAAATGTGGATATGTACTATACTATTATTTGGTGTATGGGGATTGCATATGAAAAATATGAGGGAAAAATACAGTTAAACTCAAATTTTGAAATGGACTATAACGTGTAACACTGAATAAGAGGTTTAAAAGATGTGAACACAAGTGCAAACTAAGCTGTTGATATGAACAATTAAGACAATGATTTCTGAAATAATCGAATTTTACCCATTGTGAAACTTTCACACTTTAAGTATAATACCCCTTCTATTGGGTTTAACTGAACTTAAACTTTTTATCTTTGGTCTTGTGATTCCTGAGTTTATTGTAATCCGTAGAGTAGAGCCGTGGGAACAGCGATTCCATTTTTCAAGTCTCTTACAAAAAATAAGTGTACAATATATTATTGTTGATTATAGGTTTTTAAAGTTTATTTTATTTTATTTAAGTTTATTTACTTATTTTGAGAGAGAGAGAGCACAAGCAGGGAGGAGCAGAGAGACTTAGAGAGACGATCTCAAGGAGGTATGTGGGACTCAAACCCACGAACCATGAAATCATGACCTGAGCCAAATTCAGGAGTCTGATGCTTAACCAACTGAACCACCCAGGCATCCCTATAGGTACCATGTTGTACAGAAGATGTCTAGAGCTTATTCATCTTGCTTAACTGAAACTTTATGCCCTTTGATTAGTAATTCCCCATTTCCTTCTACCGCCAACCCCATCAACCACCATTCCACTCTTTGATCCTAAGTCAATGTATTTATTTAGCTTAAGGAAGTCATTGTTTTTCTTTATTGAGGTTTAATTGACATGTAACATATTAGTTTCAAGTGTACAACAGAATGATTCAATATTTGTATATACTGCAAAGTGATCACCACAATAAGTCTGGTTAACATGTATCGCCATATATAGTTGCAGATTTTGGTTTTCTTGGGATGAGGATTTTTAAGATTAACTCCTGGCAGCTTTCACATATACAATACAGTATTATTAACTATAGCCAACATGTTGTATTTTACATCTCCAGAACTTAATTATTTAAATTATTTTTAATGTTTGTTTATTTTTGAGAGAGAGAGCCAAAGTGTGGGCAGGGGAGGGGCAGAGAGAGAGGAAGACACATCTGAAGTAGGTTCCAGGCTCTGAGTTGTCACCACAGAGCCCAATGTGGAGTTCAAACCCACAACCCAACCGTGAGATCATGACCTGAGCTGAAGTCGAACGCTTAACTGACTGAGCCACCCAGGCGCCTCTGAACTTAATTATTTTATAACTGCAACTTTGTACTTTTAAACTTCCTTCATCTATTTCTTCTCCTCACAACCCACCGCTACCCTTCTATCTCTCTGGCAACCACCAATTTGTTCTCTTTATCTGTGAGCTTAGTTTTGCTTTTGTTGTTGTGATTGTTAGTTTTTAATTTCACATATAAGTGAGGTTTCATGGTGTTTGTCTTTCTCTGCCTGGCATTTCACTTAGCAGAATGCCCAAATTTGAAATATTTTAGATGCCTCATGTAAGTGGAATCAGACAGTATTTGTGTTTCTCTAATTGGCTTATTTCACTAACCATAATGTCCTCAAGATTCACCCATATTGCCATATATTGCAGAATCTCCCTTTTTAGCTTGAAATGTTAATCACGAAGGGGGTGACCAGCCTAAGCATAAACTGAGAACACTGACATAGGGTTTCTGAGGCTTCTCTGTAAACTATTCATTTAAAGAGGGGGAGAGGCCTGCCTGGTGATCAGAAAGAAACTCGAGGCTCTCTCACTCTCTCTCGTGCCGACACCGTCCATCCTTCAGGGAACCCTGGACCTGCTGGAGCTGGACTCCGACAAGTGGCGCCTGAACAGGGACTTGAAGCTAGCCAAAATGCCGAAGCGAAAGAACTCTCCTCTAAAGCAACTCCAGGAAGAAGTCACA
>CM053575.1:21953064-21993724 GCA_028646485.1 Cryptoprocta ferox
CGAGGGTGTCATGCTCAGCGAAATAAGTCAGGCGGAGAAGGACAGATACCATATGTTCGCACTCATAGGTCTAACAGGAGAAACCCAATAGAGGACAATGGGGAGGGGAAGGAGAAAAAAGAGTTAGGGAGAGGGAGGGAGAAAAAACACAAGAGACTCTTGAATCCTGAAAACAAACTGAGGGGGGAAGGGGAAGGGGAAAAGGTAAAGCGGGGTGATGGTCTTGGTGGAGGTCACTTGTGGGGAAGAGCACTGGGTGTTATATGAAAACCAACCTGACAATAAACTATAAAGTTTAAAGAAAAAAAAATAAAAATAAAGAGGGGGAGAAGAGGTATTTGGTGCTTCGTAGTGCTTTAGAATAAAAAAGAGTAAGGAGAAAATTGAAGATAAGACAAAGTCCAAGTACTGGTACATATGGGCTCTGTAAATCTTCTCATTGGTCAAAAAGTCCTTTAAAGAGGCAAGTGTTTTTTAAACTGACACATGTGAGAGACTTGAATCAATTGTAATTTTTGTATATAGCTATAGACTTATTACCAATAATTTACTAAGTAAATTATCAAAGGCCACTGCAATTTAGTGTTCCTAAATTACATGTATATTATTGGAGTTACTGAGGTTCTAATACAGCAACTTAACAAGTCAGTGCATGTTTACATGCAGATAGGCAGAAATTATATGTTATAAAAGATGAATTGGTGAAATTTTGACTTGGTCTTGATTCCCATTTGCTCACTTTTAAATTTTAATTATAAATTATTATCTATTTAATATGTTGTGGATGTTTGCATAAACCTAGAGCATGTACTTATTTGCATATTTGTGGTCTATAATTTTCCAATAGCTAGACTTTAAGACATTTATATGATGTAGTTAAAGCATGAATCATCATATCCCTATTGCTAAAGGAAACAGATATACAGTCCTCCAAAAATTGCTTATAGAGTGTGATCCTTCATTGGTGAGTTGTTCTTTATGGGCTTGGGAAAAATACATATGAAAAATTGCAAAATAACCTCAAGGTAAGTGTAATAAAATTATTCCCTATTTTAAAATTGGTAGGGCATCGTGTTATAAATAAGGGGTATAAACTCATAGTATAAGCCTAATGGCATATTTTTAAAAAAGCAATGAATATACATTTTATATTTATTACCTATTGTTGCATAACAAAATATCCGAAAATCGTGGCTTAAAACAACAATAATATTTATTATCTCTTGGTGTCTATGTATCAGTAATTTCAAGTGGACACAGTAGGGATGGTTTGTGTCTGTTCTGTGATGACTGGGGCCTCAGATGAAGAGTGGAAGTTTGGGGACTGAAATTATCTGAAAGCTTGACTAAGGCTAGAATATCCACTTCCAAGTTGACTCACTCACATGATAGCAAGTTGGTTTTTCTCTACATGGCCTTCATACATGTGCTTCTCAACAGGACTACAGATGGGCCCTGACAGCATGACACTAGCTTCTCCTTACAGAGTGATCTAAGAGAAGGAGATGGAAGAATTGATTCCTTTTATAGTCTAGCCTCAGAAATCAAATGTCCATTTTGCAACATTTTATTCATTAGAAAAAGCCACTAGTTAGTCCTACATTTAACTTTTTAAATTAGATAATTAGCTTCCAACTTTTGAAATGAGGCATATCTAAGTATTAAATGCACATGAAACCATTGAAACATTTGTCACATTAAATCTTTTTGCTTTTGTTGTTGCTTATTTGTTTTTGGCTTACTGGTACTGTGACAATATCCTCAGGAATCCCTTCTTTTAGGGTTTTTATTGGCATCGAGAGAATGAATACATCAAGTGACTTTTATTATTTTTTAATGTTTATTTATTTATTTTGAGAGAGAGAGAGAGAGAGAGAGAGAGAGTAAGTGGGGAGGGACAGAGAGGGAGAGAGAGAACCCCAAGCAGGCTCTACACTATCAGCACCAAGGCCCAAGTGGGGCTTGATCTCAGCAACTGTGAGATCATGACCTGAGCCAAAATCAAGAGTTGAAGGATGAACTGACTGAGTCATCCAGGCACCCCTCAAATGACTTTTTTCTTTTTCTCTTTCTTTCTTTCTTTTCTTTCTTTCTTTCTTTCTTTCTTTCTTTCTTTCTTTCTTTCTTTCTTTCTTTTTCTTCTTTCTTTCTCTTTCTTTCTTTCTTTCTTTCTTTCTTTCTTTCTTTCTTTCTTTCTTTCTTTCTTTTTCTTTTTCTTTCTTCCCTTCTTTCTGAGAGAGAGCAAGAGACAGAGCACAACCGGGAGAGGGGCAGAGAGAGAAGGAGACAGAGAATCTGAAGCAGGCTTCAGGCTCTGAGCTGTCAGCACCAAGCCCCTGACATGGGGCTTCAGCTCTTGAACCATGAGATCATAATCTGAGCCAAAGTTAAATGCTTAACCAACTAAGTCACCTGGGCACACCTCAAGTGACTTTTATATATTTATTTTAATTAAATTTTTTTTCTTTTGGTGTTTATTTATTTTTGACAGAAAGACAGAATGCAAGCGGGGAAGGGGCAGAGAGAGAGGGAGATGCAGAATCTGAAGTAGGCTTCAGGCTCTGAGCTGTTAGCACAGAGCCCAAGGTGGGGCTCAAACTAACAAACCATGACATCATGACCTGAGCCGAAGTTGGACACTCAACCAACTGAGACACCCAGGCACCCTTCGAGTGACTTTTAAATAGAAGTCCTCCAGGTGCCCGGGTACATCAGTCAGTTGAGCCTCTAACTCGAAATCTCAGCTTAGTTCATGATCTTAGGTTCCTGGAATCCAGCCCTGCGTTCAGCTCTGCATGACAGCATGGAAACTGCTCGGGACTCTCTCTCTCCTTCTCTCTCTGTCCCCCCCACCCCCCGCTTGTGCTGGCATGTGTGCTCCCCCCCCCTCAAAATAAATAAATAAGCTAAAAAAAATAAATAGAAGTCCTCCTTAAATAAGTGGTAGTGTTAAAAGATGAGTAGACTAGCTCCTTGTAAGGAGCACACTTAGAAATAAATGGTAAGACTACATTACCATGTGTCTACCCTCCTTATGGTTAAGTTAGTGGGATAAGCTAGAGACATTTAGCTGTTGTTATTGTTATTACTATGATCCTTCATAACCAGAACTTGAATCATTTGCAGGTGAGGCCTGGAATAGCTTGATTAAATTAATTGGATTAAGAATGCTTTCCAGGAATCAATGACAAAGAATGCACGGTTCGAAAAATCAAAGCAAATGAGTATTGGAATACATGAGATAATATTTTTTAGAAAGAAATTCATGTCTAATAAATTTGAACCAAGATGAACGAAGTACAACTCTCTTATCTCAGATATTAAAATTAGGACACTAGTCAAGTTTTCAACCAAGATAAAAAGTTATTCTAGGTTAAGACATAACAGGGAATGTGTTGAAAAAAAGTAGACTTGAAATGCAAGAATTTTTAAGAGTATGTAAAAGTCATGTGATTATAATTTGACTAAAAATTCCTTAATTTTTATTTCTAATTGGTATTTTCTAATCTGTTCTATTTATCAGCTATTGTGATTTCTTTATAAAAGAAAGTGAACCTATTAATTGCATAATCATGGATATAAGTTCAATAGCTACTGGAGCCACTTCTTTCCCAGGATTCACCTCATTATGAAATTATGTGTGGCTGGGGCACCTGCATGGCTCGGTCAGTCAAGCCTCTGACTTCGGCTCAGGTCATGATCTCATGGTTCATGAGTTTGAACTCCCGTCAGGCTCTGTGTTAACAGCTCAGAGCCTGGAGCCTGTTTCAGATTCTGTTTCTCCCTCTCTCTCTCTCTGCCCTTCCTTGCTTTTTTTTTCTCTCTCTCTCTCCCTCTCTCTCAAAAATAAACATTAAAAAATTTAAGAAAAGAAATTAAGCATGGTTTATCACTGAATCTTTGTTGATGTTTTAGATTTCATTATCACAGAAGATCACAATTTTATACTTTTAGAGAAGGTTTATACCCATTGGCCGTTTGTATGATTTCTTTAGAGAAAGGTCTATTCAAGTCCTTTGCTCATTTTAATAATTGTATTTTTTGTTTTTGCTATTGAGTTATAGAAACTCCTATATATATTGCATATTAATACCTAATCAGACACGTGACTTGCAAATATTTTCTCCCATTTTGTATATGTTGCTTTTTCACTTTGCTGATTGTTTCCTTTGCTATGTGAAAGCTTTTAAGCTGGATGCAATTCCACCTAATTTTTACTTTTGTTGCTTGTGTTTTTAGTGTCATATCCAAGAGATCATTGCCTAAACCACTGTCATGAAGTTTTTTCCTTCTTTGTTTTATTCTAAGATGTTAACAATCCTTTTGTTCATTCTTTGTTTTTTCGCTATTAAATTAATCAAAGCTGCTATTGCAAAGCTTCTCCTCTCTCCTCTTGTTCTCTGACTGACCTCCCTCCATCTAAATAGATCACATCAACACTAGTTTCACAGAGCAGATTGAAGGTGTCTGTAGCGTATCTCTCCATAAAGCAAAAATGTTCCATTTTCTTTCTAGCATTTCACCTCTTCTTTCTTTCTCTGCCATATTATGTACACACCTATGTAAACATCTAAACTCATGATCCAATATACCAGTTAAGTCATTTTGAACATCTAAACTCATGATCCAATATACCAGTTGAGTCATTTTGCTATTACTGATCTACTTTGGATCTTTAAATCTTTTCTTTTACATTACCTACATATCAGCTTTTATCTCTCTACTCTTAAAGCTAATCGGAAAGTAATGTTTTTTCCCTCACTTGCTCATTTCTAATACTAACCTTCTTTTTACCTTTGATATTCTCCAAAGAACGACTTACTTATATGTTTATTCTTGTTACTGTAAAATATCCTTTAGGCTGAACATACTACATCTTAAAAATATTACTTTTATTTTTGAAGAATATTAGAACATTTATATTTGGAAGCTAATAGAAATAATGCATCTCTAGAGATTCTTCTACAAGTCTCTTGGTAAACGTGTACACTTCTCTGCTGGGTGCTAAGAGTAAACTTGCTGTTATTTTCATTAACTATTTTCACATTCAGTTTTAGTAAATAATGCAAAATGGGTTTAAAAGAGAGATAGATTGTTTCATGTTGTCACTATACTTGCAATTATTAGACATTAAATTTGTAACACTGGTGTTTGTGTTAGAGTACCTCATTTTTTTTTAGTGTTCATTTCCTTCATTATTAAAGAAGTTAAGCATGTTCTCATGTCAGTGAGCAATTTCATAATCTTTTAAAAATTGCCTAGTGAAGTTTCTAGTCTTTTTCTTAGTAATTTGTAAGACTTCATATATTTTGCATACCTTGTTTGTGATTATGTTGTAAATATTTTACCTAATTCTATTCTTCGTCTTTTTTTCTCTTATCCATATATCTTCATAAACACAAATGTTTAATATAGTCCAAATTATCAGGGTTTTTTATTTCTTAATGGACAGCTGTTCTTTAAAAAATTTTTTTAATGTTTATTCATTTTTGAGAGAGAGACACAGAGTGTGAGTGGGGAAGGGGCAGAGAGAGAGGGAGACACAGAATCTGAAGCAGGCTCCAGGCTCTGAGCTGTCAGCACAGAGCTCAACTTGGGGCTGGAACTGCTGAGCAGTGAGATCATGACCTGAGCCAAAGTCAGATGTCCAACTGACTGAGTCACCCATGTGCCCCTTAAATGTATTTGCATTTCTAATAAATATGTTCCTGGTTACCTCTGAAACCTATTATTGCAGTGTCTCTTTTCCCTTGCTTCAATGTGCATATGCTACGATCAACCTGCACTTCTCCATGCAGATTTCCATCCATTTTGGAATTGAGTGGTTTTACCATCCCTTAATATAATTGTGTCTCTTTTCATTCCTTTTGTTGCTTGAATGTGATTTTGACAAAGATAATGGGGAAATTTTAGTTTTTACATTGTCTTTATCAAAGCAGATGTCTCTGTTATCTTTTACCTCAATCATCCTTATATTTCATTTGTGACCTACTTAGTACTCCAAAGGACCCTACTTGCTTTTTGTATTTTGTCTTAGACTGAAAGCTTCTGAAGGCAGTTGTTTTTCTTTTTCTAAGTTATCCATACACTGTGAAGTACTTAGCATAGTGCCTCATACAAAAGGATGTGAATAATGGAATATGCATTTAAAGGTAGTTGAGAAGACAGATTATTTGACTCTATTAATAAAAAAAATTAAGTTTAGTTTTGGAAAACCTAAAGATTTACCTAAAGAAAAGGATTGATTATACAATACCAAAGCCTTAGGTTTTTTTGCATCATTAAGGGTGAGATTTATAGAAAGAAAATATACTTAGAGTTAAGATTCATGAAAAGGAGGAATGAAATTCAAATTAATTGGAATGATTGTTGTGCACTATATCTGATTTTCCAGTTCTCAAACTAGAATGGAACTAAATGGGTCAGGACTAGTCTGACTTCTTTTTTTTTTTTATTTTTAAAAAAAATTTTTAAATTTATTTTTGAGAGAGAGAGAGATATATATAGTATGAGCAGGGGTGGGCCAGAAAGAGGGGGAGACACAGAATCGGAAGACAGGCTCCAGGCTCTGGGCTGTCAGCACAGAGCCCGATGCAGGGCTCAAACCCATGAAACGTGAGATCATGACCTGAGCCGAAGTTGGACACTTAATCAACTGAGCCACCCAGGCGCTCCAGGACTAGTCTGACTTCTGATCTGGATTCAATTTAATTTAATTCAATTACTAAGAAAATCAAATTAAATAAATTTTGTTAAATTAAGTACATTGGTTTGAGTTGCTACAGTTTATTATACTTTGACTAGATTGACTTCAAGTGTAATGGATTATATGGATTAGTTGAGGCCTAGAATGTTCTGAATTGGACAGAATGTTATAAAATGACCCTGGTCTTAGGTGGTATGATATATTTTGTATATAAGTGAAAGGGATTTCTTATCTAGATAGAATTTAATAGAAAACCCTTTCTTAGAGAATTATGCTGAAAATATTTTTGAACACGATATAATAATTCAAACATTTTTAGGGAGAATAACTACATTATTTTTAGTTTAGTTCCTTGTTACCTCAAACACATTCTCTGTCTCTTTCTCTCTCTCTCTCTCTCACTTTCTCTCTCTCAAGTGCTTTTTCTGATCTGCTATTCTGGCATTATTTCCCCTAATGAATGCATGTTTAATACTTCCAAAAGGCTAGATTCCATATCTGTTAGAGGAATCTACATTTTTATTTCTCATTATCTTTTTCTTTCTCAAAAAGAAAATTCCAGTATTTCTGCCTCTAAGAAACCACTTACAGAAATAGAAATAATTAAATTTATTTCTTAAAAACTTTTTACCATATAAGAATTTTAAAGAATCCTGGCAATCCTCGGGGTACCTGGGTGGCTCAGCTGATTAAGCATCTAACTCTTGATTTCAACTCAGGTCATGATATCACTGTGAGATGGAGCCTGCTTGGAATTCTCTCGCTCTCTTTCTCTCTCTCTGCCACTGCCCCCCCCCTCAAAAGGAAGGAAGAAAGAAAAAGAAAGAAAGAAAGAAAGAAAGAAAGAAAGAAAGAAAGAAAGAAAGAAAGAAAAAATCCTGGCAATCCTTGACACAATCCATATGCCATATTGTTAAAAACTCCAGAAGTCAATACAAACTTAGAGAAATGTCAAGTTCCTTAACAAAAAACAAAGATAAGACAGGTTGTCTTGTTTTGATAAGTAGAGACAACAGGTGGTTGGCAAACATGAGGATTCAAAACTTTAAAGAATTCAGATGATCTAAACAAAAAAGAAATAAAAGTACCAGGTATAATTACTAATGAAATTAAAATTTCTTGCATCAGCACAAAATGTAAACATGGCATTCTAAACTTATAATCCTGACATCTAAACACAGTTATCTTCATTGCTCATGGTAAGAAGACATTTTCCCTTTCTCCTGCAGGGTTTTGTGTTGGAGAACTCATTTATCAATGTGACAATCTAAAAATAATGACATATCTATATTTGTAAAATTCCATTTCTAATTAAAAAGTATCTCCTATATAAAAAGATATTTTTGCAATAAATCAGTATATTGACTAAAGTTGACTTTTATTTTTTCTTAAAAGTCTATTTCTGTATTTTAGGAAAAATAGAATTTTTCCCATCTTCTAAAAAAAAATACAAATTTTTTCATCAAATAAATTGGAATCATCCACTTGAAAACTAACTCTTGTGTTTAACATATAATGTATTATTTTATATTTTGTCACACAAAAATTTTGTACTCTTTGCATCTAAGAAAAAGTATAGTGAAGAATTACTTTCCTATGTAGTTTGTTTGTTTGTTTGTTTGTTTTTAGTGGAGGTGATGTGAAGTGCACACAGATATAGGACTGGTGTTGCTCACTAAAAATGAAAATATCTAGGGGCCCCTGGGTGGCTCAGTTGGTTAAGCGTCTGACTTCAGGTCAGGTCATGATCTCACAGTTCCTGAGTTTAAGCCCTGTGATGGGCTGTGTGCTGACAGCTCAGAGCCCGGGGCCTGCTTCAGATTCTGTGTCTCCCTCTCTCTCTGCCCCTTTCTCCCTCGTGCTCTGTCTGTCTGTCACTCTCTTTCAAAACTAAATAAACATTAAAAAAAATAAAGATACCCTAGTTTTGTATGGACCAATGAAATAAAAATATTCTGAGTAGAGCTTAGCTGTATAAATTTCTAAAAGCTTCTTTTTACACACATTGCAATTTGAGAATATTTGCATCAGTTTTTCTTATACATCATGGTAGGAGATTTTTAAACTATTCCAAAGTCTTGATCTGTATGGAAAAAATTTAGGAGGTCTGGGCATCAAATCTGGCTATGCTATAGCTGAGATGCATGACTTCAGGCAGCTTCTTTTCTCTTATTCCCAGTTTCCTTGACTATAAAATATGATGTCAACTTCAAGAATGTCTCATGATGATTAATTTACAAAACTTTGATGAAATGCCTAGAATGGTGCAGTTACTGAACAAATGCTACATTAATTGGAATAATCAAACTGCTTCAGTGAATGTGATGTTCACTTTTGGTTGGTAGAAAAATCCATTGACTAAGTTATTACTTGCGTTATAACTTTTCCAGATTATCCTTGCTATTTCTTTTCTTCTAGTTATAGCTTATAAAAACTTACTTCTTCTTTTAACCTACTGACTTTGAAGAATTCACCCTCATTTTTTTGACAGCATAATAATTTCCATGAGAAAAACATGCGTAGAGCTCCTCATTCCATATCTTCTTCTATTATCTATTACAATGTGTCTGATATCTGGTCCTAATTTTCCCCCAACTTCTTTTCACTGAAAAAAGAATTTATATATTTTTATGTGCTTGTTCTGACCTAAAACTAAGGAAAAAAAGTTAAGCGACTCCCTTTCCATATTGGACTCACTTGTACAGGATAATGATATTTTGTAGTTTCCGTGGATAGGTCATTTTATAAGTGGTAGTTTCCACCTTGCATTCTCTTGAATCAGTGGCTCTGAATGAAGCCAGCTGCCGTGTCATGAACCCTGTGGAGAGGTCTACATGGTGAGAAACTGAGGTCTCCTATCAACAACAAACATTAATTTGCCAACTATGTGAGTGAGCTGACTTGGAAACAGATCTTCAACCCACAGTCCAGCCTTGAGATGCCTACAGTCCTGACCAACATATTGACTGCAGCTTCATGAGAGACTCTGAGCCAGACTCACTCAACCGAGTTATTCTCTGATACCTGATTCAAAGAAACCAGGTAAGATATTGTTTTAAATTGCTAGAATTTCCCCCCCAGCAATGATAACTAAAACAAGACATTATACATAAAAGAATAGCAAACTTTTTCTGTAAGGGGGCAGATAGTAAATATTTTAAGCTTTCCAGGTTCTATGGTCTCTGTTGCAGCTACTCAGCTCTGGCATTGTAATGTACAAGCACAATATAAGGGACTGGACATGGATATTTTAATAAAATTTGATTTACAGAAACAGAGGGTGGGTTAAATTTGGCTTAGATGCCAGAGTTTTCTAATCCCTGTTAGTGGACCAAAAAAAAAAAACAAAACAAAACAAAACAAAATAAAAACAAACAAAAGCAAAAATAAAATCTAAAAGGTTGGGTAACATCTTCACAAAAACAGTAACCAATTTACTTATTAATGAGATCATTAAAGTAGAAACCTTGAGGATAGTGTTTTCAATTTTTTTTTCAGATAGATACTTTAGTTTACATTGACCTAAATTACTGTTTCCTCATATAGTTGTACAGCATCTGAGTATAGAGTGTTGAAGAATTTTATAGCCTAAAATATCCCAGGTTCTTAACTTTAATCAGAGGAAAAAAATAAAGATGGATTGAAGGTACAGTGGAAAAATTAAAAGTAGAAAGCTTAATGACCCTTATTTTCTGTGAAGAAAAAGATATTATACTCATCTCTATTCTTCAATTATAGGAGAAACTTCACATAAGCACCCCGAACTACATAGTTATTTATAATACCAAGAGACTGATTTTAAAATGTGCAAAATTCTCCATTCTCATTAATAAAATGTCTTCTGGCAATGTCTGTTTAATAACCATAACATTATTTTATAGGCAAAAATCTAAAAGTGTAAAAAGATCTTACCAATACATTAACTTTACATATGTTTTGTAGATTTTTAATTGAAAATATTTATTAATAGGAATAGCTACGTACTTTGGACAAAGGATTAAGTTTCCAATTTTTCTTCAGATGAGTACACAACAAAAATTTTGAAATCTGTGTTGAATTTCAACCAAAGAGACTAAAGTTGTAAACTTTACTGATGAATTCCCTTTCAAGAAGTAAGCAGGTGACCCATGCATACAGATAACCATTTGGTTTCTATGCCTGCCTCCACCCACTTCTAATTTATACCACTTTATTATTTTTTTTAAACAGATATGCCTTTCCAAGATTTTGTCCAATATATTTCAAACAATAAAAATATAACAAGGTGGGATCATGACTCATGTCAAGAGAGGTTTTCAACCAAATTGTCCAAGTCAATGAACACTTCTTTGCTTAAAGTACTGCCAAGGCTAGATCAAATCTCAAATTCTGTGTATTCTAAGAGAGTCAAGGGTAATGAGTTATTCCAGAAGTTTGTTGTGACAAACAAAGGTAGAATTATTAAACAAATCACTAGAAGGGCAATAAATTATTTTAGGGATTAGTGATGACTATGACAAAATAATATTTCACTAAATGATTTAGTTTGTCATTCAAATGTATTGACTGCTGTGAATCAAATAGGCTTTTTTAGTGATTTTACAAATGCAGCTTTAAGGTGAGTTCCTTATTTTAGTTAATGAGTCATTGCATTAAAATGCAGAGAAACGTGAACTATAGGAGAGTTTAGCAAAATGGAGGCAGGTTAGGCTCTTGACTTTTGCAAGAACCGTTCCACAATAAATTCCTAGAGGTAGGAAAATAGGCAAATAATCTTAGTTGAATTTCTTGAATTTATACTTAGAAGTATTTAGACATAGAATATTTAAATGGTTTGCCTGAGGTTAAAAAAGGAATATGTGTCAAAATGAAGAGTAAATAGTGAGATTTCCATTCATCTGTTATTTTCATTGTGTAATGCAGGTTTTTTTCAATTTTTTAAATATTTTTATTCATTTTTGAGAGAGAGACAACTATGAGTGGGGAGGAGCAGAGAGAGAGGGAGACATAGGATCCAAAGCAGACTCCAGGCTCTGAGGTGTCAGCACAGAGTCTGACGTGGGGCTCAAACCCACAGGCTGCGAGATTGTGACCTGAGACGAAGTTGGACACTTAACTGACTGAGCCACCCAGGCACCCCTGTGTAATGCAACTTTAAATATAAAACTACCACAAAATGATAAAAGGCATCTCATGCTGCAGTGGTGCTGCCACTCAGCTTATAGTGCTCCTTTCCAAATCTGTACAAAGATAACTTTCATGACCATGAGAATCATGGATTAGCCTGAAAAAGTAAATTGAATATTACAGCTAATTAATTGCGTGTTAGGCAATGTCATGCATATATATGTATCTGATGTTCATGATAATGGACGTTCATTCACCTATGATTCAGAAACACTTGGATCTTACTTAGCATCAGATCAAGAAATTTTTTGCTGTGTGACTCTGGTCAAACTATCTCTGAAGAGCAGTACCAAGTTTATATGAGAATCAAAGTTAGTACTGTACTCGTAACTGATAACAGAATAAGCATTCTTCAAAGCCATTACCTCCATGGAGTCAATGGTGTATGGAGATAATTAAACATTTTAAAACTACCTCTCATGGTCAAGGGAGCATTTTACATAGTGCTCTGAATATCATTCAACCTCTCTATGGTAAGGCACGACTAAATGCACTACACTGAAGCTTGTCTCACTTTAGTAACGATTTCTCCATAACTTTATTAGTAGTTTATTCTCTTTTCTATCAGACCATATGCTTCTTGAGGAATCATATTTAATTTCTTTCCTACTGCATTACGCTTAGTTAAGACACTAATGGGGGCATAAAAAACCCTTAATAAACATATTTTTATGAACCAGAAATGCTTAGTGAAGAACTAATCTCACCTGAATCTTACCCACAAAATCATCAAAATACCAAATTTATTTATCTAACACTCTATCATCTATCTATCTATCTGTCTATCTACATACAGCTAGCTTTCCTATGCATTTTAAACTCTACTGAGAAATGTCTAGAGGAGAGGAGACCGTCCAGGAGTGTAGACTGAAACAAGAGTGAGTGTACACATATGCTTATTGCTGTGGTTTCAGCTCTAACAAAGAGCTTTGCAACACGTTCTCCATTTCAGTATATGGTTGATTTTCAAATAGTTTATATAAGCATTACTATTGATTTCTCCTTTGTTTATCTCCCTTTCAGCCAGATTAACACCAAGGTACACTTTTTCTTTTATATTTAGCATATTATTAATCATGCATTTTATGGGGAAGTCTTTTTATTTTTTATTAAGAGAGAGAGAATCCCAAGCAGGCTCTATGTTCAGCATATACTCCAACGTAGGGCTCAGTCTCACAACTATGCCAAAATCAACCTGAACCAATATAGTCAGATGCTTAACCAACTGAGCCACCCAGGTGCCCCATGAAAGTCTTTTAAAGTATAAGTTACTGAATACATGAGTAAGAGATAATGATAACAGAGAAGATAAAGGATAAGACAATAGAAGAGTACAAAGAGGAAGAGTAGGGAAGGAAGAGGATGACGAAGGAGAAAGAAGAAGTGGAGGATGAGAAGAAGAAAATGGTGTGGTGATCATTCTTTCATTATTGTTCTATCTCTGCTAATGAGGACAAGGCACAGAGAGCTGAGGGAAGATGCGCACAATAAATAATTTAGTAAATGAGCAAAAGTGGAAATTTATGTGGCCTAGATTTACTATGATTAGAATAAAAAAGAATGTGACTAAATCCTATACATTAGGTCTGGTCAGGAGATTTCATATATTTTTTATGCAGATGAAGTTAGCTGTTGCACGTAGCTGGGTCACTTTTCCCACCTGGTTCTGTATTAAGTATATTAAGCATTCCTGATTTTATATTTACTTTGTCTTTGGTCATTTATTTTCCACACCAGAGAAGAAATCACAAGGTGCATTTACAAATTCATTTAGGGGCACCTGGGTGCCTCAGTCAGTTAAGCATCAGACTTCAGCTCAGGTCATGATCTAATGGTTCATGAGTTTGAGTCCTGCATGGGGCTCAGTGCTGACAGCTCAGAGCCTGGAGCCTTTTTCAGATTCTGTGTCTCCCTCTCTCTCTGCCCCTCCCCTGTGCATGCTCTGTCTCTCTCAAAAATAAACATTAAAAAAAAAATAAAAATAAACATTTATTTAAAGTTCTGAATAAAAATGCCATGTCATTGGAAGTCATTTCCCCAGATCTTTGGAAAGTACATATGCAGTTTTGTTCTTTTTTCCCCTGTGATAGGCAGTTAGACATATCAAAGAATTTGTCAGGAACTTCTCAGTTCAGACTCCTTGAAATCAGAGCTTCCACATAAAACTCATGTTTCATCTGCTCCATGATTATTATGAAGGTGATATAATATTCAATGACTTTTAAAGAGCTGTCTAAACCCTCATTAATTTATTCAAATAAGTCTAAGTTAAACAGTGCCAGAAAATATGTATTTTATAAATTATTTTCTTCCAATGTGTTGTTTTCCTTATTGTGCTGACTTTTATATTGATAAATAGCTACCTTTCCCTGCATATTAAAAAGTATAAAGATGAATATTTGATGGTGTGAAATCCTATTATTGGTAATAGAGTCATTTTATCTTTAGGTTTTACTGATGATATTAAAAAATAAGTATGACCATAAAGTCTTACAGTTGCCAGAGAATGGAAGAATGTATCTCAACATCTCTAATTCCTGAATGTTAACTCTTGCAGTTCCACGCCCTCCAAATTCATTACATCCTTTGCCCCCTTCTAAAAGAGGCTAGATTGCTCTCTTAACAGTTCCATTTTATTCAAGCAGTTGGCCACTTTTCATTTTCTTTTTCATTCTGGGCTGACTTGGTTGCAGAATCTTGTATTTTGTTGGAGTTTTCTAGAATTAAGATCATTCTGGAAACTAATCACAGCACATCAGACTTACCAATTAGGCTGCTGAAGTTACCTACATAAAGTGGATTTATGGGTGTCAGTATCACCTCCACAAGTATGCACTCCTTTAAACTATTTTTGTTAGCTAATCCTTAGTAGTATTAACTGAATTCTGAGTATGTGCCAGATGTGTCAGTGGCCAGCAATACAGAGATGCCTGAGACATGGCACTATCAGTAATTAACTAATAGTTTAATTCAAAGGCCTGAACTATATCCATCAAGGCAAATCCAGCCCACAATCTTATTTATTTATTTATTTATTTTTTACATTTATTTATTTTTGAGAGACACAGAGAGATAGAGCATGAACAGGGGAGGGGTAGAGAGAGAAAGAGACACAGAATCCGAAGCAGGCTCCAGGTTCTGAGCTAGCTGTCAGCACAGAGTCCGATGCGGGGCTTGAACCCATGAACCCTGAGATCACGACCTGAGCCCAAGTCGGACGCTCAACCAACTGAGCCTCCCAGGTGCCTCCACAATCTTTTTTAAACAAAGTATTGGTGAGGTATTTACTATGAACTATAACGTATATACCAATTTCAGAAATAGTTTGCAAAAACTGTACATTACAATCTAGAAAATATAATACTGTACTTAACAAGTCATTTCTTTCTAATTTTTTTTTGTATATGAGTTTATAAAATCATTAAACTCTTCTAGGAACTAAGCCTAAATCTAATACAAACCATTAAGGACCAATAGAATTAACCAGTATATATATGTATAGATAGATAGATAGATAGATAGATAGATAGATAGATACCCAGAGTGGTTAAGAAGCTAAATAGGGAAACTGAGGAGTCCAAATCATAAATCTGCTCTTTTTATTGAACTGAATTCCTTCATTGAAATGAAACAATATAATTATCTGAATTTACCCTTGGATTTGGCTTTCATCCCTTTTATCAACCCATTTTTTTCAAAGGTATATTATTTATAGACAATGACTCTTCTCCCCAGTGCATGATGTGCTCTTTTCCCTTGTCTAAAGTAAAAGGTGGTATATGTGATTATGGAGGGAGGCAGTCTTTTGCTGAACCAAGACATCCTCAGGGAAGGAAGCAAAGAAGAAATACCGCCCTCTCCTGTTGTCCTCTCATCGGTTTGGGCCTGGATTATTGTAATCATCTCCTAATTAGTGTCCTTTATCTGTTTGTTCTCAGTAAAACAGCCAGATTCTTCCAAAAGGGAAGTCAGACCATAATGCTTCTCTTCCCAAAACCCTGCAATAGTTTTCCATTTCTGTTAGAATAAATGCCAGTGTTATTCCAATTGCTTAGAAAGTCTGGATTATTTTGTCTCTTCCCCTTCATACCTCATCCCCTCACATACACTTTGTTTTCTGCCCTCATATCCCAGTACTTTCCCCTGGCTCATTCCATTAGAGTCATGTTCCTGGCTCTGCCTTTAAATTCAGACTTGTTTCTCCTTGAGAGATTTTGCTCAGCCATTCTCTTATAACATCATTTCCTTTGCTTACTTTCCCACCTCCTTCAAGTTTTCTTTTGAGTCCTATCTTCTCACTGAAGCCCAACCTGACTGCCTGTTTAATATTTCAACCTACACCCTTCTTGAGAGCAGTCTCTATACACTATCATAACTTTCCTTTTTATGCATAATACTCATCACTTCCCAACATATTATATAGTTTCCTAATTTATTATGGTTTTTCCTTAATTACTTATTGCTGCTTAGTCTCTACCTGTTGGAATAAACAAATGGAAGTCAAGGATCTTGTTTTTTATCTGATGTTGCTGAAGCACTTAGAGGATAGTATATGATAAATTAATACTTGGTGGTGGGAGAAAGGAATGTAGGAGACTAACTGTTCCCTGGCACCCAAACCAAAAGATTGAATTGATCTTGATATTAGGATAAATATCCTCAAGTCCAAGATATGAAAGTAACTGTACCAACTGAGAAATAAGAGGAAGTATGTAATTGTTTTTGCTGAGAATTCAGAATTTTTGTTAGAAGTCAATGCTTGGAAATAGTTTCAGTATGCAGGGGTTTTTCATATGTTTTGTATACACATGAATGTAATTCATTTATATGTTTTCTGCTATTTGCATTAATAATTTATTTCTGAAATATGGTTTTGATGTCCTCAAACTTTAAATATATGTATAGTGAGAGTTCAAAATATTGTGGGTCAAGTAGAACAATGAGCTTCATTGCTTATTCCTTAGGTAGACAACATAGATCATTTGATGTTCCATTCATTGTTTTCCAATGAATATGATAGCAAAGGAAAATTTGGAATGTTACAGGTGAAAAAAGAAGTTGTAGAAGTCATTACAAGATCTCACAAACCCATAAACCTTTCTCTCTAGGGAAGAAAAAGAGATTCTAGGAAAAACTGCACTTTTTTTATTGGAAATAGTTCTGGATTCTTGGTTTGTTACTTCTTGGTTATGTGGCCACCGAATTGGCTTATTCATTCCTCTTTCTGACATCAGTTGCCACTTGGTATTTAGATACCAAAATAGGTTACTTAGATATTTGCTTCACATTGGGTGGAAAGATTTATTAGAATTTTACTTTAATCATCTGCTTAAAACCATATTTGGGGATGAATGGACTAGTTGTTACGGTCACAAAAAAAAAAATGTCCCTTTGAGTACTGGACACCTGAGTTCTACTTCCAGCTTAATTATGTTATAGTTTTTGATACTAGGCAATTCATTTAACTAATGTATGTAATTTCCCCACATAATTATCAATCTAAAACTTCTACAAAATCTGAGGTTAAAATGATATAATATTATGTAAATGAAGTTTTTTTCCCCAAGATTTTATTTTTAAGTATTCTCTATACCGAACATGGGGCTTGAACTCACAATTCTGAGATCAAGTGTCACATGTTCTACCAACTGAGCCAAGCAGGCACCACAATGAAAGCATTTTTAAAGGCATCATTGTTTAAATGTTAAATGTTTTTACACCTATAGTACATTAATATTATTTTAATTTTATGGCATAATAAAAAAATGTGATGTAATAGGTCTGTCTTCCAGAATAAGGTTAGCCAATTAATAGCCAAAGGCAAAAAAGAAAAATAAAACCTCAGAATAATTGTATATTTAAAATGTTCACATTCTTCTTGTGATTGATGAATAAATTCCAAAGTTTCATGATTATTAAGGGTGATTGTTATGATTAGCTACATAATTGACATTGGAAGAAAGCTGTGGAGAAATTAAAGGTTGTTGTCAAGGATGGCCACATAAATAGCTTAGGTCTCTCAAGGTGGCATTGAATTTTGGTTAATTCATCTTATTAAGAGAATAATTTCTCTTTAGTAGAATTTGTATAACCTCTACAACATGCCCTGAGACTCTGAAGAGATTAAGTTAGAACTGACCTGATGCTATATTTTTGTATTAATAATGATAAAAAGGAAGATTTTTGTGTATCAAAATCTATGAGATGATTTAAAACTTATCCAAATAAACTCAAGTTCATATACATCTGAATTGTATATTGCTAAAAATGAACATAATTGATGAAAAAATCACATCCTTGTATCTATTAGTTAACACATTCTTCCATTAAGAATTATTAAAAATATAATCAGAGATTTGTTAGGCATAGATTCAGACCTGTGGCAGAATTTGAACATAAGTCGTGGTGGTATATCTATTAAATGTTTGATATTAGACAATGATGTTATAAGAATATTTTTACATATATAAGTGTATATAAACATTTATTTTTTACATACATCTATTCTACCAATTCAGAGGGTTCTTGTTTTCTTCTAGTTTTTTGACAGTATCTCATGGATGTGAGATCTCTGGATAGGTGAAATATTGCTATAATAGGACATTTCATTTAAAGCTAGCTGGTTACATTTCCAGGGAGTTATGATGGAGAAAACAGTAATAAATTGCTTGTGAAGAGTACTAAAATACCTCAATATGATTTCCTAAATAGTTTTCCTCTAACTGGCTGGAAGGGAGATTACTTACAAAGCTGGATAAAATCAGTTCAAAGTGAATTTCCAACAGTTTACTGACACTAGCCATTACAAAGTAGCCCAGACTGTTAGTAAGCTAACCTCAGTTACATTTCCTCTTATATCACCTTTGAATTGTTCTTGAGGCATTGCTTATTCTCTGGACAGCATTGCCAATACAGTTTAGCTAAGTGTGAGGCCTGCCGTCAGCATCCGAAGCTCAGTTTTGCTAACCGCTTGGAGAGTAATTACTCCCCAGAGGTTATAGCATGCCCTGTGCAATATGTGCTGAGCAGACTGACAAGAAACTCTGAAAGATCCAAGCCTGGTCTCCTGCCAACTCCAACAGTATAGGAGGATTCCTGGATCCTAAAATACGTAAGGTACCCAAAGCCAAGCAAGGTCTTCTGGATACTTTCCTTTGATTTTAATTTTTAAAATCAGTGGGTTCCTTGAACATCACAGTTTACTTTCCAATAGAAAACTGAAAAGTACCACCCCAAATTTATTCTTTTTCATGTTCCTGGGTAATGCAGGCTATTGGAGCTAAGGGATTTCAAGTTGCACCTGTCCTGTTACATTAAATTGGGCCATTTTGCCAAATTGATGCAACTTAATATAACACACCAAATAGGGATTTCTGCCTTTGAACTGTCCACATTTAACCTTTTGTAGCCTATAAACAGATAAAATAAACTAACCAAAGCTTTTGAAAAACACATCAAAAAATGCTAATTCTCACTGAAAATGTATAGCTAAGGAATACAAAACCGGATGAAATATTTGACTTTTTTGGTTGATGTATGTATGGGTATGCTATCTTTCCAACAGTCTTGAAAAATTCAATATTCATGTAAAGTATAAAAATAACACATAGATGTGTCTCAAGAATATAAATAGCTTTATTAAGTTACCGTAATTGATACTATTTTAGGGTTGCATTTCTTGAGGTTAGCTAAATAAAAAACCTTTCAAGAAGGACACTATACACTCATCATTGAGACAGATATTGGGTGATGAAAGAGGAAAATAAAGATCCTACTTCTTTAAATTGTCTTCTAGAATCTTTAAAAAATTTTTTTTAATGTTCATTTATTTTTGAGGGAGAGAGACACACACACAGAATGCTCACAGTGTGAGCAGGGGAGAGACGGAGAGAGGGAGACACAGAATCTGAATCAAGCTCCAGGCTCTAAGCTGTCAGCACAGAGCCCAATGCCAGCCTCAAACTCACGGACTGTGAGATCATGACCTGAGCCAGAGTCCTACACTTAACTGGCTGAGTCACGCAGGCACCCCTGTCTTTTAGAATCTTAACGAAGTTTTACGCAAAATATAAGTGAACACCCACAGTAATATTTTCCCAATGAGCCTAATACCTAATAAGACAAAGAGCTTGTAGTTTAAAAATACGTAAAATATGAGTAAAACAGAAGTATTTCAATCCAGAAATTTTTAGCCCATTATCGGGAATTTTATATGCCACATGTTAACAAAACTGGGATAGTTGGAAATGATAACTTTAAAATTATTTTTTTCTAGAGATTAAATTCTAGGCATATAAGTGATGAAGTAAGGGTCATTTATTTACCAAATTTTATTAAGCTTTTGCTTAACATGGCACTGTTATATGACCAGAGAGGACAGAGTAGAGTGAGAAAAAGGTCCTTGCTCTTATTTACTCTTCTATTAACAGGACTACTTATGGATATTCCCGTATTCCCAACCTATTTCCTCTATAAAATTAGACACTATTTCTCCAATTGTATTAAATTATTGAGGACATTTTGTAGTGGACTATGTTTTCTAATCCAGGATGCAATGACTTCTCATGTTTTGTTTTCATATTTGTCAAACTGACTGATTATTTGGATATCTATAAACCAGCAATAACAACATGAACACTGTATTACTAGGGGACAGAACCAAATTGTAGAGTTGCTTTAGACAAATTTAGTAAAGACCTAAATTATAACCCATACACCAAGCAGAAGAAAAAAATTTTTCTTTATTTGCTTTTACTATTATAAATTAGTATGCAAATTATTGTTATTTTGCCCTCATGCTCTTCCTACTTCTTGTTCTTTGCCTGAAGAGTATAATCACCAATATATTTCACTTTGCATTATTCTACAATAATAGAAAATACCTTTGTTAGATTTTGTAAGTCCCAAAGCTATTGTATAACTTATGCCCTAAAGAAAGTTGTTTAAAGGGAGGAAGAAGGGTATTAATAAATTGATTAAAAATAACTTATTCAACACCTAGTTGTCAGAAATATACTATGAGCTCCTTAAATATTGTGATAGGTTCTGGAAATCTGATCAAATGAGAAAGCAATGGAATACATTTATCAAAAAGGAGAAATAAAAGTAAAGAGCAATAAGGAAGTCACCTGAAAATGGAGTTAATTGGTTTAGAAGAAGCTGGGGAGAAATATTTACAAAGAGATCACATGATGGACTAAAGATAAGCTCATAATAGAATGGCCTTAGATTTTCAACAGAAGTGAAAAAACAGAGCTCAAACGTTAGGACAATTCTTAAGTACTACAGAAAAGTTTTGTTTCCTTCTGAAGTTGTCATAATAAATTTAAGGAATTAACTAAATATGTTTGGAACAGCATTGTCTAACTTGTCTGATGTCATCATTGCAGTGAAGAATATGTTTGAAGGTTCAGTGTGCATTTACAAATTTGCTTAAGTACAGATTCTGCTGCTGCAATAGAAGCCAAATTAATATGTTTAATTGTTTAAAAGATGAGAGTCCATTCCTTCTTCTTGAATAGCAATTCAAGCATAAATAGTCCAGGCTGATATAATAGGTTCAAAATGTCAAGAATGTAGGCTCTTCCTATTTTCTTCTTCCTATATTTTTTTGATATTAGGTCTTTAATACCTCACACATGAGCTTAAAATGCTGTTCAAGCTCTTGCCATTATATCTGACTTGATAACAATATGAGCTCTAAAAATCCACCACTGACTTTCAATGTTAGGTGAGCTAATACATTTCCTTTATTGAATTGGATTATTTTTAGTTGTGTTTCTTTTATTTGCAGCTGAAAGAATTCTAACTCATTCAGGCCCTGAATCACCCAAAAGGTAATTTCTAAGCTTCTAACCTTGAAACATTAAACCCTTTAATAATCTGACCATGGCTGAGCACTCTAGTCTTATTGCTACATTCTCCTGCCGTGTACTTCGTATTACAGTGACACAACAAATTGTCCACAATTTCTCATACGTGTCATGCTCATCATTTCCTGTCTGTTTCTACCCCTATTCCAAGGTTGGAATGGCCAGTTTTCCACACCTGCATTTAATTCGTTATCTCCCAATCATCAACCTGAGACCAAGCTCCGAAATCACTTCCTTCATGATCTTTCCCTGCTGGCCTGGTAGCCAGTGTATCCTTATTCTCTTTTCTCAACAACCTAGAAGTATCTCAATACTCATTGCATTTACTAACACGTGTTCTAATTATTTATTTTGTGACTCTAGATTGTGTGCTACAATGAGTTGTAATTACTGTTTTCTTTTTCCCTCCTCAAAACATGTTCTGAGACCCAAGGTAGAAGTTTAATACAAATTATTAAATAAATGAACTAGATCATGAGGAAATAAGGATTCAAGCTATCAAATTCATGACCTTTTCCACTAATTTGTTTTTTTGGGGGGGAAAATATTGGGTTGGCAACACTTAGTAGTTTCGTTTTGGTTTTTGCTTTTCCCTCAGCCCATTCTGTCCTCTGTGCTGATTTTCTTAAGAGGATGCTTTTCTATGGAAAATAGCACCCTTGGCTTCTCTTGCTACCTCTTACTCTTACTCATTCCTCCTTACATATAAAAAGTGACTAATATGATGGGTGAACTTGGAAGGAACTGGCTGTGGAACTGTCCAATTTGTTTCCTGTATTCACTTTGAGGTGTGCCAACATGCAGGCATCAGGTGTTCAGATTTGGTTTCTGCTATACACTGTAATACTCTGCCTTTTTAGATGAGTCCTGCAATTGGTCCAGCTATCTGAGTAATTATGTATGCAGTTATGCATAATTTAATGATGAAGTATTTACAAGCCTCCTTAGCCACAGGCCAAACCTCATCTTCCAATGGCTTTATCAGTAACAGATGTAGTGCTTTGATCTCCATCCTGTGTCCATATTTCAATGTGTTCTAAACTAGCATGAGCAAGTGAGAAATCCTCAACCAACAGCATTCTCTAAATCAGTAAAATAATTCATGTTCTCACTGAGTTTTATAAAATTATAATTGCATGTACCTGACATTATTTCAATCTTAAGATAATTAAATGAATAATACATATTCTGCAAACTCAGGGAATTACAGTCTAGGGGAGAATGAACATCTTTCCAGACATTTGAGTTATATAACATTAGTACTATATAAGAATATTAGTGATTCACCAACCTAACTGATCATGAGTCACTGGGAAATGTCTAAAAAATAAAGAATTTCTTATAATTAATAGAGCTACTCAGTGAAACTTTCTAGGGGGCGGAACTCAGGAATCTAATCTTCTTGTCTGTTTGCTTGTTTGTTTATAAGCTATCCAGGTAATACTTATTTATCAGCATTTTACCAAATTTCAGAAACTATTAATTCAATGCCCTACCATGGTCAAAATCTAAAACCTCCAATGACTGATGATAACACTGCCAGCACCAGATAGCTCACAGGACTTTGGGAATTATATAATGAGTTATTAAACTTTTCCACCAAAGTACTAGTATCCACTGAGGTGTTGATTTGTCTCATACATAACGTATATATGTCCCTGCGAAGCAAAAAATTGTAACAAAGCCAAAGTGCCAATTTAACATTGCTTTCTAATTTAAGAGGTCACCAGCAAATTTTCTATTTTGAGTTATTATAAATACCTCTGGTTGGACAAATGTCTCTAAGTTTGTTCTTTCTTCTTCCTTCCTTCCTTCCTTCCTTCCTTCCTTCCTTCCTTCCTTCCTTCCTTCTTACCTTGCCTTGCCTTTCTTTATTTCTTCCTTTCATGATTACAGAAAAAGGTCAGAGTTCTGAAATCCTTGAGGAATTCTTTGCCATAAAAACTTGACTCCTTCATAAATAAGAGCAAAGTACAGAACTCATCCATTGAAAGGAAGAAAAAAAGGAAAAGAGCGAGGGAAGAAGGGCAAGGGAGGAAAGAAACTGAAACACAGATTAATAACAGAGAAAAAAAATACCGACAGTAGTACTGAAATCAGAAGTAGAATCATTGTAGGGTTAGGAACTACAGGGATTAATGGCTATGATTTTGTGCAAAGCTATATGGTGGTTGACCATTTTTATCAAATTTACCTTCCTTCTTTACTGGAAGTATGGGAATATTATAGGATGATTGCACCATTTTTCAAATTACTCCTTTTTTTAAAAAAATTCCTTTATAACTATTTTATTGTAATTAAGTTTTTAAATAATTTATATTTAATATTATATTTATAATTTAATTTATATTAAGTATATTATTTCTATATTCTCTCTCTATATAGATACATATATAGATATTTATAACTTAATTTACTTAATTGATCTGTTAGTTAAGATCTACACCAAATATATCATTTTACCTATGGCTATTTGTCCTGTATGTCAAATTATATCAGTATTATTGCTTTCTAGGGCCCAAAGTGATACTTCAACTTATTTCAGATTGGGGAGTTTTTCCAGTACACTATGAGGCTACCAGTCTTCACAATACCTGTCAGTGCAGAGCCTGCTCTGGATCCTCTGCACCTGCTCTCTCTCTGCCCCTACCCCACTTGTGTTTTCCCTCTCAAAAATAAATAAAACATTAAATATTTATTTATTTGTTTGTTTGTTTGTTTATATTCTAGAGAGAGACGAGAGAGCATGTGAGTGGGGGGAGAGGGGCAGAAAGAGAGAGAGAGAATCTTAAGCATGCTCCATGCTTTCACGACCCTGGGATCATGACCTTAGACAAAATCAAGAGTCAGACGCTTAGCCAGCTGAGCCATTCAGGCACCCCTCCTCATTCTTTTCTTCTAGATTTCCGAGTCAGTCTTAATTTTGTTTCTTAGAGTGATATTTATCTCATAAATATCAGTAATCCATTTGTTTGGGAGGAGGCCCCCAAAATATGTTAATTAATCCAAATTAAAAGAACTGACCCTAGGCCACTGCAAGACTGGATTCCCATGTACTAACTCCAAATGTGAAAGAAAGATATTGCCTTTCAGAGAAAGATCTGTATTCAACATTGCTGGCTTTCTATATTTTCCATCGATTTAATGATCCTTTTAAGATTTTAGAGCCTGAATTACACATGCTTACTCAATAGTAAAATCTCAAACCAGGAATACATTGCAGTGTCATAATCTTCTGGATAAAACCTGATGGAACTGAAGTCCATGTATTATGATTGGATTTTATAACATCTCTTTTACCTAATCTGGTATGATTATGCTTCTCTTCCCTAGGGCCAGAAATGAGACCAGGCTTTGTTTTGTTTTGTTTTCCTTGACCACAGAGGATAACATAATATATATCATAGCTTCCCCATTTATCTATTTTATCAGTAAAGGAATGAAAATTAGTAGAATTGAAACACAAAAGCCTTTAGGATTTGTTGAACAAAAGCACGTATTTATGGAGAAATAAATGAGGGTCATCATATACTTGGAAATATATCTATATATACTTGGTAGTATTTTATATATATATATATATATATATATATATATATATATAATATAACATAAACTAAGCTAAGCCTTTACATGAACCTCACAACAAACATATGAGGTTGGTACTGTCATTTTTTTCCATATGTAGATAGGAAACCAAGGTGAAGAGAGGTTAAGCGCCTTGTCTAAATTCATATGGGAAGTAAAGGATAGGGTCAAAATGCTAAATTATGCAGTCTTATTCCAGAACTCACCCCTCTTATTAACTAAGCAATACAGAAACTTCCCAGCCTGATAACTATGATAAAACTGAACTGGAATTCTCTGCGCTACAGAAGATTTTGCCAAAATGTTATCTCTTTCTGGTTATTTCCTTTAAAGGTGTTTAATAAAAATTTATAAGGCTTTCTAAAATTAAGACTGATTCCAAATAATTTGTACCTATTCCTGATTATCAATATTCTATCAGGGCTGTGGATACAGGTCAAACATTGTTCAAATCTATAGGCTGGAGTTGATATCATCTGCTTTAATAGTTTTGGTAAAAAAAAAAAGTGACATTGCATCCCCTTTAATATGACTATAAGCCCTACCCTGTAAATTCTGAGTAGGCCATTCTTCTCCTGGAATTCTCTTTTTTTGATATTTCCAAGGACCCCCATGGTGAAATGAATGGTTTAACTATATTGCAGGAAAGATTGAATCAGTCACAGAAACATCCTGTTTTCTTAGGTTGTTCCTCTCTGCAGCCATTCTTCATGTTCAGGTGTATGATTCAAGTTGTACCTAAAAATACCTGACAGAACCAATCCTCAACTTACTTAACACTCTGAAGCGAGGGATAAAAGCAAAATATGTGATGCAATCACCAAAGGTCAGTAATAGGTTTCTCAATGTCTTGGGTATCAGACTACTTGGGTAGTCTGACATGGTCATTAGCAGTCGAAAAGCTCTTTTTGTGAAATGATTTAATCTGCATTTCTCAAAAGTAAGTCTATCTCAAGATAGTCTGATTTTTTATTAGTTAAGAAAATAGAATGCCTATATTGTTTTTGAAGTCAAGGACATTAAAGTTATCTACAAAACAATAAAACAACAACAACAACAACAACAACAACAACAACAATAAAGGCTGTATGTTTGTCTTAGAGTATCTATGTGAATAAAACACTCATCCTTCTTGGTTTCCAAAGCAAAGGGAGTTTCAGTGGCAATGGTCTCTTCACCTCTATTCTATCAAATTGTTACTATCCTCAAAATTCTACCATTGCACATTGGAATAATGCATTTTCCTATAAATTTATTTTTTTTAAATCAAGATTTTATGTACTAACAAATTTTAAATAATTGGCATGGGCTTTGGAACAACTAACTATAAGATTTACCATATGAAAGTACATTTACCATGGGCCCAAGCTGTTTTTCAGAATGGAGAGCTGATGGAGGGGGAAATGGGCAGGAAAACATTGACAGCAGAGGTGCTGGCAGGAAGTAGACATTCTCATGGTTGTGTGTTGACATCTTGTGAGGGAAGAATTAACTTATATTTCTTAATATATGGTGGGTAATTGCTGAGGGCATTTATATATGAAAAAATGTCTTCAATGGTTTAACCCCTGGGATGGGAAGACGAAGGCATGGTGATCACTTTTCTTTATACCAACATTCCCAATATTTCATGCATTTATAGATTGTTTACTTAGGTTAAAAAATGAAAAGTAGAAAAGGAAAAGAAAAGAAAACAGTGAGAAAAAAAAACAAGGGAAGGAAGCTGGAAGAGAGCTAGAGAAGAAAGAAAGAGACAACTTAAAAATCTAATATCCACTCAGGGAATATCTGCCCTGAAATTTGGGACCTCAATAAAACTTCTCTTCAGATTTTGTTTTACTTCTCACATATTAACTTGGGTAATTTGGAACATACATGGATGGGGTAGAACGGGAGAATAGTTTAAAAGTTAAAAAAATCCTATTGAAACAATTCTAGGATATTTCCTACAAATTTAAATCTGGACTCATGCAGACTCTACAACCTTTGAAATGTTTCCTTTGCTCTCCACTGCCCCTTCATCCCCTTTAAAACATACACACACGCGTGCACACACACACACACACACACACACCCCTACACATATACACACACACAGAAAATGCTGATTATAATGAGATATTTTTGTTCTGCTAATTATTTCTTGGCTGAATTTGATATATCTAATTGTGATGATAGTAAATACCAGTAGTGATAATAATAATAATAATAATAATAATAATAATAATAATAGTAATGGGGAGGACAAAGAGGGGATAAGAGGAGAAGGAGGAGGAGAAGGAGAAGAAGAAATGAAAGAATACCCAAAGTTGTGCTTTAAACTTGACCTTCAGTGATTTTTGTGGTAGGCAGAATAATGAACCCCCAAGATGTCCACACCCTAATCCTAACATCTGTGAATGTGTTACCTTAAATGGCAAAAGGGAATTTATATATGTGATTCAAGATAACCAGGACATGAGAATAGAGTGAATTATTCAGGTGGAACCAATGTATTCCTGTGAGGCCTTAAAAGTGAAAAACTCTCATCTGCAGTCTGAGAAGAATGTGACTCTTGTTGCTGACTCTGAAATACAGGTAGCTATGTACAAGGGTGGAAAAGAGTCTTCTTGAATCTGAGTAGACCCCTAGCCAATGGCCACCAAGGAATCTGGGACCTCCAACTTACAACCACATCAAACTAAACTCTGAGCAGGGAAACAGGTTCTCCTATAGGGCCTCCAGAAGGAAGTGTAACCCTGCCAACACTTTGGTCTTAGCCTGATGAGAACTATACTGGGCTTTTACATACAGAACCTTAAGATAATTAATATGTAATGTCTTAAACCACTAAGTTGTGATAATTTTTATGGAGCCAATAGAAAATTAATACAATCATCGTATATATATTTTGTTTTTTGTTTTGTTTTGTTTTTATTTTTTGCTTTGTTTTGTTTTTGTTTTTTTGTTAGAGACTTCCATCCCTCCCAAAACATGACATTATACCATATTTGTTAAGAATTGGACTCTGGAGTTAGTAACACTGGAGTCAATAACTCTGGCATTACCACTGGATGATTTTAGGGCTGTTTGCTCTGGTCTTTTGCTTCCATTTCTTCATCTTTATAATAAAGCAATTATAAAAAATGTACCATGAGATTAAATGAAGCAATGTAAGTAAACAGTACAATGTTTCATAAATAGCTAGTATTTAATACATATTAACTATCATTAATACTAGTATCGGTACTATTTATAGTAGTGGTATAGCTGCTCTTGTTACAATTATTGCTGTAGAAGGATTTTTAAAATGCTATTGAAAAAAGTGATTAAGGGGCGCCTGGGTGGCTCAGTCGGTTGAGCGTCCGGCTTCAGCTCAGGTCATGATCTCACGGTTCGTGGGTTCAAGCCCCGCATAGGGCTCTGTGCTGAGCTAGCCGAGAGCCTGGAGCCTGTCTTCAGATTCTGTGTCTCCCTCTCTCTCTGACCCTCCCCTGCTCACGCTATCTCTCTCTCTCTCTCAAAAATAAATAAAACATTAAAAAAAGTGATTAAATATCATTTAAGGCCTGCTCTTCATCATTTTTTAAATATTTATTTTTGGAAAAAAATCACATTTATTTATTTTTGAGAGACAGAGAGAGACAGAGCACAAGTCGGGGAGGGGCAAAGAAAGGAGACAGAATCTGAAGCAAGCTCCAGGCTCCAAGCTCTCAACATAGAGCCGGACGTGGGGCTTGAATTACCAAGCCATGAGATCATGACCTGAGCCAAAGTCGGACACCCAACTGACTGAGGCACCCAGGCACCCCTGTCATTTCAATTCTAACATATAATATCATGAATCTTAGAATCTTAGTTATCTTAGAAACATAATTTTCCTGTTGTATCTATAGCACATTAACTTCCTATTTCATCTTTTGTTTATTAAAAATATAAATGGAAGGGTCTACATATTTTCATTTTCATTTCCATGATCATTTGCAACTTGTATAAATTTATTTTAAATAATTTGAAAAGAGATGACCTTGGTATCAATGCATAACATAATAATGTTGCTCTCTCTATATAGGGCAACTTAGTAATCATCCAGAGTGGAGAGAACTGCTACTTTCACCAGTGTAGAACCTATTGGTCAAAACTGCATGCTCTTTAATTCAGAGAATTGCTAAATACTTGGAGTTATTTTTCCTATCATGTTTTAGTACTTGCTTACAGATTTTCCCGCTTCCCTTTCAAATGAGAAAATTGAAGCTCACAGAGTTTGAGTAATGTTCACAAGACCCACCTAGCTAAATGTCTGTGCTTAGAGTGTGTGTGGATGTGTGTGTGTGTGTGTGTGTGGCAGTTGGTACTGAAAACATTAATTGGTTTCAGAGTATATACTTCTCTTAAAGTGTTTATTCATCATCTTTCTCATTCTCAAAAAGTGAAAATAATCCATTGTATTCCTTCTTGAAAGTTACTTCCAGTTTGACAGTAGTAATTACAGTGCAACTCATAAGAATAAAGAATTCTTACAGAGAAAAATTTATCAAGACAAGTGGATTTAAAAGTCTAAGCTGCACGGTTTTTTAGTTTTAGTTTTAGTTTTTTTTTTTTTTTTTTTTTTTTTTGAGAGAGAGAGGGGGGTAGGGGGCAGTAGGAGAGAGAAATATTAAGCAGGCTCCATGCTCAGGCTGGAGCTGGATGACGCAGGGCTGTGTCCCATGACCCTGGGATAATGATCTGAGCCAAAATCAAGAGTCAGATGCTCAACCAACTGAGCTACCCAGGTGCCCCTAAGGTATACGGTTTTAATGCAGTGTCTAACCCATAGGCTGATAAAAAATGGAAAAGATCTAAATAAATGTAACAAGTTAAAATAAACCATTAAGTGATAATCATAGGCTGAAATATAATCTTCCATTTTCTCTCAGCAGAAGTGCTTTATACCTTAAATCCAATTAGTCTGAATTGAAAAGATACTAATCAGTTTCTATTGTTGCGTGGTTCAGCAGCAATGACTGAACTGGGAGAAGAAATCAAGTTCTAAAGAAAACACACCTCATCCTTAAGGATTTTCCAAACTAATTGTTTATAGTGTCTGGACTGACCAGTGTTCTTTTCAACTACTTTCCAGTTCTTAGACATTTCCAAGAGCACATATATGTTGCATGCACGTGCATATACTCACAGCCACATTTATTGAAGGATATTATTGAATTAAGTATCTCATAATAAAACAACATGGTCTATTGGGGAATCAACTCTAATGGAGAGGCAAGAGGTAAAACAAATTAGGCTTTACACATGTAAAGACAAAGCAAGTACAGTCAGTGCACTTTGGAGGAATGGGTAAAGTTCCTGAATAAAGTGAACTGAGTCATAAAAGACTCTGTTCCCAAGTAACACATGAAAGAAAGTATAAGTTTAAAGACGTGGGAATGAATGCCATATTTTTAACTCAGTTGTATCCATAAAAAAAGGAATATAATTATTTCTTCTGCAATGGTAAAAATGAAATTTAGAATTTGAGATACATCAGGAAGATTAGAAAACAAATATTCACTGAAATCTCTACTAATGCTCTCCTTTGCACACAGAGATTATGCTAGTGACCTATTGTTTTTCTGAGGGAGTTGTGTCCAAATCTAAAATGTGAGGTTTCCTATCTCTTAAATTTGTTGAGTCTTAGGGATGTGTAGGGCCTAGTTCTAAAGTATATACTATGAATGCAAGGCCAAGAGCAACTATAAACTAGCATTTCAGTTAAAATCTTATATGTATTATTATTCTATCCACTAAACTCAATAAGGATGCTGACATACTATCTGACAAAATTGTAGGTGCTTAATACTTGCTGTTTGAATGAATTAATACCCTTTCACACACTTTCTTACAAAATACATCTACCTTTCTTTATATTATATACCCCAATATTTTTAGTGTATAAAATGTTTATTTCCTGGAAATTAAAAAGAAATTAGTCTTATAAATATTTTAATAATTGATATATCAAAGCTATGGAAACATGCTGTCTTGAATTTTTAATGCATTCACAGTTCATGGAATTTTCTATCTTTTCCTTTTCATGAATGGAAAGGAAAGGTAATTTTAACCATTTTAGCTCCTAATTTAAACCATGATAAGGGTATTTTGCTTTCAAAGTTGATTTGAGCTCTATGCCATTCTAAATTGCATCTGCCCTACTAGATGAAGCACAAATTGACATTCATAAACATAAAGACTGCATATACTAGATAGTTATTAATTAGGCAGTTACACAGAAAATTTCCCTTCAGATCATCCAGATAGGTATTAAAGTTCACAAGCAAAGATCCAGTCAGTGAAGGTCCAATTAAAGATGGGATATGATGCAATATTCCAAGCACGATGTCCCTAACCTCAGCTCCATACTACAGAACCACATAATTCAAGCCTTTATTTTTCACATCTTTTATATGATTCCTTGCCTATGCAGCTCTCAAATTAGGATAAAATTGATGTAAATAATAATATAAATTCAAGTCCTAACTGAAGATCAGATGAAGTATGGGTTTAAGCAGACTCAAAGGAGGTGGTGGTCTCAGGCTCCATGGGGCCTAGGGTTTATAACCTGGGCCTAAAAATATAAGATTGTAGGCTGGGCCACAGAAAGGATATGAGACAGCAGATTGATCATACAAAAAATTTACAACAAAGAAGAGTAAATGTGATTACCAATCTGAGGTCTAACAGTGAAGACCAGAAATAAGCTGATTCCATAGGCTATGTGTGAGAAAGTCAAATTGTAAAAAATAGACAAAATTTGAGATCATGTTTCATTTGTTATATTTGTTTCAGTGTATTTTTTTTAATTCTCAAGGAAATTATCATGATGTTTTTATATCATCATAATTTATAAACTCATCATTTATAAATGATATGGAATAATTTGTATCATTGCCATGTGTAAATTCAAGCAGTAATTGACATCCTCATAGGACTGTTTGGAAGATTAAATTAGAAAATATACTGTGGTAAGCATAACATGACATAAACCTGTTGAATTACTATGTTGTATATTTTAAACTAATATAACATAATGTATTATATTTAAATAAAAATTTATATAAGAAAATACATGAAAAATGCCCAACATCATTCCTAATTTAGGGCAAATATTTGTAAATGTGGGCAACCATTATTACTATATAATAATTTATTTTCAGAATCTGTCTAATTATTACCAAATTGTCATCCACAGTTGAATGTGGCACTCTTTTATAAAATATACTTTTTTCCCTGGTGCCTCTGACAAAAATTGACAGGATATATTAAATCAAAGTATCCCCTACAGGACTGTAAGTCATCTAAATTGGTCTTCTTTCACTGAACTCTCCCTTTTGCTCACTTTTATCTCATGAGATGTTGCAAACCATATGCAATTTCATCCCCTCACTTTGTTCTATTTGACCAATTCCAATTTTGATTATACAGTGTTTTTCTGGGTGATCATTTGTTTTCCCTCTTTTTTTTTTTTTTTTTTTTTTTTTGCTGATGTAGATGTGATTTTCCACGATTATCCATTGCTTAAGTGTAGTTTCCTGAATCCATCTGAGCTGGAAGTAGTTCCCTCTTCCTTTGCAAGTCCAAAGCACTCTGTCTGTAACTGCTATTACCCTTATTTTCTGCTCGACTCATTTATCTGAGATTTCTCTCTCCTTCTGAACTTGAGGCTTTACCCCCACCTGCCTTAGACTTTTCCTTTTGTCCTGCAAAAGTTAGTGTTCACAACAGTTTATTGATACTAATTTGACCATAGCATTTTCCATGTGGTAAATGGAATGGAGAGTAAAGTTTCAAGGTTCCACATATTGTTTTAGTCATCTTCAAGGGCCTTGGGAGATGCTGAACTGATGTTTTCACATGGACACAGATTTTTATGTTTGCAACACCTAAAATATTTTAGGATCTAATAAGGCTGTGTGTCATTCCAAACTCCGCTTCATCACATTCCCCATTAAATACTATTGAGTGGTGCCTGGATGGCTCAGTCCGTTAAGCGTCAAACTTTGGCTCAGGTCATGATCCCCTGGTTTGTGGGTTCAAGCCCTGCATCGGGCTCTGTGCTGACAACTCAGAACCTGGAGCCTGTTCAGATTCTGTGTCTCCCTCTCTCTCTGCCCCTCCCCTGATTGCACTCTGTTTCTCTCTCTCTCAAAAATGAATAAATATTATCTTTTTAAATAAATAATGTTGAAATGGCTCCAGGTATCTCTGCTAACAATTTGATGAAAAGTTGAGATGTAGCTGCTACTTAGTTTGGGTTGAGTGAGTTTAGGTTTCCATGTATATTTAGTATAGGTTTAATACTAAAAGTTATGTGTATGCACGTATGTGTATATGCACATATGTGTATGTAGATATGTACTGAACATAATGTATACATGTATATTCATATGTATATATGTGTGCTAAATATATAATTTTATATGTGCGTATGTATATATATGTATATGTGTGTATGTATGCATATACACCTAGATATATTATGTGTGTGGGTTTTTTTTTAATTTTTTAATGTTTATTCATTTTTGAGAGAGAGAGAATGAGCAGGGGAGGGACAGAGAGCAAGGGAAACACAGCATCTGAAGCAGGCTCCAGGCTATGAGTTGTCAGCCCAGAGCCCAATGCGGAGCTTGAACTCATGAACCGTGAGATCATGACCTGAGCCAAAGTTGGCCACTTAACCGACTGAGCCACCTAGACACCCCATAATGTGTGTGTTTATGTGTGATTTGCCTTCTCTTCCATGTGTAGCTAAGTTATTACTAACCACACCACTGTAGAAATAACTTTCATCTCACTGACTCACAATGAGGGTATCACATCCAGGGCCGAGGTTTATATCAGAGTATGAACTTTTCCCATTGCTTTAAAGGCCAGAAATACATGGCCTGGGATGAGGAACAAGGTATAAATTACATAGAGTCAAATTTAGAAAATCTGTACAGTACTACAGTTTATATATGAAAGATGCTTGATGGAATTTTTCCATTTTTCCACTTAAACATTTATATGACATTACCAATAAGAAGTTGTGAACCTGAAAGAAATGAAATATATTAAAATCAGCCAAGTTAGAAGAATTAAGGTTACCTTTTTAATGTTCTCTGTGGAAACAGTATAACAAACATATTCAACTTTGAGGGTACTGATAGAAATATTTTGGACAGTTAATTCATAAACATTTCATAATAATTTTATAAATTTTGTGTTGTTAGTGGTATTAAACATTTTCAAATGTTTAATGTGCTGTGGTTTCTTTTATCAAAATAATAAAATATTTAATTTTTAAACCTGACTGTGTATTTGTAAATTTGTTTTTTTTCCCCAGGCCTCAACTCGTTTAAATCTTAGGCATCATAAATCTTGGACCCTTCTCTGGGAGTGCAATGTGCTAAGCATGGTTCTCAACATCTTGCTTCAAGTAGTCAAAAGAATTGCATTTTTAAATATTTAGGTCAATTAGGAACATAGAGAAATACTTCAGGAATAATATCTAATGGGAAATTCTGTTGATAGATGAAGTCAAGGAAATATGAAAAAAATGAAAAAGGAAACATGATTCAACCTAGTTATTTCTAAACTAATGGTAAACCAAATCGTCTGTAGATTGAAAACCAGTCTTAGTTCCTTATTATTTTGCCCATTTTCTGAAACCTGGAATCCACAAAAATCAGTTATGATATTGTTTGTTTTCTTATTTTTTTCTAATTGGGAAATTTCATCTTATACCATCAAACTTTTTTTCTTTATTATTTTGCCCTTCTACTAAAGAGATTATCTAGCATGAAATAATTTAAGGGTTTTAATAAATCTGGAAAGTTATCTAATCCAAACACTAATGTAACAAATTTCTACAGAATTTTTATCAAATAAATTTGAATACTGGTAATGATTTTGATAGCATTGATTGTACACACATCCCATTTAATTTTGAGCAAGATATATGAGATATCTTCCACAATTTAGGTTGATTTTCTTTCCTTCTGTATTTTCCAATCACTTACTTATGTCTTCTTTTTAAAGCCCTACAGTTACATTTCAGTCCCTTGTTCATGTAACAGCCCATCAAAGAATTGAGAATATTTATCATGTTACCCCTCTATACCCCTAGGAAATCCTGCCAAAGAATTGCCACTATTCCCAATAAGAAACCATATATTCTATAACTTCTTTACCAATCTGGCTATTTTCAGTTTATTAATACTTTTTTTAAAAAAGCACAGTTTTCAGAACAGAACGTGATATCATGGTTGTCGTCTATTGAGAAGAGTGGAGACAAAATGTCTTTTTGTGGATGTCCTGTTTCTAGTTCTGTGGCCACATAATACTGTTGAATCATCTTAATGCAACCATTGAAAAAAAAAATCCTGACTATTTTTCCATGCTCTTCCAAGATCCCTTGTGAAACTGCATAGTTAATTGGAGGGCTCCTAGCAAAGGACCTCTTACACATTCTTATTAATTATCATCTGTTGGAGATGTCCACTTGACAAAAAATCTAAGGGGGACCTATGGCCAACGGCCAATGAAGAACTGAGACCCTCAGTCCAAAAATTCAGAACTGAATTCAGAACTGAATTCTGCCAACAACCACATATGCTTAGAAGCTGACCTTGAAAGTTGAGCTTTTAGATGAAACTTTATCACTGGCTAACACCTTGATTCCAATCATGTGACAGAACTTGAAGTGCACTTGTGGAATTTAGAAAACAAGAAAGATAGAGATAAACAAAAAGCAAGGTGCCCAGTTAAACTTGAATTTAGATAAACCACAAATATTTTTTTTAGAATAAGTATGCCCCATAAGATATTGAGGAAAATATGCTTCAAAACAAAAACAAAAATGAAAACAAACAAAAAAGTTGGTTTATCTAAACTTCAAATGTAGCTAGTGCCTTATATTTCATCTGGCAGCCCCACCCAAAGTCAAAGGATGAAGTTAAGCCATGATTCAACTCCTGACCCAAAGCATGTGTAGGATAATAAATGTGTGTTATTTTTAAAACACTACCTTGTGGGGTAAATTGTTACACAGTAATAAAGAGAAAAAAAATACGTCATCTTGTTAAACTTGGCCCATTTTTTTAACTAATCAAATTTATATGGGTCTTGAGTCTACTGTACTATATAATCTTTCCAATTTCTTGTTCAAAAATCCATTTTCTATCTTCATCTAAGTTAGTTAAATGTAATTTATTAGGAAATAGTTGACAGTAGTCACTTATAATATGTCAGTAGAGAACTCTATTTCTGTTGGCACAAATTACATGAAGTATAGTCATGTAACTGTGATTAATCAGCTAAATACTCTAAATACTTATATAATTTATTTTTTACCTTCTCCAAATATCTACAATTTTTATGGAGTAAATCAAAAGAGCACTTGCATAACATGTTGCTGGAGTCTAGTTATAGTTTTTCTAGTTGATCTACTTATTATTAACTTCAAGGATGATTTGTTTCACTTGTTTTTAATAGATTGTGTTCTTGGGTTCACTGTTTTTCCCTTGAAATTATGCTCTTTGGATCACTGTTTCTTCCTTGAGATCCTCACAATCATGAGGTGAATACAAAACTAAATTAGAATTTTGTCTCTTTTGAATACTAAGGTCATCAATCTATAAAATATAGACTGAAAATAAAACTAGTAGCCATATATGTCAACATTTCAGATATTTTCAACACTCCATGAACATCATTAATAGTAGTTTAGTGATATTATTTGCAATTTATTTTTCTTATCTAGTGCCAAATTTCATTCTTCTTAGAGAATGGCCAGTGTAGGGAGAACTGGCTCAACAGAAAATATTGCATTATCTTTGGCTTCATGAACTTCCCAGAACTTTGAAAATACTGACTCAAATAAATTTAGTATTTACTTACCTTTATCTATTGTATTTTAATTTTATCACTGTTCTTCACTGTTCCTTTTTTTGCTGGCAAGAGAGAAAACTTTCTCCTAATTATTTCTCTATCAGATACTTTCTGACAAAATATGTTCTACCCTCCTCTGTAGGGTTCAAAGAATAGAGGATGGTTCCAACAATAAAGCCAAATGTATTAGAATTATGATTCATATGCTATAAATCATTTAATTCATGAATCATTAACTAACTAACTGAACTGCATCATAAAATATATTTTTCTGCAGTGAAGCTGGAATATTTTACTTATGCATTAATCAGATGTTAAATTACATGTAAAAGAAAACTAATCTCTGATAGCATTTGAGGGATAAGCCAAATGATACTAAAAGAAGCAAATTACTTTGGTACACATTATTATGAATATTTCTAGAAGTAGTCAGTAATTCTCAATTAGCAGGATCCATACCAGATTCAAGGACAAGTGTTAAGATCCAGATTCCAGGCCCTGATCCAGATATTTTTATTCTGGTGGTGTGAATAATGACCCAGATATATGGATTTTTAATCAAGAATTAATAGTGATTCAAATGATTATTCTCATTTTGAGGAAAAAAAAACATATTGCATGTCCTTCACACTTCTTATAATTTTTCAGGAAAAGAAAAACAGGTTTCATGAGAGATGCAGCTTTTGTTATTTCGTTGTGTATCCAATGAAAAGAAAGCCAAGGAAGGAATACACCAGAGGTTTCAGAGTAGCTTAATAAATGATTCATTTGAATAAACCTGACAGCAAGTCTCAGCCTTATAGGCTTTGGGGTTCTGACCCTTTTATTCTTCCATATGCTTTGTAGAGAGAATAGAATAATAAAAAAAATAGTGCCTTTATTCTGACAACTTTTATATAACCCTTGCCACTTCAGATCTAGAAGAACACTTGCTCCTTGTAAGGTCTGCAGAATCTAATAAATTGCCAAAGAATACTAATGACAAAGATGTGAAGTCCTTTCCCATTGAGAAAATGGAAAGGACACATTCTGCAGGTAGGGGTCAGTAGAGAAAGACAAAGACTAACTTATTTCATTCACAGATTCATGTTCTCTAGCACCTTACTTCTCTCTTGACTGAGGAAGTCCACAACAGCTTTTTTTTTTCCTTTGAGAGAGGGACACACAGAGAGAGCCGGTGTGTGAGTAGGGGAAGGGCAGAGGGAGAGGGAGAGAAAGAGAGAGAGAATCTTAAGCAGGCTCCATGCTCACATGCTCCAACACAGGACTCAATTCCATGACGGTGGGATAATGACCTGAGCTGAAATCAAGAGTTAGACACACTCAACTGACTGAGCCATTCAGACGCCCCAAGACTTTTTGCACAAACTCTGTCACTCTCCAATACTATTTTCAAAACATTCTCCTTCCACTTTTTTCCAAAGTCTCATGCCTTCACCCATTTTTCAGGAGGGACATCATCTGAGACTATTAACTTTCACTCAACAGAAGTGTTGCTACTGGACTGGAAGTATTCCTCAATCTGCCCCAACTTGAGTGGGTCCAATGACCACATGGCTGGCATATCTAGAACCACTTCTTCCCATGGCTTTGATCTTCATCACTCTCTATTCCATATCTATATTTCTACTCTGAGATTCTGGAACTTGTCATCCTCTGAGATGCTGTACCTGTGCAATTCAGACACTTCTCCATCTAAAGAGAAATGCTTATCCATCCTGACAATCCTCTTGATGTGACTTGTTCTAAGGAGCAAAATAAGTAAAATAATAAAATTTGAGAAATATCATGAAGAAAACAAAGGAGATACAAAGGAGTTAAGTTCAGTGAAAGTATAATGTCTCACAAAATAAGAAATCTCAATAATTCCAAAGAATAAATACTTCTCATTCAATAATTCAAGAATATTCTCATATTATTTTAATCCTATTAAAATTACTAAAATTTTAGTTTTATGGTAAAGCTTGGGGGATATGCTGCATTCCACATTCATTGAAAATAATATGTATTCTATAGTTGTCTATTATAGGTGTCTAATAAGTCTAAACATAATATAATGTTCTCAAAATAAAATCACATAAAAAAGTGTTAGTAAAATTACCCTTCCTTTAAGACTTTTCAAATTTGCTTAAAAGCTTACATAATTGGATTGAAAGCCAAGAGCTTTTATTTTTCCAAGACAGTAGTGAAAAGTGTAGTAGATCCTTATTCTTCATAATCAAGGACAGAAATAAAAAAGAATAATCTTCAAGTCATATAGTTATTATTGTACTTTATAATTATTAAGCAATTACTATGCTCTAAAAACTATACTAATTTTTATATGATTTAACTTATTTTCTCAAGATTCCAGCTACTTACTCAATATTCTCACATAAATGACTAATATCTCAAATTTTATATACCTGCACTACAGCATTTGAATTCTATCACCAAATTGTCCTCCCTTGTCCCCAGATTCCCCTATGATTAAATGATCTCCCAATTGACCAATTATTTATGGAATCACTCTAAAAGGTCAACTATATTTTCCCAATAACTATTAGAATAAGTAGAGACAAATATTTTTAGTAAGGAGGTAAATGATTTAAACTTCAGTATCACCAATTGCACTCATTCAGAAAACAAATGCACAATTATTATATGCAACAACAAGCATATGTCTTACACATATTTTACAGCATAAATCCAGCTTTACACAAATATTGCATACTGGATCATTCCTATTTTCTGAAATTCTAAAACAGGCAAAACTAACCTAGAGTGGTTGAAATCAGAACAATTATTGTTTTCTCATGGGGGAGGTACTGACTGGAAAGGATAACAAGGAGAACGTTCTGGATTGAATGATGGGTTCTCTATCTAGGTCGCTTGGTAAAATTCACAGGTAGCTTAGTTTTTAAAACTTAATTTACTGTGCATTTAAGAGTAGAACTATGTAAAGTGGAAATACCTTTTCAAAAGGAACTTTTGAGGTCTACTTCTACTGAATTACTCCTTATGAACTTATTATCATTAGCAAAAGGCAAGTTTCTCCTCTGTTAGAATTTTAATAATCCATTGGCTTTCCTTCTTAATCTACATTGACCTTTTGATAGACAAACATATTTTTCTTCTTTTAATTCACATTAAATTAACTCCATTTTCTTGTAAACCTATTATGTGCTCTTTGTGGTTAGGTACCAATAATTCAGACAAAAATTAGACAGTTTCACTGTTTACTGGATATGACAGTCAAGAAGAAAATAGATACACTACTAGTAAGTGGAAATAAAAGTTATCTGTGCACTTCTGGATGTCCAGATGGCCAACAAACACATGAAACGATGCTCAGCATCACTCATCATCAGGGAAATACAAATCAAAACCACACTGAGATACCACCTCACGCCAGTCAGAGTGGCTAAAATGAACAACTCAAGAGACTCTAGATGCTGGCGAG
>CM053575.1:21994224-22033093 GCA_028646485.1 Cryptoprocta ferox
GGGCGTGCGCGGATTACAGAGCTCCCTGCTCTTCCGCCGTCTTGTCCTCCCTCCCCCTATTTTTCTTCTATATCAACTTTTATAGTATATAAGTAGGTATTTAGAAATTGGATTATATTCATGCAGTGTATGGAAATGTCTAGAAGTTTCATCATAACTAAGACTGAAGAGAAATTGGAATGAGATGGAGGAGGACGAGGAGTGATTCTGGATCTTCCACTAGCATCTCTGCCTCTAAGGGATTTTAGTCAAGACACTTTACACCTCTGGTTCTCAGTTTCCTCATCTATATAAAGATCTGAATTTGTTAATTGTGGGATACATGGAGGAGTGGCAGACAGTTAATGGAAATTCTGTAATTAAATGTAAAAATCAATGAGAATGTATATTTTGCAGGAGACTTTCTATACTTATTTTAAATGGTGGTGATAGAATTTCTATATAAAATGTAGGTAAAACGTACTTAATTAGATTGACTAACAGAGATAGGTATGGAAGCATGTGGATGGCAAGTATTTGATGAACAATGCCTTCCACCCAAAGTGCCTTGGCAATACCACTTCTTTCAACTGATTTTCAAAAGGATTATTGAGAGAACAGTTAAAAACCATTAGTCTAGATGGACCCAAAAGCCCTTCAGACCAAATAAGTAATATTTCCAGTTTTTAAGTGAATGGACCTGCCACATGCCAAGCAAAGTGGAGTAAATGCCACCCAGGAAGTCAGAAAGCCAAACTGAGAGTCTGGTACTAACGTAAAAGGGAAAAAGAAACTTTTGGAAGTATCATGATCTCTGTTGCTGCCACGTGAGGAAAGCTATATACAAAAACATTCAAAGAAGGATACTTCTACCAAATTCATAGAGAACAGGCACCTTTTTTCATTTCAGTATCTTTTCCAGTCCCCTCTGTGCCTCAACACCCATCTTATTTTCTTCTTATAAGCAACCCTAATGACTATAAACAAGTACAATTATTATTGAGAGTAGGGGGGAAAGCCACTTTCAATGATCATTTTTAAATACCTGTCGATTTCATATGCTATGTCGTAATCTTTGGAAATTTTGATTTACAACATCACAACGAGCACAATGAAAAAATCAGAGAACTCTGACTGTTCTATACACTTCAGCACCAACATAGATAAATCTTACATAAGAAAACAGAGCCAAGGTAAGGAATATATCTGAGCCTTTCTATGCTTGAATGGTAAAGCTTAATTAGCCTCAACTGAAGAGAAATAGAAACTACTGCTAGGATGGAAACTTTTTTAGGGAAATCAGGTACTGGATAATTCAAAATTTCTAAAGTTGGAGGAAAAGAAAATAAATATTTAGCTAAGGCAGCTCCTTGACTTCTGTCTTCAAAAGCTTGTATCCTAAATGCATCAACCTTATTTATTCTCACTCAACTCTAAGGTTTAAAATGTTAAAAAATATAAAATAAAACCCCAAATTAGCTAAGTTGACAGCAAAAACATATAGTGTTGTTTCTGCATCAGAGCTTTTGTAGATTTAGATAAAGATGGTGGAAAAAAGGTGCAAAAAAGGAATTAATTATTTTCACAATGAGCAGTAGTATTTGTTTTGTTTTGTTTAGGCCCATATCAACAGAGAATATCTTGTTCCATTTGTTTTTCATGGCTTCTTACTTTGTATTGACTTCAGTCTCAGATTGGCTCTATCCTTTTAGTCAGCAGATGACTGAAAGCAAGTCCAGAGATACCTTTACCCACATTCATTCACAAGAATAACAAGTATCTGTACTCTAGCATTTCTGGATAAACATACTGACATATATGCTGATAGGTCCAGGGTATGCTGATCTCTTAACCAACCCCTGAATATAAGGGGTGCAATGTACTGTTTGGTTTAGTCCTAACTCATATGCTCTGCCCTTAAAAACAATAGTGATTAAGGAAATACAAACTCCCCCAAGGTAACAATTTTGCCTATTATGTTAGAAAAAACTGAAATAAATGTTAATATCTGTCCTTCCAGATAACTATCCAATGTTGATTCATGCATTAAACTAGAGCAAAGCAATTGTATACTACTTGTAGATAGCAATATAGCTCAAATATAAAGAAAAAAGGCAAACAAGACCCCCTTTGTTTGAACCAGCATTTTAGCATTTAGGAATTTATTCTAAGAAGTTAAACCCCAAATTTAAAATACGTATTAAAGTGTGCAGGTTTTTTTTTTTTAAATCTATTTAAACAGAGGACTTTAAAATAGTAAAATTTTAGAAGCCAATACCCATTAGAGGACATTTTGGTACATTCTCACACTCATTGGCAGAGAAATGGTTAGAAAAATACTCTCATTATGAAACAATGTATCAAAATCAACTGTGATGCTATTTTCATGAAGTTTTATACCATCTTGTACCTCTACACCTCATTTCCTACCCTAAAAAATTGCAGACATAATGAACCCCTATGATGCTGGTCATATGTCATATCTGTCATTTTATGAGTCATGTAATTATAGAAGATGTTGATAACCATGTCTAAATATAATGCATTATACAGCCATTCATATGGCAATTTTGAAAACTAATGAGAAATATTTTATAATATAATTTAAATTTAAAGAAAAATAGGCTACTGCATTGTAGGCATTCCTTGATTGAAATCATAAAAACATGAAACTCTGGAAGTTAATTCAGATTAGGTTAAAGAAATTAAGAGTGATTTCATATAGGCTTTACAATAAATAGGCATTACCTTTTTAATATTTTTATTTTTATTACATATATGATGATGATTAGATTTTTTCTTTTCTACATAAATGCTTATATATATATATATATGAGCAAATAAAATTAATAAGCACACAAATTGCAGACTGTCTTGTTTATCTAAGTTGTATTTAAAGGTCATACAAGAAAAGTCAATTCCATAATGATACCATAATACTTAATAGAACTCATTGCCTAAAATTCTTTAAGAGATACCAATTTTTTTGTATCTAGACCTATAAGCAATGGGCTATTTTATCATGTTTGATCACTGAAGAAGAGTCTTATCCTGTAAAGAATGGTTTCCAAAATGAAAGCAGGAAATTAATATGACGCTTTGCTGGTAAAATGCCTGCTGGCTCTTAACACACACTATCAGAAAGGTGATCAGTTCGCAATCACTCAAACCTGATTGTCTGCTTTTCATTAAAATTATTGCTGCTAGGAAACTACCACATTGCAATCATGCCTTGAATTTCTGAAACTGGGAAATTCCTGGAACTTTCCAACTTGGGGAAGTTGCTGGAGAGATAAAGTATGAACTTAAGGGGGATTTCTTTATTTCAAATTTCTACTGCATTTGGCATACTGGGTGGCTAGACAGTACCATAATATTTGAACTTCAAAGAATATAAGAAGTATCCTGATGAGGTCTTGTATTTGGACATTAATATTTGTATGTGGGTATTAGTATATGTGGGTATCCATGAGGCAAGAAATCCCCACAGTTCTTTACTTCATAGCAGGCGAATTTGGATAAGAAATTATGTGTTGCTGCCATTCTCCAGATCAGAGAGACAAATAATTTCTAATTGCCCAAGAGTCTGTAAAAATGTGTAAATGTGCAGACTAGTGCTAGGAAGAATTCCTGAGGTTTGCCTGTTGCGTAAGCTCTTATAGTTTTATTGCATCAGAACCATGGATAATTTAATAGCCATCCTAGATGTTCCAGAGCCTCTAGTAAGAATGAATGGAGTTTATGACAACTCTATAGTAAAAGAGTCTCGGGGAATCACTAACAAAAGTATTTGCAGTATTGCAGTTGAGTGACTACTGTATTATAATCTTGACAGATTCTAGAGCTTTTCATTGTGGGGAGCTCTGTTCATAGTGGGCTGGGTTGTGAGTAACAGAATAAATAAAATTAAGAAAATTTATAGATGAGGAATATATTTCCTCCAGAATTAAAAATTTCCCAGAAGATAGTGTGTTTATTTTGATGTTGTAGATGCTGAGTCAATAACTTCCATCACATTTGCAAAGATGGAGTGGCCCTTGACTGATCAAATGATGTCCAGCAATTTAGTTGAGGTCATGGGACCTTATATATTGAATATAACAATACCCCCATCCCCTTTTGGGTGAGATCATTCGTAAGTATAGATATGTCTTAGATGAGTGTGTCAGATTAATCACCACAGAGGAGGATGACATGAATATAATGCCATACCTATTTTCCTGGAGAATGGTATATGAGGTTAAGATATTGCCTACAAACACTGAATACAACAGCAAAACTATTGAGATTCCTCATGGGGCACTTGGGTGAAGGCACACTTTAGCAAAGAATCACTGAAATAAGCACAGAAACAGCATATTAGCCAAATCTATTATAGCCAAATAATTGCCAATCAGTGATTGAATGGAATCATTAATTCTAATAATAGTGGATATGGGAAGCCTGGTGGATAGAACTATGGCACTAAAGTTACAGTAAATGGAAAAGCAGTGGAGATAACCATCCCTTTTCTAAACAGATCTTATTTGAATTCTTGACAGCCATGTTTTGATTTATTTTGAGCCATGTATTAGTATGCTATAGCTGCTGTGACAAATGACCACAAACTTAGCAGATTAAAACAATACAAATTTATCTTACCGCATTCCTTAGCTCATGGCTCTCTTCCTAGATCCATAGTCATTCAAAGCCAGCAAATGTGGGTCAAATTCTCACATTACATCAACCTGATCTCTTTCTACCTCATTTAAAGACACTTGTGATTATGTTGACCCACACAGATAACCGAGACTAATCTCCTTACCTAAATGTCAACTGACTTGCAAGCTTAATTCCATCTGCTACCTTAATTCTCCCTAGCCACATAACACAATATATTCACAATATATTCATGTCTGAGATTAAGACATGACATCGTTAAGGGGACCATTATTCAGCCTACCACAGGTCATATTAACTACTTTATCAAGGGAGGAAAGCTATGGAATCCCACTTTACAGAGGCAATTTTAAATGCCTAAGACTTAAGTTTATTGTAAGGTACTACTCATCATGTCAGAGAATCCATACTCATTATGGCAATAGGCTTCATGAATATGGAGAATTTAGGCAAAGCAAGTGTTGAGATGGTTGGTGTGAGGCATTCCTATTTGTTCTCTGTTTTATGCATGGTAACTTCCCTAAGAATATAAAAGATACCTTATTGAAATATAGTGCAGTTTCCAAGTTAAAATGTAATTTGAGATCCAGTGTCCATTAAAATAATGTAGGTTTGCCAAATGGTGCATTTCAGCAGTTGTTAAAGTAAATTCAGAAACTATGTTTGATATGTAAAAGCGAATTAGTGCCCATTTATCTTTCTGTTGTGCCACTGATTTTAATATATTTTTAGATTTCCAATTGGATCAAATTGTTGAACTTTTTTCCCCCAGAGGTATTTGTTTTCTTTCAATATACACCTAGGTATCTATCTATCTATCTATCATCTGTTTTTTTATGGTTACTGGTTATGCTTCAGGGGATGATTCTACTCTACTAATATTTACAAGTTTCTTCCTCCAAAGAAACTCAAATCATTCTGTCATGGTTAGAGGTCTCCTCAATGGCAATAGTAGTTTATTGGGGTTAAGGACCCTGGATTTAAATCACATTTAATATTTTGTGAAAGCAGCTAACATACTCACAAGGATGGATAGCATTTACTCCCTTTAACCTAGCAGTCCAAGTATATAGTCTTCTATGGTCTGCAGTTATTTTAAGCATTGTAATTACTAGCATCTGAAATGTATACAAATCCCATGGAAAATTTAGGGCTACAGATTTAAAAGAGGAAAAACACAATTCAACATAAATATCTGTAAAACATCATAATCAATATATTCTCATACTGAAATACCTTCACAACTTAAGCGTGGCTTTGCAAAAGAGACCCAGAAAATTGCATGTCAAAATGATAAATTTGTCAATTTGTCCAACTGCTTATTGTTATGGGCATGACACTGATGATAAAATGAAGGAGAAGGGAAAAAGACCTTTATTCCTGCAAGCCTCATCTAGGAGGATATGGTGCACCTGGTCTTCACCTATATTACCCAGGTGCTTTCTTGAATTTAGTACAGTTTTCATTCTGGCCTTCGAACTTTTTATCCTTTCTTCTTTTCCTCCCTCCCTCCTATCTTCTCTCCCTCCCTCCCTTCCTCCCTTCCTTCTGTCCATTCTTCTTTCTGTCCTTTCTTCCATTTTCCAATGTCCCACTTTTTCTCTTCCTATTCTTGTATTTCATAGTATGAGTCCATGAACAAAATTTCTACTTATTGCAAACCAATTTAATTATTCTCTTTTCTATAGAGCTCATGGGACCTGTTGTCAGAGCTCTTAGAAGGTGCCTATATATCCTTCTTGAGTATAATGAATTTTAATTTCAGTAAGACAATGATGCTCTAATTTTAAACTAAGAAAGTTTATTATTGAACTGAAAAGTTAATTTGATGAAAAATAGAGGAAGGTTATTTCTTCAAGAATGGAATGAAAACTTACTCAGTTTTACAGTTTAGATGTGCGGGATTTATTTTCCAGCTTTATTAGAAAAGTTATCATGGGATTTTTTTAAGCTAAATTTATTTAATGGAGATTTGTTACATACTCTGCATCAAGTATTGGTGATACAGAGTTTAAAAACAAAATTAGAACAAAATCTATTATGGAAATCAGAATAGATTAGTTGAGAATACATCACTTCCAACTGCTATGATAGAGGTGACCAGAGAGTGTTATAGAAGCAAAATAGAGAAAGAGCTAACTTTGACTTAGAGAAGTAAGTTATTTTTGCAAGGGGGTGTGGTATTTGGAGAAGTCACCATTATTGTGGACTGTGCTTTTTGGCAAACCCAATAGTTTAAGGTAGGCATAGAAGTAGACAGAGCTAGTTCTTTGCCTGGGTCTTTAACAAGTAATAAAGAATATTCTTTCCTAAAATAGTATCTAGAGAGTCCTGTGTTCATGCAGTCAAAGGGAATAATTATCTTTCCAGGGTCATTAAACGTAACTGTCTTTTGGAATGGCCAGAAGAGACCTAGAATAAATATCATGGAATATATACAATAAGGCAAGGCTCCTGAGGAACTAGGGTTATAAACCCTAATTCCTAATAGTGTATATCATTCAGGTGTTTTAGGACTTTTAAAAACTGAAGTCATTTCTATATTGAATAATATTTTACACCATTCTTCAAATGGAATTAGATGATACAACCAGGTTAACATTACTCTTAGAGCATATTAACTGGGGCCTGGAAAATGAAGTGATGGTCCATTGACATTCCCAACACCATATCCCACATGAGTCTCCTCCCCCCCCTATAAGAGAAAGAGAATGGTAGGACTCCAGAGTTTTCTTTTCTGGCTGTAGCATAGAGCAAATGCAGGTATGTACCTAAGACATTAGTATAGGTTCTCATATTCTGTAATTTAGTGGGGTTTTCAATATCCCATCTCTTTTTCTTGTATTAAAATTTAGAAAGATTACATATTTCAGTTGAAAGATGGATGGGCCAGAAGGAATGGAAATCATCTGGTTGCAAAACACCTGTCGTTTTCATAACAAGTTCTCAGTGTATCATCCACAAAGCAATGCTATGAGTACAATACCAAATAATACAACTTAATTCTAAAGATAACTAAAAATTTCATTTATCTTTCTTGAGCCTAGGTCTTCTCCAAATTTTTAGAATTCCAATCTGACACAAGAATTTTAGTATCTTGATAACAAATATTTTTGCAACTCTATATCAATACTGTCTTCCTAGCATATGCACTACAACATACAGAAGTAAAACCCCCTTAAAGAAGATTTTACATACAAGCAATTCATGCTGTATTACACATAGTAGATGAAAATCTCTAGCAGATAGTGATTTTTGTAGGTTACCTATGTGTTATTATTCATAAAAGAAGAATAGGATTCTGTACCTCAGCAAAACTTCTGAATCACACAATATTACAGTATTTACAATAAATAGATTATAAGTTAAAAATTAAGACAGAGTGCAATAGACCTGAACACAGCTGTACTGGACAAAACATAAAATATGACCAAATCATCAACTGAATAATTATCTTGTCACCACTGTGACATAAAAATGCATTTAGTAACATTTATAAATGTTACTAAATGTTATAAATTATAATTTATAATCATAAATGTTATAAATTGAATTTTATTAGGCCCTAATAAATACCTCTGAATGAAAGGCTGACTGAGATAAGCTTGTCTCTACAATTTGTTTGGAGAATTTACAATAAAAATATTTTGTTTTGTGGTATTTACAAAAAAAGACCAAAGTGATTCCTCATTTCCTATACAATTCTGGTCTTGGCTAGATACTGAAGTTAACAACTGAGCTTTAATCATTTCTAAAGATAATTTTCAGGTTTAAGAGCTTGGATAAACAGGTCATCCTTCCTTGGTGGGTGGGTGGGTGGGAGTTATCACTCTTCTCTGTACTTATGAGATTTCTTTAAAAAAGGACTATTGCTGTTTCCAGAGTAGTTTTTATTTTCAGGTATTCATTGTAAGGGAGTCATTGATTAAATTGTACAATATTGATAGTCTTTGGAGATAAATGAGAATAAAGCTCAGGAATGCCAAAGCTACATTTTCTTAGATTCTTCACTCATTAGAAACCCAATTTTTTAATATTGAGCTGCCATGGCCACACAAAATTTATAAGCTAATTACCAATACATTCATAACTGTCATTGCTGAAATATCCCCTAATGTAGTAAAATATGCCATATTTTTTTCTGTTTAGCCAGAGGGAATAAAGAATGTGGGTGATTAGGATATTCTCTATGATATTTTACCAGGTAGTGCTAGAAAACCATTCACCCAGGCATGCTCTACATAGAGGAAAAGATAAGCCCATCTGACTGAGGAAGTGAATTTTCTTTTATAATGTTTTAGACTAATAATTTTTGTGATTTTTGAATTTTATTTTCCCAAAAGCTATGTTTATTTTAATCAGATTTCCATCTGAATTACCTAGTTCTCTTTTATAGATAATATATTAACATTCTCTTTCTGAACAGATGGATTTTTTTTGTCTCTGGTTTGATATACTATCAGCACACTGCCACATTCCTTAGTTTGAAAAGCATAACAAAATACCATGGTGAAAAGGACACTTAAGACTTCCTAATCACTAGTTACAATCACAAAAATATTGCATAGAGATAACTAATTAAATGTATTTTTTAATACTTTTGAGGGCAAGTAAGCTTTATATAGAAAAAATAGCACTTTATTTTATGTTTATTTATGTATGACCTGACTCATTTTCAAAGAGAAACGAGTTTGGAAGAATTTTTTAAAGGCTAGAATAAAATTACTATAAAGAAATAGGTCTCCTTTGTTAGAGATTGGCTAATTGTTTTTGCTTTCTGATGGCCAATTTAAAGAGGAAAACACAATCAAGTGTTGCAATCAACATATCCATAAAATTAAAACAAACAAGTTGTACTAAAATGTTTAATTCCTTCACATATTTTATATCTGGATCTGTTGAGAGTGGGTAATATAATGTGGAGAAAGTTTTTATGGTTAAAAAATTACCTTATTTTTGCTTTTTTTCTGTGATGTATAGTTTAAAGCCTTGAAAAAACAATTTATGCTATTTTTATATTCACTAAAATGTTTTATATATTATTCTAAAACCCTCAACACAGAAATTATTCCCTTTGTTAGTTCACTATAGATTGTTATACAATCTATAGATTGTATAAGTTAAGTTCTGATTGGTAATAAAGAAAGGGAAACAGAATGAAAACATAAAATATCCTTTCTGTAGCAACTCATGTTAAGCAACAAGTCTAAAGTCCTTTCCTTAAATTTCAGAGTAAATAGAAATAAAATGTGTATTGAGTGATTACTATGTTTTAGATACTCTTCAAGAAACTGTGGATATAGCAGTGCACAAAAAGATAAAGGCTGTTATATGTTCTTGTGGGGAGTAGACACCACACTGAAAATACACATATGACATATCAGATGCTGCTAAGTGCTGCACAGAAAATAAAGCAAGATGATAAGGAGAGGAAGTTCCAGTAAGTAGAGCAGGGCTATTTTATAAGGAATTGTTTTTTTTTTTTTTTTTCTTTTTTTAAGTTGCACTGGATGGGTTAAATAGGCAAGGGAAACTTTATTCAAGACTGTTCCAATAGAGACCAATACTACTGCAATAGGAGAGAGATTGAACTCAATGACACTGAGACAAAAGGCAGGAGAGTTTTAAGTCCTGGAGTGAGCTGGTAGAAAAGACATAGAAGCAATTAAAGGGGAGGCTGAGCATTGTGATTACGCCATTTGTGTTTGCTCTCTGGTGACCATAGAAGTGAGGCTCCTACTCCCTTACACACACTGAGAGATGGGGGTTCTGTCTTTCTAGATGATTCTATTTGAGAGATGAGTAGTGACTATCAGGTCCTTGTGAAAGAGAGTCCTGGGTTGCAGAGAGGGTATAGAGAGTCAGGAGGCTGGGAAAAGATGTTCATCTCAAAGGGTCTGAGAAAGAATTTATAAATGAAAAGGTTTTTTGTATTTTTTTGTTTTGTTTTTGTTTTTGTTTTCTTAAGTAAATGCTGTAAGAAAAGGGAAGTGTGGAGTCTGTAGTCATGAGGAAGCCTATCTAAAATTTAGTTAAACTTAGGGAAATGTTAAGGACATTTTGGTTTTGTTTCTTTATTTGTTTTTAAGATTTTATTTTTAAGTAACCTTTATACCCAACAGTGGGCCTGAAACTCACAACCCAGACGTCAGGAGTCAGGTGCCCCTAAGGCCATTTTGACTTGGACGCTCTAGTGATAATCTACTTACGAGATATACGTGACTTGGACCAGGTACAGAAGAGTGAACAGAGTATGGAGTGGCCAGATTCAGCCTATATTCAGAAGATTGAACTGGTGGGACTTGATTCTAGATAGCATGTGGAATGTGAGCAGGGGAAAAGTAAAGAATGCCTTCCACCACTTTGAGAAAATAGAAGAGTTAGGCTTGCTTTTACTGAAAATGTAAAGATATTCTGTGATAAAATTCTGTCTGAGAAGAATCAGAAAGAAAAAATAAATAAACAAATCAGTATGCTTAGAAACACAAAACATGCGTATCAGTCATAGAGGAAAAAAAATGACACAGGTAGATTTTCAGCAGGTTTTCTCTTTGACTCCTTATCTCCTGTCCAATTACATACGTTTTATCTGTAAATGATGTCTTTGATTCTCCTTAAGGAAAATTTCAATTCATTGGCCCTCAGTATCTAGCATTTCTTCAAAAACCTAGCATTTCTTCTCTCATTCTGAGAGACAGCCAGAACATCTATTATAGATTAATTAGAGACTGTAAATTTTCCACAGTAATATACCATGAGAAATTTATTTTGCACCAGTTGTGGAAAGACTCGTGCCTTCAGAAATAAGTGGACTTTATATTATTGCATTAGTTGTATAGATTGTTGTTATTTTCCAAGGTTATTTATATATATACATATATATATTATATATTTATATACATATGTGAAAGAAAGAATAAAAGAAAGAAAGGAAGCACAATGAGAAAAGATGGAAGGAGGAAACCTTGACAGATAAGATGACATTTCTTTGAACTGAAGTACTAAGTTTATGTTTTCAGAAACCAGTCTCATGAACTACTTCATCTCTTCATCAGTTAATATTTTTAATGGCTAAGGAAATCACCTATTTTGAAGGATTAAAACACTATTGCAATATGTACCTTACAATTTTTAATTTTTTAAATTATAGTTTATTGTCAAATTGGTTTTCATATAACACCCAGTGCTTATCCCAACAAGTGCCCTCCTCCATGCCCATCACCCTTACAATTACTTTTAAATAAAGAAGTTACATTCCTTTTTCTATAGATAGATGATAGGTAGATGATAGATAGATAGATAGATAGATAGATAGATAGACAGATAGATTATAGATAGGTGATAGATAGATAGAGATATCTAGGATAACTATTTTGTATATTACTTAGCACATTCCTGAGATCCAAGGGAATTCAATGTATTTAGAGGAGGTTACTTCCTGATAAATAGGACATCCAAAACCAGCCAGTCTCCAATCAATACTATGCATTAGCAAATAATAATAATAATAATAATAATAATAATAATAAGATTAGGGTTTTGTTTTTATTTTTTTTTCATCCTGGATTTTGGTCCTCTTGTTGTCTGGTGGACTTTTGAGTTTCACAATTTAATTTAGTTTTATAATTTTGCTATTGTTAATATTTTTAATAATCACATGTGTTTATAAAAATAATCTTGGTGAATAAAGAGAATGAAAAATTCACAAGAAAATACAATTTTAAGTCTCTATAGAGATCTGCAACAATACCAAAAAAAACCACCCTCAATATTTTCATGTATTTCTTAATTTTTTACAGTTTGTGTTGTCTGTTCTGTATTTTTAAATATGATTGCTTATTCAAAATGGTCATATTTCTTTTTTTCCTCTGCTGCTACTACAACATGGGATCCTACAAACTACGACCTCATATAGAACAGCAAGTTCTTTATTTATTCTCCATTCTTTAGCACTCACTTCAGTACCAGGCCCAAGGAATCTATTCAATGATTTCTTCTCAGTTATTGACCTGAGTAATTCCTAAGAGTGTGTACTACTGAGTTGGTCTTTTTGACACCTTAATTAGATACTTTTCTACTTATAAAGTAACATGATTGTTGTCTACTTCTGTCAAATATTGTGATTTATAAGTACGTATGAATTTGTGTTTCTCAAATTACAAGCTTATCTCTTGTCTGCGTTCAATTTAATGTGAAAAATTTGACATATCATTACTTCCTTTACATACTCTCCACCTTAAGTACTGGTTTTGATTTGCTTCATATGCAAGTTACACTCAGATTACTACAATTGAATTATGTATTTAATATATTTTATTATAACTTCACATGAACATCCTGTTTTGTAGCTAAGTTTACACCGCTAAATTAAATTCCACGTTGTTCTTTTTTTCCAAAGCTTAATAATGATCACTTTATGCCAGCTTACAAAAGTTATTTTGATTTTTGTCTTAATGTGCTGTGACATATGTCTTCAAACATTTGATACACTTATACATTGTAAAATTATTACCACCATAGTGTTAGCTAGCACCTGCATCAATCACATAATTACCATTTCTTTTTTGTGGTAAGAACATTTAAGATCTATTTTCTTAGCAACTTTCTAGTACATATACAATATCATTAACTACAATTACTATGTGGTACATTTGATCCCTATCCCCAGAACTCATTCATCTTATAGCTGAAAGTTTGTACTCTTTGATCAGCATCTCTTTTCTTCTACCTACAGCCTCTGTTAATCACCATTTTAGTCTCTGTTTCTATGCAGTCAGCTTTAAGTGATATCATACAGTATTTGTCTTTCTTTGTTTGATTTATTTCACTTAGCATAATGCCCTGGTGTTCTATCTCTTTTGTTATTATGAACCCTTTTAAAGGTATTCCAATGTGAGTGCTGCATTGCATATTCCCTCAAAATTATTGTGTTAATGCCAGTGATTTCCATGTTGAAAAATTCAACAGACACTTCAACTAGAATGATACTTGAGCTCTCAGCACCCCATGTGATGACCAGCCACTTGTTTAACCTTATCAGTTAATAATACAGTTAGTATCACTTAGAACTTAGTACAGTTCACAGATACCTGTGACATCACAGCCTCCCTTCAGTAACACTTACTTCTCTATCCACTTTTTTTTCACTTTCTTCATCTATCCTTTTATTAAATATCAGATTATTTTAACACTTATTTTATGGTATAATTATTAAGTCAATTGGTATTTTCTCTCTAGGCTCATAATATTTCTTAAGCACTGTCTAGCTAGGACCTGTTTTCTGAGATCTCTCAAAATTTAATATGTGCAAAATTACATTTTATTTCTGCCAAACTCTAAGCCCCCCACAATACATGTATTACAATAAATAACACCTATATATATAGCTACTAAAACTAAATATATGAGAGACACTTTTAACTATTTGTTCTTCTTTACTTACACTCAAATTAATTCCCTTTACCTGAAAATACCTCTGTTAACCCTCTTGTAGTGGAATAATTTCTCTTTTTTCTTAAATTGAAGTTTAAATATTACTCCCTCGAGCTCTATGATAAATACTATAAGAAAGCATCAAATATGCTTGGCTCATAGATGATATTCAACATATGTTTGAGTTTATCTGTAAATTTTAGTATGATAATCCAAAGGGTAGAAACTCATAAAGAGCTTAGGGTTTTTAGAATAACTTAATATTTCATATATGGAAAGAATTAATCTTATCCTTAAAAGGCATAGAATTTAGAAGAGAATGACATCATGGTCAAATTCATGTAAATCTAAAGAAAAGGAACATAAAATGTGATCTACAAATCTTGGTTTTTATCATTCTCTGTGCAATGTTCATTATGCAGTCATGTTTACGTTAGTATATTGGGTAGGAAGGATATGAATCTTGATATAAAGGAGGAAGTACCTAAAACTCACATTTAATAAATGTCTCCTTTATGCTTGTTCAAGACACTATAATAAACTATCCATATTAGTTCTCATAGCAAAATTTTTGGATATATAATGGTAATCAGTTTATTCAAATTAGGAAATTTAGTTTCAGAAATATTAATTAACATTCCAAATATATATCCCATTTGCCTAAATTTAAGATATAAATCAAAACACATTTAATTACAATGGCCATGATCTTTATATTGTATTAGTCTATACTAAACTCTCATTCCTTTAACTTCTAAGATTATGAAATTTTGATTGACATGGTATATTTGGTATTGAGAAAAATAATTTATTTCCTGCATTCAATAGGCAATGATTTCAATATATTCTATGTGACTTTACATATTTTACAAACCTTTGTTGAGTTCCTTTCCTCCTCTATGTCATCTAACTAAACTGAGTATTTCATAGATTAAATCTGGAGACAGCACTTTAAATATATATCAAACCAGAGACACCAATTACAATATTAAACAGCTGAATGAATAAGAAGTAAATGCAACATAAATAATGCAATGTTCATTTTTGAGAATATTTTCTTCAACAATGAACAAGGAAAAACATTTAGAAATTCAGGATACATAGTGAAATGGAGAAAAATCAATATTATAGTTTATTAATGGATTGGTCAATTGCACTTCTAAGAAAAAGTGGAAGAGGAAAGATTGAATTGGAATTAGTGTCTCATTATGGCATATTTCACTGAATTTCCTCATCTCTCAAGATTTTCTATTTTATCAGCTGATCTGAATTTTATATACTAATTTTGGAACTCTGACAAATCAAAATTTAATATTTACAAAGTGTTTTACAATTAGTAATAACCCAGAATGTCAAGTCAGTGTTATTTTAATTGATTTGAAGTATGGGGGTAAAATCTTTGAGTAGTTCATCACAATAACTAGTTTGATGTGACAAAGTAGCTATATGTACCTACCCAACCTAAACTCTTACTTACTGAATTTATTCTGTTAATTTGGATAACATAATAGGTAAAAGCAGCTATCAAGCTATTTAGCAACAATTAGATAATTGAGATCCTTCAAATAAAATGGAAATTGTGAATGACTCTTATCATACTTTCCAAATATCTATATTAGTGTCAACTAGACTAAAATAATATTTAAAAAGCATTCACAGCTAAACTGTAAAATTAAGTTGTTGTTGTTGTTTCAGTTAACTACAAAGCCTCCAGAAAATTAAACACAGGTGTAACCTTAACCAGGTCACTTTCTCTTTGTAGACCTCAGCTCATTAAAATTAAATGGTTTTGGGGCGCCTGGGTGGCTCAGTCGGTTAAGCGTCTGACTTCGGCTCAGGTCATGATCTCGCGGTTTGTGAGTTCAAGCCCTGCGTCGGGCTGTGTGCTGACAGCTCAGAGCCTAGAGCCTCCTTCAGATTCTGTGTCTCCCCCTGTCTCTGCCCGTCCCATGCTCATGCTCTGTCTCTCAATAATAAATAAAAATGTTAAGAATAATTAAAAAATAAAATAAAATGGTTTTATGTGACCAGCATTTCTCAATATAGTCTGTGCATACTAGTCATGGGGAAAAGTGTTACAAAGGATTCCCTGGTCAAATTAGTTTTTAAAAGTATTTGTTTCAATTCCCCTTTTGGAGAATCATGATTCATATTATTATTATTTTATGCAGCTGTATTTCATTGAATAAATAACTAATGATTGCTAACTATTTGCTAGGCACTGTCATTTACATTATTTTTTTTATTAAAAGTCTTTGAGATACTGAAGCATAAAATAAAATATAACAAAATTGCCTTTTAAACTATGACTCATGCAGCACTTTCAAGGAGATCTGATCATAGAAAATATTTTTAATCATGAAAAACTCCTCATTCCCTCCGTCCCTTAATGGACCATCCAGTGGGAAACACTGGATAATCTGTAAACCCCATCCTGGTTCAAAATGTTATGCTAAGTAATCCTAAAATTCATCTTTTTATCATTATATTTGTAACATGAATATGAGGATTAATATATAACTGTTTTCTTTACCCTTTCCTTCAGAAAAAGAGTTGGAGATATAAGGTGCCAGATTCACATTTCTGGGATAAGTTGTTATATTCTAACTCATCTAATTATGCATTGCCATCAAATGCTGTGTCACTGTTCATAGACTCGTGTTATTATTCATAAGACACAGCCACAGGAGTACATATGTACTTTGAGTCTCTAATTTTTAACCTTTTCCACATGGGTTATGGTCTTAAATGTTGTTTATTTTTTATTTATTTCTCATATGTTCCTTTATTTCTTCTTTTATATCCTCTTCATCAAAAGATCATATACACACTTAAAACTCCACTAGTACTTCTCGGAGCTTCAGTATTCATCCATTGGCCATGGCTACACTAAGAAGGGCAAAGATATTTACTCATTTAATCTTCATAATAACTCTAAGAGTCAGGTTTTGTACCAAACTTATCTATTTACTTATCTTGGAGAATTATTATAATAATTTTTTGGAGGGGGGAGTGCATAAACCATCCACCATATGAAATTCATAGCACATGTCAGATATTCTAATGGTGGAGATAATGATGATGATGATGATGGTGATTGTGAATCACTTGACATAAATCATTTTTACTAGGACTCTGTTGATTCTAAAAGGGCACTTAGTTCGAAATAAGATACTAATCTTGGTAAGACCTATGCCAAAGGCACTTTGGTAGGTGATTTCATTATTTACATATTTATTCCCAATGCTACTCCCAAAATATTTAAAGAGATTTGTCTGTGGGAAGGTATTGACTGCGAACCAATATTTAATTAGCATTAATTATTCAGTAGCATCTCAATTAAAACAATTTCTAGAATCCTGAGAATTTTTACAAGCTCATATATGTTTGAGTAAAAACAAACAAACAAAAAGCAAATAAACAAACAACAAGTGCAAATCTGGTTAGAGGAGAAATTCATTGACCACAGGAGATAATTTGAATACACTGTAATATGAAGGCATTTCTTGACTTAGTATTATTATTATTTTTTTAATGTCTTTATTTATTTTGAGAGAGAGAGAGAGAGTGCAGAGAGAGACAGAGAGAGAGAATTCCAAGCAGGTTTCATGCATCATCACAGAGCCTGATACAGGGCTCACACTCAGAAACAGAGAAATTATGACCTGAGCTGAAATCAAGAGTCAGTCGCTTAACTGACTGAGCCACCCAGGCACCCCTTGACTTAGTATTCTATATCTGACTCAATCCAGCCAAAGGCTTTCCTTCTGAGCTTTTTTTTTTCTCTCTCTCTCTCTCAATAATCTCCTCCTAGAATCCTCACTAGTGTTCTTCCATTCCATTCCATCTTTGAAATTAAGGTATAGTCCCACCAGCAAAAACTCTTCTCCATTCTTAAAATTGCCAAGTTATAGTGATATTTAAATTGACCATCTGTATAGCGTTCATCCTCTTCCATCCAACTTCTCTTTAGGTCTCTTATTCTCTTCATATCCATCTATTCTAAAATTTGCTACTACCTGTTGTATGTTAAATGCTACAGCTAGGAGAAACAAAAATAAATCCTGCCTACAGGAAAAAAACAAAGATTTATCAATGCATATTTAATGAGGAGATAAACTGGCGTAGGTGGTCAGCTAGCTTCAGAGCAAAAAATATTCAAGCAGCACAGCAATGCCTGAAAAAAAAATGGGAAGAGTTAGACTTTCAAAGGAGTAGAATCTTCTGTACTTTACTAGGAAACTGGTGCCCTGATTTTGCACTTCCTTGAGACAGTATGCATTTGTTATTGTATTTTCCCACAGATCAAGTTTGATCATTGTTCTAAGCATGTCAAAGATGGTAGCTAATTTGTGGAGGCTAGAACTCTCAAGAGGTAAAGAACAGTCAATCAAATAATTACAATGCATTATGACATAGTTAGGCATCAAAGGTAGTATGGAAGCTAAACAGAGTATATAGTTTCTTTTTCAGATTAGAAACAGAAGTATAGGATAGGTAAGAACTTTCTATCAAGTGGCCATTTGTGCTGTATTCTTGAAATATTCATAGAATTCCACAAGAATGTGAAAGAGGGATGAATGTAATAGGAAAATTATTTAGGAAATTTCTCACGAGGTTTAGAAAAAGGTCCACAGGGTTTAAGAGTAAGTTTAAAGTAGGAAATTCATGTGTATTTATGTTGAGTAGGCATAATTAAATGAAGATTATTTCATATTATTATTTCATTACCTTTCTTCCAGTATACTTGAGTTAATATATGTAAACATTAAATTTATTAATATCTGAATGTTAATATGAATGTTCTTAGAACAATGCCTAACACCCAGTATTATGTGTCATTGCTATCGTTGTTAGTATTGTTACTTATAAGTAATAGGCTTCCTTTTTTGGCTCATAATCTTAAAAATAATCAAAGTGAATTATTTTAAAAACTACTTAAATTCTAGCATAACTATTTCAGACTGACCTCTTATTCATATTTTCTTAAAACATTGAAGAAAGAATATAATCTATTCATGAAATTTATAAAAATTTGTCCATTTATTTAAGTTCCTACTGTGTTAATTCCATATAATGTGTTAATATTTCAGTTTTAAGTTTCCTAAAACTGAACATGCCATTTGAATATCATCTTGAAGTAACTGTTGGGTTATTTTCAAATCCTTTTTGAAGCCCACATGGGGAAGGGCAGTGAAAATAGAAATTAACTATTCAATTTAAAAGATTATGGAAGATGACCCTAATAAAGATGACAAGGTATAACTGACAGTCTGTCCTAGGAGCCCCCTTTGAATTTCGTGCATTACTACAGTCTTCAGAAGAGAATGTTTCTGTTTTCTTCTAAGCTTCATGTCATAGACAAAGGTATGCATCTTTTGCTTATGTTAACGTGGGTTAAAGGGCAGTATGATCATTTTCTGTACAGTTGGTTAAATAAACCTAAATCAGATCTCTAAGGAATTGAGATTGTACTTTTCTATGCCAACATCTTGTTAGCATCTTTATACAGGAATTTTTTCAGATCATTATTTTTATGGGTTTTTGCCAGAGATCTATCCCTTCTTTACCATCTGGGAATATCTGAAAATAAGGCAAATTCAGGCTTAGAGTATGTGGTTGGATTAACATATATTATATAATTTTTTTTATTCAAATGAGAGATTGTACTTTGAGAATTCCTGGGACTAGTTCTTCACAATATTTCATATTCTAGAGAGAGCTCCTTCTTCATTTAAGACTAGTCACTTCCAAGCTATCACAGAGCCCCAGAATTTCTGACCAGGTCTTCTACCAAACCCAGTTTGGAGTACACTTAATGGCATTGGTTGCTCATTTCTTTCTCAGTGCTAGTCTTTACACAATGCACTTGTTGATTAAGGTGACAAAGCAAAAACAGAAAAACAAAATACAATTTATGCTAATTACCTCATTTTCTCAGTTTCTCTCTGTTTCTGCCTCTCTCTCTCTTTCTTTCTCCCTCCTGATTCCTACTCCGTCACCACAGTTGTCATATTTTACTCTACTTGGGCCTTCCAGGAGATACCTAGATCCATTAAAATTCATTATCTTTATATTATTGAGAATACCCACTCACTGATTTCAAATAAATGTATTGGAACTTATTGTCACTTCTGGTTGGTCAATATCTTTCTCTAATTTTCCACACTGAAGTCTCTAATTCTTTTATTTACTTCTGGATTCTTGAGAATTTCCAACTCTCCAATTAAGCCATATTCCTTATATCACTGGAATAGGTCCCGAAACTTATGCCTCTGGGTTTTAAATAAAACCTTAACTGTTGTTTATACACTGTTTATCTTTCAAGTTGAGAGGAAAATAAAGCCCAAAACTCATTTAAATATTTCCATCATCAATATCATCATCATCATCATCATCATCACTTCTAACATTCATTAATTAACTACCACAAGCTAGATGTCACATAAAACACACATTAAAGCATAGCGAGGGAGGGATTACTATTATGCCGATTTTATGGATGTGAAAACTGAAGCTTAGCTAAGTAATTTGTGTGAGGACAGATATCTGACAAAAGGCTTAACTACAATGGGTATTCAGGTCTATTGGACATCAGAATCTGAGCTCTTGGGGGCACCTGGGTGGCTCAGTTGGTTGAGTGTATGACTCTTGATATTGGTTCTGGTCGTGTTCTCACATGTTGTAGGACTGACTCCTGCATAGGGCTCCACATTGAGTATGGAGCCTGCTTGGGATTCTCTCTGTCCCTCTGTCTCTCCCACGTGTGCACTCTCTCTCTCTCAGAGTAAATAAATAAACATTAAAAAAAGAATCTGAGCTCTTAATAATATGATATGGCTATAGATTAGCTGATTATTTAGTACTACAATTCTCATCTTAAAAGTTTTAGAAATACCTTTAGGAGAAAAATTATCATACTTGAAACATATGCTTCATTCTGAGGAGAAATAAAGTCTCTAATGCAAAAGAAAACAAAATAAAACATTAAATGGAAAGTGCCTAGTTGTTTTGGAAATACTGTCCCTAGAAAAATATGGTGAATTGCTTAAATACATACAGGCATGCTTTGTTTTACTGCTCTTTGGCTTATTGAACTGTGCAAATACTGTGTTTTTTTACAAATTGAAGGTTTCTGGCCACCTTGCATTGAGCAAATCTACCGATGTCCATTTTTTCAATAGCATTTTCTCACTTTGTGTTTCTCTATTACATTTTGGTAATTCATGAAATATTTCAAACGTTTTCATTATTATTTTATTTGTTATGTATATTTGTGCTCAGTGCTCTTTGATGTTACTATTGTAATTGTTTTGGGGCACAACGAACCACACCCATGTAAGACAGCAAACTTCATCAGTAAATGTTGTGTGTGTTCTGACTTCTCCACTGACCAATCTTCCTCTGTTTCTCTCTCTCTCTCTTTCCTTGGGCCTCCCTGTCCCTGAGACACAACAATATGTAAATTAAGCCAATTAATAACCCTGCAATAACCTTTAAGTGTTCAGATAAAAAGGAGAGTGGGATATCTCTCACTTTAAATCAAAAGCTAGAAAGTATTAAGCTTAGTGAAGAAGGCATGTCCAAAGAGCCAAATGAGATAGGCCAAAAGCTAGGCCTCTTACACCAACAGCCAAGTTATGAATGCAAAAGAAAAGTTTTTAAAGGAAATAAAAACCACAACTCTAACGAACACTTGAATGATAAGAAAGCAAAGTGGTCTTATTTGGACCCGATATTGGTCTGATATGGAGAAAATTTTAATGGTCTGGTTAGAAAATCAAACAGCCATAACATTTCCTTAAGCCAAGGCCTAATCTAGAGCAAGGCCCTAACTCTCTTTAATTCTGTAAAGGCTAACAGAGGAGAGGAAGCAGCAGAAGAGAAGTTTGAAGCTAACAGAGGTCAGTTTATGAAGGTTAAGGAGAGCCATCTCCATAAAAGAAAAGTGCAAGGTGAAGCAGCAAGTGCTGATGTAGAAGCTGTAGCAAGTTATCTGGAAGATCTACCTGAGATAATTCATGAAGGTGGCTATACTAAACAATGGATTTTCAGTGTAGATGAAACAGCCTTCCATTGAAAGAAGATGCCATCTAGGACTTTTCATAGCTAGAAAGGAGAAATCAATGCCTGGATTCAAAGTTTCAGTGGACAGACAGACTCTCTTGTTAAGGACTACTGTAGCTAGTGACTCTCAGTTGAATCCAATGTACACTTACCATTCTGAAATCCTAGGTTCCTCAAGAATTATGCTGAATCTATCCTGCCTGTGTTCTCTAAATGGAACAACAAAGCCTGGATGACACCACATCTGTTCACACCATGGTTTACTGAATATTTTAAACCCACTGTTGACACCTGCTGCTCAGAATTTAAAAATTGCTTTTCAAATAAGACTGCTCATTGACAATGTGCCTGGTCACCCAGGAGTTCTGATGGAGATGTACAATGAGATTAATGTTATTTTCATGCCTGCAAGCATAACATTTATTCTGTAGCCCATGGGTCAAGGAGCAATTTTGACATCCACATCTTATTATTTAAGAAATGTATTTCATAAGGCTGAAAGTCTTCTAGAAAGGATTCACTGTTCTCAATGTCATTAAGAACATTTATGATGTACAGGAAGAGGTCAAAATAACAACACCAATTGGGAATTTGGAAGAAGTTGACTCCAATGCCTAGGAATGACTTTGCGGAATTCAAGACTTCAGTAAGGGAAGTAACTGCAGATATGATGGAAATACCAAGAAAACTAGAATTAGGAGTAGAGCCTGAATTGATGCTTCAAACTTCTTTGTTGTCTTATTTTTAGAGATTGCTATAGTCACCCCAACCTTCATTAACAAGCACCCAGATCAGTCAGCACCCATTTACATTGAGGCAAGAAGCTCCACCAAAGATTACAACTTGCTGAAAACTTAGATGGTGGTGAGCATTTTTTAGAAATAAATATTTTTCTAAATTAAGGTATATAAATTGTTTTCTTTAAACATAATGCTGTTGCACACTTAATAGACTCTAACATAGAGTAATTTTAACTTTTATAGACACTGAGAAACCAAAACATGGATTTGACTCACTTTATTGCAAAATTCACTCTACGGTGGTTGTGTGGAACAGAACCTGCAATATCTCCGAGGTATGTCTGTATTGTACACACTACATAGTACCTAATAAATGACCTTTGTTTGCCATAAAGTAGAAAAAAAGTGACTTCCTACATTATCTCTTTCAAGATTAAAAATTGCATGAGTTATTCAATGTCACAGAATTAACAACTAGAAAAAGTTCCATGCCTCAAACCCTATTTAAAAATCTTAATCCTCCTTTGTTCTTGGACAACAAGCATCTGAGGCAGCAGCCTCTGATTGAGAATTTTCAACACGGCAATAAATATTCTAAGCCCTTTATATCTGTTTTTCTACAATAAACCCACACAGTAGGTATTTTATGATTAATGAAAATAAGGCTCATATGAATTAAGTGGCTCAATCTGGGGTGAGTCTGCTTCTCTATCATCAGAAAGCCTATATTCCAAACCAGTTAACCATGCCCTTTATATGATCTATGGGATGGACCCCACTTGCTCAGAATATAATGAAACTTTTTGTAGAAGCAATCAATTAATCACACCCATTTTTATCACAAAGGGACTTTCAGAAAATTCATCAGTGTAGACGTTCTCTCTCTCTTTTCTCTTATAATAAAGTAAGTTTATGTCTCTTAACAGTCTTACTGATTCTAATGACCTTAAACATAACCTAGGATTCAAAAAATATGTACTTTTAGAGAACATGGGAATGAAATCTCTTCTCTGCCTCTGCTGGTTGAATAGCTGCATGATGTTATAGAAAACAGTAACTCAGACAAGTACCTCCCATATATCTTCTTGTTTTCACATGTGTGGCAGAAGTTTTATTTTTTCACTGAAGCACTATGTTACTAATGATTATATAATTTAAGAAGACAGCAGAAGGGCATGTATGAAAAATTCCTGTTGATGGAACACTATAATTAATTAGGTCTTAAAAATCAAGTTTTTACTCTGATGGCAACATGGAGTATATTTTCATTTCCAAATATATTGTCATTATATCCACAATTTGTGAGCCAAATAAACTTATGATTTACCACTAAACTAATTCTTTATTTTTTATAATTTATTTATTTATTCTGGTGGGGTAGGGTGGGGGGAAGTTGTAAAGAGAGAGAGAATTCCAAGCAACCTCCACACTGGCAGCTCAGAGCCCAATGCAGCCTTGAACTCACAAACCATGAGATCATGACTTGAGCCAATATCAAGAGTCAGGAGCTTAACTGACTAAGCCACCAGACACTCTAGCATTAAACTAACTCTTAAGAGCTAAGGATTGTATATGTACTTATAAAATGAGAAGATCAACTGCCATGTTCCTAAGATCTTTAAAAAGCTGCTGACATACACCAAATAAAATGGAGGGGGGGGGGCGGGCACAGGCTATAAATGACTGTAAAACTCTATTCCAAAATCCGATTTTATTTTGAAAACAAATATGTAAGGGCGCCTGGGTGGCTCAGTCATTTGAGCATCCGACTTCGGCTCAGGTCATGATCTCATGGTTTGTGAGTGTGAGCTCCACGTCAGGCTCTGTACTGACAGCTCAGAGCCTGGAGCCTGCTTCAGCTTCTGTGTCTCCCTCTCTCTCTGCCCCTCCCCCACTCATGCTCTGTTTCTCTCTGTCTCAATAATAAACATTAAAAAAATATTTAACAAAAAGAAAAAATATGTAAAAGTTTAAAATTTCTAATATGGTTATTTACTATATTATTAACGTATCAAAAATAATTCCTCTAGTTCATAAGCTGGGCATCCAAACACAATAATTATCTGTAAATGAAAACTGCATCCCACATTTATTTAACAGAATAAAACAGAAGAGGGGCACAAGGTGACTCGGTTGGTTAAGCCACTGCTTCTTGATTTCAGCTCAGGTCATGATCTCACAGTTCATGAGTTTGAGCCCTGCATTGGGCTCTGCTGACAGTGCAGAGTCTGCTTGGGATTCTCTTTCTTCCTCTCTCTCTCTGCCCCTCCCCCACTTGCATGTGTGCTCATGCATGTGCTCTCTCTCTCTTTCTCTCTCTAAGTAAATAAATATTTTAAAAATAATAACAAAATAGAAGACAAAATTTGATGTTCCTGTAGCACTTGAGACATGTAATATAATGTACATATTCTCCATAAAGCAGTATGGTGATTATTTTCCTTCTGCATAGAGCAATTCAGTGCTTAATGAAGAGTCCTTGCAGGGGCACTCTGGGTGGCTCAGCGGTTAAGTGGCTGACTTCAGCTCAGGTCATGATCTCCCAGTTCACAAATTCAAGTTCAAGCCCTGCTTGAGGCTCTGTGCTGACAGCTCAGATCCTGGAGCCTGCTTCAGGTTCTGTGTTTCCCTCTCTGTCTGCCCCTCCCCCTCTCATGCTCTGTCTCTCTCTCTCTCAAAAAAATAAGCATTAAAAAAAATTGAAAAAAAAAAGCCCTTGTATTCCAGTAAGGGTGAGTTTTTAATCTTAACAATGTTGAGAACTGGAAGAGGCTTGGCCACCATTTTACCTGGCTCCTTTATTTTACTCCTTAGAAAGCCAAGACCAAGTGGCTCTGTTCAAATAAGTCTTATTTGGGTCCAAATAAGTCTTTCAGGACCTGGCCTCAGTGAGATCAACTTGAAAGAGATTACACTGTCACAAAGGGAGTTATGTGTCAGATCCATTAAAATTCCTAGAAATTAATTTTATAAATTGATATCATATTATGGCCCCTTGGTCAGTCAGGGTTCTAACTTTTACCACAGAAACGGACTCCCCCTCCTCACCCATCTATATACATCTCTGTGTGTATGTGTGTATGTGTGTGTGTGTGTGTGTATGACAATTATCTTCTCAATTTATGCTCAATTCTTCACGATTTATGAGTCAAATCTGCTTATGATTTAGCACTAAACTCACTTTTAAAAAACTAGTTTATATATATCCGTATATATATGTGTGTGTGCATATATGTGTACATATATTTATTTTTTATATTTAAATATTTATATATTTTACATTATAAAATGTGATTTTAATAATTTTATATTATAAAATGTGATTTTTAGTATATTCAAAGCTATGTGCAACCATTACCATAGTAACATTTAGAACATTTTCCTCACCTCAACTAGTATTGCCATACAATTTACTTATCATTCCCATATCTCTTCATCATTCTCATTCCTAAGCAACCTCTAATCTACCTTCTTTCTCCACAGATTTGCCTATTATGGGATTCCATGCAAATGAAGTCACAAAATAGGTGTTCTTTTGTGACTGTTTCCTTTCACTTAGCATGATATTTTCAAGGCTCAGGGCTTCTTCCACGAGTGTCAGTACTTCATTCTTTCCATGGCTTACTAAGTTCCACTGTGTGCTAGATCAGTCAGAGTTCCCAGATAATATTATCTAATGTATAAATAGTATATAAAAATATATGGCTCATTTAAAGGAATTAGCTCCTGTGATTCTGGAGGTTGTCAAATCTGAATCCCAGGGAGCTGCAGACTGGAAACTGAGGTAGGAGTTGGTATTTCAGTCTTCAGGAAGAATTTCTTCTCCAGGCATTTTTCTTTTTCTTTTTTCTTTTTTAAGGCCTTTCAACTTATTAGATGAGGCCATCAACACTATCAAGAATAATTGCCTTTACTTAAAGTCACCTGATTATAGATATTATGGATTGAATTGTGTCCCCCCCCACCATCACACCAAATTAATTTAAAATCTGAACACCCAGTACCTCAAATGTAATTGTGTTTGGAGAAAAGAACTTTAAAGGGGTAATTAAGGTTAAATAAGTTCATATGGGTGGGTCCTAATCCATATGACTGTATTGGAAGATAGAGCCTTAAAAAAGTGATTAAGTTAAAATGAGCTCAGTAGAGTGGGGCTGTATAATCCAATATAACCGGTGTCCTTACAAGAAGAGAAAAAGAGACGCCAGCAATGCAGGCATACAGGAGAAAGGTCATGTGAGGACACAGGGAGAAGGCAACTATTTGCAAGCAAAGGAAAGAGGCCTCAGGAGAAACCAGTCCTGCCAATGCACTGATCCTGGACTTAACAGCCTTGAGAACTGAGAAATTAATTTCTGTTGGTTAAGCCAGCCGAATTTTGTTATGGCAGCTCTCGCAGATACCCTTCAGACTTGAACTACATACAGGTTGTTCCCTGGGTCTCCATAATTTCATGAGCCAGTTTCTTAAAATAATCTCCTTCTCAAATCTCTGTCTCTCTCTTTCCCTCTCTCTCTGTCTCTCTCTATCTTCCTCCCTCCATCTCTCCCTCCTCCCCTACATTCGCCAAAAGACTCAGAGCTAGCACACAATGGTAATGACATTTCAGGTCAGCAGTCCCATTGCAGAATCTGTAATCATAACCACTACACTATATGACTCAAAACATTGTATTGAAACACCAATTTTGTTTGAAGATTTGGAGAAAACACATTACTTTTATATTAAAATAAGCAAAGATACATTATGGAGCAGAATGCAAAAAGTATGTGAAATTTTAATATGAAAAAGGAGACTTCAAAGAATGTTTGTTCTTATATCTGGTTTGCTTCAGGCTTAGGCACTTGATCTCCAGGGTGGGAGGTGGGGGGTGGGTATGCATTCACTGTCCTGTGCTGATACGAATATTTCAGTGAAAAACATGAAAATTATTACATTGCACAAAGTTTCTCCTTGCTGTGTGTTGACTCTGTTAATATTTATAACTTTCTTTTAGGCATGTGGCTAAGCCAAACTCCTCATACCTTAGGTAAAAATAAAAAAAATATATATATTGAAGGAATACAGAAGTACATAAACATCGTAATGTTGGAAGACTTTGGATTATCTAAGTTGGTGATTTCACTTTCTCTCCCAGAATCTCAGTAATTTCACAGGTTTCCTGGGACATAAATGGAAATCACTACCACCAAAAGGATGGCAGAAATCCAGATCCTAGTCATGTTGAGGTGTGCAGAGAGTTGGGGTGCAGTGAGATTTGGGGCCCCATGCCATCAATTCTAAATTTGGCAGATGACACAAAGGTTGTTTTTAACACTTTGGGTTGTGCACTCTGGCAGAAAACACATTTTCCCCCCTCAGTTGAATGAAGAAGATTTTGTCAATTGGAAACTTCACTGTGCTAAAACTATAGACTTGTTCTAAACAGAATATGCCTTTTTTAAAATCCTAAATGCCTTTGATTGGATCTTTCTGAAGTTTTCTTCCATCACTAGGAAACCTTGCTACCATAAGGAAAAAGCAATAAATCCTGATTAAAACCAGCAAACAGCTATTCAGAATTCTTAGAGATGTCCAAAATAACACTGACTAATGAAATTGAAATATATTTCAAAGAAACAAAATATATCATAGAGTGAATATATTTGTACATTCAGAGAGACCAGCTGGGAAGGTTCTTAATCCCTGACTATGAGTTTTCTCATTTGAAAAATATAGATATTACATATGTAAGTTTTGACATAGGATTCATATAGAAAAGCTTAGCAGGTAGTAAGTACTTGTTTATGAGTTAATTAGGTAAGTTTAAGGAAGTTCCATATTTACATGTAAGTTCAGCTCATAAAAATGGAATGATCCACATGACTATTAAGAAATGTGTAGATGTTAATTGTTATCATCAAGAAATAGCTAAAGCAGGAGTGCCTTGGTGGCTTAGTCGGTTAAGTAAGTGTCCAACTCTTGATCTCAGCTCAGGTCTTGATCTCAGGATCATGAGTTCAAGACCCATGTTGGGCTCTGCACTAGGTGTGAAGTCTTTAAAAAAGAAAGAAAGAAAGACTAAATTAAACTAAAGTATGTAGTTTAATGTTATCTAATATATAATAATGATATCATAATGTTATTTTAAATAACATTAAACTACATGCCACAACAATATCAAAAAATTCTCAACCATGTGTGAATCATCTAATTTTTACTAATAGTAACAATGAAATTTTGGGGATTTGAAAATTCTGTGACTAATGGTCACAGAAGTTGTAACTCATAGAGGATAGATTTGAACCCATGGCAGTCTAATTCCCAATTCTTTACTCTTTCTGATGAACCTTCAATAACTTGGGAGAACAGGAAGTATTTTTCTCATTTTCCTGAATAATAAATCCATCATAAATTGTTCTTGTGGGTAATTACTTGAGTTAAGTATAACTAAGGCCATAGGTGTAAATTTCCTGAAGCATAGAATTTTTCTGAAGTCATAAGTGAAATTTTCAGTCAATGAGGCTTCTTGGGATCCTAGACAATTAAGAATAAGAGAAAATATGTATTTATTTGGCAGATATTTGTAGCCTTAGTATGTTCCATGGTACCATAGCTGATGAATCTGTCGTATACATTTTCTGTACTTGTAAGTTAGAGTTACCAAACTAATAATTTCACACATAGAGGTTTTTTAAAAAATTCTGAGTAGCATTTTGGCAAGTTTAGGTCAAATTCAGATAGAAAACAGTGAGCCCAAGGATGGCTTAAATATTCTAGCTGATCTTTGGACAAATCATATTTTTCTTTTCTTTTTGTTAAATGTTTATTTATTTTTGAGAGAGTGCAAGTGAGGGTGGGGGCAGAGAGAGGAGGACAGAGGATCCAAAGTGGGCTCACACTGACAGGCTGACAGCAGAGAGCCTGATGTGGGGCTTGAACTCACACCTGAGCCAAAGTTGGACGCTCAACCAACTGAGCCATCCAGGTGCGCTGGGTAAGTCATCTTAATAGTAATTTTAATATTGATGATAACAAGAAGAAAGTTCTATAGAATTCCTTATATTCTAGAAAATATGCTCAATATAAACTATATCATTTCTTCTTTGTAAGACTTCTCTGAGATAGGCAGGAAAAGTTTACCATTCTCATTTTAAAAATGAAGAATAAAGCTGTGACTCATAATGATGAAGTAATGTGCCCATTAACATAGGATCTTGAAAGATAGAGTGTGCCTGGAAAGTCATCCATTAGCTTTATCTATCATACTGTAAAAGTGAAAACTTAGGGACTAACCTTAGCCACACAAAATTTATATTATGGTTTAAACAATAAATGTACAAGTATGGGTTTTATGTCACAGGGCTATTATGTCTTAAGTCATTTCAATCATTTATTCCTTGTACACTCAAGAGAAAAACAATACTAAGGATATTTTCATATACAAGTGCCAATCTGAGTTACTCAAGGTAGGTCTGAGTAGATTATACAAAAATGTACTAAGTGACCTTTATATCAGGTGAATGCTGAATAGCGTTCCTTGTAACAGAAAAGCCTGATTATAAGAGAACATTTTTCTTCAAGCTAGGGATTCCTAGCTCTGCTTTTTGAGCTCCTCAGATTTTCTTCAGATGTTTCAAAGGATAAAGAAATGTTTCAAAGCAAATACATATTTAAATTTTAAATTTGTTCGTATGTCACCATTGTTCTCTTTGTGTGGAGGAAGAGAGGAAGTGGATATTCCAGCATTTAACTTCAGTGTGAACAGCTTTGCAGGTAGGTTTTCTGGCATCATGGAGATATGGCATATGTAGGCAGATCTAAAATGCAAAGTGAAGCTGTAAGTGGAGAAAGGTGCTACATGCAGTTTCTAATCCAATAGTCAGTGTAGATTGTGGGAAGCTGGAGCTCAGTGCCTTACAGACCTCTGTCAGAAACCACTGGTGACAATGTGAAATTTGCATCACAGTTATCTCAACTGTGGGTGAGGAAGCTGAGTATTTTTATCCTATCTCCACCACATCATTGGCTGATGGATGCTCCCAGCATTAAATCTCCAGTAGTTCCATTTTGCTAGTGTCAGTAAGAAGCCTTCAGTATGTAGAAGTGAGTGAGGGGATATGGGTGGACTCTTGAAGTTATTCCTGTTGTCATCCCCAGACTATAAACCATTCCCTAACCCTGCACTTTCAATTTTTCCAGCCTTTGCTCATATTTGGAATATGTTTCCATGCAGGATACTCTTAGAAAACATACACATGCTTAAAAAAAGTTTTCTCAGAGTACTGCATCATTGCCTACTCACTTTCACATGCTGTCCTTTATTGCCCACCAGAGTTAAAAGTGATAATTCCCTAGGGGTGCCTAGGTGGCTCAGTTGGTTGAGCGTCCGACCTCGGCTCAGGTCATGATCTCACAGTTTGTGGGTTTGAGCCCCGTGTCATGGTCTGTGCTGACAGCTATCTCAGAGCCTGGAGCCTGTCTTCGTATTCTGTGTCTCTGTCTCTCTGACCCTCCCCTTCTCACGCTCTCTGTCTGTCTCTCTCTCAAAAATAAATAAAAATATTTTAAAAAATTTTTAAAGTGATTATTCCCTAAACTACCATACCAGAGTAGCCTCTTTTCTCCCATGTACTCCCAGTTACAAACACTGAAACAAAACTTGAACACAAGAAAACAAGAAAACCCAAGAAGACTAGAAAGTGGTAGAAGAGAAGGTGGCTTACCTAAAGATCTCATTACTTGAATAACAAAACTGCATTGAATCCTCTGGGTCTCCTTATTGCTTCCCATATATTCTGGACAAGGTGGTATAGAAACCCACAACCTGAAACTATCAGTAGTCATGCACAAATAATAGCTACAAGAAGAGCCTGAGTCTTCTAGCTAAAGGGCCAGGGAAAGAGTAGCCTAAAAACAAAAACAAAAAATGTTTTTGGAAATATCTGCCCTACTTCAGCCAAACCCAAAAGAAAAACCACAATCATCCATGAAATTTTATTGGGCTGTAAAAGGAGAAGGTCTTCCAACCAACCCTCTCCCTTTCCCAACTCTATGGACATAGGTGTTGTACTACATTTCCCCTGACAGGTGCTATCAATAGGTCATCTGATCTTTTATCCTCTGCCTGGTATAACTATATGGATGTCTGATTTCCTTTCCAGGATAGTATGTTTTGGGTTAGTGGAAAGGCAGAGCGGGGAGCTAATCTTTCAGTTCCCCACTTGCTAGTAGCCAAAAGTGCTTTGATTCTGTCACCAAAGTAGTATCAGCTAGACATGGAGATGAGTTGAGTTCCCACTTGTCCCATCCAGAAGCAATGAAACTGAAGAAGGCAGTGCAGGTTAGGTTTAATAAGTACTTCTCTTTTCCCTACCCCTGCTGTCAGCAGAGCCAAGTGGGCAGCTGAGCCCTTACAGATTCAGGAAACTAGGTGAACCCCTAACAGGATTAACCCAAAGAAATTCATGCTGACACCTCATAATTAAACTTACAAAAACCAACAACCAAGGAAAAAACCTTGAGAAAATCTAAAACAAAACAAAAAAACAACAGCAACATGAACAACATCTTATACAGTTAAGATGGCAGAAAAATTTCCATCTGAAACCAAAGAATCCAATAGAAAGGTGTGCAACACTTTTCAAGAACTGCAGGAAAAGTACTGTCAACTGCATGTTTTATATCTGGCAAAAATATCCCTCAGGAAGGCAAGGGAAATCGAGACAGTCTCAGGTGTAGGAAAACTGAAGGAATTTGTTGCTAGTGAATCTGTCCTTAAAGAGTAGCTAAAGAAAGTTTTCTAAAAAGTGAATCCACCTTCCTGTTCAATTTGGTTAATTTCATGTATTACAGTATAATTCTGTTCAGTGCTGTATTTCATTATTCATTTTTGTCTTTCCCTCACTAGAATGTAACTTCTAAGGCATAGAAACTCTGTCTTAGACTTTGTTGTGTCCCCAGAGTGCTGAGCATTGCCTTTCTATGATGGTCATTACAGCTATTTGCCCATGTTCTCTTGCTTTTCATCTTCTGATATTGCATTTACTGGCCCCTTTGTAGCCATATTTGACCATGCATCATTTAGCTATTCCTGGGAAACAGACTGTCCTGAAACTAATGGTTTAAATAGCAACTGTTTTCTTAGTTCATGTTTCCATGAATTGGCAATTGAGGCTGGGCTCAGTTAGGTGGTCTTTTTGGTCTCAGAAGGTCTCTCTCAGATCTCTATGGTCAGCTTTGGGTGCTTGCTAATCTTTACTTGGTTCACTCACATGTCTGGGATTTTGGCTTAAAAGCTGGGGTGAATCATCTTTGGTTCATATGTTTTCTTATCCTTTCACCAGACTACGAAGGACTTGTTAGTGTAATTACTTCAGGGTTAAAATATTTAATTCAATGATGACCTGCAAATTTTGAGATAATGGATATTCCATCAGCCTGCCCAAAAGGAAACCAATGTAGAGGATATTCTAGCATAATTGAGAAATTATGTTCTTTAAGACACTATTTTGCAGTATTTTGTTATTAAAGCATACCTTAGCTTAGTCTGACTCACATTTGTGTATGTAATAGGTTCCATTTAGATGTCTGTTGAAAGGATGGATATTTATTTTTCTTATTAAATATTTCATGGGCAGTAGACATGTAAATAAAAACATTCTTACAAAAAGTTTAAATTTGATATTCTGAGGTAATGAAGGTTATATTCTAAATAGTACTCAAAACAGAGCTTTTGCGGACATATGACTGATATTTGGATGAAAGAAAACAATATAACCAAACAATTTATATTAGCTGTATGATTTCAAAGTCTCTCTATTCATTCAACAAATATTTAATGACCAAGTACTAAATGCCAGAGATTTGTCCTAGTATAATAAATACAGGAATAAAAAAAATAGACAAAAGTCAGCTTCTTCCACCCACATTCCTCCTGGCAACATGGGTTGTAACTAGGAAGAAGTCAAAACATAACCCAGCTGAAGCTATGTTGATCCTAATGAGACAAGTCACTATATCACAAAAGAAGTGCAAGACCTAGCTAGCATATACTGGACAGACCTAGAGGAGTATGTGTGGAATTGGGTTTAGAGAGTGCTTGATAAAGTGAGCTGGAAATAAAAGTGGATAAGGGGAACTTACTGATTTGTGAGCACTCTTCTGAGATACAGGAATTAATACCCTGGCAAGAAAGTTAGGGGATGGTGTGAACTTACTACTAGGATACCTTCTAAAAGCATGAAAAAAAAAAAAAAGATTGTCCATGTTACTTTGGGGGGACCAAAAGGAGGAAGACATGTTTAAAAGGCCCAGAAAAGTAAACATTATATAAAGCCAGAAAATGAAACATGATTATTTTTCATAAAAATGCACAGAATATGGACTGTTTTTTAAGGCCATAAAGACTACACAATTGTGAAAGGTACCAGATCACTCAGAGGTCACTGGTGCCTGTTCTTTGTATGTCAGGCTTAACGGTATTAGAGACTCTTAGGAAATTAAGATAGAAATGACAAATGATTTTATTTATTTATTTATTTTACTGTTTATTATTATTTTTTTAACTTTATAGTTTATTGTCAGGTTGGTTTCCATATAACACCCAGTGCTGACAAATGATTTTAAAACACTGGAGTTTGAAGGGTGATATGTAAGTAGGCACATATGATTATTATAATGAGTGGTAAGAGGGCAGCCAGGCAAATCTGATCAATAAAAAATATGAAGATGTTTAATAGAACATCATGTCCCTCAGGGCAAAAGAGAACCAACAAGGATACTACTTAACTTATACCATCAAAAGAAATCAGCAATGAATAATCAAAAGTTTGATGGCAGTTTCTTTCACCAAGAAAGAAAGAAAGAGAGAGAGAGGGAGGGAGGGAGGAAGGAAGGAAGGAAGGAAGGAAGGAAGGAAGGAAGGAAGGAAGGAAGGTAGGAAGGAAGAAAGAAAGAAAGAAAGAAAGAAAGAAAGGGAGGGAGGGAGGGAGGGAGGGAGGGAGGGAGGAAGGAAGGAAGGAAGGAAGGAAGGAAGGAAGGAAGGCAGGCAGGCAGGCAAGCCATATTGCCATGCCCAATTTCTGGAAGAAAAATCATTTTTAGACCCAGAAACCCCTGAGCAAAAAACAGGTGTGTCCCTGGAGAAAGGGTACTATAACACCTCAGTAAGTATACAGAATCATAATCCTTACAGTCCTACAATAAAGAGTCATATTACTATCAATTCAGGTAACTCTGCACTGCAAAAAGAGACATTTCAAGGACCACTGAATTCAGTGTTGGCTTGACTCAACTAGTTATTCTACTGATGCTCTAATGCCCCCCCCCCACCAATCCATTTTTCTGACATCTGATTTTTTTAAAATATGAATCAGATTGTGCCACTTCTCTGCTTAAAATCTTCCAATGCTTTTACTTTTTCTAAAAGCTCATTTCTGATGCTCTTAATTCTTTCCTAAAGATCTGAGTGTCCAGCTAGCATCCTTTCCTTCAAGCTGAAAATTTTCTTTAGCATTTCTTTAAGAACACTTCTGCTGAATTCTCACAGCTTTCATTCATAAAAAAAATATATACATCTGTTTTACATTCATCCTTAAAAAATATTTTTGGTAGATATATAATTAGAATTTTGTGTTATTTTATTTTCTTCCTGTGCTATAAAGATGTTAATTTGCTGCATTCTGGATTTCTAATGAAAAATCAGCAATTATTCTAATTATTGGTATATGCCTTCTCTGTCCGTGTATTTTTACCCTCACTGCTCTCAAGATTTTCATTAGTCTTGAACTTTCAGCTTTTTCATCATGATTTCCCTAGCTATGTTTCTCTTCTTATTATTCTTGAGGTTAATACAGGTTTTTGAATCTGTAAAATTATACATTTTGAATAAAAAGGGGATATTTTTCATAATTTTTTAAAAATATCTTCTCAGCCTGATCTCTCTGTCTTTTCCTTATAGATGTTAGAACTCCTCCTATTATCCCAAATTTACCTGAAGTTCTGTTCATTTTATTTTCAATTTATTTTTTTTATTATTTTCACTCTCAGAATAGATAATTTTCCTTTGTCTATTTTCACATTTACCGAGTCTTTCTGTGTTATCTCCATTCTGTTATTAACTTTAATAAATAGATTTTAGGTTCTATAATTTTCAGTTAAAATTTATATTTCAAATAGATTTTTTCTGCTGTGATTTCATATGTCTTCATTCATTATTACCATATTTTCCATGTCATCATTGAATGTAGTTATAAAAGATGTTTAATTTTTCTTTGCTCAAGTTAACATTCAGCTCAAATCAGGAATAGGCTATATTTATTTTCTTTTGTTTTGAGAATGGGTCATGTTGTCTTAATTCTTCTTTTGTTGAATAAGATTGGATTGTATCACAGACATTGTATATATTCTCTTCTGAGTCTCTGAATTCTATTTTTTTCCTCTGAAGAATGTTACTTTTTGTTTCTTCATTTTCAGGCTCTAAGTTGGTTGCAATGTAAAAGCTCTCTCTTAGGTATCAGGTCAAATTTCTATTCACTAAGAGACTTTGAACTGCCCAGGTGCGATTTAAGATATGTAGGCGTAGTCTATACACAATATTTTTTAAAATCTCCCCATTCCCTTTGCTTTCTGGCTTTCCAATTTCTGAAGATCTACCTTAAAATTTCAGTTGCTATATTTGCCTCAAACACTGTATTCTGATTTTTGAAGACCAGGAAGATAGCAAGTTTTCTTTTATTTTTTTAATTTTTTTAATGTTTATTTATTTTGGAGGGAGAGAGAGACAGAGCATGAATGGGGAAGGGACAGAGAGAGAGGGAGACACAGAATCTGAAACAGGCTCAAGGCTCCGGGCTGTCCACACAGAGCTGGATGTGGGACTCAAACCCAGGAACTTCAAGGTCATGACTTGACCCAAAGTCGGACACTTAACCGACTGAGCCACCCAGGCGCCCCAAGAAAGCGTTTTCAATTGGAGTTCTAGCCACCCTTTGCCAAACGTGTCCTACCCTCTGGCCACAAACTGCAAAATGGAAAGCCCACCCTGTACCATTCTTTCTTCTAAATATTGACGTCCTTCCAGACTCTGCCTACATTTCTGCACACTCCAATGCCTTCAGGTAGTTATGCTTTTTGCTTGGTTGTTTGTTTGTTTTGAATATTTTGTCCAGAGTTTAGGATTGTTTTATAAGAGGTTCAATCCAAATGAACTTATTTCACTGTAGAAGTGGCACTCTCAACCACCACCATTCTATTAAAATCCAAATCCCTTATATTGACATATATGGACCTTCAAAATCTGGCCCCAACCTACCTCCCAGGTCACATCTTGTTACACTGTCTCATTTTCTCATAACTCACCAACCACACTGGCCTTCCATAAATATTTCAAGTTAGTTCCTATTTAGGACACTTTTTCCTTTTTTTCTCCCTGAGTTTTCTAATCCTATTTACTTAGATGTTCATTTTCATTAAATTATCATTTTACATGCCACTTCTCTGCAGAAGCCTTACATGATCATTCAGTCTCAAGAAGTGTTTTGTCATGATCATTGTTTCCTGTCACACAGTTTCATTCTCTCATATCATATGTTTCTATTTGAAATCACTTAATAAATTTATCCATATTTTACACTATTCCTTTTCTATCTATAATTTAGATCATAGATCAACATTCCATCTTTTCTGTTTAATGGATCCCAACAACAGAGAGCAGTGCTTTGACACACAGAAAGTATTCTATAAATAATTTGTAATTTGGGGGAGAAATTTTGTAAATAAAAACATTTTAAAGGACATTTTAAGGGGCGCCTGGGTGGATCAGTAGGTTAAGCATCCGACTTTGGCTCAGGTCATGATCTCACGGTTCGTGGGTTCGAGCCCCACGTCTGGCTCTGTGCTGAGAGCTCAGAGCCTGGAGCCTGCTTTGGATTCTGTGTCTCCCTCTCTCTCTGTCCCTTCCCCACTCATGCTCTGTTTCTCTCTGTCTCAATAATAAATAAACATTAAAAAAAATTTTAAAGGACATTTTAAGTGTAATTTTTCTACTAAATTATTATACATAATTATAAATTATGTATAAATGTGTATACACTATTTCTCTGGAATTTTACTTGGATATACTTCAATGGAAGTACTCAACATCTTTACTTTCCTCAAGATATCTGCCATTCAGTATCAAGTGCGATACCAATTAATTGAATTAAGAAACAAAGAAGGCAGGGGATGCCTGGGTGGCTCAGTTGGTTGAGCATCAGACTTCGGCTCAGGTCATGATCTCATGGTTTATGAGTTCAAGCTTCACGTCAGGCTCTCGGCTGACAGCTCAGAGCCTGGAGCCTGCCTCAGATTCTGTGTCTCCCTCTCTCTCAGCCCCTTCCTTGTTCGTAATCTGTCTCTCTCTCTCTCAAAAGTAAATAAACATTAAAAAAAGAAAAAGAAAGAGAGAGAGAGAGAAAGAGAGAGAAAGCAAGCAAGCAGGCAAAAGGAGTCAAGTTCTAGGTTTAAGCAAATTTAATCAAATTGGAGCAAATTACTACACCCAGAACTCACTAAGAAAAAACCTCATTAAAAAGAACATCCTGGATAATATATTTTGGATGATGATGATGTATAATTTTTTAATTGGCTAATTATTGTGCCTCTTTTTACCTGGACAGACAACTAAGATGTTCTGTATCTGTTTGCTTTATTACAAGTGACCATTTTGTACAGGGATTTACTGATTACTCTGAAATCCAGCAGTGAGTGACAAAGCTCATCTCATTTCTTTCCTCTCCTTCCATCTTATTTACTAGTTTACATATAAATGGTCTTGTGTCAGACAAATTCTTATTTGAATCTGAATTGTGCTGACACCAGAAATATTTGGAAATATTTCTTGACATGTCATCAAGCATATTGTCAATTTGTACTTTCCAAATTTATACACATACAAACATTCCAACTGCCATCCTTGGCTCAAGCAAGATGCCAAAAGTACTCTGTAAAAGGGGTTTGTCGACAAGATCTCT
>CM053575.1:22033593-22122592 GCA_028646485.1 Cryptoprocta ferox
AAAAAAAAATAAAAATAAATAAAAATAAAAATAAGAAAAAAAAAGTTGATATAATCTAATATAGGATAGGAAAATAGAGTATATATTCTTCAAAGAATTATTTACATCATGTAACAAGTAGAAATTTTCTGAATATATCTTCAGTATTCTTATGCTCTATTTAAATTATTTTTAATAAAAGTATCAGTGATTTGGGGCAGCTGGGTGTCTCAGTTGGTTAAGGATCTGACTCTTGGTTTCAGCTTAGGTCATGATCTTATGGTTCATGAGCCTGAGCCCCATGCTCATAGAGCAGAGCCTGCTTGGGATTCTCTCTCTCCATCTCTCTCTCTCTGCCCCTCCACCGCTCATTTTTTTTTCTCTCTCTCAAAACAGATAAATAAACTTTAAAAAATGTATAAATATTTTTACTTCACTTGGATTTTGGGGTTAAGATTTAAATCTTTGTAAATTCTAATAGATATGTTCACAAAATATCATTTTATGATATTACTTTCTCTATGAATAAATTGTACAACTAATTTATAAGCTATTATTGCCAATTTTCCTAAGCATTAATTAATGAAAATGCCTTAAGTAGGTTTTCCTATACTTTAAAAAAATTAATAAACCATTATTTAGAGCAGTTTTAGGTTCACAGCAAAACTAAGCAGAGAATATAGACTTCCTATTTAGCCTCTGTCCCCACACCTGCAGAACTTCCCCCACTATCAACATCCTATACCACAGTATGTTGCCTGTACTTTTGAAATGGAAAAGCAACATTCGAAAACTGAGGGAAAACATAGATTTGTATTTGTAAATTTTTGAAAAGAAATTCCTACTCAGAACATTAGTTCACACATTCAAAGCAACTCTTACTAAGAAAACAGAACACAGTAGTAAGCAGCTTTACCGAATTTATAAAGCATTTGAAAGAGATAATCATTAGAAAAACACATGATTAATTTTTAGAAAAAATAATTATGATTTTTTAGGGACACAGTCATGGTATTGTTTCCTGTATTAAGAATTTCCATAAATTTTTTATTTATATTACATTGCTAAGTACTTATTATGTCTTTACTTTTTCTTTCTTTTCTTTTTTTTAACACAGATGGGATTTTTTAAATGATTATTTATTTTGAGACAGAGAGAAAGAGAGTGCATGCAAGGATGGGGGAGGGTTAGAGAGAGAGGAAGAGAGAGAACCCAAAGCAGGCTCCATGCTCAATACAGAGCCTGATGCAGGGCTTCATCTCAAAACTGGGAGATCACGGACTCAGCTGATATCAAGAGTCAGATGCTCAACTGAATGAACCACCCAGGCACCCCCAGAAGGGATATTTAAAATTGCAATTATCTTGCCATGTTCTCCATTAAGTGGTGTCTTATGTGTAAATATAAAAAGAGCCTTGAGCCTTCCTGACTTGTCACCCTCAGTAGGAGCAAAAATCATTGGCATTGAATGTCACCAACACTACCTTAACAAACTAGTATAGTTCTGTAATGTTGCATATTCATTTCTTCTATCTTTTGCCTACCTCTAACCAACCTAAGTTCTTTTAGCTTTGAGGCCAGGGAATGTGTACAAAACATTTCATAGTCTTTCTTTAACAATAACAACAGCCATAAACATTAATGCATCTTCTGAAATGAATCTTCAAGATGGAAGATTCATGTACAGTGATTTCCTCAGTCCTCCATAGTAATTTTTTTCAGGAGTCTTCCTAAACATCTCACTCATATTTAAATTTTTATTCTCGTTTAGAAGAAAGGATTATTTCCTAGATTACTCCCAAATCTCATTGTCTAATTGAATTGAAAAGTGTTTTAAATAAGTAACTAATTAATATTTAGACTTGGTAAAAATAAAAAATTAAGAACAGGAAATAGAAATTCTCTTGAGGTTTTAGGGACTCACAAGTGATACTTTATCCACTGTCTTGAGTTTGGAATCCATTGAAAGTTTCTAAATTGAATAAATAAGTATCAACATACTATCTTTATTTTGTTCTGATAGACCTGATACTGGTAAATACTGGAAGAACTATGTCTTTTAACTTGAAATCCATTCTCTTACTAGTCAAAGGCAAATCTGAAAAATACAGAGGCAGACCTTTTATTTTAAGATAACTCCATGTCTAAGAGAAGATTAGAGACTGTGTGTTCAGAAAGAAAGACAATCCCATCAGAAAAATTGAGGAAGCTCGAAATGACCGGTTCCTTCCTCCAAAAACAAAAGTGTTTTATCCCAAAATGACCCAAGGCATATATCTGATGGTGGTTATTACACCACATCAGTCTCAGAGGAAAGAGAGCTTGCAATGAGCTTAAGAAGAAAGAATGCTTGGAACTTACACTGCTTTTATAGTAGTAAGGAAGAAAGGAGTTGAGACAAGAAAGAGGAAGAAAGAGGAAATACCATTATTTCTGATACTATGTGAATAACTCAAGTGTTTTCAATGGCACAGAATTCTCACTAGAACTATAGACCTATAAATCTGTCTGTTTAATATCTTCAATTCTACTGCTAATAGTCATATTACAGAGATGGTCAAATTCAAACTTTTATTTTTTTAATTAAGGTATAAATTACACACAATAAATGCAAAGATTTTATGGTTACAGTTTGATGTTTTGATAAATGTGTATGCCCATATAACCAACCTAGTGGTCAAGATTTAGAATAGTTCCATCTCATGACTCTTCCTAGAATCCCACTAACCCAGGTACTGTTCTGAATCCTATCATCTGTTTGTGAATACTTTCACCCGTTCTGAAACTTGAAACTTCCTATCAGGAAATCATATCATATGTGATCTTTTGTTTCTGTCTTCTTTCACACAACAAAATGATTTGAAATTCACCTATGTTATGGGATACAACAGTAGTTACTGTTTGCTTGTTGCCGATTATTGTTCCATTGCATACATAACATTTTTTCATCTGGAGATAAACCCTTGGATTGTTTCTTGAGTTTGTCTATTATGAATAAAACTTCTATAAATATTGTAAAATATTTTTATAGATATATATTTTCATTTATGTTGGTTAAATAGCAATAAATGGAATAATGTGTTCATAGAAAATATATATTTAAATTTAGAAGAAATTGCCAGAATCCTTTTCAAAGTGGTTGTATCATTTTAAATTTCAACCGGCAATGTATATGAGAGTTTCTGTTGCTCCACATCCTTACTAACACTTAATATCAGTCTATTTAATTGCAATCATTCTAATGGATGTGTTGGTATGTATGATGGCTTAAATTACATTTTTCTTATGTCTAAGGATGTTGAACATCATTTCATATGCCATTTATATATATTTATATTTGTGTGTTAGTGAGTTCTGTACAAATCTTTTGACCATTTTATATTGGGTAATTTTGTGTTTCTAATATTGTGTTGAAGGAATTGGTTATTGAATATACAGAAAAATTTAGAGGAAGTCACATTTAAAATGATTAAGCTTTGATTCTATGTACATAGTTTATCTTTCCATTTATGTAGGTGTTCTTTAATCTCTCTACACAATAATCTATAATTTTAGTATAGATGTCTTCTATCTTTTGGGCTGAATTTATTCCTAAATATAACATGTTTTATATTTTGTTGTAAATGGTATTTTTAACATGTTATTTTTATTTTATTTTTATATTTATTTTTTTAACATTTATTTATTTTTGAGAGAAAGACAGAGCACAAGTTGGGGAGTGGCAGAGAGAGGGGGAGACACAGAATCCGAAGCAGGCTCCAGGGTCTGAGCTGTCAGAACAGAGCCCGATGCAGAGCTTGAACTCAGGAACCGCGAGATCATGACCTGAGTCAAAGTTGGACACTTAACCAACTGAGCCACCCAGGTGCCCCAACATGTTTTTTTTAATAATTATAGGTTTACAGAAAGTTGCAAAAATAGTACAGAGTGGTGTCAAATATTTGTTACCTAATTATCCCCAATGCTTACAACTTATATAAATACAGTCAGACATAAAAATCAGAATTGATATTGGTAAATGTATATGTATAGATCTATGCTACTTTACCACATGTGGAAATTTCTGTGCCCACCATCACAATCAAAATACACAACTACATCATTACCACAATAATCTTCCCCATATTACCCTTTTACACACACATCTACCCCATTCTCCCACCAGTCCCTCAGGTTGCTGCTAGCCTCACACTTAATGAAATCCTCTTTCAGATTTCTTCTATTTTTATCTCAGGCAGACCCCTGAAGGGTATGAGAGGAAAAATACTGATCTCTCCATTTTTTTTTTCAGATTTACAAATTATCCGAAGTTGCCTCATGATCATTTCTAAATATCTGAAATTTTATTTATCTGTTGAATTATTTTAGTCCATTTCTTATTAAATTCCTTTACAGAGGCTCTGGAATCAGCTGGTAGGGTTTAAATCCAAGCTACTTCCTGGTTCTGAAATCCAGAGCAAATAACTCAAACTTTCAATGCATCAGTTCCCTCCTAATGGATATTGAAATATTATCCCACTCATGTTTATGAAGAGTAAGGGGTTTTATCCATGTTAAGCACTTAAAATTCATCTATTACACATTAAGCATTCAATAAGCATAACCAGGCATGGACGTCCATGGCCATACCACCCTGAATGCACCTGATCAAGAAGCATAACCATTTTTGTTCATACTTTTAATAATCATTTTAGCTATTATTTCAATGTAAAGTTGTGGCCAATATAAAGGTTTAATAATTTTAATATTACATAAAATATTATGTTCATTACATGCACCATTTTAGAGGAATAAATATAAATCTACTCATATTTTTATTAATCACCAAATATTTAACTGGTGTCTACTCTGTAAAATGCACTGGAAATTCTGTGGCAATTCCTAAAATGGTTGGGTGTAGCCTATAAATTACTTGATTGTTGAAATCATCCTATACTTCTAAATAGAAGGGAATAAATTCTGTAACTGAGACTCAGGACCTCTGCCATTTATAAAAAAGAGATTTAAGCTTTGCAAATATTGCAAAGAACCAGAAATGAAAACCAGAAAACTTGGGTTAAGATCCATACCTCAGACTGTGCCTCTAAAGTCATTTCAATTCTCTGAACTTTCCTCAACTGAAACAAGGCTTCTCTCCACATACATGCCTTTCTCCAAGTCTAAGTCTCACAACTAAATTGTCTCCATGCTGTGTGAAATTGTTTTCACTCTAAATCCCAGCAGTTTCATGATCAGAGTCAACTGTCACTGAGGAGGGCCAATCTAAGTGGAATAAAAACTACCCTGAACATTCCACTAAGCAGAATATAAACTACCCAACTTAATATTAATGAATACATTAGTATTTGCAGCAGCTCTATTTTTGTTCTACTCATGAAGAGCAAACAGAATCTTGATCAACTGTGTTTCTTAAATGACATCTTTAATGTGCATAATAATCATTTGTCTTCCTAAGTTTCTTCTCAGCAACCAGAAGTCTAACTTTGGAAATAAAATTTTCTCAAAGAGTGGGATTGTCAAAGGGCTGAATCCCTAACAGAGAGGCATAAGACTATGCATACGTTAGCCAGGGCCCAGGAGAAAGGCCATGTTCATGTAGTTGCTTAATTGATTTTGCTTAATGATGATGATACGCTTCATGAGTACAAGCACCAATTAGGGAGAAAACCAACTCGCCACGGCTTCGTAAGCAGAATGGTCGAGAAAGTAAAGGAATTCCAGGAAACATACCTTAATAGTTCAAACCACCTGTTTTATGTTTCAAGAGAGATGTGAGTCAGCTTTTCTGTTTTACTCACTTGCAACTAGACTTCAAAATCCTAGGAATCAATGCTTCTAGGATTTCCTCACAATGCTGTGAAACACCTACCTAAAATCCACAGCCAGGTGAATCACAAGTACCTGGTGATTTTTTTTTCATAACCTGAATTATTCACAGGTAGAGAGATGCCCATGTTCTACTATGTAATTGCACAAAGCTAGTATTCCTTCTGCCAAATGGCATGTTATCCCAAACAGTATGTTAAGCACATATTAAGTTTGAAAATAGATTAACATGTTTATATTGACTAGAATATCTGCTCTTGGCTCCATAAAAAATGGCAACCAATGTAAACTGGCATTCATTTTCAGAATCAAGAAGGCTGTCTATAAGGTAGAGTAAATATACCACTCGAAATGTTTTCAATTTATAGTTAATGAAGTTCTTAAGGCCTGGTTTGGAAACTGTGGACATCTCATTCAAGATTAAGGCCCTCATTCTCCCAGCTTTTATAAGCATATTTGCTCCAACTTGAGGCCCTCTTCAGGAATTGCTTTTAAATGAAAAAAAACAAAAACAAAAAAAAAAAAACTGCTTCACCCTAGATTATGTGTAGTCACTGGGGTCAGCCCTCAGATAATTATTTAAGTTAGAGTGAAGACTCAGGTCCCTTGCCTCAACTGGAATACTCTGCTCTGTGTAGGATTGGTAAGGCTTCTGTTGCAACTGCACCTCAGATCAATTTATCTCTCTTTCCAACATTGTTTCTCTCACTGCTCACAGATGTTGTTTCTCAAATCAATTTCCAATAGAATTCCTGAATATAAATTCCAGAGGCTCAGATTCTGTTTATTAGTAAATGCAGTCAACAACAGGTATTCCTAGGAAGGGTCCTAGGAAGCGGATTCTATTTTGGAATCTCTGACATGGAGTCCTCTCCTTCCAGCTGTCAGTGAAGGCCTCATCACTTATAGTAAATGGAGAACTGATGGGTCCTGGCATGTAATATTCAAGCTTAGTAAAGCTTTCACTGCTGATAACTCAGGATAGATACTCGTGGAAAGGAAGGCACAGCTGGGATAAGTTTCAAGAGAAACTTGTAGTAACAAAGAGAACTATAGATTATGGCTTGCTCTTTTTCTTCCTTCCTTCCTTCCTCTCTTCTTTCCTTCCTTTGTTCCTTCCTTCCTTCGTTTGTTCCTTCCTTCCTTGCTGCCTACCTGCCTCTCTATTTCTCTTCCTTCCTCTCTCTCTCCTTTTTCTTCCTGCTTTCTTTCTCTTCTTTTTCTCTCTTTCTCTTCTTTTTCTTTCTTTCTTTCTTTCTTTCTTTCTTTCTTTCTTTCTTTCTTTCTTTCTTTCTTTTCTTTCTATCTTTCTTCCTTCCTTCCTTCCTTCCTTCCTTCCTTCCTTTTTTTCCTCTCTTTTAATAGCTCTTTCTAAGGAATACTGATGAGGAACAGAAAAAAAAATAAAGCTAAGAGCGATTAATATAAAGGAGATTGTAAAAGCCAGCAGACCTCTTGGCAGCACATAGAGGATGGAAAGAAAATGAGAATCTGGACTAGAACTTATTTTAAGTGAAGAGATCTCTAAGGAAAGTCGTGTTGTTGACCTTGGCAGTTGTCCTGCACCAAGATAAGGAACATGATTAAGAAATAATGGACACCTGATATGTCCTTTGACAAATGTGGATTGATAAGCTTAAACATTTTAAAATATGTTTCCTTTGAATCTTCAGGAACTACAGAAGTTGCCCACGTCTCCTTAGCCAGGCTATAGCACCCACCGACTTGAAAATAAAAGCTTATGACTTACAGAACAGCATGTTGCATTCAGGATCTACTTCTGTATCCCCTGTAGGTCAACAGACATATAACTAGGGTCTAGTCATATTGTAGCTCAGCATCAGAAGTACTGGCCTGTGAAGGAGAGGAAAAATATTATATTGCAAAATGCTGGGGGAGCTAGCCACTAAGTATTAGCAGAACCTGGGTTGTCTGGAAAGTCTGGGCAGTCTACAGAATATCACATCCAACAGCTATTATCAATAACCTCATGTAAATCAGACTACATGAACAACAAGTAGAATATATATCCAAAGCCTTGGTAAGATGTACATGTTCAGTAAGTGTAGACAAACACTACAAAGTTTAAGAAGCTACCACTTCAGTGAAATTTTAGGTTCCCAGTGGCGTGAGACATGCTTAAATATTCCATGCAAAGTAAAATAAAAATTATGGAATGTTCCATCTATCCACTAACAAGGAAGCACCATGCCTTGTGGACCTCTCTGGGTTCTGGAAGTAGCATGTGCCACATTGGTAATGCTGCTATATCCATTTACCAAGATACTAAGAGGTCTGCTAGCTTTGATTTGGACCAGATGAAAAGAGCGATTTTCAGCAGATATGGCCCAGAGATTTAGATACTTCATGTAATTAAATCCTTGCATTGTTAATTATCAAGGTTGCTGTTAGTATATTTCAGTTACACATGAGAAACTAAGGCACAATGATGTTTAGTAACTAGTCTATGATACATTAACATATATTACAACTAGAGTTTACACCTGTGGCCCTTATTTTTTTTAATTGTTTAATGTTTGTTTATTTTTGAGAGAGAGAGAGTGCAAGCAGGGGAGGGGCAGAAAGAGATGAAGACATAGAATCTGAAGCAAGCTCCAGGCTCCGGGTTGCCAGCACAGACCCTGATGTGGAACTTGAACCCATGAACCACGAGATCATGACCTGAGCCAAAGTATGACTTTCAACCAACTGAGCCACATAGGCTCCCCATGTATGACCCTTCTAATAAGAAACACAAGAGTCATGCCAAATCTATGCTGTCAGCAGTATAAGGTCTGATCCTACCAAGTGTATGGAGAAATAGAATTTCAGTTGGGACTTGATTATGTTAAGTAATAAAGAAGATATCGAAGAATATACTAGAACAGAGGTCAGAAAATTATGGTTCCTAAGTAAATACAATTCACTGCCTATTTTTGCAAGTACAGTTTTATTGGGACACAGAGACAGTCATTCACTGACATGCAGTGTAGGGCAGTTTTCATGAAACAATGACACAGTATTTACAATCTACACTCAGCAGCCTACAGAACAAAAACATTGACTACCTGCCCCTTTTGAGTAAAAGTGTGCCAACCTGTGTTCTAGATACAATTACAGGATAACAATGAAAGAGTAGAAAGAGAGAAACTTCTGAATATTCTTAGCTCTGTTTATTCACAGTTATTTTCACACACCTAGCACTTAGCATGCATTAAAATTACTTGTTGAAACAATGTCAAATAAAAATAATAGAGCTCTGTAGAGGGTTCTGAACATAGTAATGGTGTAATAAAAGAACCATTTAGATTGGGGAGGCAAGATGGCAGAAGGGTAGGGAGTTCTGGATTTCCCGCCTGCATCAAAGAAAGGCTGAAGCCAAAAGATGCTGAACCACAAGCGTCTAGGAGGAAAAGAGACAGAGTCCACTAAGAAGACAGCCTCATAGGGCTACCTCAAGAAACAAGCCAAAGTACTCTACATAGTGGAGAGTCCCAATATCACTATGCATAGGGAAATAAAATAACCAAAGGCATAACAAGAGACCAACGGACACCATTAAAAGAATACTTCCTGAATGGACAGGCCCTGGACAGTAAATGAGCCTCCTTTAATATAGCAATACTCACAGGTGCAGAGTGCATAACAAGCTTTTAAAACTGACAAGAGACAGAAAGCTAGCCAAAATGATGAAATGGTAGAACTCTCCTCTAAAGAAATTTCAGGAAGAAGTGACAGCTAAAGAATTGGTCAAAACAGATATAAGCAACATAACTGATCAAGAATTTAGAACAGTAGTCATAAAATTAATTGCTGGGCTTGAAAAGGGCATGGAAGACATCAGAGAAGCCTTTACTACAAAGATTATGGACCTTAAAAATAGTTGCGATGAATTAAAAAATGCTATAAATGAGGTGCATAATAAAATAGAGGTGGCCACTGCACAGATTGAAGAGGCAGAGAGGAGAATAGGCGAATTAGAGGACACAATTTTAGAAAAAGAGGAAGCCGAGAAAAAGATAAATTGATCCAGGAGCATGAAAGGAGAATTCGAGAACTGAGTGATACAATCAAAAGGAACAATATCCATACCATAGGAATTCCTTAAGAAGGAGAAAGAGAGAAAGGGGTAGAAGGGGTACTTGAACAAATTATAGCCGAGAATTTCCCCAATCTGGGGAAGGAAACAGACATTAAAATCCAAGAGGCACAGAGAACTCCCCTCAGACGGAACTTGAATTGACCTTCTGCATGACATATCATAGTGAAACTGGCAAAATATAAGGATAAAGAGAAATTCTGAAAGCAGCTAGGGATAAAAGTGCCCTAACATACAAAGGGAGACTTATCAGAGTAGTTGCAAACCCATCTACTGAAACTTCGCAGGCCAGAAAGGAATGGCAGGAAATCTTCAATGTGATGAACAGAAAAAACGTGCAGCCAAAAATCCTTTATTCAGCAAACCTGTCACTCAGAATAGAAGGAGAGATAAAAGTTTTCCCAAACAAACAAAAATTGAAGGAATTCATCACCACTAAACCAGCCCTACAAGAAATTCTAAGGGGGAACTCTATGATGAAATGTTGTAAGGAACACAAAGTACCAGAGACACCACTACAAGCATGAATCTTACAGAAAACACAATGATTCTGAATCCATATTTTTAAAATAATAACACTGTATGTAAATGGACTAAATGCTCCAATCAAAAAACATAGGGTAGCAGAATAGATAAAAAAACAAAATCCATCTTTTTGCTGTCTACAAGAGACTCATTTTAGACCTGAGGACACCTTCAGATTGAAAGTAAGGGGATGGAGAAATATCTATTGTGTGAATGGAAGTCAAAAGAAAGCCGGGGTAGCTATACTTATATCAGACAAACTTGTCTTTAAAGTAAAGGCAGTAACAAGAGATGAAGAAGGTAATTATATAATAATTACAGGGTATATCCACAGGAAGAACTAACAATTATGAACATTTATGCACTGAATTCGGAAGCACCCAAATACATAAAACAATTAATCATAAATAGAAACAATCTTATTGATGAGAATGTGCTAACTGCAGGAGATTTTAATACTCTACTTACAGCAATGGATAGATCAACTAGATAGAAAATAACTAAAGAAACAATGGACCTGAATGACACATTGGAACAGATGGATTTGACAGATATATTTAGAACTCTGCATCCTGAGGCTATGGAATTCACTTTCTTCTTGAGTGCACATGGTACATTCTCCAAGAAAGACCACATACTGGGTCATAAAGCAGCCCTCAATAAATATCAAAGAATTGAGATCATACCATGCACACTTTCAGATCACTTGAAACTTGAAATGAATCACAGGAAAAAGTATGGAAAATCTCCAAAAACATGGAGGTTAAAGAACACCATACTAAAGAATGAGTGGGCCAATCAGGCAATTAGAGAAGAAATTTAAAAAAATATATGGAAACAAATGAAAATGAAAATACAACAATTCTAACTCTTTGGGATGCAGCAAAGTCAGTCCTAAGAGGAAAGTATATTACAATCCAGGCCTATTTCAAGAAACTAGAAAAAAACGCAAATACAAAATCTAACAGCGCACCTAAAGGAACTAGAAGCAGAGCAACAAGAACACCACAAACCCAGAAGAAGAAGAGAAATAGTAAAGATCAGGGTAGAAATAAGCAATATAGAATCTAGAAAAACAGTTGAACAGATCAATGAAAGCAAGAGTTGGTTTTTTGAAAAAATAAACAAAATTGATGAACCTCTAGACAGGCTTCTCAAAAAGAAAAGAGAGAACACCCAAATAGACAAAATCACGAATGAAAATAGATCTACTACAACCAATTCCTCAGAAATACAAGCAATTATCAGGGAATACTATGAAAAATTATATGCCAACAAATTAGACAAACTAGAAGAAATGGACAAATTCCTAAACACACATGCACTACCAAAATTCAAACAGCAAGAGATAGAAAATCTGAACAGACCCATAATCAGTGAAGCATTCAAATCAGTTATCAAAAGTCTCCCAACAAATAAAAGCCCTGGGCGATACGGCTTCCCTGGGGAATTCTACCAGACATTTAAAGCATAGTTAATACCCATTCTTCTCAAGCTATTCTAAAACATAGAAATAGAAGGAAAACTTCCGGACTCATTCTAGGAAGTCAACATCACTTTGATTCCCAAACCGGACAGAAACTGAGCAAAAAAAGAGAACTACAGGCCAATATCCTTGATGAATACAGATACAAAAATACTCAACAAGATACTAGCAAATCCAATTCAACAGCATATAAAAAGAACTATCCACCATGATCAAGTGGGATTCATTCCTTGGTTATAGGGCTAGTTCAATATTTGCAAATCCATGAATGTGATACATTACATTAACAAAAGAAAAGATAAAAACCGTATGATCCTGTCGATAGATGCAGAAAAAGCATTTGACAAATACAGCATCCTTTCTTAATAAAAACCCTCGAGAAAGTCGGGATAGAAGGAACTTACTTAAACATCATAAAAGCCATCTATGAAAAGCCCACAGCTAATATCATCCTCAATGGGAAAAAACTGAGAGCTTTCCCCCTGATATCAGGAACACAACAGGGGTGTCTACTCTCACCACTGTTGTTTAACATAGTGCTGGAAGTCCTAGCATTTTGTTGCAACCAGACAACAAAAGGAAATAAAAGGCATCAGAATTGGCAAAGATGAAGTCAAACTTTCACTTTTCACAGATGACATGATACTCTACATGGAAAACACGACTGACTCCACCAGAAGCCTACTAGAACTGATCCATGAATTCAGCAAAGTCGCAGGGTACAAAATCAACGTATAGAAATCAGTTGCATTTTTATACACCAAAAATGAAGCAACAGAAAGAGAAATCAAGAAACTGATCCCATTCACAATTGCACAAAAAACCATAAAATACCTAGGGAGAAACTTAACCAAAGATGTAAAAGACCTGTACGATGAGAACTATGGAAAACTTATGAAGGAAATTGAAGAAGGCACAAAGAAATGGAAAAACATTCCATGCTCATGGATTGGAAGAATAAACATTATTAAAATGTCATTATTACCCAAAGAAATCTACACATTCAATGCAGTCCCAATCAAAATGGCACCAGCATTCTTCTCAAAGCTAGAACAAACAATCCTAAAGTTTGTATGGAACCACAAAAGATCCTGAATAGCCAAAGTAATACTGAAGAAGAAAACCAAAATGGGAGGCATCACAATCCCAGACTTTAGCCTCTACTACAAAGCTGTCATCATCAAGACAGTATGGTATTGGCACCAAAATAGACACATAGACCAGTGGAATAGAATAGAGAACCCAGAATTGGAACCACAAATGGATGGCCAATTAATCCTTGACAAAGCAGAAAAGAGTATCCAATGGAAAAAAGACAGCCCCGTTAACAGATGGTGCTGGGAGAACTGGACATCAAACATGTAGAAGAATGAAACTAGACCACTTTCTTATACCATACACAAAAATAAACTCAAAATGGATGAAGGACCTGAATGTGAGGCAGGAAACCATCAAAACCCTAGAGGAGAAAGCAGGAAACAACCTCCTTGACCTCAACCGCAGCAATTTCCTACTCAACACATCCTCAAAGGCAAGGGAATCAAGAGCAAAAATGAACTATTGGGACCTCATCAAGATAAAAACTTCTGCACTGCAAAGGAAACAATCAAAAAAACTAAAAGGCAACTGAAGGAGTGGGAAAAGATAGTTGCAAATGACATATCGTATAAAGGGCTAGTATCCAAAATCTACAAGGAACTCACAAACTCCACATCCAGAAAACTAATAATCCAGTGAAGAAATGGGCAGAAGACATGAATAGTCACTTCTCCAAAGACGACATCCAGATGGCCAACAGACACATGAAACGATGCTCAGTGTCACTCATCATCAGGGAAATACAAATCAAAACCACACTGAGATACCACCTCACACTGGTCAGAGTGGCTAAAATGAACAAATCAGGAGACTATAGATGCTGGTAAGGATGTGGAGAAACGGGCACCCTCCTACACTGTTGGTGGGAATGTAAATTGGTACAGCCGCTCTGGAAAACAGTGTGCAGTTTCCTCAAAAAATTAACAATAGGACTCCCCTATGACCCAGCAATAGCACTGCTGGGGATTTACCCAAGGGATACAGAAGTGCTGATGCATAGGGGCACTTGTACCCCAATGTTCGTAGCGGCACTTTCAACAATAGCCAAATCATGGAAAGAGCCTAAATGTCCATCAACTGATGAATGGATCAAGTAGATGTGGTTTATCTATACAATGGAATACTACATGGCAATGAGAAAGAATGAAATCTAGCCATTTGCAGCAACATGGATGGAACTCAAGGGTGTTATCCTAAGTGAAATAAGTCAGGCAGAGAAGGACAGATACCATATGTTTTCACTCATAAGTGGAACAGAAGGAACTTAACAGAGTACTATGGGGGAAGGGAAGGGGGAAAAATAGTTGGCGAGAGGGAAGGAGGCAAACCATGAGAGACTCTTGAATTCTGAGAACAAACTGAGGGCTGATGGGGGAGGGGGAGAGGGGAAGGGAGGTGATGGGCATGGAGGAGGGCACTTGTGGGGATGAGCACTGTGTGTTATATGGAAACCAACTTGACAATAAACTATAAAAGAAAAAAAAGAATCATTTAAGGATAATTATTTTGGCAATATTTCCCCACAAAAATTTGAGGAAAGTGATTTTAGAGATACGAAATATTTGGAAAATCTTTTAAGAGTTCAGATAAGAAGGAATACATGAGTTAGTTTGGTACCAGCATGAAATAAAATAAGGGAATTAATGGAAACAACATTCTGGGGGGAACAAAGAGGCTACTTATAATTGATTGGATGTGGATGATATATTCCTGCACTTTATCTCTAAAGATCTGTAATAAACACTGTTTTTTATATATCATGACCCTATGTTAGAATTTTATAGGAATTGGCTGCTAGTGAAAACCCCTGTGGTCTTTCTTACTTATGGGATAATACCTTAAAAAACCATTCAGACCAGGAACCAGTATTAACATCAACACAAAATTTTCTTTCATTCATGACATATAAATTGAATCTGCTCCTTTCTGGTTTAGTCAGAGACTTCATTGATTTAGTTGTCTTTTTGTTTAAAACTGTCCATACACTCTTCTTTCTGCTTTTTCAAATTCAACTTCTATTATTTTTCTAAGACGATCCCCCTGAACTTAGACTTGATTGAATTGTGTCTGAAACCAGATCTTGCAGAGGATTCATTCACAGTCATTTTGTTCAGAGAGGAAGCAAAAATAACAAACACCAGACAAAAATCTTAGTATTGAATGTGTGACTTGCCATCTTTCTTTCTGAATTTTCTCTCTCCAGAAAAGATACCAACCCCTAAACCAAATAATAAAAAGAGTTCAATTTTTTTGAAGATTAGGTAGGCTTATTTTCCTTAATATTTGCTTTTCTGTAGATAGAATACACATAGATATTTGCCATGGTAAATACCTTTTATGATTATTTGAATATTATATTTAAGGGAAAAACATTGAGTCCTTTTATTCTGCTTTATTGATAGGATATTGGATCTCCAAGCTGTGGATCGCATCTTGCTGATTTTATTCAAAGCTTCTCACTTCATTAACTCAGCACATATTTACTGAGTGTAACTCTAGGCATATACAATATGTGAGATGTAGCATGTGATCTCATTTTACGTTTTAAATCCAAAAAGAAATATTAATTAACAACTGAACAATTTTTAGGTTTGCTGGGAAATGAAGTCCTCAAAAGCAAGGACTATGGTGAAGCACCATGAGAAAAGCTAGACAAGGATCACAGAGGAACCAGGTGGGAGATTATATGTGGTCTTAAAGATCTTGATGAAGTTGGTAATTGGAGAACTCAGGCACAAGAACTGGAATGATAAAAACAGTACGACTGAAAATTAAAAAAAAAAAAAGTTGAACTATCAGAAGTGGTCTGATGATAATAAAGTTGAGGTTATAGCTAAAGCAGTCAGTGTCTGTGGTGAAGTGGATATAAAAGTCAATAGAATGCTTGTCTGCAACATGATAGAATAAGAACCTCCAGGGGCACCTGGGTGGCTCAGTCAGTTCAGTGTCTAACTCTTGGTTTTGGCTCAGGTCATGACCTCACGGTCTGTGGGTTCGAGTCTTGCATCGGGCTCTGTGCAGACTGTGCAGAGCCTGCTAAGGATTCTCTCTATTTCTCCCTCTCTCTCTCTCTCTCTGCCCCTCCCCCACCTGCTCTGTTAAAAAATAAATAAAAACTTAAAAAAAAGAGTCTCCAATCCCCCATGGAAAAATTAAATAAACAATACAGAACAACTAAAATAGCTTTGCGGGGAGCTCTAGGAAACCAGCTGAGGATCTGCAGCAACCAAGCAAATGTCCACCTGAAAAAAATCCATATATAATATGATGGGAAATTTTGAGGTGGTTTTGGTCACACTTTCCCCACTCCCTCCCTGGCATGATACAATGAGGTCAGGAGGAGGCAGCCCAATTCCCAGTTTACTCCCTTGGGAAAAAAAAAAGTGAAAGTAATTTGCAATGTTCTGACTTGTCTATGGACTGCCCACGGGAATGGTTTCTATAGAGCCTGACTCAGAGCTCACACTGGAATGGCAGCATGGTTGCATCTGAGGTTGGGAGCTGCAGAAGGCAGCGACAGGCAGCAAGGGTCATGAAAACTTCAGATTCACAGATGCCCTTGGAGAAAAGAATGCAAGCGGGGAAATAAAGTCCAAAAAGATACAGCAGGGAGACACCTAGGTAAATTAAGATATTTAACTATAGCCAAGTATAAAGAAGAATTAGAAACACACACACACACACACACACACACACACACACACACGCTCCCAGGGACAACATGCACTCAGAAAAAGCCTGAGAAGATCTTAAGCTTTTAAAATGGGCTGCTTAGTGAAGCTTTTCTCCTCTATGAAGTCAATCTGAAAATACTGGGAGAAGTGGCTATCTTCTCAGGGCTCAATTTTCTACGAGAGATTGCAAGGCAGACAAGGAACAGGAAAACATGGACCATTCGAAGGAACAAAATAAATCTTTACAAACCAGACCTGAAGAAACACAGGCTTACCTTATCCCATATACAAAATTAATTTAAAATTGATCAAAGATCTAAACAGAAGAGCTAAAACTATAACATTCTAGAAGAAGACATGGGGGGAAACTTCATGACTAATTATGGTAGTAATTTCTTGTATATGACACCAAAAACATAGACAACCAAAGGAAAAAAATAGAAAAAGTGAATACCAAAATTTAAAACGTTGTTTATCAAAGGACACTATTAACGGAGTGAAAAGACAACACCTAGAATGGGAGAAAATATTTACAAATCATATATCTAATCAGGGGTTAGTTAATATCCAGATTATATAAAGAATTGTTACAACTTAGAGAAATAAATAAATAAATAAATAAATAAATAAAGTGGGCAAAAGATTTGAATTGGTATTTCTCCAAAGATGATACATGAATGTCCAAAAGGCATATGAAAAGATGCTCAATATAACTAATTATTAGGAAACTGCAAATCAAAACCATAAGGAGGTATCACCTCACACCCAATAGGATGGTTATAAAAAAAAAGGAAAGAAAAAAAAACAAGTGTTAGAGAAGATGTGGAGAAATTGGAGTCCTTGTGAACCATTGGTAGGCATGTAAAATGCTGCAGGTCCTATGGGAAACATCTTGGTAATTCCTCAAAAAATTTAAAATAGAATTATCACATGATTCAGATTTCCACTTCTGGATATATACCCTAATGAATCAAAAGCAAGGAGTCCAACAGATATGTGTACACTCATGTTCATAGTAGTATTATTCACAATAGCCAAAAGGTAGAAGCAATCTAAATGTCTGTCAACAGATGAGTAGATAAACAACATGTGGCATTCCAATGGAATATTGTTCTGCCTGAAAAAGAAATGAAATTGCCACACTTGCTACAACACAAATGAACCTTGAAAACATTACGCTAAATGAAATGTCAGTCATAACAGGGCAAATAGTCTATGATTCTGTTTCTATGAGGTACCTAGTATAGTCAAATTCATAGAGATGTAAAGTAGTTTCATGGTTGCGAAGGGCTTTAGACTTGGGAGGAATAGAAAGTTATTATTTAGAGGGTAGAAAGTTTCAGTTTGGAATGATGAAAAAGTTCTGGAGATGGATGGTGGTGATGGTTGCACAACAATGTGAATGTACTTAGTGCCACTGAATTGCACATTTAAAAATAATTAACAGTAAATTTTATATTATATAATATATTAGGACAAATTTAAAATATTACATCAAAAAAGTCAATGGAAAGGCACATACGATGTAACTAAGAGGTTAGACTGTTGGCGTTTAAACTTTGTGGATATGGAAGTCACTGGGAATGATGATAGACAGGAGAAAATAAGAATGCAAGTGGTACAAATGTCTTGAATGAAAAAGATTCTGTGACCCGGAGGCCAGTAAATGTCAACAAGGAGAAGATACTGTTATTCTGAGATGAACAGCATGGAATAACAGTAATTGTCTGGGATCAACAATATGGCCAAAAGGGGCTACCAGTCCTACTTCATGAACCTAAGATATATAACATGTAAAAGAAAATGAAGTTGCCTTCAGGAGGACTACAGAGTGCATCAGTTAGGCGGACTCATCTAATACAGAAATTCCAAGTTACAGTGACATGAACAAAATAAAGATGCTGGTTTTGTCTTTCATGTCACATGAAGAAGAGTAGGTATTCATGTGCAAAAATGACCATTACAAGAATCAGGCTTACTATTCTTCTCATCTGCCTTTATTAGAGTTGGATTTCACCTCCAGTGGGTTCACATGTTAAAGAAAAGGCACTGGAACTGTAGCAATACAAGCATATTTCTGGCAAGATGAAAGAATAACCAGAAAAGCTCAAACATGATTCCTGGATGAGTCACTACTCTTCAAGAGATTGAGAAAAGTCCAGCCAATTAATCACTACTAGTTTCCTTTCACTGGCAATGTCTAGGTATAAGGAATGGTTGGAGATAGAGTCTTTAGTTGAAGACATGCCATTGCTGGCTCAGATTATATGGGGCTTCTGTTAACAAAGAAGACAGAGATAATGGACACAGGGTGAGCTATGAAAATTCTGTCACCTGTGGGAAATTGATGCACTTGATACAATTCAATTCTAGTTAAAGGAAGAAAAAGAATGGAAAATCCGAAGGAATAGAATCAGATTTGGCTCAGATCTGGCAAAGTTCATGAAGGCATGCAGCAAGCTAGTGATAATAAATAACGATCATACCACCCATTCAAGCATTTCTATCAGTTTATAACCAGTTTAAAATTCTAAACTAAATGCCCTCAGTGAACAAAGAATAGTGTGGTTATTGCATATTGTGATGGAGAGACAATATATATATGGTACTGAGCATGCTCAAAGTCCTTATATCAGTAATGTTTTAGTGGTGACAAAAACATTAAACTAACATGTAAATAAGTGTGTAATTTAAGCAATAGCAACTACCATGCACAGCAAATCCATGTTGGTATAAAAAAGGGTCAATAATTTTTTTTGAAAAAGACCATTTTACAAATATTTTAGGCTTTCTTTCCAAATGGTCTGTATTGCAACTACTCAACACTACTGTTATAGTAAAAACAACAAAGACAGTATGAAAAAAAACCATGTAATTGTGTGCCAATGAAAGTTTACTAAAACAGGTGGTGGACTAAACGTGGTCCAGAGTCTGTAGTATCCTGATCACTGCCATAAGAGAAATATTTTAAACTTATAATAGAGAAAAACACACAGAGGACTAGGTAAAAATAATTGACTTTAAGCAGAATCAACCATATACTGTCTACTCCAATATACAGCAATATGCGTAGTAAATTATAATAAATGCCCAAGTACTATATGGTTTTAGTGCTTATTATCAATCCTCTATAGTATTGTTAAAACTTTAGCCTTGAGTTGATGGTTAATGTCTTCATGGATTTTATTCTGAATTATTTTCTTTTCCTTTGTCAACTTTTTAGCACTCTTCAAATTGTTGATTTTCAAACATCAACAAAATTATTTATCGGATTAATTACTTACTTTTTTTTTTGCTAGAGCTAATGAATCCATTTCAGAAAATTGATAAACTAAATCTGAAATCACTCTACAGTATAACATGGAAAATAAAGGACTTTTAATTTCAGTTTTGCCTGGAAAATTACCCCTCACTCTTTCCACTTACTCCATTTCATTTTATCTTTAGCTGTTTCTTCTATTCTATTATCAACACTGGGTTTATCAATTGGTAGTGGTGTTACTTTTCTTTTTCAGTCTGCGCTGCCATAGCAAAATACCACAGACTGGTTTCAACAACTGAAATCTATTTTCTCACAGGTCTTGAAGTAGAAAATTGAATATAAGGTGTCTCATGAAGTCTCTCTCTTTGGCTTGCAGATGCCCACCTTCCATGTCCTCAACTGACCTTTTTTTCTATGTGTGCACAACCTTGGTGTCTCTTCTTCCTTTTATAAAAACACCAGTCTTATTGGATTAGGACCTCACTCTTAGGACATCAGTTAGCCTTAATTACCTTTTTAAAGGCCTTATTTCCAAATATTGTCACATTGGGGATTAGGGATTCAACATAAAAATTTGGGGGAAACACAATTCAGTTCATAACAGTAGTTAAAATAAGTCTCCATGGAATGAAGTGAATCATTGCTGGACTTGTATCTGACATTTGTGATTTTTCTGTTGAAGACCAGATACTTCTTTATCAGTTCCTGGCTCTTTCCTACAAGTTATCCCTCACTGAAAAAAAAAAAAAAAGTCATTTTAAGAGGAGAAGGTAAAAATATTGACATCCCTAGTAAAAAGAACTGAATTAATTTGCTTTGCTCATGGGATATTACACACTATTTTATAAAAGCATATAAACTATTACTTGCTGTTATTATAAAATATATTTTTAAGATGATATAATAAATTAAAAATGGAAGTTAATTTCATACCTTACCTTATATAGAAATGTAAATGATTTGCTTCTAAAACATCTTTTATTTAAATTATGGTAGGTCAGGGGCACCTGGATGGCCCAGTTGGTCAAGTGGCCAACTTCAGCCCAGGTCATGATCTCACGGTTTGTGAGTTTGAGCCCCGCATCTGGGTCTGTGCTGATAGTTCAGAGCCTTGAGCCTGTTTCAGATTCTGTACCTCCCTCTCTCTCTGCCACTCTCCCACTCACACTCTGTCTCTCTGTCTCTGTCAAAAATAAATAAACGTTTAAAAAAATTAAGAAAATAAAAGAAAATAAACAAATAAATTATGGTCGGTCATCTCAATACATTATATTAAATCCAATCAAAAAGCACTCGTAATGCAGACAATTTGCCCATCTACTAATGTAACCTAGAGTAAACAGAATGCCGGTATTATGTATATTGACTTTATTTGGAAACTAACTTCACTCCCTGTGCCAGTAATTAGAAGGTAACTGATGTAATTTATATAAATGAATACAATGCTTTAAATAAAATAAACTTATTTTCTTTGGCCAAAAATGTCATCCCTTAAAGTTGTGAGAGAAAGGATGGTGTGATCATGAATCTTAAAGTTATTATGCTTGCAAGGAAATTAAACACTGATCTCATATCTGTCTCAGATGTTATGGATATTTCTCCACCACCATATATTTAACATCATCTTCATTTCAATTTTTTTAGGAAATTTTTGTTTGGAGAGATGTTAAATTAAGGAATCCGGTAAAGAAGCATGCTCAGTACAGTCAAAATCCAGAATAAATGTATAGAAACAGTGAAAGAAATCGCTTCTACCCAAAAATCTAATATTTGCCCTAACGTTACAAAAATATTACCTATTGTATATAAATTGGGAGGACAGACTTTATATGCCTTGTCTACACCCAGTCACTTCTATTACTGTTTATTTATCAATCAAAGATCATTTCCTCAGTTACAATAATATCTCAGACTAGAAACATACCAAAAGATAGTTCAGGAGGTAACAAGAGGTATGTTTAATTAAGTTTGCTACTTCAGAGGAGAAAACCAAGACAGGTTATGGAATCCAGGAGGAGATGCTTATATCTTAATGATGGGTAAGACTTTATAGGCTCAAATAATTATTTTGAAGAAAATGCTACAAATGTAAAATACATTTCGAGTTTTCCTCAAACGAAACATCAGTAACTGGAATTAACCCAAATACTTCAACAGCAGTAATTTTATAGCTGCCATTGAAAATTGCATCACAACTAAATTCTTAATGTTTTAAAATTGATTCGGGCATTTTTCTTAACTGAGCCTCAAGTTCACTCTGGATTTGATCAGAATGCAAATGTGTTTCGGAATGTGCTGAACTACTATGACACAAACACACCTTGCTCTCCAACAGATATTTTTATGACTTCCTTCTATGATTTTGTTTTCAGTCAGATTAAATTGGTCTCAAAGCCGCTATGAAGGAAAGATGGAAAATGACATATAGTGGCAACAGGAACCACTCAGGAAACAGTAGCATTCTTCCATACTGGCAGACCTCTAAGGAGCTATAAATGTCACCTCTAGCAGAGACACTATTTATTACAATCTAAAACCAGAGCAAAGACTCCCCAAATGAAGTTTTGTTTTTTAAATTGACACATACAGGAGCCACTTTTCTATGCACACACAATTCTCTCATTACCTCCCCCACACATCCTCTCCAGAATTACTACAGCGGCTTCAGAGAATCTCCACGACTTATGTCAATGTCAAAAATATTGTCAAGATCTTTGAACTGGAACTGATCTATCTGAAAGTCATGTTGACATTTACATACCCTTGTCAGTTAAACAGCCGCTCAAACTTTTATTGTTTCAAAGTTAAATTTTTCTTTTATTCTCTAATGTTTCAGTTCTTTGAGTCCTTTGCAGTTAAGAGGAATTCTCAGTTCAGTAAAACAGAACTGTTGCATAATTCTAAAGGGCATATACTTATTATTGTCCATCCAATGTATATTAGGATAATGACCAGAAATTTTAAATAATATGACATTTAAATTTTAATGTAACTACATGATCTAGTCACTACACAGTGATTACATGTGAGGTTATAAACAGGTATCATTGTGTGTGTGTCTGTATCAAAACAGACAAATCAATACAAATAAATAGGTAGCTGGTGGATAGGAAGATGGATATTCCCTTTAATTTCTCAGGCATTCTGAATGCCACATTTGTTCCTAAAGACTTTGCTGTGGGATTATATTGTTCACGAAAAACAAAGATAAGGGCTTGCAGAAAATTTCCTGTTCCTGGTTTTTGTTTTTGTTTTCTCATTTTGTTTCAGGCTAGAGATTTTTCTGTAAATTGTCAAAGGCTTAGGTCCCATTTTATGTATTCTATGTGATTTAAAAGTTATTCAAGATAATGTGTTAAACTTGATTGCCTATCAAGAAGGCTAAATGATTTGCATATATAACTCCAAATTTCATTTGAAATAGTTGCACAAGGTGAAGAGATCCCATCCTAGATTTATGCCCAGGAAGAGTGACAGGATGAACATTGGTCCAGTGCTGGAGAATTGAACATAACGACAATCATATGTTTCTCAGTTTCAAAGGAATGAGTTGTGTGGAGGAGAGTAATAAGAGATGATCTGGGGATGACTGAAAATGTGGAAGGAATAAAGTACTTAAAAACAATCGACCTTGGGGTACCTCACTGGCTCAATCAATAGAGCATGCAACTCTATTTCAGGGTGGTAAGTTCAAGCCCTGCACTGGGTGTAGAGCTTACTCAAAACAAAAACACAAACAAAAACAAAACCCAGGGGCGTCTGGTTGGCTCAGTAGGTTAAACATCGGACTTGGCTCAGGTCATGATCTCATGGTTTGTGAGTTTAAGCCCTGAGTAATGCTCTGTGCTGACAGCTCAGAGCCTGGAGCCTGCTTCAGATTCTGTGCCTCCATCTCTCTCTGCCCTTCCCCTGCTAATGCTCTTTCTCTCTCTCTCAAAAATAAATAAACATTTAAAAAATTTTTAAAAATAGGCAGGAGAAAGGTTTTAAATTCTGTAGAGTCTTCATTCTAAAAATGTAGATGACTTGGGGCACCTGGGTAGCTCAGTCAGTTAAGTGTCTGACTTTGGCTCAGGTCAAGATCTCACGGTTCGTGGGGCGCCTGGGTGGCTCGTCGGTTAGGCGTCCGGCTTCGGCTCAGGTCATGATCTCACGGTTCGTGGGTTCGAGCCCCGCGTCGGGCTCTGTGCTGACTGACAGCTCAGAGCCTGGAGCCTGTCTTCGGGTTCTGTGTCTCCCTCTCTCTCTGACCCTCCCCCTGCTCGTGCTGTCTCTCTCTGTCTCTCAAAAAATAAATTAAAAAAAAAAAAACATAAAAAAAAAAAAAGATCTCACGGTTCGTGAGTTCAAGCCCAGCAGCAGGCTCTGCGCTGACAGAGGAGTCTCTCTCCCTCTCTGCCCCTTCCCTGCTCACACTTTGTCTGTCTGTCTGTCTCTCTCTCTCAAAAATAAACATTAAACATAAATAAAATAAAAATGTAGATGACTTTAGCATTTAAAATTTAAAGTTATGCCATTAATTATTTAAAGGTATACATTTGGTGAATTAAATGTATGTTTCAGTTTGGTATTAAATTAAGCGATAGTGAAACATGCTTCCTTCAGTAATGCTGAATAATAAAGGGACTACAATTTATTATGCTTTAATGCAATAATTTTTAAGTTGATTTTAAGTTGGTCAGCATAGAATTTGAATTAGTCTTAGTAAGATTTATGTATTATTAATGCTAAGAATTAGTAAAATTTACTAATTAGTAATCAATCTTGGTAAGAATTAATTCTACTTAGAAAACTAAAAAGTTTTGATTGTAGGTGCTAATCCAGTCGTAGTAATGTCAGATTTTTATTTTTCCTTATTAGGAAATTGGTAATTTTAATCAAATATGGTTGACAAAAATGTCTTAAAAAATCCAGATCTCTCTAAATTTAAAATATAAAGTTTAGACAATCTAAAATTTGAACTTTGGTTAAAATGTTTACTTCAATGCTGATTATAAGAAAACTCCCCTAAAATATTATTGTATGCGAAAAATAAATCTGAAGATGACTTTTAGTGGACATTATCCAAATACCTAAACAATGACATTATAAGAAAGAACATTCACAAAACTGGTACAGGCTTTAGACATATTTTCCACTGAAAATGTTCTTGACAGAAACCTTTGGTTTGTACCCAATAGCATTCCCCAAAATGCTTCTCCTGTGCTCCCTTCACAAAATAATAGCAAGAAGAAAGAAAAGGAAACCACAACATTTGTGGCTCCGTTTTTCCTAGCCCTTAAAGTATCCATTGCACACTTTATGGCCAATGAGATGTAAGGAAAAACTTCTGTGAAATATATGTATTTTTTCTTTGGTAAAAGAGAAAACATACAAAAAGGCATCATATGCCCTCCCCTTTCTTTTCTCCCCTCTCTGTCCCCGTTTTCTCTGAATTTCTCACTGCTTCTTGCCTTTGCATACAGTTATGTAAGTATGTGTCATTTCTCTATGGCCAGTAGCCACTAGATCAGATATTAGAACAGGGTTGAAATGTTCAAAGATAGTTTGACCAAGTGATCTGATATTTCAGATGCTTTTTATATTAGATAATGAACTAATTAATTTAGATAATAAATCATATAATTAGATTAGATAATGAATTGCTTGTATGGATAAACCATTGTTGTTTAGATATTTGGCTTATTAGAGCTAAATCATTCCTAATTTGTAAGAGGATTAAGTAAATAATGGACATCAATCTGACATTTTTATTTTTAATGAACACTATAATTCCATCTCAAAGTCTTTAGTAACAGATGTTACATCCAGAAATTCCCCAAAATTGGGAATTCATGGTATTTATATATCTACATCTATATACCTATGCCAAAAAGATGGCACTTGAATTGAGAAGTTTTCTTTCCTATAAGCTGAGCCTCTGTAAAAAGAAGCAATGAATTAACATCTTCCTAACAAAAATCCTTCCAAACTAATTACTTACAAGTAATGAGTGTTTGTCATATTTAGCAAGTGTTTCATATAAACTTCAAAAATTCCAGAGGGGTAAAAGGAAAAAAAATTGAAAAACAATCAATGGAGAGAGAGTTTTTCATATTTACCTTACACTTTTAACTTGTCTAAAACTCTTGAATCTGTGAAATTTGTAGGTGAAATTTTCACTGTCAAGTTTCCCTATCTTCCATTTTTCTGTTATTCCAAAAAAATAATCTGATGATTATTTTTTTGCAAAAATGTGGATTTTTGAATCATGATACTGGCTGTCTTGCACAAGTTTATAAGGTGAACTGAAAGAGAAACATTTTTTTAAAGCCAACATTTTTGTTTACCCTACTCAAATTTTAGTCTTATTATAAGGTTTTCACATTGATTTGTGGAGCAGTATTAGCTGATATACTCAGATTACATGCAGTTAACTACTTGATTTAAGGGAGCTGAATCTTAGTATCATACTGTACGCATAGACACTACTTCACTCACAGAAGCTTCCAGTGCACAAGCCATTGACATCTATAAAATAATATCTCTCTCTTGAGGTTGTGAAGGAATACCATTTTTGAAAACATAAAATGATAAAGAGATTCCATATTGAGGTTTTGTTATTTGATACATCCCTCCTACCTAACAAGAATTCATGCAAAAAGAATAATGTAATATCAAATGGTTATGAAAAAAGTCTGAGTGGAAAAAAGCCTGGCTGTATATTTGCAGACTGCAATTTCAATAGCCAGATGCTCATTTTGTAATGTGATTAGGTCTGAACAAAGAAAGGTATGAGAAACCCCTCACGTTTTCCTTTCAGAGCATCGTATTTTTATATTAGAAAACAGAACAATTTTGTGCTACGACATCCCCTAGGTCTTAGAAAACCAGAAACTTACTCAAGGTTTTACGTCTCTACTTGTCCTATTTATTTTAAAGCTCCCAGTTGTCTTGGGAAAACATGTGATCAAGATTATAAATAGAATTCTGAAGCAATTCCATTTCTTTGTATCTGTAGACCTAGAAAATGTTACCTCGATATTTCCAGGAAGTATACCAAAATTCAAAATCACAATGCAAGTGGATTTTACAGCTGTTCCACAAATTGTATGTATGCAGTTCAATCGATGACTAATTGACATAAGTGCGATAAATGAGCAAGGCTCGTGGAGAATCCGAACACAACAAGGTGATACATTATAATCTACTTCTGGTGACACCAGAAGACAGAGCAGTGTCATCACTGGGAGTAGAAATGGGTTATTAATCTCAAGGAAAGTTTCTTGTTCCGAGTTTCTCACAAACTATCTGTGTGAAATTAAACAGGTAAATTGACACTTCAAATCTTATTTTCCTCTTTTATTCTAATGAGATTGGAAAAAAGGCTATGATATCTAGGAATGTGATTCTATAACAAATTCTAGTGATAGATATGAAAAGCAGCTTGTGGGAAGCGTTAAATGTGTTCTTAAAAAATTCAGCATAAGAGCCTGGTGGACATTAAGGTGATTATTACAGCTCCAGGGGGAAAAAAAGAGACATGACACTTTTCAAAGGTAGTCTGTGGGGCAGGTTGGAAGAACCAGGCTCACATAATCAGGAGCTTGGATGTTCAGGCCAAAGTTTGTGTATCAGGGTAGAGAATAAGGAAGAAGCAGACCATTCCAGGAAAGAAGAGTAGATAAAGGTGGGAGAACAAAAGCCATATTTGGTGATGAATGAACAAAGCTTGTTAGAGAGACATAGAGCTCTATCAGGAAAGGTAAGAGAGGCAGACATGAATCTGTAAGTTGGAGGGGACAGTCTCTGGGAGGCTTTGAATGCCATGGTAAAGCCAAGATTTTGAAAAAAAAAATCATTCACATGTTCTTGCTTCCAATTTATAATACAGATAACTAATGAACCCTTTAAGGACAAAAATATTTCTGGAGAACATTAAGTGTGTCTCTAAAAACTGTTTAAAACAATATGAGACTTGTGATGAGCACCAGGCGACATATGGAAATGCTGATTCACTATATTGTATACCTGAAACTAATATTACACTCTGTGTTAACTAACTAGAATTAAAATATTGAAAAAAACAATATGACATGCTGGGAGCCACATCAGCCTTGCTGGATGACACAGTCACAGGGAGGAAATGGCAGACGTTTGCACAGCTCCTGCCATGAAGCAAAACTGGTATCTCCTTCTATTATTGGCTCATATTGGGAATGGGACTGCTGTTATTGATTAGGCCTCACAATGTTCCAAATCAGACCGATATTCCCCACACAGTTACCCCATAAGAAAAAGCATATTCCTGCCCTTGCATAAGAGATTTTAGATCAAAGCACTGTAGATGTTTGCCAAAAGGTTCTTCTAATGAGCCTTGCAGACCCAAAACATAAATAATAAAGGAGGTTAAAAACACAAGAGTTACGATTGACTCTGGCCTGGAGAAGAGCCTAACTTAGAGATAAGAAACCGACTAGGACCGGAGATAAGTTGCTACATATACCTTTGCTAATTGGAGCCACAAATACCTTCCCTTACACTGACATCCGTAATGAGGATGGATAATGAGGATGGATAAGAGTAACTAAAACATAATCCCATATATAAAGGCTGACATATTTAGGGTCCCTATGGTATTTGCATCCTCGGCATCAAACAAAAGCGTTTACACAAGCAATCTACTAACCAGTCCAAATACATTCTTCCTCTTGTAAGCCAAACAAAATAACTCCTAGCCTGTCTATATATTACTCAACCTATGACTTAATCTTAGCATTATTGATATAAACAAATGTGTATGTTATCTGCTTTTTCACTGAGAACATCCTGTTGTCTTCTTGATTGTGAAATTTACTACCAGTTCAAACAAATGTATATGATATCTGCTTTTTACTTAGAACATCCTGTTTTCCTCTTAGTTGCAGAATTTACTAGCTCACTGTAATTAGGATAGTTTTGCCAGAATGCCTCTGTAAAACTTGTATCTGTACACTTTTCAAAGCATCCTATCACAGAGATTTGTTCATTGTAAAAGTTCCACCTGCTGATGTCCTGTTATCACTTAACCTATAAATAAAGACACAAAAACTGACAGAGCAGAGATGTCTGCCTGGTGATCAGAAAGAAACTCGAGGCTCTCTCACTCCGTTTCGCCGACACCATCGAAGGATGCTTCAGGGAACCCTGGACCTGCTAGAGCTGGACTCTGGCATTGACACTTTATATTCTTAAGGAAGAACATCTGTGAGGAATATTGGTTTTATGATAAACGCATCCACAACTGAATTGGACATAAGGATTATTTGTATTATTATTTAAATGACACTCTGAAGAAAGATGGTCTAATACTTAAAACTCATATGTTCCAATGACAGACAATATTTAGTAATATTTATTTCTTTTCCGAAACAGAATCTTTAAGCTTCCCTTTTCAAGGAAATTTCCTCAAAATATTAGTGACTTCATTGAAGTCAGGAGATGAGATATGATAGATATCACAGATCTCAAATTAATTTTCTCTTATTGATTCCTATGTCCACTTTTTGTAGATTACAAGTATACAGGCTATTTTTCAACCTTGTGGATGTTAAAAAACCTGTTCTGGAATGTGGTAACAAAATAAGGAATAAAGCATGAGGTTTTTACTTCTTGCTACATATAACATAATTAGAAAACTTGGAATTTAGCTGATAGTTTAAGTAGTATGAGAGGCAGGCTAGAATTCTGCCATAACTATCTGCTCTGGAAGTTTTAAATCTATAGCAATAACAAGAATATTTATTGTGACAGGAAGCAGAAGGGATTGGGAAACACAGAGGCATCTAATAAAATGACTTATAAGTCACAGTGACATCTTACATGTGATATTACTTCTCCATTCACATCTTTATTACAAGCTTCTAAGTCTAGTGGGGTTTTTGTTAAATTTTTTAATGTTTATTTATTTTTGAGACGAGAGACAGAGTGTTAGCAGGTGAAGAGCAGAGACAGAGGGAGACACAGAATCCGAAGCAGTCTCCAGGCTCCGAGCTGTCAGCACAGAGCCCTATGCGGGGCTCGAACTCATGAACTGTGAGATCATGACCTGAGCTGAAGTCTGATGCTTAACCAACTGAGCCACCCAGGTGTCCCTCTAAATATAGTGTTATAATGGGAAATGATGCTGATAATTATATGTATGTGATATAATAAATATAAATATGATATAAATATATGTTTATGAAAAATCATAATTAATGCTAATGGATGAGAGTGTAGAAATAGGCTCTTGGCTGTCATAGAGGCGTTCCACTCCTCAGTGATCAAATGGACTTTGGAACAGGGAGTCCATTCTAGGGAGGTCTAATATGACAGGTCAGGCAGACCAGTGAATATCTGGATTGTGGAGAAATGTTGAAAATAAGCCAAGTAAAAGCATTAGGCTGAAGCTGCCTATTCATTGTGGACACTCAGTGAGCTCAGGGGTTTGGATGAAACTCTAGGTAACATTTGGAGAGGGAGGAGCAAGATATGAGGATCCCAGGCAGAAGATAAACGAAGGGAAGAATTTCTGCCTCCAGAGTGGACAAGGGAATTAAAGCCGGGGGAACATCTGAAGTTCAGTTTTTTAAAATTCATTTTACATCAGTTCAGCAAGGGGGCTGCAGAGTCATCTTGAGATTCAGAAGACGCCTAATGACAAGGACCTCACTCCTGGCATACTGGACCCTGGGTCAAAAACAAGACCAATGCAAGGACAAGTGATACACCCATATATTTTCAGACCCTGTCTGAAATGTCACAGAAACTTTCTATCGCTGAATGTGTCCCAGAAAGATATCAATGAATCCATGTGAGAAGGATGGGGCTAAAATGCCTGCCATACAAACAAATTCTAACATCTAAAACTTTTTTTATTTTACCAATTAAATGCCACTCTGCATTATTCATTATTATTTTTATTTCTTTACTGGGCTTACAAACATATACCAAAAAAAATACACAATGTTGTTTGCAATTTACTTCATGCTCTCTCTCTTCGAAGACCTCCTAATTCCTCCTCCTTTTCACCCCACTGGGGAGGGAGGCAGTATGTAAACATGGAAAGAAAATAGGCTTCGGTGTTAGACAAATTTGGCTTTTACTTTCAGCTCTGGTATTCCCTAGCTGTGAGACCTTCAGAAAAGTTAAAATAATTAGCCAATGTTTATTGGAAACTAATGTCCGGCACAGTCTTGGGCAGTTCTCATAAATTAAATTTACCTCAACTTTAAAAGCTAGGTGCCACTGTCCCGAGAAAACTTGGTCCCAGGAAAACATTAAGTAACTTGCACAAGTTTACATAGCTAGAGTGTGACAGAACCATAAAGAAACCCAGATCTTCTGAATCTAGAACATTCTTTGTTATCTCTCTATTTACTGCTCTTAGTTTTACTAATCTCTGTTCAGGTCCTTAAGTATAAAACAAGGCAATGGAGATCATCTCTTTAAAATGTTAATATGGATAATGTGCATAAAATTATAGGCATGCGAAAGACACTCAAACTATTAATTTCTTCCTAAGTCTTTCTGCCAATGATAAAATCTCTAGACATAAATACAAAAATTCACCAAGTATCTGCTCTTCAAAAGTACCCTTGAGAACCTTTAAATGAAGATGTTTCTTTACAACAAGCACGGGGAGATGTACGTACGTGATGAATCACTGACTTGTACACCTGAAACTAATATTACACTGTATGTTAACTAACTAGAATTTAAATAAAACCTTAAAAAAGGGGGGGATTTCTTTTTGTGAAGAAGACTATACTGGTTTAGCATTTATAAATTTGGAATATTGTATATTTTATATTTTTAGAATTGGGGTGAAATTAGCATTCCACCCCCAGAGGTGTTCTTAAAACAAACAGACAAAAACCAAAGCCTTCAAAGCGACATGAAATTTTATTTGATCTCTCTGTACTATCTGAATCTTATTGTGAATTACACACTTGGGAATTTCTTCATATATCCTAGTTTCTACTCTAAGGAAATGTTACGTTTCCTGTTCTCATTTGGCAAAGACTATTGAACTATTTGAAATAACTGTATCACTTACACTGTAATTATGAAATTGCTCCTTTTGCACCTGTCCTAAAATTTGATATTGTTATTGATTGAGGATGCTCCACTGTGAATTCAAAGAGCACTTGAAATCTCATTTTATGAAGATATATAATCATTTGACCTTTCTGCTTCTCGCCACCTGACAGCTGATAGTGCTCTTGATGATGGCAGGTTTGGGTGCATAATCTTATATTTATTTTGCAACTCAGTAGTACATTAATAGTTGTGCCTTTTGTTTTTAGTTGTAATGATTTTCTATGTGCCCACTTCGTATTGAATTTGAGGTTTTTTTGGCATGGAAATTCCTTTTGTCTATTCTTAACCAGATCTCTAATCTCTCTGCAGGTCAGAACATTCACAATTCATCCGGTCAAATATAAACATCTCTTCAAGTCACTCTTCACCAGGAATAGTAATTAATATAACTTTTTTACTTGTTAGCCCCAGTTTTTGAGTCAGTTATGAAATGCCATTTCTGAGATCCTGGTTAATTCAGTGTTTATGTCAAACATGCAGGGAATATACAAAACAATCTAGTGGAAAATTTTTCCACTTACACAGCCTTCTGTGTCATTATTTCTAATTTACAAAGTCCCAAGTATGAAGGTAATGAATTACAATGTTGCAGTCTCCATGAGGTTGCCTAAAATGATACATTATATGTTTTATATAACTGTAAAATAGAACATTTAAGGCATTCTGCTGTATAGATATTTTGTAAAAACACAGTCTGTCCCCAGAAAGTATTTATAGAGATATTCACAACCTTCTCTAATGGTTTCAGACCATTTGTTTAGCTTCTCTTTGATAAGTGACAGTCTCTTTTTGTCCTTAGAACAAGTCCTCATCCACGTTCTTCCAACAGGTGCATTAGTGCTGGAAGACTGTCAGGTGGATAATGAGAATTCAGCAACTTGAGAAGCATGTCATATTTCTGAAAGTGATGGAAAGTCATTTCCCACCTCTTTCCTAGAGTAGATGTCTTATTTTCCTGCCAATCTCCTGGCATCACATTAGTCACACATTCTTGATCGGTCACATTCATCAAATAAACAACTTTTATCAATTATGCGACAGTTTATATTGTCCAAACTTGTCACGAGCCCCACTGATTTTTCAGCATCTTTCCACTGGTACATCCGATGCCCTCATCCACCACTGCAACTCAGTGAGAGGTGCAGATGGAAACATCAATGCCTAGAAAAACCTTCTCACTGTGTTCCACCAGGATAACTGCTGTTCATTCTTTAGATTTTAACATAGGGATTGACCCATTCAGGACCCCTCTGTATTTGTCAATCCACATCCACACATGTTCTCAGACAGAGGATAACTGTTTTTCATATCTGCCCCCCAAACACTCTGGGCACTTTGTACTATTACAGTATGTCACACAGTGTGACATACTAGTATAGTACATCACACAGTGTGATAACATGCCTGTCTCCCAAACGAAATTGCAAACTCCATGAGAAGCTTTAGTTTATATGTAAAAAGAAAAAAGGGAATCATCAAAGATATTAAAAAGTGACATATTTCCCACTACGTTTTATTATAATGAAGGCTTCTTCACATCCATTCTGTTGGTTTATGGGAGTGACTACATGAAGTACTAAACCAGCAAGTTGTTTAATACATGATCTAGGGAAGATGCTTATTGATTCCTTACTAATTTTCATTTAGTGTTTATCTTCTGGTATAATTTAATAACTTTATTTCTGATACTGAATAAGCATGTAAATATCTAACCAAATTAAAAGTAAAAGTAAATCAAATAATTCAGAGAAGGACAATGTCAAAACTCACAGCAAAACAAATACGCTTAGTGTTTATTAAAGCAAAAATATTTCTTCTCATTCTGCCTCTTGAGCTCAATATAACTGAAACATGTTTTTCTATTACCTTTTCTATTTTTTATGTCACATGCCCCCCATCAAGACTTTATTTTATTCTTGTACTTATTATGCCTCTTAAGGTGAGACAGGCACAGAAATTGAACTATTTTCTATCCTCCAAAGGGATACATCATGTTTGCAAAAGAAATCAATGTATTTCATGCCATTGCATTTCTTCTATCATTTCTCTGTGGCAAGTTGAAATGTGTGGTTTTTGAAGCTTAAGGAAGTGTTTTTGGTTCAGAGACTCTTCTTATAAATAGTATACATATTTAGTAGAAGGAGGAAGAAGAGGAGATTTGGAGAAGGAGGTGAAGGGAAAAAGAAAGTCAAGAGGAGGGGGAAGAAGCAAAGAAAAAAATAGAATCTAAGGAAAGATTTTGGATTCAAATTCTATCAAGAGAAAAGTCCCTTAACTAGATTGCATTTTCCAAAGTGAGGCTAGCGTTGCATATGAAAGTCATTATTATTTTTTTATTTGTTTAGATGTTGTTACTTAAACTTCCACAGTGTCCGTTGTTTCCCTTTACTTTGTTTACTTTCATTGATCTTTAGCCTCCCTCATTTCTTTTTTCATCTCCTTCCTCTACATTTCCTCCTCCTCCTCACTATTTCCCCCCTTTCTCCTTGTTTACCTCTCCCCTCCTCCTTCCTTCCTGTGCACTTCCAACATTTCCATCATATAATGATACTTCTGGACACTGGAATAACAGGAACATGAGACATTATTCAGCATGTGCCGTGGCAGGCTGCTAAATTGCAACTCTGTGAGAGACCGTCTTCCCAGAGAGCTGACGTGAGACACTGTAGCCTCACGCAACACACCTGCCACGCTCCTTAGACTAAGTGAGAATAATCCGTCTTCATATGACAGCCTGTTGATGAGTACTCCCAGGTCCAACATGCAACCCAGATTCTAATTAACCTGATTAAGCCTGTTGTACATGACTCATTTTTTTTTTTCTCCCTTTGATCAAGTTGTCACTAACTATTTGGATATTCATCTTTTTTCCTGCTCTTTACTAGTCAGGAGGTGCTACAAATAGAAACAACACAAAGCATCTACTTCGATGTTGCTATTGTCTTTTCTGGCACCCTTGCTTCTCTCACAGGTCAAAAGAACAGCATAATTGACAAGTTTGAGATCTAACAGTGTAATTATGATTTACTAATATACAAAATCATGTGTGTGGAGCCTGGGGAGATTCATGGTGTTCAAACAGCCAGGATTAGGAAAAGCATACTCTGACTGATAAAGTAAAAATATTCCTTACTCCCATGGGAAGTCTTGGCCATGCTGTGGTAGAATGTTTCATAAAAGGGATGACCTACATGGAAGTGCAAACTCAAAGTCATGCTGCTTTAAAGATTAGTTGGATTAGTTGCAGAAACTTAGTAACCATACTCCCACTGATGTTCAACATGCATGTCATTGACAGGTCACTCTAAATATTTCAGTAACGAAGAACACAGAATGCGTATGATACAGGATTAAAATTTGACTTTGGTTTTCACAGTGGCTTCAACCTTTGTATTCAGGACATGTTTTTTTTTTTTCTTCTTTTTTGTGTTTTCATAGAGGAAGCATGTATACAGAATTCAATTAATTATTACCTTCAGAGCATAAAACACTATTGTAATTAAATCACATACATACCCTTTTAATTTTAATTATATGTATTTTATTCAAATGTTAATTTACATTTATACACTTAAATATATATTTATTTACATAATTACTTTACTAATACAATGGATGTTGGTGAAATTGTTCTTGCACAGGTGCCATGCTAATTTTCTCTGTATCATTTCAATTTTAGTATATGTGCCGCTGAAGCGAGCACAGATTTTGGTGAAATTATTGTGCCTCAAGTTAAAACACTACCAACAACCTGAATCTAGATATTTAGGTCTTTTTCTTATCCGCCTGCCACCACCAAGTGGTAACGTGTTGTTAATTTGTTTAATGTTAGCTTCCTTTTTAATGTATTTTTATTATACACAAATATTTCTTGGTCTTGCTTTTAAAAAAATGTAGTCTTATGTAAGCTGCTTTTTAAAAATTGTTTTAAGGTTTATTTTTGAGAGACAGACAGAGCACGAGTTGGGGAGGGCCAGAGAGAGAGAGAGAGAGAGAGAGAGAGACAGAATCCAAAGTAGGCTCCAGGCTCTGGGCTGTCAGCACAGACCCCGATGTGGGGCTTGAACTCACCAACCATGAGATGGTGACCTGAGCTGATAGCTGACATCAGATGCTTAATCGACTGAGCCACCCAGACACCCCTATAAACCTGCTATTTTTTATATTGCATTATGACATTAAAATTATTCATATTTTGCATGGAACATTAATTCAATAATATTCACTGCTGTATAATATTCTATTGAGAATGTATCACAATTTATTATTTCTCCTGTCAAATGGCGTTTGTGCCATTTCCATATTTATTGCTATTATGAATGATGATGCTATGGATATTTTTATATATATCTCACAGGACACAAATACCAAAATGTCTTTGCATATATACTTGGAAGCAAAATAAGAAGGTCAAAGGATATCTGAATTTTTAAATTTAAAAGAATGCCAAACTGTTTTCTAAATTGCTTGAATAAACCATCAGTTTTTAAGAAATCCATATGCTCACTAATATTTTGCATTAACTTTTCCAATTGAATGGATATAAAATGGTTATTAATATAAACATTCCATATATTCATTTTCTCATCTATAAATGGCTTACTAATAACTAAGCCCATTTTTACTGGGTTGTTTGTATCATTCTTATTTATTATTGAGGAAACAATATACCTATATTAAATCTGTAGCTATATCAGTTCTATGTGCCACAGCTGTCTTCTCTAATTAATGGTTTATCTTTATATTTTCTTTAATGTACTTTTGACAAATGGAAGTTTTAAGTTTATTTTTTAAATACATGAACATTTTCTTTTTGTGGTTAAATTCTTTTGTATCTTGATTTAGACATCCTACTTACAAAAATATAATGAAACATTCTTTAATAAACAACTGTTACTTGGCTTTCATCAAGATCATAACAGCAGTTCAATATGGAAAGGAAGTCTCTTCAACCAATAGTGTTGAGATGACATCATATTAATAAATAAATAAAAACAAAAACTTTGACCCCTACGTAATGTCTTACATTGTAGGACAATTATTTTGAGATGTATCATAAAGGTAAACATAAAAGCTAAAGCTATATGGTTTCTAGAAGAAAATAAAGTAATATCTTCACAATTTGGGAGTAAGCAAAAATTTCTTAGAAGTCATAAAGTACTAACTACAGAAGGAAAGTAATGTTAAAATGATAATGATTTAATAATGATAAAAAATAATAAAGACATATAAAGTATAATGTTTCTAATTTGCTAGTCCAAAGCTTTTCAAGTGGCAAACAAAAACAGCTAAACAATTAGCAATAGTCCAAGAGTAGGTAAAAATATAGTAAGGTTCGTCAAGGGGAGTGCTGGTCAGATATATGACCTTGAGTTCTGTCTACCGAGCAGAGCAACCATGTCCATTTTCAGTTCTGCATAGCTGGTGCTGAGTTTGAACAGGTGCAATATCCCAGTGGATGCCACTGCATTTCAGTTTAGATGAACCATCCGTGAAACAGGCTCAGGCATTTAGTAGAACCTTTGTGAACCCAGGGCCCCACTGAGCCAGTAGATTTGCTTTAGGCAGTAGATAGGAGGACAAAGTTCCCCAAAAAGGAATAGGTGCAACTTCTTCATGTAAAGCCAAGATGCTGAACTATACTCATGAATATGCCATTTCCACGTTCCAAGTGAGTTTTGGTGGACTCCTCCAAAACGGGGTACACCAAAAGGGGATTATCAGGCTAAAGGGTCATGAGGCCTCTTATACCAAACATTCATGTCAACAAAAGCACAGTAGCCATCTAATAACTAGTTTCCAAAGGGGATGCACCCTATAGCAGAGTCAGGGATGTGATGAGTCAAAAACACAAAGAAGGTCTCAGGATAAAGGAGGGCACCCTTTGCCTCATCTGCCATAGAAACATATTGCTCAAAGTGATCATTTGGGTTGTGGGGCTCCATATGTAAACAGCTTGTAAATATCTTGTTAAACAGTTTCCAATGAAGTCTTTAGTTTGGTCCCCGCTCAAAGGATGCTGATTTGAGGTTAGCCAATAGAAGAGACCAACTAGAATGCCCACATGAGGCATACTGCCTCCAAAGCCTTAAAGTCCAATAAAGTCTTGGGTCTCCCTTTTGGTAATATTGTTGAGTGAAGAGAGAAGCAATTTCCCCTGAATGCCAGAGGAAGTAAGATTTGTGACCCTACCCACATAGTGACTAGAGACTTCACTCGGTAAGGGGGTCCCTGAGTTTTGTCAGGGTTTATCAATGAATCCTGCTGATGGAGGTATGAGAGCACTGCAGTTAGGACCTTTGGGCATGACAGCTCTGGCTTGCCAATGAACAGGGCATCATCTATACAGTGAAAGCTTTGCACAGCAGAATGTAGAAACATTCATGCCAAATCCTGACCACAGGTGGGGAATGACAGAAGTTTAGATAACCCTGCAGAGTAATGCCAATGTATATTAGAGGCTTTGCTACATGAATGCAAATTAGCCTCGGTTCTTGGGTGCCATTGGGATGGAAAAAAAGTGTTGGCAATGTTGAAGGCAACATATCAAGTGCCTTTAGTTTCTGCAATCAATATCTACAAAATTATATAATATTATTATGATATTATAATAGTCATAAGATCTACAAAAACAGGGAATACAGGAGCAAGAATGGAATTCAATTGATTTTGTTGTATTAGACTCCAACTCCTGTTGGCTTAACACCTGACAGTACAGGGTGTAGTATTGCAGTCCTGTATCTCCTACTACCTGTGACACATTAAGTCCTTAATCAAGGCTGTGATTTCTCTTTCTCTTCCTTAGATATAGTATTGTTTCCACTGCACCAGCTGCATGAGGACAAGCAGACAGATTGAGGACTGACTTATGTCCCTCACTAGCAGTTCTCTACATGCCACAGTCCCTGAACAAACAAATCCCCCTTTGACTGCATAAGCATTCACAGAACAAGCATGTGAAACAACAGAAATAGTATATGAGCAGTGGAACCACAAATAATATTAAATTGGCCCATTTGCCAATGGATCATTTTATCAGCCTTATAAATCCAATCTAGGACAGTTTAAGCGTGTATACTTGTCAATGCCTCATTTATGGTTTCCCAAAGGTTTTTGTTTGTTTTGTTTTTATTCCTGTCTCAGGGAAATCTCCCTGAGTGGCCAAAGCTTTGTTATAGCAGCCAGGACCTAACGCAAAAACAAATGAGCAAAATCTCTGAAGTTTTACAATTCATGTGTGGGCGGCTCTACGTTTGGCACGGTAACCTGCAGAAGAGGCCCAGCTGCTGCCATTTTCCCTGACCAAGCAGCAGGTGCCTCCAAACCGCACTCCCCAGACTTGCAAGGAACTAGCTGAAGATTTAATGACTGCCCTGGTTTATGCCCAGAGAAGCTGTGAATAGCTCTCCGTCCACTAATGGTGTGGATGCGTGTCTTTATAAATATGTCCCAAAGTAGAGATGGGTAGGTGAGGGTCTCTGCCAGTTCATACAAATCTTTGTACTAACAGTCATAATAGATGGACCTTAGCATGACTGCCAGCTTGGTGAGAAGTCACCCTACCTTCAGGAGGGTTACCAGCAATCAGGGCACCATTTAGACAGCTGTCTTTAACCTACTTTCTGGCACACACCCTGCAAACATCTTGCCAAAGTCTTCTTATAAACACACTTGATAACCAAACAACTCGATCAACGCGTTTGCTGCTGATCCCAATGTACCTCCTTCAGACCTCATAAAACACTTCATTTTTCTTTTCCAGCAATCTGTGTCTTGTCAACATCTAATCCCTACTACCAAGCACCCAAGAACTGTGGAGCATTTGTGACTTTACCCAACCTGCAAGGTCACAAATAAGTCTGCCTTGGTTTCATGGGCACTAGAAGAAAACACAAGACTCCCAGGTCAGAGCAATGAGCCAGAGTACTAGCATTTGCGCCAATTTTCTAAACCCCAATTCCCACGCAGAGTAATGGAAAGAGACAGGTGACACCTGCACATGCAGGCTATGTTAGAGGAAAGAAACCCTTAGCTTACGGAACCTGAATCTTAAATAATGGACAGTAAGATATTTTCCCTGGAGAGAGACAGTTTCTTTGTTACACTGGACAGGAAGCAAACCTATTCTTGGCTCCAGAGGTGGATATTAGCTCTATTTTCCAAGCTTTTCAATATACAATATTAACAGAGTAGTCTAGGACAAAGACAGTCAGTACCTCTGCATTCAAACCATGTTTAGACATCTGTGGAAAACTGTCACCCAACATTTTGATAAACACTTTGGCCTTATCCAAAATTTAAACATATCTCTCCCTATAACCTAGCAATTCTACTTGTAGGTATTTATCCAAAGGAAATGCAAATGGATGTCTATAAAAGGCCTGTACTAAATGGTTATAGCAGCTTTATTCATTATTAACCAAACATCTCAACTGTACATCAACAGGAGAATGAATAAACAGACTGTGACATCTTCATACAATGGAGTGCCACTCAGCAGTGGGTAGACCTTAAAAATATTCCTTGGAGTCACAAAAGCAAGAATTAGAACATATAATTTCATTTATATGTACTTCTAGAATGTTGAAAACTAATCTCTAGTAATAGACATAAAGTTTGTGGCTGTTAGGAGGTTTAGTCTGGGGACACGCATGAAGGAACTTTCTGGGTAATACATTTATCAAAATTTATCCAACTATAATTTAAGATCTATACATCTATAGTATATAAGTGATGTGTAATGAATACAAATTAGCTTTGATATTCAAATGATGAATTTCTATGAAACTAATATTTTCGTGTCAAGTCTGGAGTTTGGTTTATAAAACAACCATGTTGTACAGGCTTGTGTCAGACACTGTTGTCAGATCTTACAAATATTAACTAACTAAAATCTCACAACATTACTCTTATTAACCCCTTTTACATATGAGGAAGCTGAGGCACAAAGTAGTTAAACACTTAAGATCACATAAGTAGGAAGTGGCATAGTAGATTTGAAACCACAGAAGCTAATCACTACCCCTACTGATTTCCAATACTGTCTTACCTTTTTGGTTAGTGCAGTTGTTGTGACATGTTTAAAGGACTGATAAACACAAATCAACACTAAGTCAATAATTATGACCCTGAGTTGCCATTTGGGAAGATAATTTATTGTCTTGAATATGGTCATTTTATATCATCAAGACAAATTACTTGAATTATTTAGACTTATGTGCCCAATAACTAATAACCACCAATGTCACATGGCTATTTAAATTTAGATTAAAATAAATTTAAGTTTAGTTCCTCAGTCACATGAGATGCTTTTCAAGAGGTTAATGGCCATATGTGCTAGTGGTTACCATATTTGACAAATGTGTAACAAATGTAAAGCAGATCCACTACCGCAGAGAGTGCTACTGGACAGCACTAGTCTAAAGCTGTCCTATTCAAAGTGTTTTCTGAGACAATGACTTGGACACTCACTACCTGGACATTCACTAGACAGGTAGGACCCAGACCTATTGAAGAAGAATCTGTGTTTTAACAAGATTCCAAGAGACTGGGGCACCTGGGTGGCTCAGTCTATTAAGCACCCACCTCTTGATTTTGGCTCAGGTCATGGTCATGAGATCGAGACCTACATCAGGCTCCATGCTGAGTGTGGAACCTGCTTAAGATTCTCTCTCTCTCTCTCTCTCTCTCTCTCTCTCTCTCCTTCTGTCCCTCCCCTCCCTCTCTTGCTAAAAATAAAACAAACAAACAAATAAATAAAACCACAAGACTCCAAGTTATTAAAACACATATTAGTATTTCTGATGTGATGTTAAATTTGGCATAGCCATTAAATGTGATTAATGAACTTGACGTCATTCTGAGTCTGCATTTAATTTCTCCTACTGAACTGATTCTAGCCTTCTTACTTTTTTTTCAAAAAACTGTTTCCCAGGCTCCAACACACTGAATAATCTGACATACATGTACATCTGATAATTATACATGCTGTAAATCTAAATTTTACAGTTACTCCCAACTGATGACTAGTCCATGAAGAATTTACAACTCTGCCTGAGGTTCTCTGCCTAAGACTAACAGTCTAATATTTGGTTTCATATAACTGCTGCTTCCTGACTTCTGGGAGGTATAGGATTCAGGATAATGGAAACTGGACAAGAGCTTCATCATACATTTAAGAAAATATGAGGAAATCAAACATAGTTAATAGATGGATAGAATGTGACCTCAGAGTTTAGAATCCAAGTTCATAATCTTACTCTATATATGCCAGTGATAGTTACTTATATATTATTCACATGTAAAAAGGTATGACTTAGTATCACCATGGTCTTTCTTTAAATTGTCGTATTTATATGCAATTGGTGATATCAAAGCAACAAGTCAGAAAAAAGTTTCTAATATTCTTGATTTTTTTAACATGATACTAAATTTAGTCTTATTTTGTCACTATTAACCATTTCATCATCTAGTATGTCAGAAAGGGCTTCATATTTAACAATCTAAAAAGTTTTTTTATTTAAAAAATAAAAATTAAAAAAATAAAAAGTTTTTGTTGTTCTTTGCAAAAAGTACTGTATAGACAGAAGTTCTGCACAAGTTCTTTCAAGAAGTGGCCTTGAGTTGAATCTACTGTGTTATATTTACAGAGACATTATCTACAGTGTTTTATCATATAAGCTATGACAGGTTGCCATACATTAGTTTACTTAATCTTTTCAAAAACTATTTGAAGTTGGTACTATTATCCCTAATTTTAAGATAAAGTTTGGATACTCAAAAGAATAATACAGGCTGATAGGTAGAATTTTATTCATAATTCTTTTATGGTAAAGCCATTCTCTTTTTACAGCACTGTACTTTGTATTCTGTCCCCCGCCAACACATTTTTCCATGTGGTGGAAAAAAGAAGTATAAATATTTACATATGTATATATTTACATATATATTTTTTTCCTTACTAGCAAAGGAAAACAGGGAGCCTGGGTGGCTCAGTCAGTTAAGCATCCAACTTCGGCTTAGGTCATGATCCCGCAGTTCGTGGGTTTGAGCCCCACGTCAGGCTCTGTGCTGACAGCTCAAAGCCTAGAGCCTGCTTTGGATTCTTGTCTCCCTCTCTCTCTGCTCATCCCCTGCTCACACTGTTTCTCTTTCTCTCAAAAATAAATAAACATTAAAAAAGTGAAAAGAAAAAATATTTCAGAAACTTCACATCACATAGCCAGGGTTAAAATGAATATGTCCAAATTCACAGCTGCGTGTATTTACAGATGTGTCTGAGATGCTGAGGTCATTTCAGAATTTGATTAATATAATCATTGTCTTATAATATCAACAAAAAACTATTACTTTTAAGAACCTGATTATTTACTGAGTGGCTTCCATTTGTTTAAGTTTGTCTAACTCCTTATAACTGATCTAACATGCATTGAAAGTCTATTTAGTGCTGCATATTATGCAGATTAATTTACATATTTTATCTCAAAATTCTCATCCAGTTTAGATGAAATAGATGATATAACCCTATTCTATAGATGCATTTCATGTGCTCCAAAGAATTCAAGTAACCTCCTCAAGTTCATACAACTAGTAAGTCAAAGGCTATTAGGCTGTGTAACCCACTTAATAACTAGCAAAAAAGCAAAGTCATTTTAGCAATTTTTGCTTCCATGTGAATACCAGCTTTGCTTTAGTTGATTAACAGCAACTGACCTTGACTTTGGTCTTACTTTTATAAACTGGAGCCCTATTTATTCTGACATTTGCTTCTACTTAAGCATCTCACAGATATAAAAAATGCAGTGGTCGGACAATGGCAGGTAGAGGGGGAACCTGGAAATATCATTCCTCTTCCGCCAAGTTTACCACCTGTTAATTTTTGTGAAGAAAAAATCCGTATAAGTAGGATATATGACATGATTGTTATGCTAATATCCTATCCCTATGAATCACTTTAATTGCTGAAAGGATATATGTATTTGGATCTGATATTTTATTTACTGAGGCTGATTGCTTAGTCTGTTATCAAATAAATATTGACAGATGTCTCAGGAAGATAATGAGAAAAGGCATTTCTGAAATTTGTAGCAATTTATGTTAACTCATAGAGCCATTTTCGTATTTAGTCTTATACAGAGATAGAAGTGACAGCAAGGCATCTTTTTTTAAATCCATGTAATTACTTTCTTTATTTCTATATAATTACTTTCTTTAAAGATTACTGCTTGAAGGCAAAAAGGGAGATATTCTCTTAAAATCACTAATAAAAACTTTGCAACATCTTAAACAATTCAAAGTGAAGATTCCTCAAATGTCAACTTCAGGACAGTTTTGCAGTAACATTGAAAGTAATGCATTTTCATTATAGAAAGACTGGAAAATAAATAAATACAAAAAGATGGATAAAAATAACTATAGTTCTACAACCGTAAAAATAACTATAGTTCCACAATTATTACCCAAGGTCAAATTATGTATTTTATTGTATTTACTGTTAGCCTTTTTTTCTTAAGGTAGATAGGAATTTTTTCCTTTAAAAATAAAAATGGGGGGTGCACCTGGGTGGCTTAGTCAGTTAAGCATCGACTTCGGCTCAGATCATGATCTCATAATTCATGGGTTCCAGCCCAGCATTGGCTCTGTGCTGACAGCTCAGAGCCTAGATCCTGTTTCAGATTCTGCATCTCCCTCTCTCTCTCTGCTCTCTCTCTCTCTTTCTCTCTCTCTCAAAACTAAATAAACATTTAATGGGTGCCTGGGTGGCAATGATCTTGTGGTTTGTGAGTTCGAGCCCCGCATCAGACTCTGTGCTGACAGCTCAGAGCCTGGGGCCTGCTTTGGATTCTGTGTCTCCTCCTCTCTCCGCCCCTCCCACGCTCATGCTCTGTCTCTCTCTGTCTCTCAATAATAAATAATGTTAAAAAATTTAATAAACATTTTAAAAATAAAAATGGTGATCACACATGTAGAATTTATAATCCCTAAATTTTACATAAATCTAATTGAATATACATTAAATTTGAATGCTTTTAAATTTTTCAGTATTCTTCAGTAACATGGTTCTATATTCAGATTTAATTTACTGAAATAATAAGTACATCTGTATCACTGAAAAACTTACTAGTTACAAATGAATGTTTATTCTCAAAGTCCAGGTTCTAAGACTCCTTGCATAAACATTTCAAATTATAGTTACCTATATACAGATAAGAAATAAGTACTGCAGATTTTCCCAAAGGTAGTTGAGAGACAAGTTCACATATACTTGTTCCCTGAGATTTTAAAAAGGGGCAATACAGATTTATTGTGTGCTTATGCTAAGGAAAGAAAGAGGCTACAGCAACTTCAGCAAGCACCTGGAATCGGCTGGTAATGGACTGTGTAATTTTCCCCTGTGCAGCACTGCCAACACAATGCAAACCTGCCTAGTTGCAATGTTCATTTCACTTAAGAGCAGTCCCAGAGTGGCACACTGAGGTGCTCCTGATGCCAGAACCCTACCCTCATGGACACAGGCGCTCTTCCATGGCCTAGATGTGATCACCAACATGAATTATTATATAACCTGAATGTGAAATTAGGTTTGTCTGTAAACTTTTTGTAAACGAATGGGCTTAACAGCATTCCAGATACATTGCTTGGAGAGTCATTCACTCAATAATCTGTTGAGTTCCTTTTGCATTTAATGTCTGATGCTGATGTCTCAAGATGTAAAGATAAACAAGAAAAATATACCCTTTTGTTGTCATATTTAAACTGAATGAAATGGGTATCATTGGATGTTCTCGTAGAAGGGAATCTCTTCTGTAATCCCATCTGCATTGTTGTTTTGGGCAGAAAATACCAAACACAAGTCATCTTACCTGGCCCAGACACCGACAGGATTGATAGCTCTTTCTTGATTCCATTGTTGGCAGTGCATGGCTGTTCTTAGTGAAGTGGCCATGGTTTTTCCTTTCCATGTTCCTAATGAGAGAGAGAGAACAAAGTTCTCAGTAAAGTCACCTCTACACTTTCCTTTAGAAGGTGAGTTACTCTGAGTCTCCCTAAAAGCAGCCACTTCATTGGAGTTATCTGAAGGCAATGACAGTATTTTCCCATAGGAAGATGGTCGTGTAGCTAGCTCCATATTCTGGTAAAGGAAATACCGTCAGAATGTTCATATTTTGAGAACTTTGGAAGAAATGCTGCCACCTGCAAGAATTCCTGGCGAAGGAGGGGTCTCCCTAGTTTTGAACCTGTGAGGAAGTCTAACCTAATTTTTCAGTTCAAAGGAGTCTTCCAAGAGAAGTGATAACAAAAATGCTAACAGGGAGATATTAAGCTGAGTGACAGCAGAAGTATTTGTGAAGGCTTAGAATTTAGAGAAAGAGCAAGGCAACATCAGCCAACAAAATGTAGTTTTTTTGTGTCTTCATCCATAAAATGTGACAAAGACAGCAGTGAGAGCTGAGTGGCTAGAATCATTGAGGGCGTCATGAGTGCTGGTAAAAGATTAGGAAAATATCCTGAAAAAAAAGCCATTGAAGCAAGAAAGTATGGCTAGCAAAGATGGATCCATTACCATGGGCATTTCAACTTGAAGTTCACTGGACAAATATAAATGTACTTTCCTCTTATCAAAAATACTATAATGATAATGAAGAAAATTTAGTAAAAAGAATAAGGAAGAATAACCCATATATTGTGATGTCAACAATTTAAAATTTTCCACATTTCTTTTCCATATGTTAGTTTGGCATAAAACATTTGGTGGTCAGGTTTTTGTTTTATTTTATTAGAGTTTATAGAATAAACAGATCTTCCTGGATGTTTAGTCCATTCACAATCCTTATCTTAGTTGACTGATCAGTATCATGTCATGTAATTGCTCACTATCTCTGCCTTGATATTCTGTCTTTCCTCAGCACACAGGTCAGCAGCATCCAGGTTTGGTTTTCTTCCCTCCCCTGGACTGCTTATTGCCAGTCTCCTTTGCTGGGTCCCCCACGTCTCCCTAACATCTTAAATTACAGTAACACAGAGCTTAGTGTTTGGTATCTTGTCCATCTGTGCTCACTCTCCTGTCAACATAATTCATTATCCCATATTAAAATACCATCTATGTGCTGAAAACTTATGTATCACAGCTCCTTCCTAAACTTCAAAGTCATGTGTCAACTGCCTACTTGAGTTTTCCACTGAGATGTCAACCAGGCATTTCAAATTTAATGCATTTAAAATTTAACTCTTGATTTGTTTCCCTTCAAAACTTGTTTACCCTCAGCCTTCCCAAATCATCTGATTGCAACTCAACCTTATATTTGCTCCCATCAACAGCCTTGGGATTGTATTTTTCTTATCTCTCACATCTAATGTCTAGGAAACTAATGTTGGCTCTTCCTTCAAAATTAATTCTTTTTAAAAAAAATGTTTATTTATTTTGAGAGAGACAGACAGACAGAAAGAGAGGGCATGAGCAGGAAGAGGGGAAGAGACAGAGAATCTCAAACAGGCTCTGTTCTGACAGCATAGCCCCAACTCAGGACTCACAAACTGGGAGATAATGACTTGAGCCAAAATCAAGAGTTGGGCACTTAACTGACTAAGTTACCAGGTGCCCCCAAAGTAAATTCTGATTTTGACTTTCTATCACTAGCTTCTTTGCAAATTTCCTAGATTCCACTATATCATCCATTCCCTCACACACAGCATCCAGAGTGATTTTTAATTTTTAATGTTTATTTATTTTTGAAAGAGAGAGAGAGAGAGTTGAGGAAGGGTAGAGACAGAGGGTAACACAGAATCTGAAGCAGTTTCCAGGCTCCCAGTTGTCAGCACAGAGCCTGAGATAGGGCTTGAATCCACAAACCATGAGATCATGATCTGAGCTGAAATCAAGAGTCAGATGCTTAACCAGGTGCCACTTCATATGTTTTGTTCTTTAAATTCCACATATCATTGAACTCATATGGTTTTTGTGTTCTATGACTGATTTATTCCATTTAGCATTTTACTCTCTAGCTCTAGTCATGTCTTTGCAAATGGCAAAATTTCATTCTTTTTAATGGCCGAATAATATTCCAGCGTGTGTGTGTGTGTGTGTGTGTGTGTGTGTGTAGCACACATACCACATCTTCTTTATCTATTCATTAGTTGATGGACACTTGAATTTCTTCTATATTTTGCTTATTGTACATAATGCTGCTATAAACATAGGAGCATTTATGTTTAGCATAATTAGAATTAGCATTTTTGTACTCTTTGAATAAATACCCAGTAGTGTGACTGTTGGATCATAGGGTAGTTCTATTTTTAAGAAACCTCCTATTGTTTTCCATAGTGGCTATACCAGTTTTCATCCCTATCAACAGTGAAAGAGTGTTCCTTTTTCTCCATATCATCACCAACACTTGTTTCTTGTGTTGATGATTTTTGCCCTTCTGACAGGTGTGATGTGATATTACATTATAGTTTTGATTTTTTATTTCCCTGATGGTAAGTAATGAAGAACATCTTTTCATGTGTCAGTTGGCCATCTAGATGTCTTCTCTGGAGAAATGTCTAGTCATGTCTTCTACCCATTTTTTAACTAGATTATTTGTTTTTTTGAGTTTTGAGTTTTATAAGTTTTTTATATATTTTTGATACTAACCCTTTATCAGATATGTTATTTGCAAATATCTTCTCCCATTCCATAGGTTTCCTTTTAGTTTTGTTGATCATTTTCTTCACTGGGCAGAAACTTTTCATTTTGATGTAATCGCAATAGTTTATTTTTGCTTTTGTTTCTCTTGCCTCAGAAGACGTATCTAGAAAAATCTAGCGGCAGCCAATGTCCAAGAGGTTACTGCCTGTGTTCTCTTCTAGGATTTTTATGGCTTCAGGTCTCACATTTAGGTCTTTCATCCATTTTAATATATTTTTGTGTATGGTATAATAAAGTGATCCAATTTCTTTCTTTGGCATGTAGCTGTCCAGTTTTCCCAACATCATTTGTTGAAGAGACTGTCTTTTTACCATTGGGTATTCTTTCATGCTTTGTCAAAGTTCAATTGACCATACAGTTGTGGGTTTATTTCTTGATTTTCCATTCTGTTTCATTGATCTATGTGTCCATTTTGGTGCCGATACCATATTTTTTTATCACTATAACTTTGTAATATAACTTGAAGTCTGGAATTGTGACACCTCCAGTGATCCATGAAAAATGCTGTTGGCATTTTGATAGGGACTGCATTAAACATGTAGATGGATTTGATTAGTATAGACATTTTAACAATATTTGTTCTTCCTATCCAGGAGCATGGAATGTCTCTCCATTTGTTTGTGTCCTCTTCAACATTTTTTATAGTGTCTTATAGTTTTCAGAGTACAAGTCTTTCACCTCTTTGGTGAAGTATCTTTTTATTTTTAGTGCAGTGGGATTGTTTTCTTAATTTCTCTTTCTGCCGCTCCATTATTGGTATCTAGAAATGCAACAGATTTCTGTATTTTGACGTTGTATCTTATGACTTTATGGAATACATTTATCAGATCTAGTTTTTTGGTGGAGTATTTCAGGTTTTCTGTATATAGTACCATGTCATCTGGAAATAATGAAAGATACTTTTCCATACAAATTTGGATGCCTTTTAAAATGTCTTGTTTTTCTCTTTGCTTCTTTGTTTCTTTCTTTTGGCGGGGGGGGGGGGGGTCTGACTGCTGTGGCTAGGACTTACAGTACTATGTTGAATAAAAGTGGTGAGAGTGGACATTCCTGTCTTATTCCTGACCTTAGGGGAAAAGCTCTCAGTGTTTCCCCATTGAAGATGAAGTTAGCTGTGGGCTTTTCATATATGACATTTATTATGTTGAGGTATTTTCTTTCTCTAAACCTATTTTGTTAAGGGTTTTTATCGTGAATAGATGTTATACTTTGCCAAATGCTTTTCATGTGTCTACTGAAATGATCATATGGTTTTTCTTATCCTTTCTCTTATTGATGTGATTGATGTATCACATTCACTGATTTGTGAATATTGAACTACTCTCACAACCAAAGAATAAATCCCACTTTATCATGGTGAATTTTTTTTTTAATTTTTTTAATGCTTATTTATTTTTGAGAGAGAGAAAGACAGAGTGCAAGCAGGGAGGGGCAGAGAGAGAGGAAGACACAGGATCTGAAGCAGACTCCAGACTCTGAGCTGTCAGCACAGAGCCCGACTTGGGGCTTGAACCCACCAACTGCGAGATCATGACCTGAGCCCAAGTCGGACACTTAATTGACTGAGCCACCCAGGCGCCCCTCATGGTGAATTTTTAGATGTATTGTTGAATTAGGTTTCCTAGTACTTTACTGAGGATTTTTGCATCTATGTTCCTCAGAGATACTGGCTTGTAGTTCTCTTTTTTTAGTATTGCTGCCTGTATCCAGTTTTGCTATCATGGCCTTATAGAATAAATATGGAAGTTGCCCTTCCTTTTTTGTTTTTCTCAGAATAGTTTGAGAAGAATAGGTATTAATTCTTCTTTAAATGTTTGGTAAAACTCACCTGTGAAGCCATCTGGTCCAAGACTTTTGTTTGTTGGGAACCTTTTGATTACTGATTTAACTTCTTTGCTGGTTATCGGTCTGTTCAAATTTTCTATTTCCTCCTTTTTCAGTTTTGGTAGTTTATATGCTTTTAGGAATTTATATCCATTTCTTCTAGGTTGTCCAATTTGTTGGCATATTGTTTTTCATAATATTCTCTTAAAATACTTTGTATTTCTTTGGTGTTGGTTGTTATTTCCCCTCTCATTTATAATTTTATTTATTTGAGTCCTTTACTTGAGAAGTCTGGATAGAATATCAATTTTATTGATTTTTTTCAAAGAACCACCTCCTAGTTTCATTGATCTGTTGTATTATGGGTTTGTTTGTTTGTTTATTTGTTTGTTTTTGGGTCCTATATCATTTATTTCTGCTCTAATTTTTATTACTTCCTCTCTTCTGCTGGTTTTAGTTTTTTGTTTCTGCTGTTGTTGTTGCTGTTGTTCTTTTTCTAGTTCTAAGATAAGGTTGTTTATTTGAGATTTATTCTTACTTTTTGAGGTAGGTCTGTATTTCTATAAACTTCCCTCTTAGAACTGCTTTGCTGCATCTCAAATGTTTTGGACCATTATGTTTTCTTTTTAATTTGTTTCCACATACATTTTTATTTCTTCTTTGATTTACTGGTGGACTCATTCATTGTCTAGTAGCAGTATGTTATTTAGCCTCCATGTATTTGTGGTATTTCTAGATTTTTTCTTGTGGTTAAATTCTAGTTTCAGAGTGCTGACACACTCTTGATTCTATTTCTCCTATGGTGGCTCTCCCATACCAAAATATGATATAATTTATTTATTATGCTTATTATTTACTAGACATCTCTACTGTTCTAGTTCTAGTGTGATAATTATTTTTGCTCATTTTGCTTGGTAATATATAGGTGTGACCCTAGAACTTTGTCTGGCATAGAGATGTTGAAAAATGTTTGTTGTACACATTAATGTAGTATTTAATGGTTTTCTGAATTAGAGTCCAGAATCATAATGCATATCACACTTTGATATTTTCTTTTCTCAATGTTAAAGGCATCCATTAATATACAAAACATTCTTTGTGTTTGTATCTGGAAAAGGAAGGATGGGTACATGATGAGGACAGTGATAAAAGAGGGTAATGTGGCTTTTATACTGGATTAGGTTGGGATAAAAGGATGGTTTTGGCAATCACTACTCCCATAAAAATAATTTCTTCCTTTTGAAAGATATTTGGTATTTATTCCTACTCTAGGCTTATGTGTGGCAGCCCTTGCCCTTCGTCATCGCTTATCAAAACCATATCATTCGACTTTTATATTTAATAGCCAGAAAATTAAATTAATTATGTGAACAAAAATTTGCTTTAGAGAAAAGTTAGGAGTGCCATCCTGTTTCCATGTAATGAGGAACATCTTCACTTATATCATAAGTTGGTACCTGGCCATGCTCTTTGTCAGAGTTCCCAAGAATTTAATTTCTACCATTCTTTTTCTCTCAAATTGGAAATAATAAGTATGCTGTCAGATCCAGGGTGATATGAGGTACCTTAAAATTATTTAGAATACGCAAAAAGGAAAAATAAATTCAGAACTGTGATGCCATCTGTGTGCTCTTTTACTCAACCTCTCTTTGCCTGTGGGGCATGGTTCAGCAAAGTCACTTGGTACCTTGGTATGTTCAAGTTCATAGCTGATGGCTTTGGGTTTCTGTTCTCACTTGATATGTGAGTAATAAGCCCCAGTTTACCAACTGATGAGTGACTTAATAGAAAGAGAAAGAACAAGTGTCAACTTAACAAAATCAAGAAGCTACCCACAGAGAAAAGAACCACTTTTCTTTTTAAGTCTAATTTGGGTTCTATATTTAAAAACAACGAGTGAGAAGCTTATCCTACTGCTCTCAGCTCAAGAAAGAAATGAATGCCAAGTGGCAACGATTCTCCTTAATTTTTTTTCTTTCTTTACATTGAATGGGTGAAAATTACCCAATTTGTACATCTATTACAAGTTGCTTGAGTGATTCCCAGAGAAGTGAGCTATATTCCTCTATCCCTGCACTGCTGCACAGTATTTCAAGGCAGTACAGATGGATCAAGTAAAGATCTTTGATAAAAATACCTCCACGGCTATGAGTTTATAGAGGTAGCATTAAGCTGCTTAAAAGCATGCATATGGTGTGAACTTTGACTAATTAGAGTTATTTGGCCAAATTCCATGACACAGGGGGAAAAATAATAACTTTTTGTCTAACCCATGACTTTACAGAGGAGAAAACTGATTTACAGATAGCTCAATATATATATATATATATATATATATATATATATATATATATATATAATGTGTATAAGAGCTTTGTAGAAATATGCAAAGAGCATATCCTACCCTTTTTCTGTGATCAAAGGAGATAGTGTGGCACAGTAAAGGAGCATGGACTTTGGGACCAGAGTGAGAAAGAGTTATGTAATTATTCTCGAATTTATTCACTGAGAGGTATTGGGTAAGTTACTAAAGATCTCTCATCCTCATCAATAAAATTAAAGTATTAATTCCTATATCTTGTGATATGGCAGACAACTACACTAAAATTAACAGCAACTATCTATCATGTTATTATTATTCCCATTTTATAGATGATTAGCTAGTCACTAAATTAAATGACCTATGTAAAGAAATAGGTATAGTTCCTGATATATATTGTATAATAAGTTTAAATTACCATTCCATCATCACCGTCATTATCCTCATTGTCATAATTATTATTCACATTTTATTAATATTATTTTAATTATTATGTAGTAGGCATTTTTCTTTCATTTACACACACTTACACCATATCTGATCCTGGGCTCTGGAGCAGAAAAATGTGGGTTTGGAGAGGAATTCTCCATTCACATCAAAGTTTCCACTATAACAAGTACAACACCTACTAATTATTAAATAAACATTCGTTTTAAATTATTCATCTCCATTTATAATTTTTTAATCTGTAGGGTTTATTCTAGGAAATAAGATGTGACTGAAGATGTCTCCTGATACTTGATTTCATACACACACACACACACACACACACACACACACACACCTACCTCACAAATTTGAGAGTCAAAATAGTAGAAAGCAAAGACCCTAATCACATGGGAAATATCTTCTCTTCATACATATATTTAAATACACAAGATGAAACTATAGAAACATGTTGAGTAAGAAACTCCAGGAAAAAATAGTATGTTTATCATTTTATTTATATAAATTTATTTTTTATACTATATATTTCAAAAACTACCACATGGTCTTACATGTCAAGGAAATGATCGCCCTAGGTAATGTTTTAACTAGAAGGAAGCATGAATACTCAAAATATTCTTTTTCTTCATATGCATAGTGGTTCTGTGGGAAAATTCAAAGAATTTTTTATGATATGTGCATTTTTTCATATGGCTTCAGCAAAAATGTTACTTAAAATTATGTGAGGAACTAATAAAAGTGAGGCCCAAGAAAGGTATCAACCGAGTGACCCTCTTTGAAAGTTACTAAAATATTTACTAAAGCAGAAGAAATACAAAGCAGTGAAAAATTAGAAGATGGTGAAAGAAAACATATTGAAAATGTAACAGAAGGAAATGTTCATACCATACTGAAAACTATTTTCCAAGCAAAGACTTTACATCTTTATTACAGCAGGACAAAACAGGACCCAGCATTAATTTAATGTCTGGATTATGTAATACCTGGTTTGATTTAGTCAAAGAAACAATTTATGCATTTAATGAAGTGGCAGATGCTAAAAGTATATTACGGAGTTTTTGAAATATAGAGAAGTGAAAGCTTAATTTCAGGAAAGAGTGGCCGAACAGGCTATTTCTTTGGAAAAGTTTGTAAATCCCTGGCCCTTGCTGTGAGGGCAGGTCCCCACTTCAATACCATTTATATCACTTTATTGCCAGAAAGAGAGGAAATTCTGCCATAAACCTAACAGGCTATAACTTATCAGTCTTTCAAGATTTTGTTGGTATTTGTTGGGTCTCTGCTTAGCTCTTGAGTTCTTAGTGCATATGGCTCATACAGCCCTCAAGGATTTTACTGCAACCTGGGTTGTGTTTGTATTGGTTTTAATATCTTGAACTATGAAGACAAAGCAAGTTTGACAGATTGAAGCCCATTGTCTTTCTTGAGCCATAAGCAAATATTCAAGAGCGGTTTCATTTTGTGTGTTTTCTCTAATCAGTACTTAGATTCCTATTTCCTTCAAGGTGTTTGTAATAAAATTTGCCAGCTATTTAATAGTAACTAGGATACCTTGTACAGCTTTCTCTGTTCATTTATTCTAATCTTGGTATTAGAATTCTAAAGGTCTTTGGAAACCTAAATTGCTATTTTTTGAGCCCTGATAGGTCTTTATGCTATAATTTGTTAGGTAATTCTAAGCAGGACAAATGAAGTCCTAAGAAAAACTTTCCTTAGCTATACTTCTTATATTATTACCAATAAAGTCAAATGTTCTGTATACATAAGACTAACATTGTACTTTAAAAAAATATTATAGGGGTGCCTGGGTGGCTCAGTTGTTTAAACATCCGACTTCAGCTCAGGTCATGATCTCACGGTTTGTGGGTTTGAGCCCCACGTCGGGCTCTGTGCTGACAGCTAGCTCAGAGCCTGGAGCCTGTCTTCGGATTCTGTGTCTCCCTCTCTCTTTGACCCTCCCCTGCTCATGCTGTCTCTCTCTCTCAAAAATAAATAATAAAAAAATTAAAAAACATTAAAAAATTATATAACATTGGCATTTATTGATAATTACATTTTATTATATTAAATATAATTATTTTAAATAATTAAATAATTCTTAGACCTCTGTTCAGAGGTAAAAATATAATACTGCTTGGGTTTATACTTACATAAATAATTTGCTGTTAATAAGTCTGAGGATGGCCTTGATAATGAGTTGGGTGAACTTCCAAAGTTAAGAAAACACATACATAACATATCCACAATAGAAGAAAAATAAAAATAGAAAGCTCTTGCAGAGATCAAAACTCATAATTATTTCCCCTACAGACATTTTTGGATAGCATGCTGCTAGATAGGTTAAAGACAGAACTTAGGTGAAAGAATTCTGAAATACCATCTAAGGCAGACTCCAGCCAAATATCTCAGGCTGTGAATTCATCAAATTGGAGCCAACTAAGCAAGACTGAAATAACTAAAAAGAACCCTGAAAAAACTGCCTTTTGGCAAAGGTGATTTTGCATATTTTTGCTATCTCTAATTGAGGTATCAACAGCCACTTGAAACTTCAATTTAAAGAAAAATTTAAAAAATAAATAAAATAAAATAAAATAAAAACTCTACGTTTAATCATTGAAGTGGTTTTACAAATAACACATAGTTTGTTGCCTTCAACATAAGCAATAGTAAATGATTAAATGTTAGAAATTTCCTACAATATCTTTTTTTTAAATTCTTGATCTAAAAGTATATTCAATTGTGAGATATTAAATACATTGCATAAAATAGTTAGCTTTTGATGTTTTCAGAAATTTGAATGTTCAAATTTGCCTAGGAACAATCTGTTGAGTCTTGGAATCCTTCAAGAAAGATAATAAATGGCAAAAGTTTTATCTCTTATTCCTGACTTGTGGTGAGTGTTTTAATGATTTCAATATTTTGTAACACTGAATTTCAAATACAAAGTCTTTAACATATGTTTTCCCATAATTCACTTCATAAAGAAATGCTATTATAATTTCCTATTTTTATATGATTTCTTATTTCCCATTTTTTCCATTATTACAAAATAAAACTAGGTACCAAATGTCCAGAATATGATGAAAAGAAACAAAGAAGAAGGTAAAAGAAAGGAAAAGTTACATTTTCCCTTCCTACCGTATATGAAGTGCAATTGCTTGCACTTTTTTTCACGTAATTCTCACAATAGCTCATAATGAATCAATTTTAGTTTCATTTTTTATGTGTTAACACTGGCACTCAAAGCAGGGGATGAGTAATAAAGTGACTTGTTCATTTTCACAAAACTGTAAAGACGGGAACCTTGGAGTCAAGATCAAGTTAGTTTGATAGCAAATTCTTGTACATTTCACAGCATCATAATCTCTATTTTTTGAAAAAAATTTTAGTAAATGTTTATTTGTTTGGTGTAAAGCAAACAAACAAAATCTAATAAAATCACCTCTGTTGCATTTTTGAGAAATATGATTATGCTTTCTCTTTGGTAATGGAACAAAGAGGATTAAATTCCTGCTTAATTTTATGGTAGTTCATGTAAAGAAAGAGTAGTAGAGAAAAGCTGCAAAAAGTCAATTCATTTTAAAACACATTGGCGTTAAAGGAGATGAAACCACATAACCTTTTACATTTGATGTTAAAAATGGAAGGGTGGTTGATGTCCACACTTAGTGTCTTGAATGCTGAAAATATGAGGAATAAAGATCCAGCTAGGTTGCAGTAGATATTCAGGTAACAGAAAGAAGTAAATGCTACTTAAATAATAATAAGAAGTAGAAAAAGAAGGGGTGGGAGAGAAGGAGGTAGAGGAGGAGGAAAAGGAGAAAAATAGTAAATGCTATTAGAAGATGGTTTAGGAAATTTTGGGTAGTAATTGTAATAACTAAGTTTCTGGGTTTTATTTGTCTACAGCATGCCATTCAAGGGACTAACTGAAGATTCCTTTAGTATCCAAGCATAATAGATGTCAGAATTATAGAGGATCACTAAATCAATCAAATCTTTACAGATTAGATTAGGTAGGGAAATTAAGAAATAGCACATGCCTATTATAACCCGAAGGTGCAATCACAAAGCTGATGTCCTCATAGTAAGATAGAAATCTTTTTGACATGCAACAATGCAAAAACAAATAGAAGAGAGACAAGTGATGAGGGATGGTGTTTTCAGAGGTGATTTTGAGAAATACTAATGGGCAAGGAGAAATGAGTAGAAGAAGAAAAGAAGCCATGCCAAGCAAATGTTTCCTTATTTTGAATTGTTTATATCACTACCCCCCCCAAAATGTGATTTTTCCATTGTCGATGTTGTCAGTCTAGAACCTGAGGTTAACTTTGAGATCACCATTATGAAAATGGTATCACAAATCATAGGTACTCGTTACTATAAATATATCAGATAACTAGCATCTATAACAAAAATTACATGACATGGCCTTTTTAATTCTAGTATAATTATCTACACATCAGTGCAGATAAGAGGTATCAAAGTATGCCTGAGTAAAGAAATGGAAAGACAAGATAAACAAAGAAAAAGAAAATTTTGGAGGAGTGGATTGAGGAAATATGGAGCAATTATAGTACAGTATCAGGTTTTACAAATTTACACAAATAAACAAGCCAAACATTCAATGAGAGAATGCTACGTGAATGTATTAGTTGAAACTGGAATTCAGTTTTAAAGGGTAACTGCTGGCAGAGTAGAGAGTGCAAGGTTGGCTTTAGGAATAGGAGTGTGATGGAGTGTGATGTTTGGAGAGGTTTTCTTCCATAATTTCTTATTTTCAAATATATGGGAGTAGATAAATGGCATTTACATTAAAAATATGTCAAAATGGCATCTAGCCCTAGGATAAGAAAATAGTAATTTCTCCTCTGGCAAAGAAACCAAAATTGACAAGAAATGACATTTCACAGATACCAAGTGAAGCCTAGTTACAGGCTGGGCATATTAAGTGAACAAAAATTAGACTTTTATAGGAAAGATGTAGTGTATTAGACATAGACAATTTCATTCAAATGACTTAAATCATTTGCCTATGCTTAAAACAGCGTCAGATTAAACAACAACAAAAAAAATCTACTTCAAATCTTAAATATTTCACACATTACCTCCCCAGAAAACCCTAGTCACAAAGAGATCATACTGAAGGGAGGAAATGTCCCAATCTTTCCCACTATCAGAGTGTGCCCCTTAAAAATGTGAAAGAATAATGGTATAATTGCAGCATGGAATGGATAAAAATGTAGTAAAAATCTCTCTTCTTTTATATATAATGTGTGTGTGTGTGTGTGTGTGTGTGTTTCTACAAAATAATTTAAATAGTATTGGGGATATTTTCATATTCCATTCTAGAATTATCTTAATAATTTTCTTAGAGTAAAGTAAATGATTCCATGCAATTACATATTTTTTTAATTCCTTGATTTCATCTACTTTTTTTTAAATACATAGTCAGATAGTACTACAGATTGGAATCCATACAAACTGCTGTAAATCCCTTTCCACTCATTGCTCTTGGACCTTTCTTGTCATTCGGATCATATGGTATGAGATATAATGGTTTGAGATGTGTGTTAATTTATTAGTTAGCGAAGCAGTACTGTATTACCAATGTGACTATTTTGGTAAAAAATCAAAATATTTTGTGTTGCCCCTAGGGTCTGGCCCAAGCCACTGGCTGAATACCAGTGGGGGTCAGAGGCAAAAGAATGCATCCCATACGAGACTTTACACAGTAAGAAAAATACACAGTAAGAAAAAGAAACATCTAGTTCATTTTTTCGAGGATGAATCTGAAAAGACAATTTTATTGCAGTGATAATAATCAATAGTAAAACAGAACTCATTAAACTGTGATTTATCAAGGGATATAAAAAAGAAAGGTTAATAATGGTGAAATGTGGGAATCTTTATCTACCCCTTTTCTAGTAATTTTGATTATCCCTTGAACATTATATCGGTGATAATAACAGTGGCCTCTCTGCAAGAAAAACTAAAACATTTAAAAGAGAAAACAATTTACTAATTTTTTGCCCTGGCATCTGAGATGGCCCCTCTCACATATTGAATCTATCATTCATAACAAAAATCCCTTTATAGAGTTCTCTCATTGATTCATTATAGCATATTCAGCAAAATGTTAGCACAACCAATGTTCAGAAATGCATGAATTGGGCATAGAAAACTCCTTCCTGCACAAGGACACACGGAACTCTTTAGGCTGGTGATTTTAACTTCAATCCTAGTATAGATTATCAAAGATATAGTTCAGAAAACATTAAATAGGATATCAGAGATACAAGGTTCATAATGATTCATAAGCATTCTAAAGAATGCATCTTGTAAAATTAATCTTATTTATTTCATTGAAAGATAAAAGAAATTGCCTAGAGAGTACACTATAGATTCAAAGAATTGTGAAGTTCTATTCAGATATATATAATATATAATATATAATATATAATATATAATACAAAACATAATATATTATATATAATATAACCCTTAATATGCACAAAATGCATTTTTACATGTATTGGAGTTTAGAGGGGGTAAAATTATTTTCTAAGTCCACATACCTAACAATTAACAAAAAAAATGTATCCCCCAAAAAGAAAAACAAAGAAGACTCCTAGTGACATCATCCTGAAGAAGAATTTCTAAACACAATTTCCAAGAGTTTCCTAGCTTCTCTCTAACTCAACATAATTTAGCAGGCTACAGAAGACATACAAATGAAGCTCTATGAGACATGACACATATTTAATGGTATAAAATGCATAAAGAACTGAAAATTTTTAGGAATTTAGGTTTACAATAAGATTAACTTTAAGAGGTATGTATGTGAAAATGTGTAGTTTCAAACTCTTAAAAATAATTTATTCCAGGTATGTAAACTGGGTCAGTATTTCAAAAATCAGTTAATGTAATCCAGCACATCATCAGGCTAAAGAGAAAAATCATATGATCACATTAATTGATGTAGAAAACTCATCTGAAAAAATACAACTGCAATTCATGATAAACTAGAAAAGGGAGGAAATTTCTCAACTTCATAAATCATCTATGAGAGACCAACAGCTAACATAATAGATGATGGTAAGAGACTAAGGCCTTTTTTCTCTCAAACTATAAGCCATCTTCTCTCACCACTCTTATTCAATGTCGTCTAGGGAACCCCTATTTAGTTTAATCATACAAGAAAAGAAAACACATATAGACAAGAATATAAAAAATAATAAAATAACAGATGTCTTTCTTCACAGATGACATGATTTTCTATGTAAACATTTACTTGGTTGTCCAGAAATACAGTTTACTATAACAACAAATATGATGTTCTTGGGCATAAATATAACAAAAAAATGTATAGGATCTGGATATAAATTATCAAAGAAGATCAAAATAAATGGAAAGATAGTTTTTGTTCATAGATTGGAAGATTCAATATTGTTAACATGCCAGTGCTTCCCAACTGGAAATATGCATTCAATACAATTCAAATCAAAATACTCACAAGGTGTTTTATTAATATTGATAAGCTGATTCCAAATTTTATATGGAAAGGCAAAGAGGCTAAAATTGCCAACAGAACAGTGAAGAAGATCAGTGTTGAAGATCTCACACTATTAATTTTCAGACTAATTATAAAGCTACAGTAATCAAGACAGTGCTGTACTCACACAAAAAAAAGCATACATAATGGAATAGTACAGAGAGTTCAGAAAGGGACTTGCACAAATATAATCAGCTGATTATTGACACAGGCATAAAGGCCATTCAACAGAGAAAGAACATAGTTGTCTAAACAAATGGTTCTAGAACAATTTGATGCTGATACGCAAAAAGAACCAAAGAACCTACACATGGATCTTTCATATTTCACAAAAAATAACTCAAAATAGATCATAGATCTAAATATAAAATGCAAAACTGTGAAAAAATTATTCTCAAAATGAAATTTTGATAGCTTTATGTAATAATCTTTAAAAAGTCATACTCTGGCACAGTGACATGTTCCCTATCTCATTAGAAACTGAGCACCACATCTGATGATCCAGAACTGTGTAACCCTGAACTTACATCTCGATGCTCTTAAGAGCTGGGCTCCTACTGTATAGAAGGTGGTTTCACCCCACCCCCCACCCCCAGCAGTCTCTGACTGGCTGTGGTCCCTTCACATAGCAGCAGATAGGGGGCCCAACAAAATTTCACCAGAACAGGCTGCCCTTACAGATTGGTCTCTCCCTCCCTACAAAAGGGAACTCAAAGGATTAAAAATTTGATTTTCATATAATTTCACATTTCACAAAATACCATTTTTTGATTTTTTTCAACCACTTAGACAAGTAAAAACAATACTCTAAACTCAAAGGCTGTACAAAAACTGGAAGTGGGTTAGATTTGGCAGATAAACCATAGTTTGTCAACCCTTTTGTTGGCAATTGTCCGTCTGTTTCCAGGCTCCTAGTCAGGGATTGGAAAAGGCACCCAGAGTAGAGAGAATGAGCATTTTTTCTATAATGGATCTTAAGAAGGTAGGAGAAACTGTTGGGAAGAAAGGCCTTGCACAGATGAGAAAAGGGAGAAGGATGGGTGAAAATCACCAAGCTTGGAGGACAACAGTGGTCTATGAGTTCTCTGAACATGGGGCCTAGAGCCTATGCTCATAACTGGTAAGTAGCAGAGGCATCGGCTTGGAGGCCTGTACAGTGAGCCTACAACAACATGCCATGGGCAATCAGGGCTAGAGAGACCTGCTCAAATATGCATTTTTTATAAATACCACATAGAAAATAGTAAACATAAGATGCTATTTTAAATGTATATACCTATATACTTTAATGTATATATGTGTGTATATATTATATGGGATGGGGTAAGGGGACCAGAAGGACCTTGTGCTGTTTAAAATCTGGGGCACCTGGGTGGCTCAGTTGGTTAAGCGTCCAACTTCAGCTCAGGTCATGATCTCGTGGTTCATGGGTTCGAGCCCCATGTCGGGCTCTGTGCTGACAGCTAGCTCAGAGCCTGGAGCCTGTCTTCAGATTCTGTATTTCCCTCTCTCTGACCCGCCCCTGCTTGTGCTGTCTCTCTCTGTCTCTCAAAAATAAATAAAAAAACATAAAATAAAATAAAATAAAATAAAATAAAATAAATAAAATCAAATAAAATCAAATCTGAATATGGTTTCTGTCTAGTCTGTTGAGTGCAGCAGGACCATCATATGTAAAGACATTTGTCCAGGGGTGTGGGCAGGGAAACAATACTGTCCCTATTGTAACATTCAAGGTTTGTTATAATCAAAGCACCCAGGCTATCCGTGAATGGGAAAAGTGTAAGAGAAATGGAAATAAGAATTTCCATGTTGTATTTATTCAAACATGAATTGAACACTTACTTTATGCTAGATTTGGCTCTCATAGCATTACTTGAGAATTGCCTAATTGCCTCTTGAAAGGAAATGCCTTGTTTATAGATTCTGCTGGTACTTTCTTTGCAAGGCCACACCTATCAATGTTTTCATCTAGCTAAGAAATTCAGGTCTAACTTTAACTAAATTCAAAGCTTTTTCCAAAATATCTTTAGCATTTTCCCTTAGTATCTGAAATATCTTAAAGGCTGTTTATTGTAATTCTTGAAAGCCAATTAAAAGCTCTCCTGTTGGCTCCCATAGAGACCTCCTGTGTACCTGAAAAAAGTTCCTGGTTGAGGAATACTTTAATGAGAAAAAATCAGTGGGTTTCTAACTATTAAAAGTGACATTCACTGGGCAGGAAGGAAGGGTCATTGCTTGCAGGAGTAAAGGAGAGGATCTGTTTCATCTCTCGTAATTTAATATTTAGTTCATGTCATAGGACGGTGTTGAACAGATTCGGAAGAAAATAAAAACCATTAGAGTTTTTTATAAAGCTGAAAACTAAGAGCTTCAATCACAGGCACTATACCCTAGAATTACACTGGTCATTTTAATCCATTTTATAATATTCCAGAATGTTTTCATGGGAAACACTGTGTAATTTACTCTTTCTTGAAGACCCAAATTGCATGCGTATTATCATATTTATTGCCGTTAACTCCTAGTCAAAGAAGGTTTGTTTTTTTTTTTTTTTAATGTTTTTATTTATTATTGAGAGACAGAGCATGAGCGGGGGAGGGGCGGAGAGAGGGAGACAGAATCTGGAGGCTCCAGGCTCTGAGCTGTTTGCACAGAGCCCAACGTGGGGCTTGAGCTCACAAACCGTGAGATCATGACCTGAGCAGAAGTCAGACGCTTAACCGACTGAGCCACCCAGGCGCCCCAGAAGGTTTGTTTTTTTAAACCAAATTCTCATACTTTTTTTAAATACCAACCTGTGACACATTCTATTAAGGAAATTTATAGAGATGCACATGATAAAGGAGAGTCTGTAGCAACAGAGTAGGAAGTGCTGGCACAGAGATGGGGCAGGGAGTGGAAACAAATGAGGTTTAAGAGAGAGATGATGCTAGACTAGTCTGACAATTGTCATTACCTTTATCTTCATGCAAAGGACAAATGGAAGTTATTAAATATTTTTAAAGGGGGGTAAGAATAATCAAAGTTGAAATTTAAGAAGATTGCTCAGGCTGAAGTGCAGAGAGTACTTTAGTAGCTAGGGAGGAGGCAGAGGAACCTTGGCCATGGCTGGGAGAACTTAGTGAAGAAATTGAGAAGAGAGGACCTAGGAATGAGTATTGAAAATCTAAATATTTAAAGGATAAAAAGAAATAACTAACAAGTTTCCATAATTATGGTAGAAAAATCAGGGGATGGTGGGGTTCAGTGAATCCAATGGAAGAGAGTGTTTTCACATTGTGAGATTTTAGGATAAAGTAAGATTTAGGGATATATTCATCTTATTGCACTCATGGCCTTGCTTACAACTTATCCCCTACTTGTAGCTCTTCCTGAAATCCATTCCACACTGCTGTCTTTGATTTAGCCTTCTCCTATGCTGGATTTTCAGGACCACAGAATATATCACTCAATCAGTTTACAAACAATTGCCAGATGCTATGTGCCAAACATGAAGTCAAGCAAAACAACAGTTTCGGACTTGAGAGCAATATATCTCCCAACCCCAAGGTGCCTACAGAGAATTTGCGATTCAGACACAGATTTAAATATTTATCTATGTTTCTCTTTATCTATTTGACTACTTTGAAAGCAGTTTTAGGTTCCCAACAAAATTGAGAAGGTACAGAAATTTCTTGTATATCCCTTGTCCCCACATGTACACAGTCTCCCCCATTATCAATATCTTCCATCAGACTGAAACATTTGTTATAGCTGATAAACCTATATGAACTCAAAATTATCACCCAAAGTCCATAGTTTGCATTAGGTTTCACTCCTGGTTTTTTACATTCTATGGGTTTGGACAAATGTATCTACAACTATAGTATCATGCAAAGTAGTTTCATTGCTCTAAAAAAATCCTCTGTGCCCCACCTATTCATTTCTCCCTTAACCCTAAAGTCTACTAACCACAAGTCATTTTATTGTCTTCATGGTTTTGTCCTTCCCACAATGCCACATAATTGGAATCAAACAGATTGGCTTCTTTCACTTAGTAAAATGCATCTAAGTTTCCTCTATATCTTTTTATTATTGTCTTCATGGTTTTGTCCTTCCCACAATGCCACATAATTGGAATCAAACAGATTGGCTTCTTTCACTTAGTAAAATGCATCTAAGTTTCCTCTATATCTTTTTGTTGCTTGATAACTCATTTTTTTCAGTGCTGAATAATGTTCCAATGAATGTACCACAGTTCATTTGTCCATTCTCCTACTGAAGGACATCTTGGTTGCTTCCAAGTCTGGGTGATTATGAATAAAACTGTTGTATTGATTAATCAGGGTTCTCCAAGTAAACAGAACCAACTGAAGAGATGATAGATAGATAGGTAGATAGATAGATAGATAGATCTATTGAGGTGAGGAATATTATGAGAAATTGGTTCACCTAACCTTGTAAGCTAAGAAATTCCATAATCTCCTATCTGCAAATTGGAGACTCAGGAAAGGTAATGAAGTAATTCAGGCCAAGTCTGTAGGCTTGGGAATCAAGAGATCTAATTATTTAAATTCCAGTGCAAGGGCAGAAGATGAGATAAGATGTACTAGTGCAGCATAGAGGAAACAACAAAAAAGGGACAAAATCCTCTTCCCTCTGCCTTTTGTTCTATTCAGGGCCTCAGTGGATTGGATGATGCCCAACGCCACGGGAAGGGCAATTTTCTCTACTGAGTCTACCAGTCCAATGCTAATCTCATCCTTGAAACACATTCAGAAATAAGGTTTATTTAATCTGTTTCCTACTGAATGCCCATGGTAAATTCAGTGAGTTATCTCCATACTTAGTATCATAAATCCAATCTCAAACTTTTGCAGGACAAGGAATCTAAATTTGTCATCTTGGTAATTGTACTTTGCCTAACCCTACATACAGTCTTGCTCTATGTATGTGTATATTAGTGTTTAAGTAAAGACTTAGAAAATTTTTTTGTTGGATTGCAGGAACTCCTTTTCTGCACAACTCTGGTATTTTGTTGTTGTTGTCACTCTGTCCCATAAATTTAAAAGTACCAATTTTTCTTCTCAGATCAGGGTGACCAATATTAGCTACTTAAGTATCCTTGTCCCCCAGGCTATTGTCTAGAAAGTGCTACCTGGTAGAATGTCATAGCAATCAGGGTAGGATAATGACCTAATGTGTCTCCTTTTTCTGTGAGATTATAATCTTATACATCCTCTTGTCCTATACCTGAAAACATTTATTTTATATATTTTGTCCAAAGTTATAGTTAGTTAATGTGGGATAGCTAATCCAAGAGCAGATACTATTTTTATATTTCCTGTTAGGATACGATCATACACCTTTAAGGAAATTTAGACATCTCATATTGAAGAAATCATCTTTCTCACCTCTTCATTCTCAGAAAACTCTTTTCACATATCTCTTTATAAATTATATAACACAACCCAAAACTCAATGTTGATCATCTGTTTATAACCTTACCTGACCATTACTTTATCTGTGAAAAGGCAGTTATTACGGTTGATTCTCAAGAACAATTCAATTTTCAAATTCTAATATCTAAGCTTCTATCCCTTGACACCATATCTGATATTTCAGATAGAACAGAAAATGAGAGAGGCCCCTGGGTGGCTCAGTTGGTTAAGTGTCCGACTTCAGCTCAGGTCATGATCTCATGGCTTGTGAGTTCGAGCCCTGTTTTGGGCTCTCTGACAGCTTGGAGCCTGCTTTGGATTTGGTCTTCCTTGCCCCTGCCCCGCTTGTACTCTCTCTCTCTCTCTCTCTCTCTCTCTCTCTCTCTCTCAAATATAAATAAACACATAAATAAACATTTTAAAAAAATAAAATGAAAGAATATTCTAGTATCTACTTGTTCTAATTTTGTTGAAGTCTAATATCAGCACTGTCTATTATCACACACCTCTCTTTCATTTTCCCAATATATCTGGACACAGAGAGCATAGTACGGTCAGATAAAGATTAGAATCAACATTATATATTTTTGTCAATTGAGTGATATTGAGAAATTATTTAATCTTTCTAAAAATAGGTACCTTTCTATAACATTGATAATTAATCCTAATCCTTAAAAATGTGAAAATATAATTCAATTATATATATGTATAATTTTGCTCATTTTCTCTCATATAACAAAACCTCAATAAGTGATATCAATTATGATCATTTATAGCTATGAATTTAACAAAACTTCATCTCAATTGAAATACTTGAAAGAGGCTCCAATTCTTTATTAATGACATTTCACCTTGTTTAGAAAAATGTCAGGAACACTATTCTTCACATTATTACAATATGATTTATTGTAATAATAAACAAAATGATTTAGAAGATCAGCCTTTTTCAGACATGGCTATGACTTCTAGTATACACATATGCAAAAAAAAAAATTGATTTGTTCCCATGGCTAACAACTCAATAGTGTAGAAGTTGTTCAATAAGGAAGGCTTGTTATGCAGATAAATAAGTGGAGGTACTTGGATAAAGGCCAAATTGGTTCATTTGATAATTTTGTATGAGTTGTCAAGTCATAAAAAAGTCAGTAGAAAACTAGAAACCTCTTTAGAATCAATAACTAGCACCTCAAGTACTTGACTTCAGTCATGACCTTGACTATGGAACAGTTTCCATTGCAAAGACTGTGAAACTGGAGATTTCAGGCAGTTTGCTTTTTGTACTCCAAATGAGATTTTCTAATCATCTATTGACTGTCATTTCCACCATTTGGTGGGAGAGCAAACGTGCATCAGGCAGAATTTGTATTCCTAGAACACTAATGAGTATATTGTAAGGAGATTATTAGCAAGAGCACATTTGTTTCTATGAACCTTCAGACCCTTTCAATTAAGTATTTTAAAAGGAGATGCTGAAATTCGCAATGTTAAATTTTGTTTAGCCCCATCTCTCAGTAATAATCCAATAAACATGGCAAAATCACAGGACACTGATAACAACACCTGCTGGCCAGCTTAGGCTGTCTGTGTTAATAAGAGTTATTTTCAAACTGCCTGACATCCTGCCAATTTTCAAACTGTACTTCACTTCAAACACATCGTTAAATTAGTGGAAGTAGAATACTGAGGTACAACTAAAGATGACAGGTTGCCAGGGCCCATCACTGTGAATCTGACAATGTTCTTTGAGGGGCTTCTTCTTGTTCCCAAATTAAAACCATGAGAAACTTCATCTTCAAGGATAAGAGTTGTGGAAGACCATTTAATTTTATGAATATGCTTTATTTCTTTAACTGCAATAAAATTTTGAGAACTACATATGGGATTATATCCCTGGGAGCATATAATTTACATTCATTCTTGCCGATCAATCTGGAAATGCATTTCTATTTTTCCAATGAGTTTAAAATTTGCTTCCAATCCCCTCTGTAAATAAAATTTGCACAAGTCAAATAAAATTAGGTATACTTGAGATAGTCTCTATCATTTGGTGCACTCTAAAGGGATGTTAAATTGAATATACTTTTCTGCTCCAGATGAAAGCCATAACTAATAGTGTATGCAGCTATATGAATTAGCTATGAAAATAAGTTCTATTATTATTTATAAAAATAGTAAACTTGAAAATTTCCTTTAATTTTAAGCATTTCTCTCACTAAACATAACTTATAGACTTTGGGAAATTTATTTATCTGTTATTAAAATAATTATGGTAAATTAAGAATTATTTTTAGTCAGATATATATATATATATATATATATATATATATATATAGTTCTCCATTAACTTCACTGTTACCTTTCTGCAAAACAAAATAATAAGAAACATTTTGTGGGAAAATTTCTAATTTTGTTTAAGACACACTTTGAAGAACTTTTTTCATGGTCAAAGAATGCAAAACATGGGTGGGGAAAGCTATTTTAAACTGATGTCACATTTATGACTCTTAAGTTTGCAAAGGGCAGAATATTACTTAAATTATGACACAGTAAGTGTCTGGGTGAGAAGTTGCTTTATTGAATAGGTAAACTTTCACTAGCTATAAAATGGGATAAAATGATTTTTTAAATTAAATTAAATTTAAAAAATGAATATAATAATATAAAGTCAAACATGCAAAAACAACACCAAGCTTCAGGAAGAATTAAAAATAAAACAAATTTCCCTTTCTAATTTTCCCCCTCCTTTCTGGTATACTATTTACCCCCATATATTTTTTCTGAATCTGCTGGGATTTCTCTCACAATTCAAAATGGCTTCCTTAACTTTTGAGTGTGAAATAGAGCCTCACAATTAAGTGTCAACACCCTTTCAGTGTCCCAATTCTAATTCATGAGAGGAATCCATTTGGAGCACTCCATCACTCGCTTTAGATTAAGAAATCATTGATTCCTTAGAGTCTATGGATGAATATCTTTTCAGTCAGATTCATTCTATCCAATCACCCATAAATTAAATGTGGATCATTTTATACAGGTTCCAATATATGGAGGTATACATTAAGCAGGACTACTTAAAAGGGTGAATTTTCTTCATAAATTGATGAGAGTTCAATGTACACCTAGGATTTTATTTTTTTAATTTTAAACAAAGGACAAAAATCAAACAAATGGTCCAAACAGTAAGGAATTGCTGGTATAGTTGTTGTTTTTAGTGGTGCTACCAATGCACAGTAGAAAAATATTTAGTAGCAATGAAGATTAAATATAAAAATTATGAAGGGACATAGAAAACTATCTGTGGCTAGGATAATCTGATATCTCAGTTTGACTAGAATAGGGACCAAGATGGTTTTAAAGTTTCTGTCAGTTTAACCATATTTTGGGCAGGCTTCCTACTGCTTCTACTGCCCCTGATCTCCATTTCCTTAGAGCATTTACTTTAGGAAACTTGTAATTGCAAATTCTTTCTCTTCCACTTTGAGATGTAAATTTAAAAAAAAAAAATCCTTTTGCCAGTTTTACAACCAGGACTGTCATTCTCTAGGGCCTGAGAGCCATCCCTTTGAAATGTAATCATCAAAGAAGATAACACCCCTATTTCCCAGTCTCTGTGGGAGGGTAGGAACCTGACTTCAGAGGGTTCCTTCAGCCACGTTGTAATAACCACCTTCTTTCATGAAGGTAGGATACAAGAAACTTTACTTCTCTTTTGGGTAAGGCCAAATAACAAATATGGCAGCCTGTGATTCCTATACACGCCCACCCCAGCTCTTAAAAACTAACTTTGTTTCAGTGCAGTTGAGTTTAGAGTCAGTTCTGGCCTCTCATCCCTATTGCAGTAGTTTTGAAAGAAGTCATCCTTGTAAGGAATTCTCTTTTTATTTCTAATTCAAAATCCATTAGAGATCTTAAGCTTAAGTGTTCAAGAAACAGAGTATAAAAAACTTTAGCTTTGAAGATTTAATTAAGGGAATTCAAATAGTATATCATTAAAATTTATGCTCACAAAGTCAATGTAGGAGGCAAAAAATTAAATTATAGAACATTTAAATGATTATACTTTTTATTTTGAAAATTTAAAATATATCGAGTTGTAGGATATATTAGTCAGGGTTCTCCAGAGAAACAGAACCAATGGGATATATATATATATATAGATAGATAGATCTATATATACAAGAGGAGATTTATTATAGGTCTTGGCTCACAGGATTATGGAGGCTGAGAAATCCCACAATCTGCTGTCTGAAAACTGGAGAACCAGGAAAGTTGATGGTATAACTTAGTCTTAGCCTGAAGACCTGATAATCAGAAGAGCCAACGGTATAAATTCCAGTCTAAGGCTAAAAAGGCTTGGAAAGTGAGGGTCAGTGGTATAATCAATGAAAATATTTGTGCGAAAATATATACACATTTTAATGTAAAAGAAAGTAAAATTGAATATATCTTCCAGTTAGCAAAATCTAATCTGTGTTGACAAAATACGACACCAACAGTATAGACAGCATTTTTTCAAGTAAAAATAGTATATGGTCTTAGTAGTTATTTTCATCAAGCCAAGAATCCTGCAGGAACTAACTGGAAGAACAGAACAAATTATGAAAGTTTTATGATTAAAATGTCAAAGAGCTGAGGAATGGATGAGCATTAGACAAAATAAAATTCAGAGAATGGAAGTCATTTCAAGTTTTGCTAATGATCTATAGGCTTTGTTTTTTCCCTGAGGACATTTTTCAGATTACTGTGAGGTAAGAATCTGGTCTTTTGAGGTGGAAAGCCTCTTCTGGAGGGAAAACAAAACCAAAACCAAAAACAAAACCGCAGACATTTGGGGCTAGAGTAAAAAGTTGGAAACCAGAGAGGCCTCAAACAGTTCCTAAACCTGTGGTGAATTCGGGACTTTATGGGAAAAAGGGGATGGAGTTTAAAAGCCTCTAAAGAGTGGAGTGAAATCTTTCATAGATTCCCAGTGCACAGGAGATGAGATCCTGCTGGAAGTGGGTCCACATCAACCACACCATAAATATCCACTGATTTTTTTCCCCCAATTTTTAATCTGTTTGCAATGATAGTCTGGGCTGGAATCTCTGGGTTGGGTTTCCTGCAGGTGTTCAGGGATGAAAAGTCTGTGACCCATCACGCTCACAAACAAAATCCTAGATGGGGGAAATTCTACATAGAGTGAGTTGTATTAAGCCTGCAATTTAGAGTTTTACATTAGGTTCTGAATATATTGGGGTTGTTAAAATCTTCTGATTTGCTTAACAGAAAAGATAACCTCAGTTAGTGCCACTATAGTTTTGTTGTTGTTGTTGTTACACAATGCTCAATATACAATAAAAGACAGTAGATGCTTAAAGAGGCAGAGGTACATGATTTGCAACCAATAGAAGAAGTGAATAATATATGATACAGATACTGGAGAATGAGCCTTTAACATTGATGATCATGCTAAACACAGTATAAGAACAAAGAAGAACATCAGTGTAAAGATTTTGAATTTCACTAGAGATTTTAATTTTGAAAAATAATAAAAAGAACTTTCTTGAATTGAAATAAACTGCAATACCTGAGATTAACATATTAATATATATGTTTAAACATATTGGACATAGAATAACACTACATAATTAAAAGTAAACACAGACGTATAGAAAATATACAAAATGAAACATGGATACATGGAGAGAGAAAAAGGAATAGAAATACAATAAATAGAAAAGCATAGACCAGAGTTGAAGAAACATGTGGTAGAATGTTTGCAGAGGAAACAATAAAATATCAATCCACAAACGCAATGAATATAGCAAAGCACAAACAGGATAAATCCAAAGGCAACCTCTTTTAAGCACATTATAGAATAAATGGCAGAAACCAAAAACAAGGGGAAAGAAATTAAAAAGGCCCTAGAGAAAACAAGACACATTGCTTTCAATAAAGCAAAGAATAAGATTGGTAGATGGCATTTCAATTGAAATGAGGAAAGACTTTTGTAATGATATTTTTAAATTGCTCAAAGACTGTAACTACCAACCTAGAATTGTATACCTACAGAACATATCCACCAAAAAGGAAGGTGAAATAAAGATATTTTCAGATAAACCAATAAGGAGGGAATTTGCTGCCAGTAGCTCTGAGTAAAAGATAGAAACTGATTTCGAATAGTAATGGGTGTGTAGAAGGTAATAAAGAACAATATAAACAATAAATTGATGTACCCATATAACTTGTCTGTACAACACTATTGTAATGTCTTTTAAAATTTAAACAATATAAATAAAATTAAAATGGATGATGAAATGATTCAAAGATGGTGGTTTATGCATTTTTAAGGGCCCTTATGTGCCCTTATGCCCAGACTAGAGATGGGAAACTAAATTATTTGTATCAGACAACAGTAAGTCAAGAGTGTATATGCTAATCTGTAGGGTAACCACGAAAAGGATAGTAAAAGATTGCATAACAACAACAAAAAAAGAAAAAGATCATGGAAATGTTTGATACTCTAATAAAGAAGGCAGGAAAGCAGAAGCAAAGAAACAAAACAGATAAGTCTACAAACACAAAAATAATAATATGGTGCATATTAGCCAAATTTAATAGTAATTGTAGTAACTAAATTACATGTAATGCGTAAATGGAATATGTGCACATGTATATATAAGTTTGTGTAGATGTATATAGGTATACACGTCAGATAGAACTTCAAACACCATTTTATTTTTATAACAATATAAAAAGGCTTATTTCTTAAATGCCCACTTCAAATATAGCTTAAATTTAATTGGAATCCATTTTTCATTTACCCTCATTCAATCTTTTGTGTTTTAGGACAGTAATTTTATTTTATTTTGATCTGTCTTCATTTTTATGCTGCCTCAAAGGATTCTCTCACATATTAATGATTAGGGATTGGAGCATTTGATATTCATCCACTCCATTCCTTTAGTGATCATATTCCCTTTTAGCTTCCATCTATAAAGACTTATAAATAATGGATTCTCTTTTTCGGTTTAATCGTGTAAAAGGAATTTTGATTATTTCTTCAGCTGTTCACTGCATTTTTCTCCCACTTAGGCATAAGAGAAAATACAGTCTAGAAACTTAGGAATAGAACATCATACAGAAATCTGGGTACATTATGCTGTATTTAAAATCACGCACTATCCAACACTGGACGATTCTTTTTATCCATTGTGGCACACATGATCCTTAGTTCCCTCTCATGGGTTATAACTAAGCTCAGAAGCTATTATTTTACAAATATAACTTAAATCATTCAATAAGTATAATGGCTTTCATTTCATACACTGAATTCTAGTTGCCATTCTTTCATCTACTTTATCAGATACTAAGCTATTCTGCCTTTTTAGCCTTAAACATCTTGGGAATTTCACTATTTCATACTGAGGGACTCAGGCATCTCATTAGGAACACAGTCACTAGTTCATGATATAATAAGAAGAAAATATTATATATGTTACATCACTGAAATTTCAAGGTTGGTATATTACATTGATTAATTCACTGATTCAAAAGAAATTTTAAATGTACGGATTATTAATCAAGAAAACACATTTCCATATGATTTCATCTTGCCCACATCATCTTAGTCTCATCCTTGCTATGCTTTTGGTAATGTTATATTACAAAACATTTAAGGATGGAAGACTACTAGGGGTTACTAAATGGGAAAGAATATAAAGTATTACATGTTTATATCTTAAATAAATCATTCATTTCATATATATGCTGCATTATTTCAGAAATATGTCATAGTGACAATTATTTCTACTGGCCCAAAGTTAGTATGACATGTAGAAGCTCTAGATTGAATTGAAGGAATAAAAAGAACAGAGATCAGATATTTCTGCATGTGTGTCCAGGACTGGAAAAGAGTCTCATATTTTCTTATCATGGGGCTAATTAAAAATAGCTAAGTTGGAGTGCTTGGCTGGCTCAGTTGGTGTCTGACTTCAGTCCAGGTCATGATCTCACAGTTTGTGAGTTCAAACCCCGCGTAGGGCTCTGTGCTGACAATTCAGAGCCTGGAGCCTGCTTTGGATCCCATGTCTCCCTCTCTCTCTGCCCCTCCCTTGCTCACATTCTGTCTCAATCTCTCAAAAATAAATAAACATTAAAAACATTTTTTTAATGGCTAAGTAGTATGTTTAGGCAGATAAGCTTGAAAATGGGGCTCACAGAAATCCTACTTTTCCCAACAGTAATCAGAAAGTAGTGAAATAATTTCTCACATGTTGTGTAAGAAATAGCCTCACTAAGTTCCTAGTAGCCAAAGAGAAACATATGAACCACTTGAAAAAAATGAACTGGCCTGGAGAGACATAGAGATAAGGCAGAGAGGGATGAGGTAGTAACATTTATGGACCAAAACATAGAGACATAATAGGGACAAAGATTAGGTACCAGCAAGGGAAAACAAGGACTATTAAAGTCAGATCCCTGCCACAACCCTGCAAGTTGTAGTATAGACAGAACCCCAAGATGGTAGAGAGAATGGTGATTTAATCGATGTGTAAATCTTGCCACATATTGAAGTTGAAACTTTATATAAAAAGTACTTCAGTTAGCTAAAAATAAAAACAACTATACTAACTGAACTGAACTGAAGGAATATATACTTTGAGATTTTCTCCTATCCACGGTTAAATAATTGCGGAAAAGTGGAACAGGTAATATATGCATCATTAATAAGGGAAAGATATCACTAGGGTTTCATGATGGAGGAAAATTATTGACACTCAGTCTTTTAATCATTATTGGAATCACAATATGTTCTTGAGATGTAAATATACCACATTCATTTATATGAAACATAACTTTGTCAAAAGTGATAGATTATAAATATATGAAAATTATTGTATATAGTAAGAGATTTTTGTTTTAGCAGTGTTTAAATAACTGTTGTATATGTAATTGAGGTTTAAAATTTGAAGATAGCATTTTCTTGATAAGTTTTATAATATGAGATGTCAATTACGACAAAAAAACAGGAAAATATATCAAGTAATTTTCATAATAAAATTAAATAGCATGGCAAACATTAAACCTGTGTGGTTAGTATTTTAATATTCCATTAAGACATACATGGTTGGAGCTTGGTTGGTATGAATTACACAGCAATTTACATATTATAAAAATTATAATTAAAATATCACAAGGATACAAACTTTAACTGTGATATATTTTACAGATTTATTTTGTTAGATTTTTGCCATAGCTCTGTAACATTTGAATATATTTTAATGATTGGTTTTATTACAAAGGTAACTATGTTCATTGTAGAGAATTTGGAAATGTAAAAAGCAAACAAAATGAAAATGATCATAAATTTCTATCACTATCTACATTTTGCAGGCAATTTTTTGGGAGATCCTTGGGCAAATAATTTTACCTTAAGCCCAAGATTTTCAAACCCAAAATGTAATAATACAAGCACCTTAAGAGGGAACACAAATAGTCTAGGAACTCATGTTTGTTGGCAGTCCTGAGCTCTGCAGTCAGACTGCCTGGCTTCCATCATGGTTCCATCACTTACTTGCTATATGACTTTAGGCATATAATTTAATCTTTTAATGCATTTGCTTTTCTCATTTTGAAAACAGTGGTAATAATATGCCTAACTCATAGCGTGTGTGCAATCACTAGAAATTCAATATCAGAATTTTGTAAGAATGACAAGTACATACTACAGTGTTCAAAAAGGGATGATAATAATATAACAAATAGGATGTGTGAGGATTAATTAGAAATTAGATGTTAAGAGTTTATATGAATGCTTAGTATATAGTATGATGTTCTGTAAATGTTTTTAAAAGTTCATACAATTTTTATGCTAATTAGTGTCATTAATATTGATATTATTAGAGTTATACCCTAATCAGTATACATTTACCAAAACAGTCTGCTTATCTCCAAATACAGTGAACATGAGATCTCTAAATATCCTGTGCTTTTGGTACATTTCTTTAGAAATTATTCATACTCTCCTTCATATTTTAATCATTTGGATATTTAAATAATTCAATATTTAATAATAGGAAGAAACCAGAGTTTCAGTGTCCAAAATCAGGAAAATTAAAATGATGTTTGTAGGTTACCATGGACTCTCACTTTCTATTTTGAGAAAAGGATAAAGAGGGATAGACCATTGCCTGCTTTTTAGCACCTCTGACTCTGAACATTACTATCTTAGCTTTGAACAATAAGCATGAAGCCTTTATCATCTGCCCTTAGTCACCCAATGAGAGACGCCCTGACAAGCATTCAGCAGATGAAAAGGCCCACAAATATCTGGAAGCAAGGTCATGATTTCTGGATATTGCTTAGCCCTGAAACGAATAAGGAAGAAACTATTTATAAAACCCATTGACTGGTTTCATGGCATCCTTTAATATTTGATTTAATATAGTCTCAAGAGAATAAGTTTAACAAACTCTAAAATATTATTTTCCATGTATAAAGTATGTTTTACTGGGGTGCCTGGGTGGCTCAGTCTGTAGCTCGGTTGGCAGCTGAGGTCATGATCTCACAGTTTGTGAGTTAGAGCTCCACGAGACTCTGCGCTGATAGCACAGAGCAGGCTTGGGATTCTCTCTCCCTCTCTCCCTGCCTTTACCCTGCTCATGCACTCTCTGTCTCTGTCTCTGTCTCTCTCTCAAAGAAATAAACAAACTTTAAAAAATAAATGAAATGTTTTATTATATGCTCTGTGTATGGATAACACATTCACAAATACATACATATGCTGCAAAATTAATTTGGATACATATTTTACTTATATTTTATGTCTTTACATATTTTGAAAAATATGTGTGTGTGTATATATATATATATATATATTTAATCCAGTGCACAGCATTATGAAGAGTTAGACAAACAGTATCTTTCCATTGATTATTTGAAAAAAATCTTCAGAATGAAAACCACTCAAGGATAAAACTGTCCATACAAATTTGGAACTATACAAATTACAGGTCTAAATGATGTGACCAACTAGCTAAGTGTCCCTCAGTGAATTACTTAACCTCAGTCTACTTTTCTATAAGTGTAGATCATTTGGTTCAAGTGACATGCGCTGTCTTGGTTAAGAGAGCAGGCCCTAATTTTAGACTTGTTTAAAAGCTGAATAACAGGATTAATTCTCCTACTAATTGTGTAATCCTGTTTATATCAGACTCTCTGTCTGATAGAGAATAGGGAAAATAATAGGGAAAAATAGGGAAAATAATAGTGCTGGTGGAATACATGTAATATGCTTAGAGCATTCATTAAAATGCTGTTAAAGTATTTACCCAGAACAATGAACTATTTTGCCCATCACATAGCTTCTGATTAAGTTCTAGGACTAAACACCAAACTGTTAACTTCCATTCCATTCCATTCCATTCTATTCCATTCCATTCCATTCCGTGCAGTTTCCATAATGCCTCATACAATAGTCTGCATACTAATATTTTGTCTCAAAAACTTAACACTATTTAAAAACACAGCATTTAAATTATGTAGTAAAGTCATCAGTAATCACTAATTTAAAAGTTTAGCTAATCATTATAGGTTGATTTGTTTTTTTCATTGCTTCTGAGGTGATTTAAAGATGTCAGTTTCAATGTATTTTTTTCTTAGCACTTATTTGGAAAGCATCTGAGACTGTTTGCTCTCAAGGATTTATTCTGATTCTTTTAGGAGAATTGCTACATTTTAGAAGCTCAAGTCTTATCCAGTTTGGGAAAAAGGGAAGACTGATAAACTGATTCTTCAAATAGATTCTCTAATACCTTTCAGTGATATTCAGCATAAAATGGGTTTATGACACAGAGTAAGGCCAGAAATCAACAATCGTAAGCCAAACGCCCAGTAGAAGAGAAATTCCCTGGGGGTATCACTATGGAAACCAAAGAAGCTCAAGTTAGTAATACCAGGAAGGGAAAGTACTGCACAGAAATAGAGCCACAAACAAATTAAACCAAGCCCTGTGGTTGCAGCTAAAGCAGTTATTTATAATCCTTCACAATGCATGCCTTTATTTCAAATTTTTTCTCCCAAGATGGTGCTAGGCTCTGTAAACACCCCTGGCCAGCAAGACTAGGCATTGCAACTCAGAATCACTACTTCATAACAAAACTTATTTCAAGCTACATTAGGCTTCCCCAGCTGGGCTAAACACGACTGTAATATAATGTTTGTTTCTAAAAAATAAAAAAAGGACCTTTCATTCTGTAGCCAGTGAGCTGAGACTGCTGTCTCTTAAAATCTCCAGCGAACTTCAGAGTTATAAATTAGCTCTCAGTCTTCAGAGTTATAAATTAGACTCTGGTTTTCCCTCTGCCTTAAGAGAATTCAGGAGAAAAGACTCAAATAATTCGAAGTAGTTTTAAGGAACACCCATACCATGAGAAACGTTTTGGGAAACAGTCGATATCTAGAGATATCATAAAGGCGTAAATAGATATTTTGATTGCTGGCCTTAAATGTATGCACGGTCATGTTGCCTGCATCTGTGTATCTTTCACAGCATTTTCAGCAAGGTTTGTGCATTCTATAATCCTAAAATCAGGGATACTGTATGACTTTATTAGTTCCTAGCAGTAAGGTATGTTGGTACATACTCAATTCTAAAATAAAAATTTTGTTTGAAGCAGTTTAGGAAAAATATATAGTATGCTGTGCTTTATTAAAAAAACTATCACTCAAAATCAATACTTAATCATTCTATTAAACACAGCTGTGTTTCTGTGCACGCGTACTTGCATGTGTGTGTGTTTAAATGTGGAAAAAATACTCTGAGAGGATAGACAAAACACATAAATGCAGTTCTTTTTATAGAACAGTTGGGATTGAGGATATGATTTAAATCCTATCTTAATGCTATGTGCGATGTTTCAAAATATATTGTTGTAGGTTAACAAACCTGAGTAAATAATGGAAAATCATTAACCAGATGTTTTGGCTTCCGTAAACTGCTTTGCGAATGCATCTCCCCGTTCACTGTTCTGACTAACTGCATGGTAACTGCTAAAACATTGAGATAAAAGCCTATGTAGCTCCCTGTTAGAGTTATCAGAAGGTGCTAACCGCATTGTCTAGCTTCTGTAACTTCGCCTGCTTTCTAAGCAGATAACTTAGATTGCAGACCACTCCCCCATCCCTTTCACTAAGATCCGGCCAAGGCCAAGCCTACATGTAAAAAGTCACGTAGTCACTGACTCGTGATATCTTAGGTGTTTAACTATGATTGGTCTTTTACAAGGCAAAGAACCTTAAAATGATAGGTTTCCATAACAGCTAAATTGTAATTGGTTATGATGTATTCTGCCTGGCTAAAGTCCATAAAAACTCACTGCTGCCTTTGTTCGAGGCCATTCTCTGCACTTTTCTCCTTAAGATCAGGAGATCAGGTTTGGCCTGGCGGTAAATAAAATCTGGCCTTGCTTCTATTCAGCGTTTGGTGATCAATTTTGACAGCACCCTGTTACAATATAAGGAGAATTATGGGATGGAATATTTAAGGGATTATCTCTCTGAAAAACTAAAGGGCTAGTGTACTTAGAACCAAGCTATTGTGGGCATAAACTGCCACACCATTCTTTATTAGCTGTATAGTTCCAAAAAATTCTTGAATAACTTTTCCCTCCTGTGAACAAATATAAACCATTATATTTACCTTAATACTGCAGCAGTTTCTTTACCTTGCAACCCTTACCTCTTCCTGAGAAGTCTGCACATGTAAAATTATTTTCTCAGATCTCATTAGTCTCTCAAATTACTTTATGATTGTGTGATCCATAGCAGAATAATGAATTACCATGTTAAGGATCCCGGGATGGCTGGAGAAGTGAGGTGAGAGTTTAGTTGGAAAGCTTAATGACCAACTTTAGAACCCAAGTAATGTTTCTCAAAATTGATACTATTGGCTGGAACATATAATAAGTACTTGATTTGTAAGGCAAAATCTCATTATTTTATAAGAATAAACAAAATCTCAGTTATTATTTAAGTATGTTGCATATTCACAACCATCCAGAGTATACTGTAACTGAACACTATATACAAAGTGTCTTTTGCATATTTTATTATATATACATTATTCCTCTATAAACGATATGTGTCTAGTCACTACATCTGGGTATATCACATATATAATGTGTTAAAGGCTCATTCAATAGACCAAAACATGAATCTCAGCAAATGTTGCTCATAGTTTTTGTCAAGTTACCATATATGTCCCTTTTAATTACTGGAAAAATCCTAAAGAGTACTGCTTGCAACAAAGGGGTTACAGAAACCCAATATCATCACAGAATATTTTGAAAAATGGCTCAAGAGCTTTGAATATTTGTGTTAGGTTCACTTTTCATCTAAATTATGAATGGACTAGAATAGAGCATCTCCAAAACCTAACCTTATGCATTCTCTCTGAAAGGACATTACAGGATTGAAGTAAGAATTCACACCTTCATTCACACAGGTTGAGGACACTGAGCAAGCTGGGCTTATACACATCTCCCCTTTCAATTCTTAGAACACCGTGGACTCTTGACTTTTGTCACTTGCAGCATGTCAATTGCACCTTTGACTACCTCCTAGAACACACCCTTCTACTCTGCATGAAACGGAGATAATGTACGCCTGTTAGCTGAAGAGCCAATCCTGTATCAGAGAGTTTAACACTGTCAACCCCAATCATAATTATCTTAAACAAGTTATGTAACCTTATGGGTTTTGCCTTTGAATTTCAGTCAACTCTGTGCCTCCCCGATTTCAATCTCTAAAACCACAAATAAACACTATTAGCTGCTTTACAGCCTCTTCTTGGTTGATCTCTGATTGCAATAGATATATAGCACAGAGTTAATTAAGCAAGGAGTCCATTAGACTGAGGTAACTTTAATGCTGTTTTAAACAGAATTTTTATTTTAGAATAGTTTCAGATATACAGAAAAATTGCAAAGATGTGCAGAGAAGGTTACCATATATCTGTCACCCAGTTTCCTTTATTTTTTTTTAACTTTTTAATGTTTTATTTATTTTTGAGAGAGAGAGAGAGAGCATGAGCAGGGATGGTCAGAAAGAGAGGGAGACACAGAATCCGAAGACAGGCTCCAGGCTCTGAGCTAGCTGTCACCACAGAGCCGGACACAGGGCCCGAGCCCATGAACTGTGAGATCATGACCTGAGCCAAAGTTGGACGCTTAACCGACCGAGCCACCCAGGTGCCCCCCCCCCCCAGTTTCCTTTATTAACATCTTCCATTATGGTGATAATTTGTCATAGTGCATGAACCAAATTTGATACATTATTATTAACTAAAATCCATATATTATTCTTTTTTTTTAGTTTTTATCTGATGTCCTTTATTCTAGTATAGGATCCATGCTAGAATATAATACTGTGTTTGATTGTCCTGTCTTCTTCAGCTCCTTTTGGCTGTGACAGTTTCTCACATTATTTTGTTTTTGATGACCTCGACAGTATGACAGCCAGAAACCTCATGGGAAACAACTTCATCAAATAGAGAGCATTAAATATATACAATCCTTTTTACTTTTGGAGTCATTTCCAAAGTTACTTAAGATCAGCAACTTGTTTCTCCTACACTTTTCAGTGAGACAGCTTCATGTATTTCTAACAATTAGATTTTCTTTGTCACAGTCTATATTCTAGCCTGGGGCTCCCTAACCTTCTACATAATTTTTTTAATTTGCATATTTTTATAAGTTTACTTTTTTAAATGTTTATTTGTTTTGAGAGAGAGAGGGACACAGAGCATGTGCATGCATCCATGGGGAAGGAGCAGAGAAAGAGGGAGGGACAGAGAGAAAGGGAGAGAGAAACCCAAGCAGGCTGCACACTGTGCAGAGCTCAGTGTGGGGCTCGAACTCACAAACCGTGAGATCATGACCTGAGCCGAAATCAGGATACTTAACATACTAAGCCACTCAGCTGCCCCTAAAGTTGTATATTTGGATGTACCCTCTTTGTGTTGTCAAGTTCTCTCAAGTTCTTTGTCCAGTTACTTTCACAAATTCCCTAAATCTCTTCTGCTTCACGTTTTAAACCCAAAACCTCTGGAAAACAGTTATATGCTACCATCTCTATTATTTTCTTTTTATAGATGCTATATAAATGAAACAATACAATACATAGTCTTTTCAGACAGGCTCCTTTCTCTTAGCAATGTACATGAAGAGTCATGTCCCTTCATGGATTAATGGCATGTTTCTTTTTAGTGATAATGTTCTATTACATAGATGTACTATATTTTATTCATTTATACATTAACCTACTGAAGAACATCTAAGTTACTTCCAGTTTGGGGCAGCTATGAATAAAACCAATACAACATTCATGTCCTGGTTTTTGTATGAACATAAGTTTTCAAATAAATTGAGGTAATATGTAGAAGAATGATTGCTGGACCATCTTGTAAGACTACATACCTTTGCAAGAAACCGTCAAGCTCTCTTCCAAAATTATTGCAACATTTTGCATTTTACCATGAACAATCATGCCTTCTGCAAACAAAGATGGTTTTATTTCTTCCATCCTAATATGTATACTTTTCATTTGCTTTTCTTATTAAATTAAATAGGACTTCCAGTATGATGTTGAATAAGAGTAGGCGGAGAAGACAGCTTTGCCTTGTCTCTATTCCTAGAGGAAAAGCCTCCATTTTCTCACAATTAATTATGATGTTAGCTGTTAGAGGTGTTTTGTTTTGTTTTGCTTTGTTTTGTGCATATTCTTTACCAAGTGGGGGAACTTCCTATGTATTCCTACTTTTCTGAAAGTTTTTATCAACAACAGATGATGGATCTTTTTCAAGTGCTTTGTATGTGTGAATTTATATAATCATATGATTTTTCTTTTTTATCTTCTTTTAAACTATAAAAATATATTATATTAGAGATCATGGGGAAAATTAAAACCAGACATAACTTTTAATAACTCACAAGTAGTAAAAACAACAAATAAAAATAAATAAGTACTATTGATACAGACCAATGAAAACATTTATACACTGCGAGTGGGTGTATAAATTGGCACAGTGCTTTGAAAAATAACTTGACATTATCCAATAAAGATGAAGGTTTAGCAATTTACTCCTCAAAGAAGCCAAATGCATAATTTCCATAGCAGCTCTGTCTATGAAAATTTCAAACTTAATATCCATCAGAAGTAGAATGAAAATGAAGTACAACTTTAAGCAGAAACATGATGAATCTCACACACATAATGTTGAACGAAAAAAAATTCAAGACACAATTAATTATCAACTTGATATAAAACTCAGAAACGTGGAACAGAAGAGTACACTTATCATGATGAGCACTGAGCAATGTATGGAATTGTTTCACTAATTTGAAACCTGCAACCAACATACACTATCTGATACTATACTGGAAATAAAATTAAAAACTTAATATAATGAAATGCCTTTTTTTCTTGATGTGGTAGATTACATTAATTGATTTTTGAATGTGAAATCTGCCTTACATACCTAGAATAATCAACTTGGTTATGGTATAAAATTATTTCTCTGTATTATTGGATTTGAAATGGTAATATTGGTTGATAATTCATGCAACTATGTTTATTAGACATATTGGTCTTTAGATTTTCTCTTTTGAAATGTTTTTAATATGATTTTGGATTAGTGTAATGCTGGCTTCATAAGAATGAGGTAAGAAGTGTTCCTCTTGCTTCTATTTTCTGGAACAAATTTTGGACAATTGGGATGATTTCTTATTTAAATATTTAGTGGAATTTGTCAGTCAAACAATCTGTGCTTTGTACTTTCTTTATTGGATGGTTATTAATATTTTATTCAATTACTATAAAAGAACTATGTAAGAACTCTCTGGTTATCTATTTTCCCTTGTTTGAGTTTTGATAGTTTGGGTCTTTCAAGAATTGTTCCATTTCGTCTCAATTACAAATGTATGGGAAATACTTGTAGAAAACATTCCTCTATTATTGTTCTAATGTCTGTGAGGTCACCCTTTAATTTCTGATAATCTGTGTTTGGTGTTGTTTTGTTGTTGTTTTCTTCTTTCTCTCCCACCTGATTTTCTCTCTTTCTTTTCTTTTCCCAAATGGTTAACTTAAGTACAGATATATCAATTTTATTGATCTTCTCCAAGAACTAGTTTGTTGTTGATTTTCTCTATGGTTCTCTTGTTTTAAATTTCATCGATTTCTCCTCTAATTTTAGTACCTTGTTCTTCCCACTTACTTTCAGCTTAAATTGCCCTTCTTTTTCTAGTTTCCCGTGATGGAAAATTACGTTATCGATTTATGTATTTCATCTTTATTTTCTTAAGTATGCATTTAAAGGAACAGATTTCTCTATAAGCAATGCTTTTATTTCATTACAGATTCTGATAAATTGTGTATACATTTTCATTTAGTTTAAAATATATATATTTAAATTTCTGTTGAGAATTCTTCTTAAATCCTTGGGTTATTTAGAAATATATCATTTAATTTTCAGATATTTATGTATATTCTGGCAGTCTTTCTCTTATTAATTTCTAGTTTAATTCCATCATGGTCACATTTTGTATGATTTGTAAATAACACATTTTGTATGATTTCCATTTGCATATGTTTCCTAGGAAGGTTATACCAAAGTACCACAAACTGAGTAGCTTAAAACAACAAAAATTTATTCATTCATAGTTTTGGAGACTTAGAAGTTCAAAATCAAGCCATGCTCCCGCTGAAAATTCAAGGGGAGGAGTCTTCCTTGCATCTTCCAGCTTCCAGTAGTCCCTGGTGTCCCTTGGCTTGTGGTTACAAAACTCCCATCTCTGCTTTCGTCTTCACATGGCTCTTTACTCCCTATGTGGCTCTATCTTGTTCCCTTCTTATAAGGATAACACTTGTATTAGACTAGGGCTCACCCTAATATTCTTATCTTGATTTGATTGCATCTGCAAATCACTATTTCCACATAAGGTTAAATTCATAGGCTCCAGGGGATAGAGCTTCAGCATGTTTTTTCAACCCTTAACATCATTCTTGCAAATGTGTTAAAGTGTGTTGAATGACCCCTTATGTAGTCTATTTTGATGGATGTTTCATACGAATTTAAGAAGCATGTGATTTTGCTATAGTTGGAAGGGGTATTGTATAAATGACAATTAGGTCAGTTTAATTGATAGTTCTGTTCATGTAATTTATATCTTTATCAATTTTCTGACTACATGATATATTAATTACTAACAGAGTGGATTTTGTGTCTCTATAATGGTAGATTTGTCTATATTTCCTTTCAGGTCTGTCAGTTTTTGCCTCCTATATTTTGATGCTTTCTTGTTAGGTACATACACATGGAAGATTTTGTGTTATCTTGGAGAACTGACTCCTTTATCATTATGAAATGACCCTCTTTATCCCTGATAATCTTTCCTGTTCTGAAGTCTGCTTTGTCTGAAATTAAAAAGGCTATTCCAGATACTATTATTTATTATTAGTAGTAGTTTTAGAATGGTATATCTTCCCCCATCTCTTTACTTTTAACCTAGGTCATTCTTTATATGTAAAGAGTGTTTCTTGCAGAAAAATATAGTTGTGTACTCTTGTCTAACCCACTCTGATGATTTCTGTATTTTAATTGGTGTATTTAGTCAGGTCACTTTTAAAGTGATTATTGATAGAGTTGGATTATTATCTCTCAAGTTTATAATCTTCTATACTCATTGATTTTAGGATTTTCTTTTATAACTTTATTATTCTGTGTTTTCTGTCTTATCTGTTTTTAATTGAACATTTTCTTCCCCAACCCAAATTCTTGATAAAGAGCTCTATAAGTGAAGAAACTCTCTCCTCTCTCTTCTATATAAAATTTGATTAAATAAAAGCGAAGAACTAGATCTTGCTGTAGAATTATGACCATGGCTGTGGAAACTGTGTCTTCCCAGATGCCTTTTACTGTCCAGGTCATGAAAGACTCTTCTTCATGAACTGTCTCTTCACAAAGCAAGTCCAGCACTTACTCCACTTATCATTCTGAGGGTCATCCACCTTCTCACAAAGTCTCAGTCCAGTACAAGTGCTGACTTCTAATCCTCAGTGTAATGATATTTGGAAGTGGGGTCTTTTGGCAGTGATTAGACATGAGGGTAGAACACTCAAATGAGATTAGTACCCTTATACAAGAGCTCCCTCTCCCTTTCTGAAATGTGAGGACCCAATGATAAGACAGCTATCTAGGAACAGGGAGCAGGATCCCACCAGATACCTAATCTACCAGTGCCTTGATCATGTACTTCCCAGCCTCCACAAGTGTAAGAAATGTATTTATTGTTTATAAGTCGCCCAGTTTATGATCTTTTGATAGAGTAGCCCAAGCTGACTAAAACACATAATTTATAACATAACTTTTCTCCTCCTCCCCCTCCCCCTCCCACTCCTTCTGCTCCTCCTCCTCCTCCTCCTCCTTCTTCTTCTTCTTCTTCTTCACATTTATTTATTTTGAGACAGAGAGACAGAGAAACCACATGGGAGAGAGACAGAGAGAAAAGGAGAAAGAGAGAATCCCAAGCAAACTCCACATTGTCAGCATGGAACCTGATGCAAGGCTCAAACTCCTGAACGATGAGATCATGACTGGAGCTGAAATCAGATGCTTAACTGACTGTGCCATCCAGGCACTCCTAACATACCCTTCTTTTTTTTTTTTTAATTTTTTCTCATATTTTTATTTCTAGGGAGATGATGAACATTTAAAAAACCATGTTGATTATGTTGACTGGTTGTTACATGGCCAACTATCTTTCCTGATAATTGACTATTTTCTTCTTTTGGAGCATTCCCTCTTTTCTCCTTATTTTTCATGTCATTTTTTAAATTATTATTATAGTTTATTGTCAAGTTGGTTTCCTTATAACACCCAGTGCTCTTCCCCACAAGTGCCCTCCTCCATGTCCATCAGCCCCCTTCCCCTTTCCCCCTCCCCCTTCAGCCCACAGTTTGTTTTCAGTATTCAAGAGTCTCTCATGATTTGCCTCCCTCCCTCTCTCTATCTCTTTTTCCCCCCTTCCCCTCTCCATGGTCCTCTGTTAAGTTTCTCCTATTAGACTTATGAGTGAAAACATATGGTATCTGTCCTTCTTTGCCTGACTTATTTCACTTAGCATGACACCCTCGAGGTCCATCCACTTTGCTACGAATGGCCAGATTTCATTCTTTCTCATGGCCATGTAGTATTCCATTGTATAGATAAACCTCATCTTCTTGATCCATTCATCAGTTGATGGACATTTAGGCTCTTTCCATGGTTTGGCTATTGTTGAAAGTGCCGCTCTGAACATTGGGATACATATGCTCCTATGCATCAGCACTTCTGTATCCCTTGGATAAATCCCTAGCAGTGCTATTGCTGGGTCATAGGGGAGTTCTATCATTAATTTTTTGAGGAACCTCCACACTGTTTTCCAGAGTGGCTCCTGCACCAGTTTACATTCCTACCAACAGTGTAGGAGGGTGCCCGTTTCTCCAAATCCTCACCAGCATCTATAGTCTCCTGATAGGTTCATTTTAGCCACTCTAACTGGTGTGAGGTGGTATCTCGTGTGATTTGGATTTGTATTTCCCTGATGATGAGTTATGCTGAGCATCGTTTCATGTGTCTGTTGGCCATCTGGATGTCCTCTTTGGAGAAGTGACTATTCATGTCTTCTGCCCATTTCTTCAGTGGATTATTCATTTTTCAGGTGTGGAGTTTGGTGAGTTCCTTGTAGATTTTGGATACTAGACCTTTATCCAATATGCCATTTGCAACTATCTTTTCCCATTCCGTCAGTTGCCTGTAGGTTTTCTTGATTGTTTCCTTTGCAGTGCAGAAACTTTTTATCTTGAGGAGATCCCAATAGTTCATTTTTGCTCTTCATTCCCTTGCCTTTGGGGATGTGTTGAGTAGGAAATTGCTGTGGTTGAGGTCAAGGAGGTTGTTTCCTGCTTATTCCTCTAGGGTTGTGATGGTTTCCTGTCTCATATTCAGGTCCTTCATCCATTTTGAGTTTATTTTTGTGTATGGTGTAAGAAAGTGGTCTAGTTTAATTCTTCTCCATGTTGCTGTCCAGTTCTCCCAGCACCACCTGTTAAAGAGGCTGTCTTTTTTCCATTGGATACTCTTTCCTGCTTTAACATACCCTTCTTCTTAAGAATTTCAGAGACATATCCAACTAAAGCCACCACAAGAAGTTTGAATTAAAACCTAGACTTTCTGCATTTCCAGCCCCATTACTTTTCCTTGTGGAGATATCACATGGCTAACTAAAAAGGGTATGATAACATCAACCATTTCTACCATTTCCTTAGCTCTTATGTCATTAATGGATACTGTGTCATCTTTAGGGTGATCCATTCAGAGATAGTACTCAAAATCCCTCTCTGAATATCTAGCAAACTGTGCTTCATAAGCTGAAAATTTTGCTTTATAACGGATTATATGGGCATAAAGAATGGGGATATGTAAAGACAGCCCCAAGGACCAAGTAGCCAGTTAACTGATGTCAATAAATCCATTGATTGGGACCAGGGGGGAGGCTGAGAGGATAAAAAAGGTTTTTTTTTTTTTTTTAATGTTTATTTATTTTGAGAGAGAGAGAGAGAGAGAGCAAGCAGGGGAGGGACAGAGAGAGAGAGGGAGACACAGAATCTGAA